>CAUIVZ010000012.1:22988442-23597585 GCA_961763995.1 Juglans cinerea | reverse complement strand
CAGAAGAGATTACCGCGACTATTTTCGGATCACTTCCCCATTTTATTGGATGGAGGTGGTATCCAAGGAGGCCGTCGCTATTTCAAGTTTGAAAACATGTGGCTCAAAAGTGAAGGTTTTGTGGAAAGGGTAAGGCAGTGGTGGTCTTCATATCAGTTTTTTGGTACCCCCTCTAATATACTTGCAGGCAAATTAAAAGCTCTAAAGAATAATTTAAAGCTTTGGAACCTCCAATCTTTTGGAGATATAGGGGTACAAAAGAGATCCAGGATGGAGGAATTACAGAACATTGAGAAGATCACTGAAGTTAGAATGCTCACCGTAGAGGAAGTCTCACGTAAGGCAGAACTTGTCTCAGAGTTAGAAAGAGTATTATCCCTGGAGGAAATCTCATGGCGTCAGAAGTCTAGAGCACTTTGGTTGAAAGAAGGGGACCGAAGTACAAAATTTTTCCATAGAGTGGCTAACTCTCATAGGAGAAATAAATTTTTTTTTATCAGTAAAAAAGAGATATTATATATATATATGAATGAAATAAACATAGTCCTTGTACACGGGACGTATACAAAGGAACTCCTAAAGACATTCTAAAGGCGATAAATTAAAGACAATAATTCCTGAACATTGTCCCCATGTAATACAATATTGGAAAACTCATAGGAGAAATAATACCATTGAAATGCTTAAAATCAATGGTAGTGAAAGCACGGAGGCTTTAGAGATCCGGGAACATGTGGTGACTTTTTATGAAACTTTATTTAGAGAAGGCGAGGGGGTGGAGGCCAAAATTAGATGGACTTGGTTTTGATTCAATTGAGACACAAACATCGTCATGGTTGGAAAGACCTTTTGAGGAAGAGGAGGTGTATGAAGTGGTCAGAGGAATGGCGAAGGATAAAGCACCAGGTCCAGACGGCTTTTCACTCGGTTTCTACCAAACTTGTTGGGAGGTTGTGAAAGATGACATTATGAATGTATTCCAGGAATTCTTTATGGCGGAGAAGTTCGAGAAAAGCCTGAATGCTACATTTCTTGTTCTGATTCCAAAGAAGACTGGAGCATCGGAAGTGAAGGAATTTAGGCCAATTAGCCTTATTAATGAGATATACAAAATAATTTCCAAGGTGCTTGCAAACAGGCTAGGGATGGCCATTGGTAAGATAATCTCAAAGCCACAGAATGCTTTTGTAAGGGGTTGCCAAACTTTAGATTCTGTCTTAATCGCCAATGAATGTCTGGATAGTAGGTTAAAGTCTGGTGTTGCAGGGATTATCTGTAAACTAGATATGGAGAAGGCATATGATCATGTGAACTGGGACTTCCTCTTGTATTTATTGAAGAGATGCGGCTTTGGGGAGAAATGGTGTAGGTGGATCAGATGGTGTATTTCAACGGCAAGATTTTCAGTTTTAATCAATGGCAACACAGAGGGCTTTTTCAACAGCTCACGAGGTCTAAGACAGGGAGATCCCCTATCCCCCCCCTATTATTTGTTATCATCATGGAGGCTCTGAGTAGGATGTTATCGGCGGTGGTCAGTCATGGACTTTTGGCCGGATTTCTAGTGGGGGACTCGAATAGGGGCTTGATCTCGGTATCTCACCTATTATTTGCAGATGACACACTAATCTTTTGTGAAGCAGAGCAAGATCAACTTCGGGCTTTGAAGGCGCTTCTCTTTTGTTTTGAAGCAGCGTCAGGGCTGAGAGTAAATTTTGATAAGTCAGAATTAGTGGCTGTTGGGAATGTCAGTAACTCTCGGCATCTGGCTAACACTCTAGGGTGCAAGGTCGCTTCTTTACCTATGACTTATTTGGGGTTACCGTTGGGGGCTGTATCACAGGCGTTAGGTATTTGGGATACCGTGATTGAGAAAATAGAATGAAGATTAGCAGGGTGGAAGAGACTGTATCTATCGAAAGGAGGCCGGGTGACCCTTATCAAGAGCACTCTTTCTAACTTACCAACATATTTTTTGTCTTTATTTCCAATTCCAGCTTGTGTGGCGGCGAGAATTGAAAAACTATATCGTGACTTTCTATGGAGTGGTCTGGGAGAGGAATTCAAGTTCCACCTTGTCAGTTGGGATAAAGTGTGCAGACCAATTTCCTCAGGTGGGTTGGGGATAAAGAATCTGCAAACTTTTAACTGGGCACTTCTTGGGAAATGGCTATGGAGGTACACTATGGAACCAGAAGCTCTCTGGAAACTTATGGTTGATTGCAAATATGGCAGGGTATGGGGGGGCTGGTGCTCTAGTGAAGGGAATGGGTCTCATGGTGTGGGGATATGGAAACACATAAGACGAGGGTGGGGGGTGTTTTCTCGATATACTAAATTTAGGGTGGGGGAGGGTACTCGTATAAAATTTTGGAGGGATATTTGGTGTGGGGAAGAGGCACTCATGGACTCGTTTCCTATGGTTTTCCGAGTGGCAAGTGACCAAGAAGCTTCGGTGGCGAACCTCATGGATCGTTCAGGGGATCAAATTCATTGGAATATACTCTTTAATAGAGCAGCTCAAGACTGGGAACTAGACAGTTTTGAGGCTTTTTTCAGATTAGTGTATACTATGAAGCCGAATGGAAGATGTGGTGATAAGCTGTGGTGGACACCAGCGGGTAAGGGTATCTACTCTATGCGTTCCTTCTATAAGTCCCTTACCATACTTCCGAATACCCATTTCCCTTGGAGAAAATTGTGGAGGAATAAGGCACCCCCAAAGGTACTTTTCTTCACTTGGATAGCGGCTCTGGGTAAGATTTTGACCACTGACAATTTAAGAAAGCGTAGGATAATTATTCCGGATTGGTGTTGTATGTGCAAGAAAACTGGGGAGACAGTGGATCATCTTTTGTTACATTGTGAGACAGCTAGTGCCGTGTGGAGCGAAGTGTTCAGTCGCATAGGTTTAAACTGGGTGATGCCTGCTACTGTGGTGGAATTATTGGCTAGTTGGGTAATACCAGATGGACCTCCACAAATCACAGCTGTATGGAAGATGGTTCCAAGCTGTATTATGTGGTGTATATGGCGAGAGCGTAATGAGCGGACATTCGAAGATAAGGAGCGGACCTTAGAGGAGCTTCGAGTTTTATTTTTTCGTACCTTACTGCTTTGGGCTTTAGCTGTAGATTTTAATGGCCTAAATGTACATGATTTCCTTGTTTCTTTTACAGCAACTTAGATAGGCCTTAACTCTAGTATAACTTCTTGTGTACTTGGGCTATGCCTATTCTTATTTATACTATCGTTTACTTATCAAAAAAAAAAAAAATTCAAATCTTCAACTTTTTCATCTAATCATTACTTAATCATTACAACTTTTACATACTTCAAAACAAAACACAAAAATCAATACAACTTTTTCAAACTTCAAAACAAAAATAATATTAAACCATTTCTCTCTTTTCCCAAAAATAATATTAAATCATCTCTTTTCCCAACTTTTTCTCTCCTTTCTCAAAACCCAATAAAACATCTTAACACAGACCATTTCACTACTATTCACAGAACTCTGAGATACTCCAAGCGTCCAAATGAGCCCTCAATTTCAGAACCTCTATTAAGCACAACATATTATACAGATCCAATAGTCATTTAACATGAAGAGGAGTGAGAAGGGAGGAGTGCAGATAAAAAAAAATCCTGGAAGATAATATATACAGCAGCCATTAAACAAAACAAAGGACGAAATGCGACCTTAGCCAAGAAATCTGTATTATATTTCACTAAACTACAGCAGGTCAAGCACTTCCCTCCATAATTACTCCCTTTTCAGACTCAGGGTTCTCTAATGAAAGGGTTTATTGTTTTATACATTATGGTATGAAAGGGAAAAGCCATGATATTACAATCGAATGCTAAGCTTTAGCATAATCATCTAAGATTCCATTTCAGGCCTACAAGAGAAATATATAAACACAAAATCCCTTGGCATTCAGATTGCCCAAGTGATAAATCTATTTACTAGTCAAATTGTATCATTTGTGAAGTGGTACACAAAACATCACATATAAAATGCTGAATGACCATGATCTGAATCTAATTTTAATTCCCAAGGAATAAAAAATACTGCAGAAAAATGCCCCGAGCAACTTTTTTATCTTTTTTTTTTGGGGGGGGGGGTGGGGGGATTTCAGGCATAGCCCTGTCCATGAGTGCCAAATTATGCTTGACAATGAAATCATCAACTTAAACTTATCACCAGGCATCCGAAGATGTAAGTAGAGGTACTATGAACTCATGAACTTACGCAATGCCAGTGGCTGAAATATCAAACTCGAGATGTATGCAGGAGCGATCAGACTCAGGTTTGTGAAGCTCTTTCTGACCAGCAACAGTAACTCTTCAGGCAAAAGAATTAAAACCAACTTCAGAAAACACTAATAAAAGTGACATAACCAATCACATGCACATCTCCAAGCACCTGCAAGGATGGTGTATATCAAATGAAGCTGTGCCGTTTGCCATGTTTGAGTAATTATCATCGCAAGAAGTAGCAGTGGGATCATGAATCACTACTCTATATTCAGGAATAACAGCCGTGTATGGAGTAGATCCAGAATTCAAGTCATCCACACCTTGAAGTAACTGATCTAACTCAGGCCACAATTGTTCCCTCCTAAAATAAAGCCACCAATTCATTACAGCAGAGAACTGAAGTCATACCACATGCTAAAGCTCCATCTTCCTATAATTAGAATTCTAAAAAAGAATATGCAACAACATTAAACTTATTTATTGTGTCTTAAAAAGACTATAAAGCATACCAAGCAGCAAAATCATCCTCAATACATAGATCATCATCACCTAGACCAACTGGAATAAGACGCTAATTTGCACCTGCATCAACAACATAGGATTGAGTTCAAGAGACATTAGAAAGATTGCCAACGAAAACGAAATAGAAGGCTTGACATCATGTAGGCACAGCAAAAGCTGATCAACAACTATGCTTTTACACAATTAACGTGTAACATGTAGGCACATCAACATGCTTTTACCAGTTAGATTTACGTGTATATACTAGGCATACAGCAAAGTCGCAATAAAGAAGAAGAAAAAAACTAAAGTATGAAGCAAGAAGAAAACAAAGTTCTTGTTGAGAGTATACAACTACTAACAGCTGATCCAAATGAATGCACAGTCTCAGAAGTTTAGGAAAAAATTGAAAGAAAAGACTTGGATATAGACTTTGGTTTCAAGAGTTCAGACAACCTCTTTCTTTTTTTTATTGGCACCAGGTGTTTGAGAACAAAGTCCTGACTTATACCGGGAGTGCATAGGCCCTTGGCAAGGACTAAGGAGTTTCCCCCAAGTGCACCTCGGGTAATTCAAGGGGAAGCTCCCCCAGTCCGATGGTCCCTAAAAATTGTTTGCATCCAAGAGGATTCGAACCTTAGACATGGAGGGAGCATACTACCAAAACCAAGGCGTTTACCACTTGAGCCAACCCCTAGGGGTTAATTCAGACAAACTCTTTTAAAGATGATCTATTGATTATGGTTATCCAGCAACCCAAATTAAAAGATTAAACAACAAGATGGGATGGCTCTACAAAACCTTTAAATAAAACAAACTTGTTAAATGAGGTTTGAGAAACCTAAAACATTGTGTGACAATATGGCAGCAGTGCAGCATTTTTTATTTTTTATTTTTTAAGTGGGGTGCAGAAAAAAATAATTTAGATGAGCTCAAGCAGACGGGACATTTGTTCCCATCACTCAATGAAATGATCAACACTTAACATAGAAGTATCAGAAAATTAAACACAAATTACTAACCCTAAAATAACATAACAACCTACACACACTATTTCCATATTAATAAAATATCTTTACAATTAAAAAAAAAAAAAAAAAAAGGATAGAAAAAAAAGAAAAGAAAAACATAACACTCTACACACAGCTGAAGCATTCACTAAGAATTTAGTCAAAGGTTCATAACATGTCAATTAATAAACCAATATCAATTATAGTCAGCGAACCATTAATAAACAGTGCTAATATTCTGATAAAGCAAGGTCATGGCTTATTTTCATAGAAATCTACAACAACTACACAACATTTCAGGCAGTTGAAGTAATAAAAAAATCCATCTTGTTTTACTGTAGCCAGAATACACATAGAGAAAGCATTAATTTGAGAGGGAGAGGGAGAGGGAGAGGGAGAGGACATCATAACCATTTACAGGATTAGAAATTCGAAGGTGAGAACAAGATGCTTCTCACGATGGCAAATGTCTTCTTTTTTTTTTTTCCTTTTTTTTTCTTGAGAGTGCATGTCAATATTGAAAAATTCAGCCAAACCTCCAAGTTGTCAATAATAGTAAAAAAAAAAAAACAAGTAACACTATGAGACTCCTCCATAGAGTAAGGCCATGATAACAGGCATATGATGACAAAGTCTATACCTTGTTCACTAAGTTGTTCATCAACCACCTTTCCAATCTGTTCCAAAAAGGGTGTCATCAGATCTCACAATTATAATACAATAAGGATGAGCATGCACAAATTACAAACTTACCTTATTGAAATGTTCGTATTGCCGGTTACCCAAACCAAAAACACCATATCTGAGTTGTTGAAGCCATGAACCCCTATCTTTAACCTAGAAATAAAACCGACACATTTTCAATATAACAGATAAACGTAGAAAAAAATGTGAACTTATAATTTGTATACATTGTAGATTTGAGTAAATCTACCAACCTCAGTCAACCATTTATAAAATCCTGCAGCATTATCAGTTGGCTCCCCATCTCCATAACTACAGTGTGAGGCTCAAAAATATTGAATACGCCATAATTTCCAAAAAGAAATATGCATTCCAAATTTAATATAACACCAGTTAAGTTAAAAGTCCATCTTACGTGGCCAGCATGTAAAAGGCCAAAGTCTCTTTCTTCAGCTTTTCTCCATATTGATCATCATCCACAGCATAATCATCCTATTGCAACAATAATCAATCAGCACTCTAAATGATAAATTTTCCCTCTCAAAGAAGCAACTATCCGTACCATGATGCAATTTCATGCAACAACTCCAATCCAACGTACCAGGTCAACAACTTTGACAGCTGCTTTATCATATCTTGCCTTTGTCTCCTCAGCTAAAGCCTATAGTTAAAAATTGCTCACCTTAAATCCTAAAAAAGCTGTGTAAAGCCACAGGTTTAAAAATAAAATAAACTGCTCATGGAATAAAAAAGGAAAAAGAAAAAAAGATCTTTTATTGAGGAACCAACCATTGAAGTTCAAGACACGCATTAGCATAAGTTTTAACCTTGCAGGATACTGACATAGGAAGGTATATCCCTTACTGTCATGATCGTGATCTTCCAAACTACATTAGCGAAATATGCAACCATACTTACTTAAAGCCCCGATTAGTAATCTTGTTATGTATGCCAGACAACATGCCATCGTGCAAGCCACAATACTTGTAGCTAGTACTGGAATGAACGTTAACCTTTTCGTGTTCTCACGATTGGACACCAGACAGGCAACCCGCCCGACACTTGGCACAACAAAGCCGTTTCAATTTCAGGAAAACCAATGTCACGGCCACAGCTCAATCAAGTCACCTAAAGCGTAAAGGAGATGTTAATAGAAGCTGCAGTCTTATCAACCATCCCGAAATTCCTCGGAGGGTTCAACGAATAAAAGTTCATGAAGTTAAAAAGAAAAAACATTTCCAACAATTACATTTATCAAATTAGGATCAAGTTTATTTATATTAGCCCAAAACTAACCCAGATACAGATTGGCTTACATTTATAGAGTGCCCCTCTCGCATTGGGAACAAACACAACGGCAAAGTTTTCTCCTAATTTCGTAAATGCAAGAAATGCCTAATTAACACCCAGTATCACGTCCACATTAATCCGTATTCTAAACAAACCGGAATTTCATGGCGTCAAGCATTTTGCAATTCTCACAACAATGAATCGGCATCGACCATGTGAGCCAAATTAAACACATATAGACAAAAGACAAGAACTACCGCAAACCACTCAAAACAAGAATGAACACTCAAATCAAAAACAACAATTTCCTAAAAGAAGGAGAACTAAATTGACCACCTTAGCGAAGCTCTCCGCTGTGCCAGTCTGAGTACCGAAGAAAACGGAAACCTTAGGGCCCGTTTGTTTTGAGAGATGAGATGAGATGAGATTAAAATTAAAAAATTGAATAAAGTATTGTTGGAATATATTTTTTAATATTATTTTTGTTTTAGAATTTGAAAAAGTTGAATTGTTTATTTTATTTTATATTGGAAGTTGAAAAAGTTGTGATGATTAGATGGGATGAGATGAGATATTTTTTCAAAACAAACGAATGTTTTTAATATGAAAAATTCTTCTTCACACTCTACTATTTATCACATACTCCACACACTTAGTGTATTGAATTTAAAAAAATAAAAAAATAAAATTTTGAGTGCATGGTGTGTGGAGAGTGTAGGTAGATATGTAGCAATGCTCTTTTAATATTAGTCTTCCCGGACTGCGCATCCAACTCGTCCTCCTCATCATTGACCGAAAACCTGGGCACCACCACCGGCTTCACCTCGCTGCCGCTACTACTACGATCCCACGTTCTCCTCCATACCAACACCAACAGCCCGATCATGACGGCCACCGACGTCGTCACGATTACAACCGCCGAGTCCGATTCTGACCCGCCCAGCGATATCCCAATAGCCGACTCCACCGCCCGTACGAACGAACCCGCGTTGGAACCCAGCTTCGCCATACAAATTACAAGCTCGAGCCGAGATTTCAAGTTCCTAACAAACAAAAGAAGAGCTTTCACATAAGGTCGTTACGCTTTTTATGAGACGTCAGATATCTTCTCTTTTTCAAATCTCTCTCTTCCAAAAAGACATCGATCATTACGAGAGAGCCCTAGAAAGACGGTGGTCGGCGATGGAGAGAGGGAGACAGAGACAGGAAAAGGCGTGGAGACACGAGCTACCTGCGGGTGGGCCCACCGGCATTGACCAAAACTTCTCGGTACTTTTAGGGCAGGTTTGGTAATCAAAACAAAACATAAAATTTTTATCTCATAATTACATTTTTTTTAAATTCTTATACAAAATATAATAAACAATTTAATTTTTTTAAATCTCAATATAATAATAATACTAAAATATAATATTTTAAATATTAAAATAAAACATAAAATTCTCATCTCATTCCAAAATTATCCAGTGGAGCAGATTTCCCACTTTATTACTTCTTTGGGAAAAACTATTCTGCCGTCTACTTTAACCGCTACATTTATCTGCTGGTCAAATTTTTTTTTTTTTTATTTTTAATTTAGTGATTAAAATAGTAATTTTAATTATATTGATATATATTTTTTATTTTTTAAAAAATATTTAAATATATTAAAAAAAATTAAAAAAAAAACCACCACCCATCGGTAAGAGTGAGGCGGCATACTTCTTTGTAGAATTTCTTGGTAACTCCAAAGATAAATACCGGTCGTTGTTTAATTTTACCGGTCAAGTATCTTAACATTTTAAAGCATTAGTAATAGCTTATTTATCTTTATCTTCATTTTTAAATTTAAATAATATCTTTATATTCATCTACATTAATTTATGCATCTTTAAATTTTTGCATAGTTATAAACAGTTTCATTCTTCAAATATTATTTTACAATTTTTTTTCTCTCTCCTACTCATTAAAATTAACTTTATAAAATTTATATTAAGATGATTTTTATATATGATATTTGTATTAAGTTAATAATACAAAATGGATGCTAATTGTAAAATATATATATAAAAATAATTTTAGGAAACAAATAAAAAATAAAAATAAAAATAATATTTTATTATCATTTGATTTAAAAATGCATAATTCAATGTGTGAGTTTTTCTTAATATGTAAAATCAATATTTAAAATATGTAATTTTGAATAATAGAGAAACCATCGCTAGTGCTCTTACGGCAATGCAACCAATTTTTTTTTTTTAAAGAGAACTTTGAGTAAAAAAATATATATAAAATTAAATTTATAAATTGACAATATTTTATAAGATTTGTTAGATTTATTTTAAATGATTTTATAATCTGATTTATCATATCATCACTTTATAGTTTATTTTTATTTTTTATGTAATTTTTTTATTATTAAGATATTTCTCATTTTTAATTTTTTTTTACATTTTGCAAATTTTGTCGTTCTAAATTTCGATTTTTTTCCACTTGTTCTCATGTTTAATCAGATTTTGTGTAGTCTGATTTGTATTGTTGGATGGAATCTGGTTGTTGACTTTGAGACGGAAGTGGTTTTTTGGTTGTTGACTTCGAAATGGAGTTGAACAGTGAAGGATTTTAGGTCCAAATAAGGTTAATTTATTTTTTTTGATTATTTTAATTTATTTTAATTTGAGTAATTCTACAAAGAACTTTGAAATGTGTAAATATCGCATAATCGTTTTGAAAAATAGTGGAGTCCACTATTAAAAAATAAATTATTTTCATGTGGGACATGTGGGTCCTATGTTTTATTCATTTTTTTCAAAACGATTACGTGACGGTTACACAATTTACAGTTATAAATATCTTTTTTCATTTTTTTTAGTGGGAAGTGTTTTACCCTTCGCTGTCTCCATGTTGGAAGCCACCAAAAGATTGTGATAGTGGTATGTCAAATGGTAAAAAATCTCTTGTTTAGTATCTACATATGCTTCTGAAGATAGACTATTGTTGTCTTATCCTTATGTACCCATCGTTTTGTACCCATAAGAAAGACTGATTTTAGTTGAATATGCCATTAACTCACTTCTTTTTACTTTCTTATTGTGCTAGTTTTTGTTGTAATAATGGCTTGTGCTCTTATAATCTAGATTGGGATGGAAAAAAATCTTAGTGATTAAAGTTGTGGCTCAGGTCATTTTATATGTTTGCTTTTCCAATTCATTTATCTTGAATGAGTCCAATCTACTTGGGTTATGTTCTTATAGGTTTTTTAATAGGATCTTAATACTTATGAAAATATAAGTGCGATTTGTTTTTTTCCTATGAAGTGAATTTATTACAACGGTTGTTTTTATTTTGATTTTGTATTGGTTATTGATTTTTGATTGAATTAGATATTTTTATTATCATGAGATTGCTGTGATTGGCTAGTAGTCTTATGTTTCTTGACCAAGTGACTGTTGGGTTCTTAATAGTTTTTGCCATTTGGTTTCAAGCACATGATTTTATGGTTAGAAGACTTTTTCAAAATACTTGTTGAAATGCCTTGGAATTCATTATTTATTAAGGTCGGAAAAAAAGACATACATAAAATTTGATCGGAGATGTGGGAATCAAAAGGAAAATACATGAAAACCCATAATTGAATTGCAGTTACTGGTGTTATCGGCTTCATTGGGACTGATGGAGTTGGCCATAAGGGTTGACATGAATGCTCTTGCTATGCAAGTTCGATTAGATTTTGTGTATCTGTCAATATAAGTAGGATGTATGAGTATAGTTTATTGTTGTAAGATTGAGTGATTTGTAGATATTTGAATGTGTAGGTTGGAAATTTGGCATATTGTCTACCTGAAACACCAAAAGTTACATATGGATTGAGAGATTCCACTGCTGATATATACCTTGACAATGCAGCTTATAGGGAACTTCTGTTCAAATAATTCAACATCTCAATTGTTGATGAAGAAAGTGCTGCCATTGTAATGGTAAGTGAAAAAAACCCCTGAAGTTTCATGGAAAATTAGTTATTTGCAAGTTATAGTGTTTGCCATTATTGGTCTTTCTGTAGACATCCCTATCAAAATTAGTGTCTTGTATTGTCAAGTTATTTTTTAAGGGCATAGTGCCTTGGGTTGAGGATAGAACCCCCATTTTTGCTTCTGCCACTAGCTAGGCTCATGGGCCATTGGTGCTTAATGGCTTATGAGTCATTGGTGCTTAATTATTGTCTATTATGTGAAATTCTCTTATCGATCAATTAATCCTGATGATCTCGATTGGATTCTGGGGAAGATTTTGAGATATTTTTGTGACAAAAATTTCAGGTAAAATGTTTATTTCCCATGCTACACAGGACTTTTCTTAGGATAATGCATGTATGATTGCTAGAACTACCACGTCTATAGTAGGTATTAGGAGCTTGGGGAGTTCCAAACTATCCTTTGGCTTCATTTGGTTTAGTCGTTTTATTTTTAAGTCATATGTTATTTGTAATTTGGTGCTCTAATAATGATTTGCATTCTAGATGGTGTTCATATTGATTAAGTACGGTTTTGACACTGATAAAACCATTTCGTTCTATTTTCTAGGACATAATTCGTAATTGGAGGGCTTAACACAAATACAGTACTTTTTGATCAATCATCAAGGCAGATCTTATCTACACTCAGTGGTCATGCTAAAAAGGTTCACATGCTTTTAAGTTTTATTCATTTGCTTGTATTTTTTGGTCATTAAGATCTGTTGGCTGATTAGATAACAATTGGTGCACACTTCCATCATTCATTTTTTCATGTTTAGTACTTGTGCTTATTTTTTTTTCCTTTCTTTTAAAACTACTTAAAAATTATTATTTGTATTCCAATATTTTCTTTTTTGTAATATATTGTTCACATTCTTTATGTATTTTAGGTATAAGGCTGTGAGCCTATGATACTATTTTGCTAGTATTTTTTTTTCTATTTTATAAAAGACTATTTCCGATGAAAACAAATTGCCAGAAAATATTTTTTTCGTGCGGGAAAAAAAGAATTTCCTGCCATATTTTTTGTCTGAAATAGGCATTTTCGCCAACATCATTTGCCACAATAAACTTTCTCGTGAGCAAACTCCACTCGTGTGTGACATATTTCCCACGAAAACTATATTTCCAACGACTATCATATACCAGAAATAATAGTATTTTGGAAAAAAATTAAATTCGCGGCTACTGGCAGCATCTATTGCTAGTTATTTCTAGGGAGTCTCCTACAAGTCGAAATGGTGGAAAAAAATCATTTATAGCAATAATGCTGATTATTTCGGACAAAAATCTTCACGGGAAAAAGGCTTTTTTTGTTGTAGTGATCAGTACATACATTTTCGCATTTTTATGTAAAATAATTAATTGAATCTCAAAAATATTTTTATGTATTTTGCTAAGGATCAATATTACATATTAATTAGAACGATAATGCATAAATTTTTTCATGATTTTTTTTTCTCTCCCTCTCTATTTTCTTGTTATTTTTTCTGTTTATTTTTTTTTATTTCTTTATTGTTATTCAAATATATATATATATATATATATATATATAAGCAGTATAAAAAATAAGTAGACGGTAGATGCATGCATGTAAAACATATTTAAAAAGCAGTCTTTGAATAGGTATTTTAGATCTCTAATTTGTGTGTAAAACATTGGGATTGTTCCACATCATCTCTAATTTGTGTGTGTTTCTTTTTTCTGTACATCCTCTATTTTAGAAATGAAAATAAGTAAAAAGAATTTAACTAAGTGTGAATTACAGTTTATTATAATGCACGATTTTATATGTCAGGGAGACCTATTGGCACTTAAGGGATGCTTGAAGAATGAAATGAGATGAGAATTTTATAAATAGTAGTTAGATAGTTTATGAATAGTAGTAAGATAGTTTGAGATAAGTATTTATTGAGTTTTGAGAAATGGGAGAGAAAAAATTAAATAAAAAATATTATAAAATTAAAATATTGTTAGAATATTATTTTTTAATATTATTTTTATTTTAAAATTTGAAAAAAATGAATTGTTTTTATTTTTTATTTAAAAAGTTGAGAAAATTATAATAATTAATTTGAAAAAAGTTGTAATGATTAATTTGAAAACGTTTGTACTTGAATGATGTTTGGGAAGTAAAAAAAATTACATGAAATGACATGAGATGAGATTGAATAGGATGAAAAATGTTTCCAAACATCACCTAATTAATATCACAAAGCTAACATAAAAATATAGGTTGCATGGTTAAACCTACAAATACACCAATTTAGCTAAAGTTTGTGTGTTTGCCTTTTACAATATAAACTAGGTTACATTAATGATAACATCAGTTAGAAAAATGCTTTAACCATAAAAGTATTATACAAAAGTAAACTTACAAATTAACATAACATTATGTAGTATGTCAGATTACAAAATTACTTTTAACGCAAAATAAATCTAACGTATCACATTAAATTAAGTCAATTTATAAATTTACTTTTGTAAAATTTACATAAAAAAATGTTAAGAATATAATACAAATAATAAATAAAAATCTACATCTTCCCATCAGGTTAAGCTTTTGGGACAAGTGGTAATTTCACATGGTATCATAGCAGAGGTCCTGAGTTCGAACCTTGACTCTACACTCTACCCATTTGATTAAACATTCAACGTGTTGGGCTTATTCATTAAGGAAGATACTAACCCACACGTGAGGGAGAGTGTTAAGAATATAATACAAATAATAAATAAAAATATATCTCTTCCCATCAGTTTAAGCTTTTGAGACAAGTGGTGATTTCATAAAAAAAAAACTCAATATTTTGCACTAAATACATGGATACCATCACTTTAGCTTAAAATATAAAGAGGACCTCGAAGTACCAAATGGAAAAACTGTTGAGAATATAACTCGGTAATTAACAAGATACATACACGAGAGTCCATTATCAAACAAAAGCAGCACATCACAAAAATAATAATAAAAATAATAAAAATAAAATAAAATAAACGTTCTTACTGACAAACAACCTAAGAATCCTGTTCCTCAATCATTTCATTATTACCAAGCATCTCAGTTTTCTTATATCAGAACACACACGTGTGTGTGTTTTCCTTCAAACGATATTCCAATCCCTGTCAAGCTTGCTTTTGAGCAGAGCAAGTTGATTTTTAGGTAAAACCATGGACACTGTCACTCCATCTGCAACTGCACCAACATGACCACCACCTTCCCCTTTGCCATTTGTTGGTCCTGGAAGCACCAAAACAACACCTTCATCTCCAACCCCATTAATGGTATAATTGGCAAAGACAGGCCAATGTCCCTTCAACTCCAATCCATAAATATTAGTTTCTTCCAAATTCACAAACGTCAAGTTAGCTCCATATGTTATAAAATCTGCCTCCCCATTTCCCTTCTCCACCATTTCTTCATCTACACTACCAATATTATTATCATTGATCTCCACTATCTTTTGAGATATTAGCTCTACCACTGCAGAAACATCAGCTTTTGCCACTGAGAAATCTGCTTCAACCATGCTCAGCACCATGCGGCCATTAGTTGGATACTCATTTTCCCTGTTGTGAGAAGTACTTGTGCAGACTGTGACAATCCTTGGACCCAAATCTTCCCTGGTTTCAGATATATATTTCCATATTACTGCAGAGAGAACTTCAAAATGTGAGGTCTTGGCTGCTAGTTTGTCATCTGCACAGATATTTGTTACCATATGCTCAAGTTGTTTGGCGGTTACTGGGAAATAGTCTGTCTCCATGTTTGTAACATTGGCAGTTAGCCAGTGATCATCTCCTAGCGGATCCACCCTTTTCATGGAAACTGATTTCTCACAACTTGGAGGTGGGAATTTCGCTTTCACTGGATTTGGGTTTTGGAGAGGTTTGGGTGGCATTTGACCAGACAAGATCTGACCCCACATGTTGATGAAGGCTGAGGCTGAGAATGCATCTCCCAGAACATGTGCCCAGCTGAGCCCCAATGACATTCCTCCGCATTTAAACCGGGTGAACTGATTGCAAGCATGCAGCGACAACATGGGAAAAAGCAGTCAAATTTTTTCACTTCCAAGATTTTTCCGAAAGGGGTTATAAAAAAGGAAAAAGAAAAAAATTAGGTGTTATGCATTTGGTGCTTGGTGGACAGTGTAATGCATACATTTGAGGGTAGGTGACTGATTGCATGCATATAGAAAATTACTCTAGCTTCAAATCTTATTCCTTGCTAGTTATTACTTCCAGAAAATCATGGATAAATTTCCTTTACAATAAGAATAAAACATTAATTATTTGAAAAAAAAAACTGATTAAACTAATAAACAAGACCAGAACACCAATATTTTACTGCAAATGATGATCATTGTCCCTCCATTCCACCTTCCTTCGTGCTTTATCACTGTGAGCTGTAAAATTCATTTTCTCGGAAGTCTATATATAGTACTCCTCTCTAAGGGTGTACAGGAACTGCCGGAACCGGCTGTGAACCGATTAGATTGACCACCGGAGCACGGAACTAGCTGGAACCAGCAAAGAATCGGTCAGCGGTCAATAGGAATTGAGGGAAAACCGATATCGACGGTTCGGCGCCGGTTTAAACCCATAGGAAACCGCTGAACCGGCCGATCCGGTCTATTTATATATATATTTTTTAATATATATATATATAAAAAAAAAAAAACGGCGTCGTTTCAAAATGAATTAATAACACCTCTCTCACCCCTCTTCTTTTTCCCCGCGTCATTTTCTTCCTATCTGCAACTCTCTTCTTCTTCCATGGCAACGATGGCATGAGACTTCTTCCTTCTTCCTTAGTTTCTCCTCCTTCAAAGAAGACGCCAACGATGGACCGAAGACCGCACTGACGCACGTCGAGACCGATATGATCGGTTTTCTCCCCCCAAACTTACAGTTTCGGCCAGTTCCATAGACCCATGGCAGATGTCGGTGGTGTCTCTGTTTTGCGCCAAAACTGACGCCAAACCCATTGGTGTATAGCCCTACTCCTCTCCATGGGCTTATCTCTTAGTACTAGTTTAGTTACGCAGTTCAAATGAGATGAAATATTTTATTAAAAATTGAATAAAATATTGTTATTATATAATTTTTTAATATAATTATTATTTTGAGATTTAAAAAAATTAAAATTTTTATTATATTTTGTGTAAAAATTTAAAAAAATTATAATAATTAGATGAGATGATTTGATTTTGTAGAACTAAACCAACCATTAATGTTTCCAGTTTTCTAGACACATATCTACTCGTCTTTATTCTAAATGGGAAACCCACGCATGGTGCTGGTGACATTATTTTTAGTATTTTTTTAATAATATTATAAATTTTTTTTAAAAAATATTTTAAAATATTAAAAAAATACATAAAGAAAAAAACAAAAATAAAAAGGTGGTGCTACAGCCCCTCTGTGGACTTCCGCTGGGTATGTAGTATTATTTAATATATATTTTGTTTAAATAATTTTTATATAGATTTTTAATATTTTAAAAAAATAAAATAAATTTAAAATATTATTAAGAAAATATTTTTTTAATCCAAAAGTAAAAAATATATATTAAAAAATATTTTCTTAATCATAAAGTATTTTTTAATAATATTATGATTTTTTTAAAAAATATTTAAAATAGTCATACTATAGCCCCCGTTGGGGGCCCTGTTGAGCTTAACATGTACTTTTTTATGTGTAATTTTTTAATTTATTTTTTATAGAGGTTTTTTTTACACTTATAAATATTTTTAAAAAATAAAATAAATTTAAAATATCATTAAAAAACACTTAAAAATCATTAAATATTAATTTTTATTCTACTTCATAATTAAGAAAATATTTTTAAATAATATTATAAATTTTATTTTATTTTTTAAATTATTAAAAATTATTAAAAATATCTATATAAAAATAAATTTAAAGAAAAACATAAAAAAATACTACAGGCCCAGCGGAGTCCCAACGGAGCATGTAGCATTTTCCAAAATAAAAACAAAAATTATACTGTGGAGCCACTATTTATTCAATCAATAATGCAGACAATCGACACGACAGAAAGTCGTACGTATAAGTAGTACTACTGTTTTCTTTTCTCTTTATCAATAATTCGTATCAATAATATTAATAAAATAAGATAAACTACAAGTACGTACGAGATTCAAATAATATTAATGAATTTGAGAAGGAATGCTTGTGAAAGTTTTGACTACTGATGATCAGTATTCATCCTTAAACTAAACACAACATAAATGTATTGAAAAAACAGATCATACATATATATATAATCAATTCAGCAGAAATTTCGTACTTTGAAAATTTTATATTATATGATCTAGCTAGTAGTACCTGTATAATGACCAGAGGCGAGAAAGCAAGATCAGGACCAAGAACTTGATTATAAACAAGACTACCATGAAAGCAGTGATCTTTCATGGCCAAAAACTCTTCAATGGTGGTGTCGCAATCCGCTTCAACAATACGCACACCGCTGTCGTTGCACTTGATGAATGGCCGGCCTGTTTCGGATCTCCGAACCCTCCCGGAAACGGTGAAGTAGTGGTCTAGACATTGGAACATGGGTTCCTTTAGGTTTAGTATTGAGAGCCCCTCAACTGCTTCACGCCTAAAGAAGTAAACCCCCTGAATGTAATGGAGCTTCATGGCCAAGTCCATGTGCGTCAGCTCGTGTACCTTGTTCTCGCCGGTTACGGTGGCCGGCACCACCGACGATAGCTTGAAGTTAGAAACCAGGCTTCCCATGTTTTCCGAGCCCATTTTTCGTTGTGATGTTTTTTGGGTGAGTTTGCTCGGAGAATTTAAAGGAGATCAGGACGAAGAATGCGGAAGGGAAATGAAAAAACATGCAGTATAGTACTCCGGATCAGAGTTGAGGAGATTTATCCAGAGAATTAGTTTTCCTGGCCAGGGGAACGACAAAATACAAAATTTTTATTTCATATCATTTTATTATTACATATTTTTTAAATTTTCATGTAAAATATAATAAATAATTTAATTTTTTAATTTCAATTCAACTTTTTAAATATTTAAATAATAATAATATTATAAAATAACATTTTAAATTTTTATTTAAAATAAAAAATTCTCATCGTACTCTTCAAACCTACCCTAACAATAACAATAAGTCTCCATAATTTGCATTTAAAGGCGCAGAGACGCCATGCATGCTGCATCGAGCTGTGTCGGTACTAGCTTAACATGAATGTGGGGTACCCCCTAGTGCTCCAAGTATTGAGTACTAATATACGCAAAACATATTTTTATAATATATTTCATAACAATATTATAAAATAAGAATATTTTTATAAAATATTTTATAAAAATAATATTATTTTATAAAAATAGCTCTCACTTAAAATATAATTATATAAAATATTATAAAAAATATTGTGTATAAAATCTTTTTCCCAAATATTATGGATATCTTAATGATCAGAGAGAAAGAGAAGGACAGTAACGGTTGGATCAATTGAATGTGTTCGTTTGTTGTTGTGGAATGGGTACGGCTAGCTCGACTCATGTGTAAATGAATATGGAAAAGGAGAAAATGTTTTCTACAAGTACTAAATAGATAAAGTTTCATAAAAGTCATTGTAAAATAATATATCTCATCTAAAAAGTATAAAAAAATTTATTTTTTATTAATGAGATTCATTTTTTTTACAAATGACTTATAGAACGTTTCTAATGGATTATGTAAAACCCATATTTTTGTAAAATTTGAAGGAAATAGCTTGATATAGTCCATCTAATAGATTATGTATTTTATAACTAGTATCCAGTTTGCTATGGTACCTTCTCTACATCTATGGAATATTATTCACACTTCTACAAAAATTTAATTCATTTATCTCTCTACGTTTTACTCTTTATTAATTTATTTATCTACTTTCTACTTTTTACTTTATTTGAAATGAATAAAATATATCAAAAAATATAATATTTAAATAATATAAAGAAAAAATAGATAAGTTAATGTATGGTATATTGTAAAAGTTAATATGTAAAATAGAAAAAATAAATTTTAGTAATGTATTTTAAAGGCTGATAGGATGAAGAATGCATTAAGAGTACTCTAGACTTGTCTATTTGAAACTTGTCTATTAATTGAGACTTATACCTAGTATTACTCATGAAAAAGACCCATAAACTTCGTGCAATTTTGAACACTTGTGTTCTCGATTTATAAATAATTGCACACTTGTGTTCTCGATTTATAAAAATGGTGGCGAAGATCTTGGCCTTATCCACCTGATCCTCCTTGTGAAAATGATAACTCTATGAAAAGAGAATAGATCAGGCATGCGTTGAAGAAGACGACGAAGGAAAATGGTGAAAAATGGATGTGGGATATATGGGGAGTATTCGTCCAATTTGCAAGTTGCACTATAAAAAATAAAAACTGTTTATTTGATGTTAGTTATTTCTTATAAAAATGAGTCTATTCTCGTCACAAATAATTCGTCATAAATGTTCATTTTTATAATAGTGTTGGAGCAGTATTAATTTTTGACATGTGTCTTAGATCTAATTAGGGGTGAAAATCGACGGCGTCAGCATATTTTTGGACAAAATCAACGCCGACCAACATCTGAAAAAATGGGGGAGCCACTAACCATAATCGGTCGATGGGAAGGAGGAAACCGATCGAGGCGGTTCTCAGTCGGCGTCGATTCCCCTAGCGGCAATTATCTACTGTGAGAGAGAGAGAGAGAGTGAGAGTTGCAGACTAAATCGGATTCGGGAAGAACAGGCTGGGGAAGAAGAAGACGCATCTCGAAACGTTGCCGTTCCACTTAAGTTTAAATAGAACGACGTCGTTTCAAACTTTTTTTTTTTTTCTTATGTTCTTAATAAAACGACGCTGTTTGGTTTAATGTCAAACAGCGTCGTTTCCATTATCTGTTGTAATACTTATTAACTAAAACAACTTCATTCCACTTAAACTTAAGTGGAACAGCGTCGTTTCGATAAGGGTATATTAAAAAAAAGGTTTTATTATATCGGTTGGTCTAGTGGTCCGGTCCAACTTCAAATCAGGACCGAACCACTGAACATCGGTTTCTTCAAATTGTCACCGTACGTCGACCGGTTCTCTATTGATTCCGATTGGTTCCTGACGTGGCCGGTTGGTTCGCATCGATGACGGTCGGTGGCGTCAGTTTCTGTACGGCCCTAGACCTAATTAGTTATAAATAATATATAGTACCATGATGGCCATGTCGACTCCATCTGAGAGGCCGTCGAGTTGCGAGTTTCTCGTGAATGGAGTTTATGTTTCATGACTTTTGAGTTGTTGAGACCCTAATTTCCCGTAGGTCATGAGATCCATTATGCAATAGTGGTACTGGCCAGCTCCGACACGGACCACTCATGTAGCCATGACGTAGGTACTTGTAATGGTTGCCGGTTGGTATGACCTCTTCAAGATTTATGCATGATTTATTCCTACAAAAAATAAAACAAAATATTGCATGTTTATCTGTGTGTGTTGATGTAAACAATCCAAATGCAATCCTATCTATCTATGGTTGATAAGCTACGAATTAATCATGTAGTTATAAATGTTATAGGTTGAAAAACATATTTAACCAAAGTAAAACAGTAAAACTCATGAATTAACGCAACTAAATATAATAATTGTAAGAGTAATGATGGATACAAGCTTCAAATAGACAAGTCTCATACAAGCCTTTAGTAAAACAATGGGTCCCACTAATAAATAATAATTTTTTTTATATTTTTTTAAGGTGGGGTCCACTTTTTTACAAGGACTTGTATGTGGCTTGTTTATTTGGGACTTGTATAAATCATTTCTCTTTTACAATATTTATGAGTAATACAACATAGAATTATAGATTGTGTAAGTTATATATAATTGTCACTCCTTTTGTAAAAAATGTTATTTTCTTATGTGAATCTTATATTTAATCATTTTTTTAAATGGAGTACGCGGATCTTGCACATGATATTAGAATTGCAAATATCATTTTTCTTTTAATAAATATATTTTTTATGTTTTTTTTTCAAACTCTTTATTTCCTTTGCACCTTGAGGTCTTCCCTCTGTCTGATCTTTTAGTTTGATCTGATGGGACCAACTACTTTTTTAATTTTTCATAAAAGAGTTAAACTCATCTTAACATAGTTCATACATTTCAACTTAAAAAGTTAAACTCATTTTAAATTAAAAAAGTTAAACTCATCTCAATGGAACATACAAAATACTACTATTCACAACTTAACTAACTCAAAGGTATGCATTTGAATGTCGAATTAAGCTACAAATAATATATATTGAGAAGGAAAATATGCAGAAAGAGATAGTTGTCCTCTTTAGTTTCCTTTCAGTTGTATGTTTTATTTGTCGACAGAGAGTTTTGAGCATTTTAATTGATAAACAATATAGAAGAAAGTTTGAGGTCTTTTAGTTTATAATCACGTGCAAGAGAAGAGCGGTATAACTAAATAATACTTTATTTTGTGTTGCACTTGTTAACAATTTAGATAAAGAAAATGCTAAATGTATTTAAGAAAAATTTACAAAAATTTAGTATTTCTCTGCATGTAAGTTATTGATACGTTGAAAGTCATAAAAATTGAATTTTAAAAGAAAACTAATAAAATGAGTCTTGTAAGTAAAAATGTAAGTAAAATTGTAAGTACATGTAGCACTACTCTTTAAATAATATCTTGAGTGTTTAGGTTTTAATGATTAGGCCTCGTTTGCTTTAAGTGATGAAACACAAAACTTTAAAAAATTATCTAAGTTTTGTACGGTCAGACACTCTCTGAAAACAATTATCCATTTTTTATCTCATCTTATATTATCTCATTTCATCTCTCATTATTTTATCATTATTCATCAACTGTACTATACACAGAAAAATTTGCCAATGGGGCCTATCCTTTATTTCTCTTGTGTTCATCTTTCGGCAGCAAATAGCTTTTATGAGTGGGCCCCAATGGTAAACATTAGTGGGTCCTAATGGCAGGAAAACGTTGAAATGTGGAAAAAAAAAAGGAAACCGCAACACAGCCCGGTGGTAAACATTAGTGGGTCCCAGTAGCAGGAAAACGCCGAAATGTTAGGAAAAAAAAAAAAGTAAAACGCAACACAGCCCAGGAAAAAGCAGAAAAAAAAAAGCAAAACGGCTGTGGGTCCCACAACCATAAATACTTTACAAAAAAGTCAAACTAATTCCATCTCATCTCTATAAACAAACATATATTTTATCTTATCTCATCTTATCTTATCTATACTCAACATATTTCAAAAAATTTTATATCATCTCATCTCATCTCTAAAAACAAATGAGGCCTAAATGATTACGTTTTCTACTCTATTTTTTTATTAGTGGGTTTCTTTGTGATCATCTCTCTGCTTGTTGATATTCAAATCGAGCCACTTAAGTTTTAGTGCTTAATTTATTCACATATTTTATACTTTTTGGCAATCCTAAAATCTCAATTTATCCCAACAATATAAGTCCTCCAAAAGAACATGTGTTTGAATAGAGAGAGAGCGAGAGATGTTGATTACTGCTCATGAAAGAATTAAGATCACCAAAAGAGGGAATGCACGTGTGATCGATTGAAAAACCACGTTCTCTTAGGTTGTGTTTTAGTTGTTGAACAAAATTCAATTCATTTCAAACTAATTATTGATGAGATTTACTACTTTTTCAACTTCTTATAAAAAAAAATTGAATTCATCCCAACCTACTTCGTACATTTTAATCTCAAAAGTTAAATTTATCTCAATCTAAAAAAGTTAAAACTCATCTTAATAGGACGCACTAAATATTATTATTCATAATTCAATTCAATTCATTTCAATATTCAAAGGTAGCGTTCATCTAATTTTTTTTTTCAGTTGGGTAGATAGGGGAAGATTCTGGTGTACGTGTGTACAAGTAATGGGAGTTTTTTTTTAATCACCAATTAGAGTCAAGGCCAAGCCAAATTACATTAATTGGAGCCATGTAAACGTTATTGACGAATTCATTTCAAGTGGTTGGAAATTTGGAAGTTGGAAATTAAACTCTTCAAATTAATCCTATCGATTTCGCTATTGATCAGTAGTAGTGATATCTGTAGGTCATTTCGTGATGCTATGCTATTTATCACGCTTACATTTTATTTTTATTATGAAATAATCTTCGCAATAGCCATTATTTCGCTGCATCCATTGCACACATGACGTGTAGACCGGATTCACTAAAGCAACTAAACCGGTTTGTTCCGTATCGTCTCTCCAGCGCCTCCGAACTCTGACTTTTTTTTAAAAAAAAAATCAGATGTAGGACATGTGAAGAAAATGACATCGTTCCACTTGAAATGGAACGACATCGTTTTCTTCACACGCTTTCTTCACATGTCCTCTATTTTCTTCTTCCCCCTCACTCTTCCATTGTTCTCTCTCTATTCTCTCTGTTTGGATCACATTTTCTTCACGCCTCACCATTCCTGTTGTCGTCACGTGCCCAGGGCCACTATATAATACTTCTTGTCAGCATCAATTGGTATATTACCACCTCCTCTGCTCCTCATTTGATTTGAAATTGATGTTTATTTTTTATGATTTTTGAATTTTAGAGTTTTCAATTTTGAAAATTTTGTTACCATGGAATATTCAACAAACATATATACTGTTATGGTTCTTGATTTTGGAGTATGTATAAATATGTGTATTGAGGAAATGGTTGTAATAAAATTTTATTCACAGAAGCATAAATAAGATAGTGAGCGAAAGGTGTTTGTGGAAATGTCACTGAGAATTTATGAACATTCGCTCGAGAATTTTTTAACATTCGCTCGAGCTACGTGTCGAGCATGTGTCGAGCGCATGATATACTTCAAAAGTCGCTCGAGCTCCATGTCGAGCGAGTGTTGAGCGGATTCTTTGTCTGTATTACTGCTCGAGCTCTATGTCGAGCGCCTGTCGAGTGAATTCTCTGTATGAGTTCTGCTCGAGCCATGTTGAGTTCACTTGGACCCCTTTTCACTTTAACACACTTTAACACTTGTTACAACACAATTTAACAAAAATTTTCACAAGAATATGCTAACACACTCATTTTTACATTAATAAATATTACTAGAAATATTTATACGGGCTATAATATATGTTTAGGACTTATTTAATGTGTCTATTTTTTTACATGAAGTCTTCAAGTTTAAGTAAGAACTTGAAACCCTCAAGTTCGCATAAGAATTTAAGTAGACTGTGATACATGCAGTGCATCATATACATAACATGCTATAATTTTTTTTTTCTAATTTTTTTATTTTTAATTTATTTTTCCAGCACAATTGAGATAGATATGGATGCTACATCTAATGGGACACTCGTCCACAAGGGGATGCCACAGTTCCTACACCGATAGGTACTTCCACCCCTAGACCCACATCTAGAGTAGCTACTTTTTGTGCAAATAGTCGAGTCACAATAGATGTAGAAGATGAGGATATGTTTAATGAGGAGGAGGAGATGCATATTGAGCACGATCTACCACTATGACCTACTTACTAAAAAAAGGTCGTGGACATGTGAATATATCACCAAAATTCTTGGTTATCGTTTGAACCCGTAGGCGAGATGCCACCACTGTAGGCAACTTTGTGGATGTCATTCGAAGAAGCATGGCACCTTTGTATTAATAGCACATATTAATGGTTGCCAACGGTATAAGATACACAAGGGATTGGTGACCACTGATCAGACAAACTCAGTTACGAAACTTCTACGGCCACTGATGGTACGCAGATTAAGAAACTGTCAATCCCTCAATACACTGAGAAGATGTTGAAGAAATTACTTATAGAGATGATCATTTGTGATGAGATGCCTTTTACCACAGTTGACAAAAAAAGCTTCTGTAAATTTGTCAACACTCTTGAACCACGATTTCTCATGCCATCACGGTATACAGTGATGCAAGATTGTTTGAAGAGGCATGCGAAGGAGAAGGCGGAGATGAAGGAGATGTTTCTTACCACTAGTCAGATAATGTCATTTAGGACTGATACATGGACGTCCATACAAAATGTTAGCTACATGTGTATCATAGCACACTTTATTGACAGTGAGTGGACGTTGCAGAAACAGATTATCGACTTCAAACAAATTGTTGATCACAAGG
Organism: Juglans cinerea; assembly: GCA_961763995.1. Taxonomy (NCBI): domain Eukaryota; kingdom Viridiplantae; phylum Streptophyta; class Magnoliopsida; order Fagales; family Juglandaceae; genus Juglans; species Juglans cinerea. The sequence goes on along the minus strand of CAUIVZ010000012.1, from coordinate 23,571,676 downwards.
GTTCATCTATTGAGGCGAAGATGGATGATTATATAAAAGATTAAGGTATTAGAAAAGTGTTATGTATCACATTTGATAATGTCAGTGCCAATGACACTACAATTAATTGGTTCAGGCAGAGTACTACGTTAAAAGATGATATCATTCATGAGCACGAGTTTATCCATATTCGATGCTATGCTCATATCATCAACATCATAGTTGCTAAGGGGTTAGGGAGTCTCCGATGCTTAAGTTAGTAACTCGAGTCTTGGTCCTCGCACCTACACACTTAAGAAAACACAGAGAGTATGGGGGCTTTGGTGGAGGCTAGGGAGTCTCCGATACTTAAGTTAGTATATCTCCTTAGTAGTTTGTGCGAGAGCTTAAAGGAGTCAGAGAAAGTTCTTCGTACTTGGGGATCAGCTTTTATACTAGGTTTTTGGGTGGGGACAACACATACCTTGTCTCAGGGAGTTCATGTCACTTCAAATGTTTGCCTAGTCAGAATTATTTAATGCGGCGTGACTCCCTGACTCACTTTATCCTACATATGTTCATTGTTAAGCCTCTCCATACCTGGTGTCAGTAGATCGAGGGTTCCCCGCATCTCTCGTCCACTTGCCTGTACAGGTTCTCGAGGGCTAGGTGTCATTAGGGAGTGTCAAGGGGGCGAGTCTCGTTTGTCCCTACCATCCGTCTTTCCCACATAAGAGTTGCTTCACGGGTTGGTTTTGCTCATGGGTCGAGTACTGTAGAGGTCCATTAACTCCTTTTTAGAGGAGGGTCGTTGGGCCTGGTTGGGCTCGCTCCCCCTCCCCCCGAGGTTCCTTATGGGCTTGCTATACGGACCAATAGGAGGGAAAATCACATTGAAAATGATTTAGTATCACTTTCAACACATACTCAGACCCCACCAAAAATAACACCAAAAATAAGGAAAATGATTTATACACAACATTTTTAACAACACATTTCACAACAATGTGTTAAATGATGGGTAATTTTGTAAAACACTTTACAAAAATAACATTCCTTTATAAAATACCTTTTTTATTTTAATCAAAGGAGGACGACACTTCCAGATCTTTATTGAAAACCACCATCATTTATGGCGAAGGAAAACCTTTAGCAAAAAACAAGAACCAAACAAACCAATGACACAATTAAGTTCTAAGACTAGGAAGGCCAATCTTGTCCAGCCGAATAATACCTCGCAACTTCCTGGGTAGCAACCCCCTATCTCATATCTGCATGTCAAACCTGCTTCTCCTTGTCGAGCCAAAAAAATATAATTATCTTACAACATTGTTGTGAAATGTGTTGTGAAAATGTATTGTGAGTATCAATACTCCCAAAAATAAAGAAGAAAGTAATTAGACGGTTAAAAAGATTATCGATGTAGGTGCAACATCATATGATCTAATTCCCTTTTAGCTTTAATTTTTTTAGGACTCTTTCCCCCTCCCCCCGAGGTTCCTTATGGGCTTGCTATACAGACCAATAGGAGGAAAAATCACATTGAAAATGATTTAGTATTACTTTCAACACATGCTCAGACCCCACCAAAAATAAGGAAAATGATTTATACACAACATTTTTCACAATACATTTCACAATAATGTGTTTAAATGAGGGGTAATTTTGTAAAACACTTTACAAAAATAACATTCCTTTACAAAATACCTTTTTTTTTTAATCAAAGGAGGAGGACACTTCGAGATCTTTATTGAAAACCACCATCACTTATGGGGAATGAAAACCTTTAGCAAAAAACAAGAACCAAACAAACCAATGACACAATTAAGTTCTAAGACTAGGAAGGCCAATCTTGTCCAGCTGAATAATACCTCGCAACTGCCTGGGTAGCAACCCCCTATCTCATATCTGTATGTCAAATCTGCTTCTCCTTGTCGAGCCAAAAAAATATCATTATCTTACAACATTGTTGTGAAATGTGTTGTGAAAATGTATTGTGTGTGTATCAATACTCCCAAAAATAAATAAGAAAGTAATTAGACGGTTAAAAAGATTATCGATGTAGGTGCAACATCATATGATCTAATTCCCTTTTAGCTTTAATTTTTTTAGGACTCTTTCCTTTCAAGTATTATAGAGCATAAAATTTGGCAACTTTAAAAAAAGAGTTTTGCTACTCATCATTCACACATATTTCACACTTATTTTTATTTTTTTTAATTTGGTTTGTTTTGTTCTTCTTAAACTAATTGAATTATTATATTCATCATCTATACAATACACATTTGGAAAGAGAACAAAAAAAAAAAAATGTGTGGTGTGTGAAGGATGAGTATAATTCTTTAAAAAAACAGCAATTTGGAATGAGAAATGCTATTTTGCCGATGTTGTCTCATTGACGTAGTGCCACTATTTTGCCGATATTGTCTCATTAACGTAGTGCCACGTGATTTATTAAAAAAATAAAAATAAATTTAAAACACAATAAAAGAGGAAAATTTGAATTGAATTTTTATTTTAATAGACGACATGATACTACCACAAAATGAGCGATATAACTAGTGTGACAAGTAGTAATACTCGTTTGGAATTGTCAAAGTAAGTTAGACCTATGTTGACCTGTGTTGGGGCTTAGGATGTGTTGGGCCCGAGAGTCCATGAGTTTTAAAGTGATAATCTAAGTTTTTCCTAAAGTTGATCCGTTAACGTGAAAAGTATAGCCAATGGCCCAATATACACAGATCGAAATCTGTTTTCACCACAACACGAATTAGTTATAAATTTTGGAATCGGTACATTTTGAAGTTCGAGCCTTCTCTTTTATCTTTTTGTTTTTCAAAAATGTTTTGACTGACTTTAATTTTTTTTTTCCTAAGCAAGCATTAGTGGTTACAAGATACTAGATTAGTGTGAGTCTCTAATAATCATCTCAAAATAAGCAAATACAATACAAGAGAAAAAAAAAAGAAGAAGAGCAAAAAATTTGGCTCCCACCCATTTTCCACTAAGGGAGAGCCGCTTAAAATGGTTTTTGTATAGTCTAATTAACAAACTATAAAACTACGACTAAAAGTCATAGTAGATTGTTATGTGCTGCATTTTGTTGGTCTGGACTGGGTGAAGGAGACTTTCACAACCACTTTATCTTGATCTTTGGTTAGGAAAAGCGAGAACATAAGGAAGTAGCAATCGGAAGATGGGTCAATACGCCGACATAAGACCGTCACTGGTGGTGGAGGCGCGTGTAACACACACGCCATTCTTGGAAATAAGGTAAAAGTCAAATCTAATAGATCTGAAGCCGCTGAACTCGATGGTGCCACGCGTGGTGGCAGCAGACTCCCCGTGGCGCGGCAGGTTGTGAGGCTCACGCGCACTGTGAGATGCACAGGACGCTCATTTGGTCAGTTTTCTTCTACCGTTTGATAGATCAGTGGCTGGAGAATCTAGTGGTGGGGCGCGTGGCGGTCATAGGAGGCTGATAAGCAGCAGATCGACGCATCGTGGTGCTATAGATGAAAAACTAAGGAAAAACCGGAAGAAAAAACCGATATACATTTCCAGCATTGGCCGGATAAGGGGAGGGAGGGAGGAGCTGAAGCTCCACTCCCCTCTAGGCAAAGAAGTTGGGATGACTAGGTTTTTGGTATAAAATAATAATAGTAATAATAATAATAATAATAATAATAATAATAATAATAATAATAATAATAATAATAATAATAATAATAAAAGCTCCTCCGTATAGAAAAAAAATGATGCTCTTGAGAATTGGGGAGTGAGATGAGAATTTTTTGTTTTAGATGAAAGTTTAAAATATTATTTTTTAATATTATTATTGTTTTGAGATTTGAAAAAATTGAATTGGAATTTGAAAAAGTTGAATTGAGATTTGAAAAAATTGAATTATTTATAATATTTTGTGTGAAAAATTAAAAAAGTTGTAATGATAAGATGAGAATTTTGTATTTTATCTTTACCCCCAATCCGGCCATTTCATTGACTTTAATTATTTATTGAAGTTATCTCCCCACCATATATAATATATAAAAGTGATTTATGCTACATAAATGAGCTGTGCACGGACTCATTTTACAAGATTTACACATGTTTGTTATTCAAGTGAATTATTTATACGAGAGAATACGTGTGAATCTCGCGGACGTCTTATAAATCTTTATCCTAAAGAGAAATAATTTAATCACAAAAAGATTATATAAAAGTAAATCAACAAACTGACATGATTTGATATAGTATATCAGATTGTAAAATTATATTTTTTATAAAATAGATCTAACAGATCACATGAAAATACATCAATTTATAAATTTATTTTTATGTAATATATTTATGTGTAGCACTTCTCTACCTTAAAATATCGACATGCAACGCATGTCACTGGTAGACATCATATCGCAAAGAACAAACAAAGGAATTTCTAATAAGCATAATTTGTGAAGTATCAATCTTTTAAGAATATCTAATCACATGGATCACACGACGCATTTATAACGGACTTCTCTACCTTAGGCTTCGTTTGGAAGTTGAGCTCATCTCAACTCATCTCAACTAATCATTACAACTTTTTCAAATCCCAATATAAAATATAATAAATAATTCAACTTTTTCAAATCTCAAAATAATAATAATAATAATAAATAAATAATATTATAACAATATTTTATCATCACAACTCAACTCAACTCAACTCACTTAACCTTAGATCCTATTGCTTTGGTTGGAATGTGTCCATAATACTCTCCTCGGACCTCTACAACGTCAATGTCCTAAAGATTTGAGTGTGTCTTTCCCAACATGTCTCGTTTAGATGTTAAGTTGACTTGAGATGAATTGAATTCTTTATAAATAGTAATGAGTTGAGATGATAGAATGAGTTTTGTAGAGCCCATCTAAGATGAGTTTAGATGTGTTAGGATGTTAAGATGAATTTATATGTATTTATAGAAAGTTGACAAAAGTTGTGGGTCCCATGTGTAAATAGGTGTTGAGTTGAAAAATATTATGGGTCTCATGTGTAAAGAGGTTTTGAGTTGATATAAGTTTAATGATTTGAAAATTAAATGTCTGCATGTTCAATTCATCTTAAAATTAAACTGTCCAAATTTCAAACGGGACCTAAATAATTTTTGATAGATTGACATGAACTTATGTTTGAATGCTATCGTGAGGGTCCAGGGAGAGATTTTTGGGAGTACGTCGGCAATACCATCAATAAAAAGGAATACGGATTGGTTAGTAGAAGCAAATCTGGCATATAAAGAAACATACGTATTGTTAATAATCTTGGGCGTAACGTATAAAGAACCATGTAATAACCCTATCACTTTCCTGATTTTTCTGAAAGCAACTTGGAATCACTTTCACAATGAAAAGTCTTGAAATAAGGCATTGAAACTGTGAATAAGTAAGGTGCACGTCGTTATAGAATATATATATATATATATATATATATAAAATACACATAATAGAGACTGAAATTCATAATGTTATGAGTGCATTAACGGGGTTGATGGGATGATCCAACTTTACTTTATGGTAAATGTTAGCGGCACAAAGATATTCTACAAGAATAAATCTACAAACTAACATAATTTCATATGATACGTTTGTTAGAACACATATGGGCTTCATTTGATTGCATGTTTTTAAAACGGGTTAGATATATATATATATAGCTCACCATGGTACTTTGTTTTTTAACCCATTAAGTTGAGTAATCATTTGGGGTTAATTGTACCTTCGTAATATAGAATTATATCCTATTTATATTGTGGTAATTATGTATGTAGGCCTGGAAGTTTAAGGGTCTTATTCTGGAATTTTTCTAGACCCATTGGAATTTGAGTCCTTAATAGGAGGACTCCAAAAGTTTTCTTCTATAAGAAGCTTGATCCCCCCTCCTCTCTATGCGTCCATTGGCTTGCCCCACTGATAGCTAATATCTTGTGAGGAGCAAGGAGGGGAAGATCAGTCTATCTGCATTCTTCAACCATGTCTTCTGCAGGTACCTTTTCACCATTCTCAAGGTTTCGTATTCTGCATTCGTTCATGGAGATTCTATTTTCTAGCATGTTTTTTGTATTTTTACATTCGGTATCAGAGCCACCTTGTTCGGATTAGAATCTTTCGTATCAATAAAAGGAATTTTCGTATTATTGTATTTTCGGAATCATTTTTGGGCAAGAAAATCGTATTACAAAAACGACTGATCAAATTCATATGAAAATCGTTTTCTGGAATGCTATTTACTTGTTTTAGATGTCTTTAATATGTTGCTTTGTTTCGGTGTTGAGATTTATAAAACTAGGGTTCATACCCATTTCAAAGTTTGATTAATCTTCACTAAATATGGATACCCATTGTTTTAAACATCATATATGTATTTTCGGGCACTAAATATTGTTTCCCCTAAATCAATTTTGTTTTTGGACCCAAGAATTGCAAGAAATTGAGAAAAATCCATTTGAAAACCCGTTGACCTGAAATGCAGACCCGCGACCCGCTTTCAGACCCAGCTAGAGGTTGAAGATGAATTCTCCTCCAGCCAGAACGTTGCCCACACGCATCAGGTGGAGAGTGCGGCGAATGTAGCCTAGTGAACAGTGTTTTTCCTAATTTTCTTTTCCAGTATTTATGTACTCGCCCTATTAATTCTTTATATATTTTTTGAAAAAATTTTGTACCATCATAAGACACTGTTTTATTATTTTGAATATTATTTACACATTTTTCTAAGGGCTACAGTGTACTGAATATTATGATAAATTTTCTAGTGAATAGTGAGTATCTTATATGATCTGTGCATAAATGTACTCTCTCTCTTAGCATGTTTTGGATGCATATTAATTTTGCAACTTGTTATAAGTATTTTTGTATATATATGCTTTCCAAGTTCACATTTAATTTTAGACATATCTGTTGTCTTAAATACTTGATCTATTCACACTATTTTTGTCTCACAATCACATTTGAACTCTAACTTTGATTGTGTCAAGTTGATGATTATTATTATCATTTTGTGATTGTAATTCATGGGCATTCAGATTATCCTTGTTTTTCCATTAAGTGAAATTTTTGAAATATTAGTGGGTGGTAGCCGCCAAAGCGGCACACTCATTGATATTTAAAAAAAAAGGGAAGGAAAAAGGAAAATGATATCTTTGTTTTCTAATTTATTGCACATAATATCTTGCCTAAAGGTGTTATTGTGTGTGACATTTTAGAAAATGGTGTGAACTAGTTAATGAGATTGCATTAGTCTAGAAATTTCCTTCTGCCTAAAGGTGATGGTATTTCGAAACTGATGTGATTTTAATAATTAGTTTTGTGATATGTTTTAAGAGTACCTTACAGTATGTTGTTTAGTCAGCCCAAAAGTGACTTTACAATGATGCACCAAGGCTCTTACCGTAATGAAGCTCATATGGTTCCTAGCTTAATTATGGATTGTCTAATTAATAGCCCATATTAATTAGAAAGTTTTGTTATCATCCATTGATTGCATGCATTATGATTGGATGATAATTAAATAAAATGTACTATTTTATGTTTCCACAGTTTTGAGTGACTCCTTTATTTCAAGTCAATTATCTGCTATTGAAACCTTGACTGGGAATAATTATGTGATATGAAAACGAGACGTAGAAATTGCTCTTGGTCTTTTGGGATTGGATTTTGCCCTGGAGAAGCAGCCTTCAAAACCTACTGATAAGAGCACTGCTGAATATGTGGCTGAATATCAGAAGTGGGATAGGGCAAACAGGCTTTGTTTAAAGATCATCAAACGTTCTATATCAGATTCCATTATGGGAGCTATTCCGGACAATAATAATGCTAAGAAAGTTTTGGATGCCATAGGGCAAAGGTTTGTTGAATCCGATAAAGCTGAAACTGGAGACCTGATGGATAGACTGATGAGTATGAAATATGATGGTTCGAGTGGAGTTAGGGAGTACATTATGAAAATGATACATATATCCTCTAAGCTAGAAGCCCTCAAAATTCCCATTGCTGAGCCTTTTCTGGTTATCATGTTCTTAACAGTCTTCCTAGCCAGTTTAATCAGCTAAATGTTGCTTATAATACTCAGCAAGATAAATGAGATTTAAATGATTTAATAGTAGTATGTGCCCAAGAGGAGTGTAGGATGCTTCATGAGACTGTTGAAACTGTGCATTTAGCTTTTCAGCCACAAGGGAAATAAGTCACACCGAAATTAGCACAGTATAAGGTTTGAAGGTCAGACTTCTGGTGGTCCTAAAGAAACTATAAAGAAAAATGAGCAATGTAAGTTTTGTAAAAGGAATGGTCATTGGCAAAATGATTGTTTTAAGTTTAAAGCTTGGTTGGAGAAGAAAAAGAAGAACTCGGCAGGTACATCATTGGCCTTAGTTTGTTTTGAGTATTCTTTAATAGATGTGCCTTTAAATTCTTGGTGGATAGACTCAGGTACAAGTATTCATATTACGAATTCCTTGTAGGGGTTCGTAAGCAAACGGAGGCCAAGTGAGAATGAAGTGAGCTTATGCGTTGGGAATGGAGTTCAAGTGAAAGTCGAGTTTATAGGAGTAGTAAAGTTATCTTTGGAGTCTGGTTTTTCTCTTGTTTTGGAGAACACAATTTTTGTACCGTCAATGAGACGGAATTTGATTTCTATATCAAAACTTAATGAATCTGGTTTTTCTTTTAAGTTTGGCAATGGAAAAGTTGAATTATTTTATGATTCTCGTTTGGTTGGAAATGTTTTTTTTATGTGATGGTTTATATAGAATGTCTTTAGCTTCTTTTGGTGAAGTCTCTTGTGTTACCAATGTAACGAAAAAAATGTCTTTAATCCATGAATCATCTTCTATGTTGTGACACAAATATGTTAGGTAAAAGTTGAGATACTTTCCTCTCTAGATTTTTCAGATTTTAACACATGTGTGGACTGTATAAGAGGGAAGCTGACTAAATCCACAATAAAGGGTTCTACGAGGAGCGACGGTATTTTGGACTTAATACATACCGACATTAGTGGACCTTTACCTTCTACCATATGTGGAAATAAGTACTTCATAACTTTTATGGATGATTTCTCACGCTATGGATATGTTTACCTGATTAATGATAAATCGCTAGCTCTTGAGAAATTTAAGATATTCAAAATAGAAGTAGAAAATCAATGTGGGAAAAGTATTAAAGTTGTAAGATCTGACCAATGTGGTGAGTATTATGGGAGGTATGATGAGTCTGGTCAAAACATAAGCGATTTTGCAAATTTTTTACAAGGGTGTGGAATAGTACCACAATACACCATGCCAGTGACACCCGAGCAGAACGGTGTATCTGAAAGATAAAATCGAACTCTAAAGGATATGCTTAGGAGTATGATGAGCAAAAAAAATTTGCCAAAATATTTATGGGGTGAAGCTTTGAAAACTGCTATGTACATTTTAAACAGGGTTCCCAGTAAAGCTGTTTCAAAAACTCCTTTTGAATTGTGGACAGGCCGTAAGCCAAGTTTGGCTCATTTCAAAGTTTGGGGATGTCCAGCTGAGGTTAGGATTTATAATCCTCTTGAAAAGAAACTAGACCCAAAATCTACTCCTGGTTATTTTATTGGATACCCAGATAGATCAAAAGGATATTTCTATTGTCCTAATCGTGGCACCATAATTGTTGAGTCCATTACTGCAAAATTTTTGGAGAATAATGTTAGTGTCAGTGGGAGTTCTGTATTGAAGGACCTTTTTCCTGACCCTAATTCAGTTGTTGTTCCAGTTCCTATTGTACAGGAAAGAGTAGTTTCTCCACTAATTGAAATTGTTAGTGAAGAATCTGAACAGCAAGAAGAAATTCCAACAATGGTTGAGTCAGTTTCTGAGCCACAAGTCAGAATATCTCAAAGCGAAAGAAGATCTGCATTGCCTAATGATTACATTGTCTATTTGTTAGAGAGTGATTTTAATATTGGGCATGTAATTGATCCTGTTACTTTTAAGCAAGCCTTGACATGTCATGAGTCAGATAAATGGTTAAGTGCTATGGAAGATGAAATGAATTCTATAGAAAAGAATAGAGTCTGAGCACTTGTTGAACTTCCTCCATATGCTAAGGCCATAGACAACAAATGGATTTTCAAAAGTAAATTAGACTCAAAAGTGAATGTTGAACGAAAGAAGGCAATATTAGTTGCAAAAGGGTTCACTCAGCGAGAAGACATTGACTATAATGAAACATTTTCACCAGTTTCATCTAAGGATTCTTTTAAAATTATCGTGGCACTCGTGGCACACTATGATTTGGAGCTTCATCAGATGGATGTAAAGACAACATTTTTGAATGGAGATCTTTATGAAGAGGTTTATACGAGACAACCTAAAAGTTTTGTTGAGAAGGGAAAAGAAAACTTGGTATGTAAGTTAAATAAATCCTTATATGGCCTGAAGCAAGCATCTCGATAATGGTATTTGAAGTTTGATGAGGTTGTAACTTCACTTGGTTTTGTTGAAAATGCAGTTGACCAGTGCATCTATCGCAAGACTAATGGGAGAAACTTTATTTTTCTTATACTATATGTAGATGACATTTTGCTTGCTAGCAGTAACTTAGCATTACTTCACGAAACAAAGAGAATGTTATATGCTAATTTTGAGATGAAAGATCTAGGAGAAGCTTCTTTTGTGCTTGGCATTGAAATATGTCGTGATAGAGCTCGTGGTTTGTTGAGACTCTCTCAAAAAGCTTATATACGACGTGTACTACAAAGATTTGAAATGCAAAATTGTGCACCTGGTGATGTACCCATCATAAAAGTAGATAAGTTTAACAAAACTCAATGTCCTAGAAATGAGCTCGAAAGGGAATCTGTAAAAAACATACCATATGCTAGTGCTGTGGGGAGTTTGATGTATGCTCAAGTTTGCACTAGACCAGATATTGCCTATGTAGTTAGTGTTCTTAGTAGGTTTCAGTCGAATTCAGGACAAGAGTATTGGAAAGCAGCTAAGAAAGTTATGAGATACTTGAAGAAAATTGAAGGTTACATGCTCACTTTCCAGCGTTCAAATCACCTTAAGGTGGTAGGCTACTCAGATTCTGATTTTGCTGTATGTCAAGATGATTTGAAATCGACCTTAGGTTATGTTTTTATGCTAGCTGGGGGTGCTATTTCTTGGAAGAGTGTTAAGCAAATTCTGGTGGCATCTTCTACTATGCAAGTTGAATTTGTGGCGTGTTATGGAGTTACTATCCAAGCTGTTTGGTTAAGGAAATTTATTTCTAGATTGAAAGTTGTTGATTCCATCTCGAGAACAATTACTATTTATTGTGATAATAGTGCAGCGGTGTTCTTTTCAAAGAATAATAAAAGTTCTAGTGGATCTAAGCACATTGACATCAAGTATTTGGTGGTCAGAGATAGAGTTAAGGAAGGGCAAACAAAGACAGAGCATATAAATACAGAGGCGATGATTGCAGATCTTTTGACTAAGGGACTCGCTCCTAAAGTTTTTAAAATACATGTTACTAATATGGGTATTGTGGAAACTTTTGATGTTTTTGGTTAGTGGGAGTTACTTATATAAAAGAACTACGTTTTGGCTTGATCCCTTTACATGGTACGTAGGCAACCCATTTGTTTTAGGGTACAGCCCCTTTCAAATAAAAATAAATCTCTCCTAATCATAAACTATGTTTTTGAGCATGCATTTGGCATATGTCTTTTATTGTGATATTATTATGATCTCGAGATATATGGATAAAAGACATAAGATGAGTCTCTTTTAGAGACATGTAGCTTCATTTTGAAGCATTATGAGGACTGATATGAATTAGCACAGCTTTTGATCACAATGGTGCTAAGTTCATACTACATACTACCACATTGGTAGGAGGATGGGGATCCATGTCGATAGGGATATTAGCATTTGTAGCTGTGGAGTGGTCTTACATCGTTTAAGTGGTGTAACGACTTCCATGTTCGATGTTGATATTCTTGTTGGACCGGATTGTGTTTTCTAAGGTGCTATCATTTGAGCTATATATTTGTGTGGCCACCTATGTAGTCTAACCCGAGAGTTATTTTCAAAACAAGTTTTTATTTTATAGCAATCAATGTTTGCCCAAGTAGGAGAATGTTAGAATATTTCACATATGAGTTTCATTTGATTGCATGTTTTTAAAATGGGTTAGATATATATATAGCTCACATATGGGTTTCATTTGATTGCAGAAGATGCTTTATACATCTCGTAGAATTATTTGGTCTCACGTTTGCCATCACCATCATTCATGGTTCTAGATGTCGGAGGGAGTTCATGTTCTTGGGTACTCGTGGTGGAACTGAATGTAGCATTATACTCCACATACAAATCTGCTAATACTTGTCTCGCATTCAACACCATCTTCTCAGCACAAAACTCGTCATGAACTTTTTTCAGGTGGTTTTGATGTTTGGGTAATGGACAAGTACTACTAGTGGGGCACTATGGGGTTTTGATGTTTGGGTCTCTCTCAAATCATCTCCCAAGTTAATGGTTAGTTTATTTGAATAACATTAATCAGAGTCGACGAAGAATCCATCTAATTTATAAAAAAAATATAAATGTTACAAACTTACATGTGTGTTATACATAGTGCATAACACAAATTATAATTACATAGTAGCTAGTTTGCAATATGGCAAACATCACAAGTCTAAAATTCTAATCTTAGTTTTAGTTCACTCATCCTTCTTCAATTTAGATAAAACTATTTTTACAACACAATTAGAATATCATTAATTAACAATAATAATTTTTCCATGCAAAATAAATATTAAATCAAACAAATTAGGAACACTCACAGACTCATAGTGGGGATTCGAGAATAGCTCTCGGATTATTGTTCACACTTCACAATCCCAATAATTCGCTCCAAAAATTCAATGTCTGTCACTCGGTACATAGTCATACACAAATAAATAATTTTAAATTAGTCTTAGATCTTCCCATATTTCGTATAAATCTCAAACAAAGAGAGAGGACACCAATTTGATCAGATCCACCAACAATCACAAGGATCGGAAAAGCAACAAAGATGCTTAAATGATAAAAATATGAATCAACCTTGAAAAAAAAAAATAGGCCACCAGACGGAGAGACGGAGGAAAGGGAAAGAGATGAGAGTGCTCGCCGCTCGGTCACAAGATGCCGGATGGACAACGAAGGAACTGGGAGTCTAAGAGAGGATAGAGGTGTTGGTCGTGACACGACAACCGTGGGGCGTGGAGGTTCATCGACGGCTAGGATTGAATGGGAGGTTGAGAGAGGAGCGAGAGAGTCTGAGAATAGAGATGGAGAGTGGAGACTTGGAGTTTGGCAGAAGAAGAAGGGGGAATCATGTGATTCTTAACCCTAGCCCAGAAATGGGCATCGTTTCTTTTAATTTATTTTTTTTCATACGGTTTAAAATAAAACGATATTGTTTCACGTGAAACGCCATTTTTTTGTATCAGAAATATATAAATATACATACATATAGTATATCAGCCGATTCGGTCCGCAACGTCGGTTTTGGTTATTTTCTCCCATCGGCCGACCAGTTCTCCACAGGTTTCGGCTTATCTTTGTCGGCGACGGTCGGTCCGGCCGATTCCTATTCACCCCTAGTTGTTCGGCCAGTGTTCCAAACTCCTAACACTATTGGCAATGGTCTAACCATTGTTAAGTCTAAAATTTGTCTAAAACTTGAGGTTTTTGGCTAAAGCCAAAACCATTGGAGAGGTTAATCTACATTGGACTATCTATTCAAAAGTCAAAATAATAATAATATAATATTAGATTTTTTAATAATAATTTTTTTATTTTTTTTATATTTTGTAAATACATTCCATATATTAATTAATAATTTAATTTTTACTTAAAAGTATTGTTTCCCAACTATTTTTTTCCTCAACCTAATTATCCAATAGTAGCCATTGTGAATATTTTTAGAGTAAAATATTATTTTGGAGATGAATAGCGGCTGACTAAATCTAGAGAAAGGGATGCATTTACTGTAACTCAAAAGTGGAGCCTTGAAGTTTTGACTACTCCAATGCAGACCACTTTAGAACTACTTAGCCAAAATTTGGCTAGGTACTGGCATTTGGCTAGGCCAATGCCAGTGCTCTAATAATCAATACACTGTGATCTCATCAATTATCCTTTACATATACACTGTACGAAGCTTGTCCGATATTCTACGTCGAGCTTAGGCTGAAGTTACGGTAGGCTCCTACTCGTTTGGATATTAAAAATATTTTCTATAATTTATAATAATAATAAAATAATTTATGAATAATAGTAAATAATAATTGATTAATATAAATGAAGTAATATCAAAATATCTGAGAACAACTGTATTTTAAAACATGTCCTTACACGTCTCTAAGAATAATTACGCAACTATACCATTATTAATTTCCTACTCTTATATCGTGATGAGGTAATGTTGTCCATCGATATTTGAAATTCCCTTTTAAAAAATAAAGATAGTTCAATGATGAGATACAAATATGATAATAATGTAGTATGTTATATGAAAAGAGGGGGGAATTTGAAAATGGTTTTGCATATATCAAACTTAATTCTAATTATTATGCTAAGTATAATCTTAGAATATGCAAATATCGTACTGTCCATTTAAAAGAAAGTGAGACCTATTATAAAAAAGTTCATTTTCTAATAAAGGTTCTACTTTTTTTTTTAAAGGTTGAGTTTGCACATTTCAAACTTATATAAAACATTTTTCTAATTCTAAACTTTAAATTATGTGTTTGAAATCATCAAATTATGTCAATTTTTTTTTCTCTACACAGCTTTGCATTGAAATTAGCACTGAATATACAAAATATGAGTGGGAATCCTAACAAAAACCTCATTCCAATCAACAGAGCATATGAAAAATAAAACAAAAAAGTGGATAATGAATCATCACTCCTGATCTAATACCATCAATCTCCTTGACTCACAAGTATCACAGTAGGAATTGTATTGTCATGAGTTGGAGCTTAGAGCAAGGATACTTTATATATTTTACCTAGGCCTGCAACCCGCCCTGTCACAATCGGTTTTCTGCTCGACCCGACTCAACCCGAAAAAGTTTTATTTTTATATTTTTAGAATCATCAAACTGATCCGATCCGACCCGTCTAAAATAAAATCGGGTTGAACCCGTATGACCCGATTTTTATGTTTTATAATTTTATTTTTTTTATTTTTAATATATAATTGAAAATATTGAATGCTTTTCTTCTTCATCTGAGTAGGGAGCCTTACACCCATTTTATGTTTTAATTGAATACCAAATTTTCCCCCTAATCAAACTTCAACTTTCAATCTTATCTACAATTTTTATCATGCTAATCTTTATAGAAATGCCGAGATTTAAAGAAAACAAAGAAAAATATTATGAACAAGAAAAATCCTGGCATTACCGCTTCCTTCCCCTTTACATTTTCTTGGAAACCAAACAAGTTCAAACCCACTAAATACTGGACTGAAATAACCATATTAGACCCACTAAATATTGGACCCAAAACCATTGACGGACTCAAAACCGCTCAATATCTTCTCCAAAACAACTCTTGGCTTGGGCAAAGTTATTTATTGGAGCACGTAAAGGTTATTAAACTGGACTAGAAATGGTGATTATTTGTTCGATATTTCTTCCACCATGGGCTTTCTTCAACCACTGCTTCTCCTTCTTCTTCTGCGATTGTTCATCATGAAACAATCACTCTGTTTCTGCAACACATAAAACAATCATATTGCCCCTCAAAGCCCAAACGCTACTCTCACCTGGTTCTGCTCGAAAACCTCCAAACAAACTCCATTTTCCACCACAATGTGACCCTAACAGTCTCACTCACCATAGGTTTGCCCCCACAGAGCGTTACCATGGTCCTCGACACAAGGAGTGAACTCTCTTGGCTTCACTGCAAAAAAAACCCAAACTTCCAGTCCATATTCAACCTACTTCTATCTTCTTCCTACTCTCCAATCCCATGCCCCTCGCTCGCCTACAAAACCCTTACCAAGACCCTACTCCTACCTGTATCTTGAGACCTGAATAAGCTCTGCCATGCGACTGTCTCCTACATAGAAGCCTCGTTCAATGAAGGCAATCTCGCGTACAAATTGATCGGCGAGTTGGAGATGGGAGGTAGGGTTCTCATCCGGATTTGGGTGGCTAGGGCTTGAGAACTGAAGATAAGTATGCTTTTATAGTCAGACGGGTTGACACCGAAAACACAGACCCGCTACTAGTCAGGTTGGAGATCCGAAAAGATGAAACTCGCTAAAAGTTGGGTCGGGTCAAATTATTTTAATCGGGTTCAGCGGTTTATCGGATTATATGCACAACCTTAATTTTACCTAATGATTTTTCAAATTCACTTTTATATTTAATAAAATCAAAGATACAAGAGTAGAGTCTAGAGATGAGAATCTTGAACAAAAACCTCATTCATTCAATACAGTTCGTCATTTTCAGCCATACTTGTTGATATCAAATAAAAATCTAAAAACTAATAAAATCACTTGTCAAAAAAAGATGAGAATCTCGCCCGTTTGGATTTAGAGGTGTCATCTCACCTTATCTCATCTAATTTCAACTAATAATTTCATTACTATTCACAACTCAACAAAATTAAATTAGCCAAAGAATAGCTAAGGTGCAAAATAAAGTATAACAATGGGCTCAACAAATGAACAGTGATTTTAACTTCAGATTATATCACTGGCCAAATTTGTTGAGCCAAATGGGCTGGCCAAATATTATTTTTAAACTAAAATATTATCCTCCCTCTACTTGATTTTTGGATTATAGGAGATTGCTATCTTCGAATGACCTTTCAGGCTCTTAACTTTTTCCAAATCTTAGGTTCTGCTTCCATAAAATTAAATATCATTCCGATCCGAACTTAGTTCGAAAAGGCATAGAATTTAATTGTTCTTTTGAGTTCTAAGAAGAAAAGGCATAGTTTTTTTTTTTTTTTTTTTCTGGGATTATAGGAACTTGATTTCTGGATTATTCTTTAATTTCTGGAGCACTAGTAGCCTTGTTCTTCTTCCTTGCGATTTTTTTGTTATGTTATTTTTAATGGTTCTTGGTCTGCCTCTCTGGTTGTGATTCTTGATTCTGCATATGCTTCTTAAAATAAATAAAAAGTTAAAAATTAATATTTTAATAAAATAATGAAAGATTTT
This sequence comes from Juglans cinerea, assembly GCA_961763995.1. Classification (NCBI taxonomy): domain Eukaryota; kingdom Viridiplantae; phylum Streptophyta; class Magnoliopsida; order Fagales; family Juglandaceae; genus Juglans; species Juglans cinerea. Next base: position 23,554,484 of record CAUIVZ010000012.1, on the reverse strand, counting down.
GTTGTTGAAATGTGAGTTATTAAATTTATAAAAATGAATTTTTTAAGATCTCACTGTCCAAACGGACCGGAAGTGAATAATGAATAGTAGTTACAGGTATAAAACAATAAATCACATTGACTAAGTTTGAATTACAGCAGGAATTGTATTGAGATGTACGATGAATGGAGCTAATTAGAAGTACGTTGATTGGGTAAAAATCGAGTAGGGAAAGGCCCACAATGTGGTCCTCCACAGGCACAGGCACAGGCACATCAACAAAAACAGTTGGGCCGTAAGTGCACGGCAACCAAAAGGAGGGACTCGCCCAATAGCGGGAGAGGATCAGAGGACACACCGCCGCGCCGTGCCACTGCCAATACCAACCAGAGTAGAGGCGCTTCTTTTTGTCTCACTCTCGAGCGAGAGAAGAGAGGAGTGAATAAGGGCGAAACCCGAAATCCTGTTATCCTCTCGACTCCATCGAATTCAAAGTGAGAGCAATGGGGTGCGCGTGGGCTTTGCTATATGGTGGTATGGAATAAACTAAAGTCATGCAAACTGGATAGCCAGAAAGCAAGAGGAGACAGTGAGACACCAACCCCTCCAAGGACTCCAATCGCTTTGTTCGCTCAGTTTTATGGAATTCTGATCCCTGATTCGCGTATGCAATATATCCATACCGAATCTCTCTATCATGTCTCTTGTTTTCTATTTATTACTTGAATGCCACTTTTGCATCTGACTCTCTCTCTCTCTCTCTCTCTCTCTCTCTCTCTCGCTTTCCGTTCTGTTTTCGTCAATTTTGTTACTTGTATTCCTTCTCTCTTTGCTTCTTGAAATCCCTTCTCTGTCTAAAAATATACTGGTTAGATAAAGGGTTATTTTTTCCCGAGCATTATGAGCGAACCAGAAGAAAGGTTTTCAGGCATGGACTCGGTGTTATCAGGTCGGTTCACTTTTCTCTTCCTTTTTTTGTTTTTGTTTTTATTTTTTGGTTTTTTTATATATGTTTTTTGCCCTACGCTCTTTCAATTGATGGTTATGTGTTCTATGCTTGTTATTGTTCTCTCGGACAATGCCTGTGACATTATTGTACTTTTTTCCCTTTGCCTTTTTGGGTTTTGTTCCTTTTATCACAAGTGGTAATGCCTGCTGTATTGTTGAGAATGAATGTCGGGCAATGCGTGAGTTTTTCTGGGTTTTTTCTTTCACATCCATTTAGTAATTTGTGGGTTCTTGATAATGATTGTACTTTGGTGGTTGTTTGGGTTATTTATTTATTGTTTGGGTAAGATTGTTTGGGATATTTTCCTCTGGATTTTAACATTGATTATCAATCTTACAGTCTTATTGTTCTTATTTGGATATGTATGTACATGTGCGTGCGCTTTATTTCATCTTCTTAATATAAGCGTTGATAGAAATATCTGTGCATGGGTAATAATATTAGTTGTGGGTGTCAAAGCTTTAAGGAAGATTTTTTCACCAGCGTAGGCACGTTTTAAGAGCATACTTATTTATATCAGCTACATTCGGAGTGGAAATTCAAAGAGATGTTTTTATCAGAGGATATAATTGAAGCATTCTTGTTTGTCAGAGATTTGGGTATGATTTTTAGAAAGTACTTGAACTTCACGTAGCTTGTTATGATTCTTAAACGAGGTTTTAATATCACCAATTCAATAATTCTATATTTTCCTAAAGCCAATATCTGAGATTTCAACATTTTTTAATGTTCAGAGTTGATTTATCTTGTTTACTAGAATAAGCGATGGTTGGAAAATTTGGGAATGAGTTTATGTGACTGGTTTTTTTCAATTAATTTTAAAGGGTTTTAAAACAGGTGAACAAATACTGGGCAATAAAAATGAGGATTCAATGCCAATGAGCTCATGTCACACAAGATCATGCTCAAGCATGTGGTGATACTTTTGGAATGTGATGCCTTTTTTTTTTCAACAAGGCTTTTTTATTCGAGTATGGATCTCTGGGGGTTATGGGTGTTGTTCATACAGTCATTTTCAGTTCTGCAATTGCTGCTTGATTGACTACATCAGTTAAGAGAAAGCGCGCACGCACACACGCATTGATTAAGTAGATTATATATATATACTGTGGACACTTGATTGGAGAATGCGAATGACGACTCTTTCCTTCATAGATTGTTGAGAATTTTTCCGTCATGTTAAACTTGTTCTAGATGTGACCTTGGATATCTGAAGTTGAAGTTAGATTCCTATTTCATATTTGAAGGTTGTGCACTTGATCCTGCAAAATATAGCCAGCTAAGCTTGGGAGAGAAAAGAGCACTAGTCCGTGAGATTGCCCGATGGTCAAAAGACGCCCCAGAGATTCTTCGTTCTTTTACGCGTCCAGAGCTTCTTGAAATCATCTGTGCTGAAATGGGCAAAGAGAGAAAGTACACGGGATATACAAAATCTCAAATGATAGAACACCTTCTAAAGTTAGTTTCTCAGAATTTTGAGGGGCGAAATTCATTTGCCTTTTCTCCTGCTCGTATTGGATTAAAAAGGAAAAGGAACGTAGTCCCTCCTTCTCAACTATTAACTGACCTAAATCATGCTCCTCCAGAAAACAATGAAGAAGAACATGTGAAAATTCTGCTCTGTCAGAATGTCGCTTGCAGGGCTTCTTTAACTCCAGAGGATGCCTTTTGCAAGAGATGTTCTTGCTGTATCTGTCATTATTATGATGATAACAAGGATCCTAGTCTGTGGTTGACCTGTGAGAATGACCTCTGCGGATTGTCTTGCCATCTTGAATGTGCATTGAAGCATGAAAGAGCTGGTATTTTGAAGAATAAGTGTTGTAAAAAGTTGGATGGAAGCTTCTATTGTGTATCATGTGGAAAAATCCATGGGCTAATGAGGTAAATCCTATGAACTTCTAGACAAAATTAACTTTTGCTGCCAACTTGATGAATAGTATCTAGTACAGCTGGGCAGTTGCAACCAGACCTTGAAAACTCAACTAATCGTTGATAGCTGTATAACACATTGACACTTTTTGTTTAAAAATCTATCACACATCGACGCATGCAAATATATAGGCAATGTTACTGCCAGTTATACTTGTTACTTCCTCAGCAGTTTGAAGAACCTGGCTAGGCACTTGCAATTCAACTGCCTTGACATATTTGAATTACATCTCCAACATGCCAACTCAGTAGGGCAGGAGTGTTCCTCTTATGTTAGGTTTTAGTTGCCAGGTGGATACCAACTTAACAAACTTAAGGGGTCTAGGGATTAGAAATTGAGTTAACCAACCTAATCCCAAAGCAAACTATGACACGGTAACTCACTCACTTAGTTACTTGGTAAATTGATCCTACCAAGTTCTTAGATTTTATTGCTAAGATACTATGCGAAAGAATTGGCTGGTTAATATTATGTTTCTGCAGAACCTGGAGGAAACAATTGCTGGTTGCCAAGGAGGCTAGAAGAGTGGATGTACTATGTCTACGGTTATCTTTGGCTCAAAAGATTCTCTTGGGAACAGCACTATACAAAGAAGTGCATAGGACAGTGGATTCTGCGGTGAAAATACTGAAAGATGAAGTGGGGCCTCTAGATCAGGTATGCAAAAGTATGGCACGCTGCATAGTCAACAGACTCCCTTGTGGTGCTGAGGTCCAGAAGTTATGTGCTTCTGCTGTGGCATCTTTTGATTCAATGTTTTGCCTGGATTATATGGAAGAGAAATATCCATTTGGTAAGCTTATTTCTTTTTCAGAATGTGAGATCTCAATTTTTCATGACCTGATGTGGGGTCATTTTTTGAGTTTTTGAATTTGGAATAACATAGCGAATGCGTAAATATGAAGAAAAAAAAACATTTTTTTTACCCCTTTTAGAACTTGCTTTTATTTTTTCGCTGATGATATTTGGTCAAAATCTTTATAGCAGCTTGTCAGATCCAGTTTGAAGAGTCCACCCCTACCTCGGTGATCATTGTGCTAGAATATGAAGATCATCTGTTAAAAGAATACCTAGGCTGCAGACTCTGGCATCGCGAGTCTGTCGTGAAGGATTATCCAGAGCAACCCACTTTCATTGTATTTAGGCCAGAGAAGAGATTCAAGATAAGCCACCTGCACCCTTCTACTGAGTATTCCTGCAAGGTTTCTTTGTTTAGCAGCACAGGGGTATTGGGTGTTTTGGAAGCTAAATGGGAGACACCCGCATCAGATAGAAGCTGTTTTACAGCTTTAAAACAAGGAAAGGCAGAACATACAATTATAGTGCAAAATCATCTTCAGGTGGAGTCAACCAAGTTTGGTAACATTAAATTAGCACCTCCTGCAAAGCTTCAACCGTTGGTCGATATCAACAAGAGCAAGAGTGAAAGGTTTTGCTCGCCGTCTCTTTTCATTGAAACTGTTTCTCCTTCCACTCCTTGTAAGTGCAGTGGAATGCGAGCAGTTCCAGATATGGGTTGTAAAAAGCGCGTAGAGGAAAGTGATTATGAGCATTCCGTGCAAGTAGTCAAATGGTTAGAGCATGAAGGGCACCTGGATGAAGATTTTAGAGTAAAATTTCTCACTTGGTTCAGTCTCAAAGCCACAGAGCAAGAGAGAAGGGTGGTTAATGTCTTTGTGGCTACTTTGCTTGATGACCCTCCTAGTTTAGCCGGACAGCTTATGGATACCTTCATGGACAAGATATGCTGTGAACAAAAACCAGTTAATTCTAGGCATGGCTTTTGCTTTAGCTTGTGGCATTAATGCTGAATAGTTATTTTGTTTTGCATGAATATTTTAGAGAGTAACCAAAGACATGTAGGCTTTTGCTGGCAAAACAGAAAAATATATTTGGCTACTTCAAGCCAGAAAAATGTGAAGCTCCTTGATTTTTCTCTCTCATTATGAGTTTATGTTTGGCATTGCCGGTTAAAAATTGTACATTTTGAGTGCATATGAATGGAAGAAAGATGGTATTTGGTCCATAACCACAACGTTCTTCCAGCACCAGAGAATAAGAATTTGCAAATACTGAAGCTTTGATTTCGCCTCTTCAATGTGGCTTTGGTTTATGCCCACCCATCAAACCCTTGACAAGAATTTATCTTTTCAAAGAAATTAACACACATTGTAATTATTTTTGTTTTATTTTTATTATTTAAAACTTTTTTTTATATATTGTTGATGTGACAAAATTGACACATGGTCATTATTAAAAAACTATATTCATCACTTCTATGTTATATATTACACGTAATTTTTTATTTTTTTTTATTAAATGTGTGGTATATGGAATCTGGATGATGAGTATAATTTTTCTTTTAGTTTAGAAAAAAGAAAAGAAAATAATAAATTAAAAATTAAGTGTGATATATAGTATAAAAATAATGAGTAGAAGGCGTATTTGTTATAAGGTGACAAATCCATTGACTATGAACCATGATATACCATGGTATGTATATCATATACATACGGGTGAAACCATACCGAGGGAAAATGAAGGACAATCAGTACGTTAGTGTTCATGTACTCTTCCGGTCAATCGTTTTTTAATTGGCTTTATATATGGGTTACTTTAAAAAAAATAATAATAATAAATTAATACAATTCAATTTATAAAATAATTTTTAATAATGATTTTTTAACCAAATGTTTTTCAAAACAAGTTCATTTGTAATTTTGTGAATTTAATATCTAAGGAGTACTGTTAGATACAATCTTAAAGTGTGGATGTCTCATATATTTCTTTTGAAAAAAAATAAGATTCACATTTTAATTTTTTTTATGCGAGTCTTGATTTTTTTTTAAATATGCATAATTTGTATATTCTAAAATTATATAAATCATTTCTCATTCTATCTAAGCGATCATCACCAAAACTTTGAAAAAAACTTGTAAAGTTTTTGTTTGAATTGAAGAGTTTCAAAGGGACTTCTTATAGTATTTATTAATTAGATGTCGAGGCCATCAAATTGTCATAATAACTCGGGATTAAAGCATTAGTATTGGACTAGTCAAATGTCAGTCAAGTCTAAATTCTGACTAGATTTTTTCAAAATCAGTTGTATTGGACTAGCCAAATCACTTCAATTTAAGTTATGAGCTGCAGTAAATAAAAAACTAAAGTCATATATGGTGAGTTACTACTATTCACCAATCAAAAGAATATTTTATTAAAAAATATTCATTCTCTTACTTTTTTCTTCATTTTTCTTCATGTTAAATAATTTGTTTGGAAAGTAAAAATTAAATTATTAATTAATACATAGAGTGTATTTGTAAAATATAAAAAAAAAATTAAAAATTATTAAAATATATAATATTATATTATTATTTTAATTTTGAAAAAGCTAGTCTAATATGGATTAATCTCTTCAGAGGTTTTAATTTTAGCCAAAAACTTAAATTTTAGTCAAAATTTAAATTTAAAAATGACTAGACTATTACCAATGCTTTTATTGATGAGTGCTGCTACATCTACAAATGAATTACACAAAAAAATTCGAGAAATTGATGTGGTTTCATCTGATCTGTTAGATCTATTTTATAATAAAAATAACTTTACTATTTAATGAATCACATTAAATCTCATCAGTTTATTAGATTGTTTTTATATAATTTTTTTATGACTAAAAGTATTTTCTTTTATTGATTCGAAAACTTGCGCCATCAACCGGCTCAGAATGTCACTTCCATGGTATCGTGGAGGTGAGTCTTTCAGCTGAAAAAACCTCTCACGTACGCCGATTCCAATAAAAAAGGCAAGCGAGATATTCCTGCAGAGTACTGGAGACATTTTATTTATCATCTTAATTTTAATAATTATTTTATTAATTTATAATGTGATATTATAAAATTAAGAATTTTTATTATATTTTATTTATAAATTTATTATTTAATATCACATCATAAAAATTATAAAATAATAAGAAAACGATAAAAAAATAAACGATAAATAGATTTTTTCATACATAAATGCTATTCCCTCTCCTCGCTTCATCGCGTGAGGTTCTCTACTCACGCCTCCCGATTCTCCGCAATCGTATGGACCCAACAACTCCAGAGGTTCACACTCCCCGCTTCTACTTTGCTTAGTCTCGCACCTTCAATCTCTCACTCATTTCCTTGGAGAGACCGAGACCTTCCTCTATGTTCCATTAAATATTCCTCGAAGAAGACAGCTATGCCCACCAACGAAGGTTTCCAAGGTATTCCCCATTTCCGATTTTTATTTTTTGTTTGTGAATGTTATGTTTTATCTCTGTTGTGGGTATTTTTTATTTCTGGAAAACTGGGTTTTTTTTTTTCCTGGAATAGTGAGCATAGGAGACAGTCAATTGAAGGCTGATAATCCATAGAAACATAAGATTTATCAAGATTTAAGGAGGAAATAGCAGAAAGGGTTAGGAGTTGGAGAAAATACAGATTATGGGTTCGGTTATTTGAAGATTCGAGATGTACAAAAACTGAAGATATGACATGAACGGGAGAACTTTTCTCCCCCTCTGCCCTCGTTGCCGTCGGTGATGTCAATGATTTAACACGATGGATTCGATTATTTCGAAAGATGATAAAAATAATAGTTCGTGAACGAGGGATTTCTGAATTCATTATCTGACATAAAAGTATTGAGAGAGTCTACGAGTCGTGTGCGAAGTTGTAAAACTGGTTAAAGAATGAGCAAGTGCAGTAACATTCCCACAATTTGGTCTCTTATCTGAAAAGAAAAAAAATCACTTTGTTACTTATCTATCTTTCATATAGATTATCTGAACCAAGGATATCGTGTTATAGCTACAAGTGTAGCAGTTAATGGAAGAGGTTTCTCTGAGTGGTATTGGTAAGGGTTTCTGCTATCTTTGACATAACACATAAAGCGCTCTCTCACTTCTTTCCTTATAAGCATTGAAAGATGTCTCAATTGGGAGGCAACATGCAGGATGTAAATAACATATTATTGGTCTTATACTTGTTTTAAAAATGAGATGGACTGGTTCTGATTTTTGCCCTTCATACATTATGTACTAAATGTGTTCATACGGTTGTAACCGTTCCTCCACGATGGACAATGGTGGGTATTAGCATAAATGAATGCTTTTGAAGAGCATTATCTAGTCAGAGTTGGTTTGGATAAGCAGGTCTACCCACTCAGACGCAAGAAATTCTTGAAGGGATGCACCTATAGTTTACTGATCTATTTTGCATACAAAGGTTGAATGAAATCTTGGAGTTTAGGAAGAAGAGTAATCCTGTATGTAATATTTGCCTGAAAATTATGTAATAAATATTTTACCTTTCATGCCTTTTATGTTCATGTTTGGTGAGATTCGTACTTTAATTATTTCTCTCACACTTTCTGAAGCACAGCAGGTGTTTCAAATTGCTATGTATTCAAGAGCCGTCTGCAGGAGTATGCTCAAAAAGTTGGACTTCCTACACCTGTGTACGAAACTATCAAAGAAGGCCCTTCCCATGAACCTTCTTTCAGATCAACTGTGATAGTCAATGATGTTAAATATGATTCTTTGCCTGGGTTTTTCAATCGCAAGGCAGCCGAGCAGTCAGCTGCCGAAGTTGCTCTGTTGGAGTTAGCTAAATCTTGTGAAGTTAATCAAAGCATCTCTCAGCCTGTTGTAAGTTGAATTATGGTTTCAATGAATTAACTGTAAAAGCTTGGTAATTGAGCCGTTTTGAATGCAATCTCATAAAATTTTTGCTTCCCTGACTCTATACTGAATCCCCCCTCCCCTGGGGGCAAGTACACATATGCACGAGTTCGCAGTTCGTCAGTCTATACTAGACCTAGTAGTGTATTTATATAATCTTCAATGGTTTATTCGCTACCAAATTTGGAAATTGTCAGCTTTTCTGCCGAATAAAGTAATGATTTATAATTTTGTAGAGATTGGGTCTTCTTGATCTTAAGGATCTTAGTTTTATGCAACACTAACCCCCCACCGCGAAACAAGTAAATAGGCATAGCCCAAGTACACATGAAGTATACATCAGAGAACACCTAGTTACAAGTTAGGAGCTAGAAAGTGATACAAAAAAGTCATGAAAGCTGGTTCCATTAAAAACACTAGCAGAAGCCCACAGAAATAAGTATGGAAAAAGAAACCTCTAAGCTCATCCAAAGAATGTTCTTTATCTTCAAAGCTTCGATCATTCCTTTCAACCAAAACACACCACACATGCAAGTCCGGTCTTGTTGAAGTTCTCAGCCCATAACATCCTTGCCACCTCATAGTAAAGTAAAAGATGATCCACAAACTCATCACTCTTCTTACACATAGCACAAATCCATCACTACGAGTCCACACAACACTCCCCCCTTTTTTTAAATGAGAAGTAAACACATCACTCCCCCTTTTAAAATTCATTTGAAAATAAGGGCTCCATCAACTGAAGAGCATCATAGTTTGTGGGCCATTGGGCTTTCACGTGTGTTTCTGCATAATTCATTTAGTTTAGAGTATAGGTTGGTAGTTTTGTCTTGTAGGACACCTTTAGTTTGAAGTTCAGTGTCCCATATCACAATGTTCTATTCATGCCCCTATCCTTTTTAACAGCATAAAACATAAAAATGCCTGATGGTTTTAGATAAGATATACATGCTGTTATTTGTTCTTATAAGCTTCGTTAAATTCTTTCTATCCTCTTTCTCTACCTGTTGTTAGCTAAACTTTTATTCTTCTATCGACAGTAGTTTACATGGCATGCCTTAGTCATGCAGCTTGTATACAAGATTATGGCAATTGATTTAAGATTTCCAAAGCAAAGTGCCCTCTCTTTGCCATTATAAAAGTTTTGTTATGGATTGTAGACTGGCTAAACATGCATATGTGCACTGACAAGGTATAACATGTGATCATCACCATCATATTCAAGTGCAGTCTCATCCAGTAGAATTTCACTTTTATCATATCCTTCCCACTTGCTGTTGGGCTCCTTCAAAGTGAGGGAGTTTGATATTAGATCGTTCTACAAAGCATTTCTTCCTTAGGGTAGCTTCTCTCCCTTGGAAGCAAATTTGGAGGAATATGGCTCCATTGAGAGTGACTTTCTTTGTTTGAACAGTGGCTCTAGAGAATGATCCTCATGTGTGACAATCTTAGAAAGAGGCACATGATAGTGTTGGGTTGTTGTTATGCTTGTAAGAAGAGTGGAGATAGTACTACCGATTAAAAAAGAAAAAAAAAACAAAGAAAAAGAAGACTGGAGATAGTATAGATCATCTATTGCTTCACCGTGAGATTGCCAATGCTTTGTGGAACACTATTTTTAGTTGTTTGGGCTTAATTTGGGTTATGCCAAATAGAGTGGTAGATCTATTGGTGTGTTAGAGTGGCAGGTTTGATAGCTACAAGAGGGCTACTTTAGGAAGCTGATCCCTTTTTGTGTTATGTGATTAATATGAAAGGAAGGTCCGAAGGGAATGACTGGACGATGTTTGCAAGAAGACGATGACTGAACCCTTTTTGTCTCGGATCACTGACCAATCCTGTTTATCTATTTACAGTTTGCTCTATTTTTTTATTTTTTTATTTTTAATTAGGTTTATATCTTGTATACTCCCTGTGTACCTGGATAACATCCTTTTTTTTATTTTCACTTTTAATATGTAGAGCCTTCATTATAAAAAAGTTTTTTTTTTTCAACTGCCATATGGTAAACAAAAGCCATTTGTGTTTCATTTGACTTGCTCGTTGCTCTTATTAATTGGTAATTTTCTATTTCTCACTTATAATAATGATGATGATGATGATGATGATAATAATAATTTGCTATCTCTCGTAATTTTTTTGACCTGGATATCTCTCACTCATAATTGATATTAGCTTCTGTATTTATTGCAGCATGAAACAGGACTATGCAAAAATCTACTGCAGGAATATGCTCAAAAGATGAATTACGCAATTCCATTATATCAGTGTCAAAAGGATGAAACCCCAGGCCGAGTACCACTTTTTTTGTGTACTATTGAGATAGGGGGGATTCGTTACATTGGAGCTGCAGCAAAAACAAAGAAAGAAGCAGAGATTAAAGCTGCTAGAACTGCTCTTTTAGCCATTCAGTCAAGTACGACTCAGTCATCCGAGAAACCCTTTCTCAACTCACAGTTAACAGTAATCCCAAGCAAGAAAAGGGGGACCAAATCCGTCAATGATATCGAGGAGGCTGCAAATCCTCCAAAGGCTAAGAAAGCTCGATTCAAAAAGAAAATGTTGAAAAAGAAACTTTCTGGAGACAAGGTAGGCAACAGTCAAGGTGAGAATGCAGGCACTATGGAATCCCTTTTGGAGAATAATGGACCAGAATCAGATCAAATTGATGCAGCTGTGGTCCAAGAAGCAGGCATGGGAATGTCGTCCATCGAAGCTATTGGGAATCCCCAAAATGTTAGATCATATGTGAGCTCAAGCGAAAAAGAAATATCTGCTGGGGAAGGTGCCTTGGCTCAACAAGTGAATGGAAATTATGAAAATGGAAAGTCATCAGCTTCAAATTCTAATCTAAACAATGACATGGGGGCATTCTCCATATTTTCTGGAGATATGACTGTACTGACGAAGGAGATGAATGAGGTATCTGAATTTGGAGATATAGCTTCGGTTGCAGACAGTGCTACCATGGGTCACGTAGGGGCTTCAAGTATCCAGCCAGCTTAAATCAGTAAGAAGAGAGGATCCAAGTGGGTGCAAATCATGTTGGAGAGATCAAGGGTGAGGTTCAATTGTTTGGAAATCATTTTGCAGTTAGGAGAAATAGTAAATTGAGGTTTTTAATAGATTTTTAGACATTTCAAGGATTCTATGATCAGTTTATACTTCAGTCAAGACTTTACAATCTTATGGGGTCCATCAGCTTCGTCTGCATGTATTGGTGGATTTGGAGCATAGACCGCAACAAAGAACCTACTGTTATGGTTTCAGCTTATTGTGTTGTCATGAGAATGAGAATGGTACTACTTTTTTAAGGATCTTTTTAACAGTTTTTGTTGCCAAAATATTCAAGATTTGCCATTAATGGTTGCAATATGAGCTCTGATTTAAGTTATCAACACCATCATCGTTTTGGTTGTTATTTACTCTTCATCTTTCAATGTGATGATTCTCCTCATCTTCTCGTTATGAATGTGAGGAAGAAATCTTTTAGCTCTTCTTGTTATTTTGAATCAAATAACCTGCAAATTATTTTTATTTACTCCTTTCTCATACATTTTCGAGAGACCAATTTACTTCTTTCCATTTCATATAGATACTGTAATGTATTATCATTCGTATAAATTCTGAAAGAATAATGCATTTTACATGGGTAGCTCATAAAAAAGGAAATGTGTATAATAACTACTAGTTTGAAAAAAAATAAAATAAAATCTACTGGTTATATAACTTAGACACACACACACACACATATATATATATATATATATATAAGGTAAAAAACGACAAAAAGAATATTGGTGGTTGAACTTCCAAAATCCACGAGCATGTAGTTAAAATTTTTTATCTCAATTTTAAAATTGAGTTTTACTATAAATCAGTCACTGTTCACATCACATTCCACACCTATAACTTTTTATAAGGTTTGAGAATGTTTTCATAGAGTGTATGAATGCTTTTCATAAGGTGTGGGGTGTGGGGTGGTGAATAGTGATTGATAAAAATAAATTTTCTTTAAAAAATTGGAGATAAGAAAAAAATAATTATATAAGGCGGGTGATATGTAATTTCTTATTGCATATATAAATATAATAACATATGAATTCCAATTCTCACATAATTAATTATTAAATAATATCAAGATATAATTACATGCTATTCTACACTGATTTGTGGTGATACTATTTGATTTATAATATTTAAAAAGTAATTCTACGTACAACTGTGAAGTGCGTAAACGTCGCGTAATCGCTTTGAAAAAGAGTGGGGTCTATTATTAAAAAATTAATTTTTTTCATGTGGGTGTCATGTTTTATTCACTTTTTTCAAAACGATTATGCAGCGGTTGTACAATTCACGGTTGTAAATATATTTTCTCATATTTAAATTTACAATTTCTTCTTACAAATTAAATTTTATTACGTTAACAGTATACAGTGTCTGTAGACTGTATTCTACACTAATTTGTGAATATAATTTTTCTTTTAAAAACTAATAGGTGTGTAATTAATATTAATATTTAGTGAATAACTAATAAAATTATTAGTTATCAGAAATTCTATAAGCAAAACGGATTTGATATAAATCGTTAATCCGTGGGCCAAAAATATTTCCTATCTTAAAAGGATCTTTTAACTCTCTGAAACTCCGTTCGCCCGAAAATGCACGGTCGGCCTCGCAAGGACCCAAAGCCAGAGGATGCGGCTGCTTCGGTAGCCAAAGCTGAGAAGCTTCGCTCTCTCCAGTCTCAGTTCCTCTCCAACCACCACAACAAGATGTACCCATTTTTCTCTTCTTTTTTTCCCTCTCGTTTTCTTTTCGATCCTGGGATCCAAACACCTCCGTCTCTTCTTTTAATTTTCGTTGTTATGAAAAAATTTCAGTTATTCTAATGAAGCTCTAGAGGTTAGCGCAAAGCTGCTAGAAGTCAACCCCGAGTACTATACGGCTTGGAACTTCAGGAAGCTCGCCGTTGAACACCGTCTGAGTCAGTCCGACTCTGATCCTGACTCGATCAAGTCGATTTTCAGTGAAGAACTCAAAGTGGTAGTTTTTTTTTTTTTAAATTATTATTATAGCTCAATTTCTTTTTTCTTTCCTCTTTGTTTGTTTGCTTGCCGAGGGGAAAACTAGACTTGGGAAACTAAAAATTAAATGAATTTGGATCTCACGTATGCATTCTCTCAGAACTGGAAGTAATCTTGGTTGACTATGCCTATGGGCAAAAATGTTTCAGTTGAATTGAGTTTTAATTTTCTCAATTTTTGATCCCCGCTAATTTTTTTGACAAGTAAACTGAAAATTTGTTTGCTAATTTTCTCAGTGTCTAAACCAGGGTTCTTTCGAACTTAATGTTTGTGCAACATTTTTTTTATTATATGTATCAACTTTATGTAGGTAGAGAGCGCATTGAAGCAGAATTTTAAGTCGTACGGAGCGTGGCATCATCGAAAATGGGTGCTAAGCAAGGGTCATTCATCCATAGATCACGAGATGCGGCTTCTGGATCGGTACCAGAAGCTCGATCCTCGGAATTTTCATGCGTGGGATTATCGGAGGTGAAATATTGGCTTTAATTTGAATGCGTGCAACCTATAAGTTCCTAGTTCATTTTTGTATTTAACACTTTTTGGTCAGATTTGTGGCAGCATTGATGAACAGATCAGAGGTGGACGAATTACGGTATACGACAGATATGATAAATTCCAATTTCAGCAATTATTCTGCGTGGCACAATCGTAGGTGTGATTCCATTTGCTAATAAGTTTTTAATTTTCCTGTTCGGGTTTTACTCGTTGGAATTGGAATTTTTTTATCATTGGTTCTCTGGATATAAAAAAAATTTAACTCAATCTTCTGATAGTTCTGCCTGGCTCGTATATTCTAAAATCATTTTTAAGGCTGCATATATGAGTCTTTTCATATATTTAAAGTTGTATTAAGGAAGGTGACCTGTCTTGATTTAACTCAATATAGGCATGAGGGTAATCTCACCCATTGGTGGAATATGTGTTGGTGGCTGCTTGGGCTTCCATTGGTTCGATTTCACTACCCATGTTGTGTTAGCAGTGTTCTTACAAACACGAAAAGGACAAAAACGATAAAGTCCAATTGAGTTGATGGGTAAAATATTTAATATGAGACACAGTTGTTAATCTGCGATAGAAGGATATGCATTCCAGTGTTCCCAATTGCTCATGGAGGACCACTTTGAAAGCTTAAAAATGACTGGTAATGGCTGTAACCATATCTTCATATTTTCTTCAACTGAGAATGTCTACAAAGAGTTTTTTTCCCCTGGGTTCAGCATAAGAATTTGAGATTGGAATTAACAGTTTTATTCATAAACATAGTTGGAAGGCTGGCAAGGAATACTAAAGGTTATTGTTTGATATATGGACCTTGTTTAATTGTGCATGAAACATGCCAAAGTTGCATCTTTAGGTTTGATTACCGAGTAACAAGGAACTTTTAAAATTATGAGTAACAGTATCTTTATGTTTTATTATCTTCTAGATAATCATGGTGCCATCCTTCTGGTTTTGCATTTATTTCATCTGATTTTCTTTATGAGAAATTTACCCCATTTGCAAACTTTCAATAGTTTTAGTGTACATTTCGCTGCTTGTTGCTATTTTTACCTTACTGAAGGACTTTTGCAGTATACTTCTATCTAATTTGCTGCAAAGAAAGGTTCAAGGGTTTTTCCCAAAAGAGGTGGTCTTGAATGAGGAATATGAGCTTGTCCACCAAGCGCTTTTTACAGATCCAGATGATCAAAGTGGCTGGTTCTATTATCTTTGGCTTCTTGATCAAACGGTGAAAGATGATGCTCCTCTACTTGTTTCTTCTTGGCCTGCTCGTGATTCTAATCTCATTATATTGGAAGATCAGTGTCTGGATGACTGTGCCTTGTCTCCATTCAATACATTCCATTCTGATTCAGGAACATTTCCACTCATTGTTTATTTTAATCAAGCTGTGGAAGGTGTAAATTCATCGACAATATCTGTCGAATCTGTTCTTAACGCGAACAGTGAACTTAATTGGAAACCACTTTCAACAAATAATTCTCAGACTGCCCAAGTTTGGGTGACTTATCTCAATTATCCCAAAGTAGATGTCCATTCAGAAGCTTATCCTGTGGAGGTTAGCATTGGACATTCTGGAGGCATCATTTCCTCTAGTGGTTTTCACTATAGCCATCCCTCTAGATTCGCCTTTAAAGTGTTTGCACGGCCTGTTAAAATCCCTATTGGGCATGGTGGAGAGATCATTTCTTGGCAAGATGGTAATTTTGCTTTATATGAAACATCTCCTGAGGAACCAAATCCAACTATTTCTTTAGATCAACTAAATATTAAGGATGACAATGAGAAAACATCTTCAGAGTGGCGTGCAGAGACTATAGGTAATGAAATAGCTCTTTTCCAGGAATTATTGTCAGAAATCAGCTGGTAAGCTTCATCCATTTGATTTGCAAAGATAAAACGTAGAAATAGTTACGACCTTGACCTTTAGCAATAGTAAACTTAAACATTTCTTGTCTATGTAGCAAAATTGGAAAGCTTACACTTGCAAGATTGTTGAAGGCTCATGACTTGTTGCTATCTCCATGTGCTAATAAAATGGTCTATTCTGAAGAAGTAATCAACCTTTATAGTGACTTAAGAACGTTGGACCCACCACATTCTCAATTCTACAAGGACGAACACAGCTTAACTTTATTGCAGCAGGTGAGTCTCTTCTCTTTGATGTAATGGTTGTCTGAGTTATCCTTCCTCTGTTGGTAGTAATTCTGCATGTACATCTAGTTGTTGAATCTCTCTTTGCTGAATCGATGTGTGATATAAGATATTCCAAACCCTTATAATTAATGGAATTGAAGTGATCTCTAGGCTGATCATAAAATTCTTACAATTGGCTAGTTTTCGTTACTGTACATAACTGGTGACCTTATGGATCATATTGAATATTTTCTGACCACCTCACCAATTCACTGGAGACCGATCCACTTTATAAATTTATGTTTGTAAATCCCTTTGTTAATTTAATTTTAAGAACACCCAAATTGATACAATCACCCTCAATATATAGGTATTCTGAGTCTTCAAAAGGCAACTAATTATAGGGACCCCTTCCTTGCGATCATACTAAAAATCTTTTGCATTTGTATGGGAAGAAAATCCCTCTTTTATATGTGGGTGGCCGTATTTATTTCTTCTTACTGTTCCTAATGGACCTGTGAATAAGATCATTCCAATAAAAGGGTATTATTACTTTTATTATATCGAAATCTTGTTTTAGAGTAACTGGTAAGGGAAGATATTGTTTTAGCATAATTGGTAAGGGAAGGTGTCATTTTACTCACCTCAATTTGATGCATAGAATTCAGTTCATGCACACACTGTGCTACTCGCGGTTCTTTCAGTAATATTGGGTTATCTCTTTTTAAGAACTCGTAATAAGTATACATTTTATTCTTGCTTTGATTTTGGATACTGGTAGCCAGAAATTGCTCAGAAGTGTAGAATCTGATATTGTGCTTGGTCCCGTAGATAACTTCCACTAGAGAGTCTTTACTGAGATACTGCTTTCTTCATGGAGATGGGACTTCATCATTTATTGGCAATTCTATGTGCTTACGACTGAATAATTTATCACTGTCGCGGATGGGATCTATTGAGAGGTTATTATGGGTTCAAATGCTAGACCTGAGCCACAATGAACTCAGATCAATTGAAGGTAAACTTATTAACTAATATTGTAAACTCTATTGTACATATGAGTTCCTCCAGATGCCAATTTTTCCTTTTCTTTGAAGTTCCTTTTGTGTGGTGTCTCTGCTTTTTAAAAATGAGCCCAGGTCTAAGTTCTTTACTGCTTCATGATGCATCGTAGTAGTTACCAATCATCATTGTATTGCTAAAGGAAATTGCCTCATATTGGGTCTCTTTCTTATATGGGGTCTTCTGACAGGATTGGAGGCAATGCAGCTTCTTTCTTGCTTAAATCTGAGCAACAATAAACTCAGTGGTTTTACTGCTCTGGGACCTTTGAGACTGCTGAAATGGCTTAAAGTGTTGGATATTTCATGCAACCAGATAGGTTCACACTCGATTGATACAACAAGGTATCTGTGTTCATCGCCTTTGTGTCATACAGAAGAAATTGATTGGGGTCGTGATGAAACGGTGACTGGTGATGTCAACCTGGCAAATTATTGGGAAGCTTTTGTAATATTTAGAGGCTTGAGCTTGACACAGTTAGATATTGTGGGGAATGCAGTTGCTGATGAAAAATTAAAGTCATTTTTGGTCAAGATTGTGCCTACACTTAAGTGGCTAGATGGTGGAGAATTGCATTAACCTTAACTTTGTGATGGAAGTTTTAATATTTTTTTCCCTGCTTTTTCCATATTTTGGGATACGAATTAATACAATCCATTAAACTTGTTGGAGAACCACTTACTTTGCTGTACTGATCCTGGACATGGGACATATTTTTTCCAGTTATGTTAGCTTGTACGGTGACATTTGATAAAGGGATGCGAACATTTTTTAATCTCTGTGCAAGCTTCAGGTATGTTTCAACTTTTGTAAATAGGTATCTTTATGTTTGTAACTATGTTAATGAATGTGCATATGCCTGTTTATATCATTGGCGGTTCTCAGGCTCCACCTTTTCCCTTGGCTACAACTGCCCTAGGAAAAGGATGGGATGTACCATTGTAAGAGTTCCTCGATCAGATCAATTTTACAGACCAACTTGATAAATTTTTTAGTTGTTGATTATTTTGCATTCGCTTTGTTTCCCACTTTTCAGCTCACCTATATGGTCATTATGTGCTTGATAGATCTGGTTTACCCTGTTTTAGACAGTAGTTTGTTTAATTTTCTTTACCTATTAAGTTTGTAAGTAGCTCAAATAGGACAATGGTCTTGCAAAAGTTCTGGTTTTGTGATTGTTTGTAACCTCCAAAGTTTCTTATTTTGTACACGAGTGTCCTCTGCCATAAGTGAGTGTATATAAATAAATAAAATAGTATTGCTACATCCACAAAAGAATTACATAAAAACAATCACACAAAATGACGTGGCTTCATTTGATCCATTATATCACTTTACAATAAAAGTAACTTTATAATCTGACGAACCACATCAAGTCACGTCAATTTGTAAGATTATTTTTGTGTAATCTCTTTGCGATTAGTATTTCTCTAAATAAAATGGGGTAACACCCTTTTATTAACAAAAAATGCGATCACTTTTCTTGAGGCCATCGACCAATCAGCTTGCATCCAATGATAATAATACAAGCAGCTCTATTGCACTTGCGTTTAGTGAACTTCTTATTTTTTTAGTAAATAAATAGAGAACGTTGCCACGATTCAAAAAATAAAAATAAAAGGCACAGAGGATAGGGTGGGAAATATGAGAAAGAACAGATGTGTTGAAGTAAATATTACAAGGAGTCATTGGACATGGATGAAATTGCCCGGGTGAAAGCTACCCAGAACAGCATTGAGATGGTAGAAGTTGCTGGCAACAGTGGTGACAAATACCTGAACTGTAAACACCTTGAGACGAAGAAATGTAGAAATTTTATTGCCAAAGTGATGAACCCATGTTGAATAATTCTTGCTGCATTGCTTTTCAAGTGAACTGCACATTAAAATCAATACATCATTAAGAAATACCCTGCAATGGAGGGAGAGAGAGAGAGAGAGAGAGAGAGAGATAATGAAAGCTCACCGAGATGTTCTACCAAGTTGCCTCTATTCTCTTGCTCCAAATTTCGAAAGCCATTGAAACATGAGCTAACAGTAACAATGGCTAACAGCCCTAATAAGGACAGCAGATATATAGATTTGTTCACTTTGTTACACTTGGACTCCATTGTTATCTGACTTGTTGCTTTCTGTTTTGCACTCTCTTTTTTGGCTAATGGTGAGTCAACTGAAAAATGTTGAGGACACTCTGTTCTCTCCTCCCTCTACAAGAAGCACTATAATTCCCCTTTAAATAGGCCCATAACATCGTTGAAAATATCAACGCGCCCAAGTCATCCATCGTCAGTACCTAATATTTTTCTACAGGCTGCCAACCCTTTATTGCCTCTCCTCCGAGTCTTCACTGACCAAAAGACACGCTTCAGTTTACGTATTTTAGATAATCTGTAAACAGTAATGAAAAAATAATAAATATATAAATTATTTGTAAATAATAATAAAATAATTTGAGAGAACTTCACTTACCAAATACACTTTAATGGCATATTGGGAATGTAAAGAGCTACTCTTCAAGATCAAACGGCTAATATTTATTGGCAATTTGGACAATATAATATCAACATCAATTCTGCTGATTTCGAGGGTCTCATGCTCAATTAATCGAAATCATCCGACACGTATCATGTGACATGGGTGGAGAAACGTTATTCTAATACCTTTACATCACGCATAATTATATAACATAATTTAATACGTAAGATTCAAATTTGAATATAATAGAGATTCGAGAAATTCTTCATCTCCAGTACAAAAAAATAAAAAATAAAAAATAAATGAAGAATTGTCGATCTTCCAAAACAAGGAATTGATGAATAATTGGGGAGAATGATTGAAATTAGAGATTTTTTATTTATTTATTTATTTTATGGATATCTTTAATACTGAATAATTGTTCTTGAGGAGCACCGTGTCAACTGTCAACCGACTTAATTGAAGGGAAACTTCCTAACACTGTCGCGGGGAGTACGCAGTCAACACCGACTTTAGTACTTTTGTTGTGTCTTTTGGTTCGGACATTTAATTCATTCTCATTTCTCATGCTCTATATTTATAATTTTTTTATAAGATGTGCAGATTTTTTTTATAAAATATAAGAATAATTTTCATAAAATATATAATATAAAATGATAAATAGTTACTGATGAAAATTTTTTTCTTTCGTTGGACAGTCAAGAGGGTCAGCCCCAACCCAAACCCACCTCGGCCTCCAATTTTCTCTCTCATGTCCCAATTGATTGGGCTTCTGCTTTGATTTTTAAGCCGACAAGGCCCGGCCCAAATATCTCCCAACAAATAGAGAACGAACACTGTGAATGAAACCCAAAGCGCACAGAAACGGTTTCAGAGTATTTGGCTGCCACGCTCTGAAGAGAGGGACAGTGAGCAAACATGGCGGCTGGTAACGGTCTTCGTTCTCGGATCAGAGATCTGCTTGCTAGGCCCTTCAGAAACAGCGGAGTCCATGAGGGCATACACCATAAGTTCACGAGGCCCCACAAGATCGGTGACTATGTGGACATCAAGGTGAACGGCGCCGTTCACGAAGCCATGCCCCAAAAGTTCTACAACGGCCGAACCGGTCGAGTCTGGAAAGTCACAAAGCGCACCATCGGCGTCGAGATCAATGAGCAGGAGGTATCACGAACTCAATGCTATTATTTGGGATTTTGGCTCTCTTGGTTTTGTGTAAATGACAGTTTAGGTTTGTTGAACGTTTATAGGGGTTTTGAGGAGACGTGGAATCTTTTCATTTCCGATATCCCTTTTGTTTCTTTATTGATTTTTCTTGTTTGAAGTTACGGATTCGTGGTTTTCGTTTTATACGTTTGGTTCTGTAGCTAGAGTGTTTGATGATTTGCTGGTGTTCTTTTTTCTTTTTTTCTAGAAATGGTGGTACAGGTTTGAAAGCTCAAGTTCGACTAGATTGGCTTATGGTAGAGCCGACCTCGAGCATCGAAGCTCTTCTGGACACGGCTCGATTGAAACGCAACCCATTTCTCACCATCGAGGTGAAACGAGGGCGAGAAGAAGAAAGAGTGAAATGGTTTGGCATAGCGGTACCAATGGAAATCCGGGACGAAGGAGTATCAGCTCGGTTTTAGATCGCCCCCCTACTAAGAATCGTGTCATTGTGCCTGGTTCGTGAAGGAGATTATTCTTTTTTCTTGTTCCCACACATTTATATATAAAGATTGAAAGGTGAATTCATCATTTTCATTTGTTTGATCTTTTGAGACAAATGATGGTTGTGTGCTTCAAAATTTGATTGTTTTGAGTTCTTTAACCCCACAAGCATGGAGTCGACAAGGAATGCAACCCTTCATTGTAAGGCTGTGCTGTCTCTAAAATCGAAAGAAACTAACACAACCTTAAGAGGGAGAAGAAGACGAATCGTATTTAGTGTGAGCGTCATCGGAGAAAAGAAAACATAGTTCCTTCTGATTCACGCTGCCAATCTTATTTCTTCCCCGACCGGAAGTCGAGAACTTGCTGATGTTGGTCTAAATGCATTTTAGATGTTTCTTGACTTGATTTCCCAGTCTTTTTTCTACCTAAACAAAGAAATTTTACAAAAATAAATTTGAATGAACTTTACAATCTGTCATAATATTAAGCTACATCATAAAGATTTCTCTTTCTACATGACGTTCAATCAGATTCCAATAACATTTCATTTATATGGATAAAAGGGGTCACCTGAAAATTGGCTTCGGTGATTTAATGCACCAAAGGGTTTACCCAGGCCCGTAATTCAACTGTAATTAGGGATTAAAAACTGATGCCCACTTCTTTTGAGATGAAAAACTCGGTTTCATGCAAAATGTTATAGCTCAGATCCAGCGTCTGGAGCTCCTTCAATCCACAGAAATTCAGATATCAACTGCAGAAAACTGTGACTGAAACCTGCTTTTGAGAACCATAAAGGGCAGTAGACCTTCAAGTTACAGCAGTTTTGAGTGAGTCCCCAAAAGCTGCCATAAATTGAAACATAGATCTCATCTCCAACCTCCAGTGGAGCCTCCTCTTTGCATTGCAGCCATAAACAAGAATGAAACGGGGAAAACACAAAGCTAATGAGCACAAAATAGACAAATAAAAAGGCATTACTTTCTAGTACTTCCCACTTTCTTCAAACACCTACTCTTCTTCGTCTTCGGCATACTTCTTTTACATGGTTCTTCCAGTGCCACCAACCATCGCATGACTCAAAGCGAAGTATTCCGAGAAGAGTCCCCAAGACAAAAATCTTTGGATGGTGCAAATCTGACATCGGATTTTCTATTTTTATATGGATTTGCGAGCCTAAACTGAAGTAATTAAACAATAAGCTGCGAATCAGTACTGCCATCTCGTTCAAAAAAAAAAATTCTGGAATATTAATTTCCTCATTTGATTGTATACAACCCAACAAGAAGAAATACAGATACAGAAAACAGAGTAGGGAGTGCTGTTTTTTTTTTCCTCCGGATCTCGGACCAAAATCAGATCTAGCCTTTTCGAACTATGAACCCAGCCGGTCCAGTGCCTCGCGAGCTGCGGTCAGTTCAGGTTCGACCCTTAAGGCATCCTCGTAAGCCTTCTTGGCTTCTTCTTTCATTTTCTTCCCCTCATAACACTCCCCTAATAGACGAAACGCCTTGGCGTTTTCCGGGCTCAGAGTCACCGCGTCTTCCAAGTCCGCCACGGCAGAGTCGGTCCGGCCACGCCGAGCGATGGCGACCTTCAACTCGGCCCTCTTGAAGAGCGCGTCCCCTCGCTCCTGATCGTTCAGAGACTTGACGCACAGAGGGGAAAGAGCGGCGTCGAGCGAGTCGAGGGCGGAAGTCTTGAAGCCCTGGAGGTCGAGAGCCAGGGACTTGAGGATGTGAGCCGCGGCGTCCTTCGGGTCAAACGCGATGGCCTTTTCGGCCTCTTCCAGGGCCTCTTTGGCCAGAGAGGTGGAATCGGAGCGATTCTTGGAGGATCTGGCGCGGGCGAGTAGCTGGGCGCCGAGGACGAAGTGTCGCTTGGCTTGGAAGTCGGCACGGTTGCGGTACCGGATCTTGGATAGGACCTTGTTGGGAATTCCGTGCATAGCGAGGAACAAGAAAATCATCAAGAGGATTAAACCCACTTGTAGAAGAATATCGAACAACATCTTCTGATTTTCTTTCGTCGATTTGGTGCGTCGGTGTTTGGTTGATCGGAAACTATATGAAGGGAAAAGGGAGAAAATAATAGGAAGCCGTCAATTCTGTCTACGAGTGTTCGTAATAGGTGGACCAAAGCATTTAGCCATCTAGTGTGCTTCGCCGCTTGTGCGTTTGGACGACGAATTAAGTTGATTGAATATCGTAAGAATATTATTTTTTATTATTATTATTTTAAAAATTAAAAATTTTGAATTGTTTATTATATTTTGTGTTAAAATTTAAAAAGATTATAATGATAAGTTGAGATGAATTTACTTTTCAAACGAAGACTTTTCATAATAGAAGAAAATCTCATTTTCTAATAATTTATTTCTTATTTTTCAATAAAATAGTACCATTTTATAAATAAAATAATTAATAAAATGATATTTAGAGTTTTAAAATATGTAAAATTTGTATATTTTTTTATAAAAAAATAATAAATTTAAAATTTACATAAAAAAAATATTTTTTTAATAATAAACTCAATTTTTTTTTAATAAAAGAGTGTAAAATTTACAATTTTTTTCGAGCATTAATCCTTAAAAACTCATTTGGATAAAGAAACGGTTTCAATTCCATCTCATTATTATAATTTTTTTAAATATTTACACAAAATATAATAAATAATTTAATTTTTTTAAATCTTAAAATAATAATAATATTAAAAAAATAATATTATAATAATATTTTATTCAATTTTTAACGTTTATATAAAATCATCTCATCTCATCTCACCATCCAAACGGCCCAAGTGAAAAGTGAAAGATATTTCTCTCTTTGTACAAATTTTCTTTTAAAATAAAATCTAATGGCTAATAAAGAATTAATAAAAGTCCAATATCTTTCCAAAATAATGATATCATGTGGGATAAAGTTTCTTCTTACCGTCAATATTTGTTGAAATGTACGAGTAATTAATAGTATACAAATTTCTTTAATCATTGTCAGTGATCTTATATAGCTTGAGGATACCTATTTCCTATAATTCCAATTTCTTCGTATTAGGAAAAAGAAGTTAATAATTTTTAGTATTACAAATACAAACAACAATCAACTCATTAATATACGTATCTGTATATACATACATATATATTCTCAAAGCCTACGCATAAATTTGGCTTTTAAGTATTTTTACAAGCAACTATAATTTTTTTTGTTAACGTCGTGTTTCGTACGCTTTTGGATCAGATTTTAGCAACTCAGGTCTTTAAAATTAATAGAGTATTTTGAAAATTTGTAAATAATGAGAAGTCCAAAGAGAATTTTTGTACCTAGAAATTGCTATTTATACCGGGAGTTTAAGGAGGACAGATCGTGCCTACCCCCGTGGAGTCTATGTCATTTTTACTGTTCATTTTGTCAGAGTCATTTTAATACAGCGTGCCTCTAGGACGATGTCATTAATATGACATGTAGCTCGAGTAATGATACCATTAATGCGGGTTTTCCGATTCGCCTTACTTCGTTGGTGTCCTCGGTGGTTCGTCGATGTTACTTTGTCAGATTATCGAGGATCTCCCTTACTTCCCGCTTGTTCACATGGACATATACTCGAGAGTTGAACGTTGTTCGATTGATCTTCATGACGACGAGTCTCATCCCCTTTGCAGTATGCTCCCACATGGAGGTTGCGTCCAGGAGAGTCTACTTACAGGTCGGGCCGAGGGCCTATTTATTCTAGGCTGGATTTTTTTTTTTATTCTCTTAGTTGCTCCTCACCCATTTGAAAGGAGAAAATGAAAAAAGAAACAAAAAGAAAAAAGTGGGATGAATATGGTATGGGCTTCTTAGGCTCATTGAAACCAAAGGCCCAAGCCCAGCGTAAGCTATTCACCCTGCCTATAGGGCCTAGGCTATAGA
This sequence comes from Juglans cinerea, assembly GCA_961763995.1. NCBI lineage: Eukaryota > Viridiplantae > Streptophyta > Magnoliopsida > Fagales > Juglandaceae > Juglans > Juglans cinerea. The sequence goes on along the minus strand of CAUIVZ010000012.1, from coordinate 23,529,029 downwards.
GCATTGCTAGCGAACAAGTACCTCTTTAAGGCATAATAATGTTTTTGTCGGGAAAAATTGTGAAAGAGTAGCTAGTGCCTAGAAGGCTTGCCAAATCATAGAACAAAATTATTTAAAAATAAAAAATCATAGAACAAAATTAAAGTAGAAACCCCAAACTTATTTTTCTGTCCTCATTGTAAATTTTTTAGAAAGGATTCAATGCTGCAAGGCCACTTCTTTTTTTATTTATTTATTTAAATTCTTAAATTTGAGTAAAGACCTAAAAAAAATCGGAACCTAATGAACCACATGCGTTCCTATAGACAGACTTGGCTTGTATAAAATGTTATAGGGGTGTGCATCCAAACCGAAATTTTTTCCGTTACGATCCGAAATCCAGAAATTCGGATGAATCCACTGGATTGAACCTGAGCGGATAGAACAACGGACTATTGTTATTTTGTGTAATACAAAATCGTTAATTTTTTGCACTAGAGTAGATAATATTTGGGGGCCAAGCTTGGATTTCCAACAAATTCTATATGTTTTTATGTAGAAAAATTATACTCATCATCTCCACACCACACATGATCTTTTAATTTTTTTTTAAAATTTTTTTCCTTATCAAATGTGTGGTCTATGAATGAGGAGTAAAAAAACTTAATGAGAAATACTTTAGCCACAAATGAATTACACAAAAGGAAATTCACAGACTGATGTGGTTTGATGCAATACGTTAGATTGTAAAGTTACTTTTTATGTAAAGTAGATCTAACATATCACGTGAAGCCACATCAATTTGTGAGTTTACTTTTGTGTAATCTTTTTGTGTTTGTAGTAATTCTCATTCTCAAACCCATCAAAGCTAATCAATTAATTACTTCTACTTAATCAAAAGTGGAAGTACACTTTCCTCAGTCTAAGAGCACTCGCATTGGCCTCGCTAAAATGAAAGAATTTCCAAAATTTGATGAATCAGGGGTTGAAAAGGCTGGCATTGAATTCGGCAAACACGAAAACAGAAACTTTGAGCTACAGGAAATTTATTTTCATCTTCATATTTGAAGACTCACTGTTCATAATCTATTCGATTATTTTATTACAAAATTACTTCTTTCCCTTCTCGCCCGCAATTTCGTTTCTTTCTTCCTCTTCCTTTCTTCCATTTCTCCCTCTCCTGCGTCCCTTTCTCCCATTTCTTACGCCTGTGAATCCGAAAAAATTTTCTTTCTCCCTTTCAAATTTTCCTCTCCATTTTCTCTCTTCCCTCTGGAGCCCGATGCTACCCTCTTTCTCTATTTTTTTCTCTGTAGAAATTTAAGCTCCAAACCGTAAATTTTGGTTCTTCACCGGGTCTTGGCTTTGAGGTAACAATGTCTTTGAGGTAAATCTTTGGGATTAGTTTGGTTCCTTAATCTCTTTCTATGGTGTTTCGTTATTCTAGTTTTCAAAGATAAAATTTTCAGAGTTTTTTTTATTTAGTTTTGTGTTTTTATGTAACATTTGTGTAGAAAATGAAATGAAAACAACCTAGAATGGAGTGTGGTACAGAAAATGAAAAAGGAAAAAAAAAAAAAACTCACCCTCGGAGCAACAAGTAGTACTGGTCTTGGCTTGCTTTCTCTGTAACAGTTTTTTAGGGTTTTTTCCTTTTATTACTTTGTTGATTTGGGTCTGTTATAATGAAAATGTTTGAATGGAAGAAATATCTTTGATAGATCTGTTTTTTTTTTTGTTATTTTGTTAAACATGGGTATAAAATATATGCTGTTAAACATGGGTATAAACGTAGTTTTTTTGTTTGTTATTTAGCTATCTTAAATTCTTTTATGCCATTATGCTCTGTTGACGACTGGGTGGAGCACATTTGTGAACCACAAGAAGCTGGTTGCAGGGGACTCGGTTGTGTTCTTGAGAGCTGAAAATGGTGATCTTTGTATCTTTACATTTTCACATGTTTCTCTCTGCCTAACAGAAACCATATACTTAATTTTATTGGCATTAGCTATTTATGAGTTGGTGTACACACACAACAGTCACTATAATACCATGTATTTTTATAATAATCTGTTTATTATGCCAATAAACAAGCATGTCAGTTTATTATGCCAATAAAAAAGCTTGCAAGTAAAAGTTTTCTTGTGTTCATAACTTTTAAACCCTCCATATTCCCATCTATTGTAAATTAAAGTAATAAAATATCCTGAAATTGCTGATGTGTAATTGAACTTGTTGAAATTATTTGGGTACTGCTACTGAAGTGTAAAACTGCTACACAAATGTACTGAAGTGTACTGCTATTGAAATGTACTACAATTTTCATTTGCTGGTTTATGAACTGGTTTGTGGAGCTATTACTAGGGGTTATTAACATAATTTAGACTTACTAGTGCAATGTGGGAAAGTCTTGCTTACTATTGCATGGTCTTATTTTTAGACTGATACTTGGTGTGTGCGGGTAGGCTATTACATTATTTTGATACTAAAATGTAAATCTATTGGAGTTGCTGGGTTATGAACTGGTTTGTTGGTGGAAATGTTGGGTGATACTGAATGTTGGTGGATTGTGTAGCAGTGGGTACGTACAATTGTGTGATACTGAATGTTAGTGGCAACGTAGAGTGGGTATGTACAATTGTGTCTATCCATAATGTGAGTAATCATGTCTTCTACTTGCTGGGGATATCTTGGTTGTGTTTGGAAGTTGAAATTTTTTATCCAAGAATACCTTCCAATCTAGTTTTACATCTTGTACCTAAAGAAAAAGCTGTTACTTGTAAGTAAAATCTGTTTAGTAAGATGTAGGAAAGTAATTTTTTTAGTACTGGTTTCACACCATCCATGATTTCATGATATGCACATCACTGTTTTGCATAAGGAACTTTAGCATGAGAGTAAAAGTAGATACATATTTTTAAGTCCAAAATACTCATGTATTTCCTCATAAATAAATCTAGTCTCCTAGCTCCTTTTATGACGATATGAAACAGTCAGTCACCTTTTATCTCAATGTTTTTGCAGGATTAGGATGCAACAGAGAAGAGCATTCCACTAAGTCCATATCAAAAGCATCTAAAGTCAGTCAGGCCACCATTAATCCCAACTGAAGATGAATCTGAGAAGAAGAAGAAAGCTTCTTTGGATCTATTGGAAAGCTTCTTATCAACACAGGGGTGTCAGTAGTGGAGATTCTATTGACATGGCTATTGATGCTAAACATGTAAGCAATTCATAGTTCTAATCACATTCCATCTGAATATCAATTATTTCTTCTGAAAAAAAAAATGGAGTGCCTGTTGGGAGCTTTGCAAAGGTAAAAATCTCAGACGTGCAAAACTATTGTAAGGCCACTGTTTGAAGTTTGATCAGCACTGCCATTTGGCCCTCCTTTTGTTATTCACGGATGAGTTTTTAGCTAATGCTTGAATTTGCTTCTTCTAAGGAAAGTTTTCGTATATTTCCTTGATTTCTTCCTTGACATCAGATTTGTGTGTTGGCAGCAACTTGAGTTAGTTAGATTTAGGGAGATATGCAGCAACAGACTACTAGTTTGGGTTTGAAAATTAGTTTGTAAAATGTGTTTGTTGAGTAATTAGGTTGAGGAAAAAAATTAATTAGGAAACAATAATTTAAGTATCAAATTAAATTATTAATGTCTATATGGTTAGTATAATTATAAAATATGAAAAAAAATATTATTAAAAAAATAATATTATATTATTATTTTGATGAATCCAATAGCTAATCCAACGTGGGGTTATGGATATAGAAGTTTTAGATTTATGGAAAATATGTAATTTTCATCAAATTTTGAAGATTGATTTGATGAAACCAATGTCAATGCTCTAAAAAGAGTAATGTTATTCTTTATTATTGATTTGATTGATCTTAGTCGTATTGATTGATGCGATACATTTTAAGTAGCTTCATAACTTACACCATAACTATGCACAATTTACACAGAATACCATACATTTGGCAAATTCCATTGTCTCCATTTATTATTATTATTATTATTATTATTATTATTATTATTATTATTATTATTATCACGTCAAAAGATTTGCAGTAGCATATTCCCAAATTAAAACATAACAAAGTTGGAATCAGAAATAGGTTATAAATATAAAGATAAGATGCAGTCTCCACTCAACAACACATGAACACGCAGGAGGCACTTCTGTGCAATCTTATGTACAGGCTTAAGCTTGGTGGGTATTGCCTTTTGGACAGGGTTAGAGAAAAAAAAGGCATCTATAGTTGCCAACAATCAAAAAGGCGCCAGTCAGTCACCCTTATTTGGTTAAGTTTAGGATATTGGTTCATATTTATGAATTATATATAGAGTGGCAATGGGAGGAGTACTTCACCTTACGTTGCGTTCTCGCCCATCTGTATTAGCTGCACTGGGGACTTCAGCAACTTCTTTAGAGACTCAACTATACTTGCAAAAGATGGGCGCTGAACAGGATCACTGCCAAGCAAAGTAAGCCACTATTATAACTCATCTCATCTCATCATTATAATTTTTTCAAATTTTCATACAATAAAATAAACAATTCAACTTTTTCAAATTACAAAAGAAAAATAATATTAAAAAAATATATTCTAATAATAATTTAATTTTTAACTTTAATCTCATCTCATCTCTTCTGTAAAAACAAACGAGGCACTAGTATTCGAATGACACGGATAAAATAAACGATACATTGCACATAGGACGTCTGCAAATCTCTAAAAGATTTGTCTACAAGTAAGAAACATTATGGCAAGCATTACACTTGGTCAAGTACTTGTGGACATTCTAGGAAACCGAAGACAGTCAATCGATCTGATGGAATACAAGATTCCCGTAGTCTCAACTCATCTCATCTTAAAAGGTCGAGTGCAAGCTACCATTGCTTTGCTGGAATGCTGGGTTAGCTGTACATTTCGGTCGTGCAGTGGTGTTCTTGTGTCCCCAAAAAACTAAAATCTCAAGTTCAGGATTTTGATAAAATGGTATGCTTCCCTTAATTTAAAAGGTTAAAACATCGCTGACATGCTACAAATGAACTAGTCGATGCAGACACACTTACTCGGCCCAGCAAGATTCCATAAGGGAAGCCAAGACTGGGGAGACATTCTGCGGGATAACAAGCTTTCTGTTTTGGAAAGCAACAGCTCCAACAACCTGAAAGTTTACACGATCATGTCAATCAAATTCAATGTTATTAAACACAAAATTGACAACTGATCCTCAAAGATTTTTTCCTTTTTATATAAGAACTGATACAGAAGATGTGAATGGGTCAAACGTAGAAACAAACTTTTAAAAGTAAACTATATGGATCTTGATCCTCATCGATTACCTGTGCAGGGCTAAGTCCACTCCAAGGCTGTTGCATGGTTACAAGCTCCCACAGGATCACTCCAAAACTGTAAACATCAGACTTCTCATTTGAGGGCTCTCCTCGAAGGAACTCTGGAGCCATCCACTCAGGCTGAAAATAAAAGCAAGCGTGTTACATGTTGATCACTATGCAATACCAAGAACTTCAACCTGAAAATTTTGATTGAATTATCTGACTTTCAATCGAGGAGAAGACATTGAACCCTAGAGCAGATGAGAACATTCATAAATAACTTTGATGAAGAATGAATTGCCAATTCTTGTCAAGGAAATTGAGCCAAGATGTCTACCCTTTTCTTCTTTATGGCATTGAAAATTTGCTTCCTGCTACTTCATTTTATAAAACAAAAACCTGTCCCACAAATTTGCTTCTAGTATAATGACGTTTTGAAAGTTAGGAGCTGGATAGAACAGGCTGGGAGCGTTTATAACGGAGTGAACCTTTTTGCCACTACGCGAGCACAGGACCCAATATTTACCAATGATAATTCAATTTGTAAAAAACACTGTTATTCACAGAGCCTTAAACTTATCTGCTATAACTAGCTGCAGTATTTCTGGAACACAAAACTCCGTCCTAAGTAGGTCCTAATGTGATCTAAATTGGCTTCATTAAATTCTCCACTGGGGTGACATCCACTTCACGATATTGTGCCAGTTCCAGTTTTGAACTACTGCAAACTTGTTTCATATTTTTCAACTCACCAGCAGACCCAATGCGACTGACATAGAGGTCTTTCTACCAAGGAACAGTGAAGGAGTCTTTCTACCCAGGCATCAGAGAATTTCAAACAACCAAATCTAGATCCTATGAAATACCAGTAAATGTTGCAAGTGAGAGAGAGACTTACAGTACCAGCAACAGACTTCGATGAAATGAAAGTGTTTGCTTTGAATCTGGACAAACCAAAATCACATACCTGAACAAAAAACACCGCATGAATTTATTTCTGTGACTAGACACCAGTATTTTTTTTTTAGCAGACACCACTAATTTTTAAGAGAGAGAGAGAGAGAGTTTCCATTCGTTTGTTATTATACCTTTACTGTCCAATTTTTATCCACCAATAAATTTGGAGATTTAAGATCCCAGTGCACAATAGGAGGGTTAAGACAATGGAGATAATTGATCCCCTTGGCCTGCATCCAATTTAGAGCATAAGTTTTTGCTCATAGCAATCACTGTTACAGCTAAAATGAGAGCTAATAATTTGTACAAACCACATCCAATGCCATGCGTAACCGCCTCCTTTTATCTAATAGTTCACCGGAAGCTGGCCTGTGTATGAGGCGGAATAGACTACCCCTGTTCCACAAAGACGAGGAATTTTTCAACGAGAAAATTGAAACTTGCTTAAAAGGGGGGGGGGGGGGAGAGAGAGAGAGAGAGAGTTAAAACCCTTAAACGGTCTACCTAGGCAGATATTCTGTCACTATTGACAGATGTGGACACTTTGTCACTGCACCCATGAAGAGAACCACATTCGGATGCCGCACACGTTTCATTATTGCCACCTGAAAACAATCTTGACAGATTAAGCCTTGCAATCCAAAAGCATTTAGTATTCAGCTTTTTCAGAATCACAAAATGTTTTTGTTTACTCGTTTATCCTCTATTTTTTGGTCATCTGCTCATTTTATAAGTTTTGGGTGCATGAGAATGTTCATGGAGATTTTACACTTGAAAAATAGGATTGCTAGTATTACATATAATATACGCTTTTGATTGTAAAATCATATAACCTACTTGTGAATCTAAAAGTATACCAAAATATTATATTGTTATAGCAAGCAGTAGCCAATAAACATGAAATGCATGTGGTGAGATCTTATAAAATAAGATAATTCCAACGGAATCCATGTATTGAATGTAATAGGGCAACATCAATGAAAAATTGCAGGATTATCAACTTTGTCAACATACAAGATTGTAATTTTAGATCACATGTCAATAGACAGCCATCATTCACTTCAATAATCATCTGATGTCAAAGCATCAATGAAAAGATATTAAATGATCCACAATACATTCAAAAGTCAGAGATTAAATTAATACTTGATGGAAAAGGTAGAACTCCACCCCAAGCACATCATGGTTTGTCTGAAACAAACTTATCACCCAATAGAGGGAAAAATCAGAAAAAATAAATATAAGCAGAGGAAAACAGAAAAGTAAAAAGGTGTGCATCAACTCGGATATGGAAGGGGACAAAGATAGGAAACTGCTGATACTCAGTCACCGTGCACATACCTCTCTTAGAAACTCCTTCAATTGATCATCATGGAAATCCTGCATGGTAAGAACCTTGACTGCTACATCCTGCAGTTTTGCAGGCAATATATTTTACTTACTGTAGGAACAATAGCACTACAAATTCCTAGAAAAGAATATATATATATATATTGGGGGGTCGGGGAGGTTAGTAAAAATTAAAGTTAATGATGTCACATTATGGTGAGCTTAAATTCCAAATAAAATATTTGAAGGGGAAGAAGTAGATCGTGTAGAAAATAAATACACCCTTTGACCATCTAACTTTTCCTTCATTTTGACAATCTCTCCCAAGGAAATACCATAGATTGAAAAATACCAAATGCAGCACAGTTAATGCACTGATGCACTCTATATCAGAACCAAAACTCAATTGATCCTCCACTAAGTTATATTAATTACCAAATCACAGGATACAAAAAAACTAACCGATCCATGCCATTCAGCACGATGCACAGTACCAAATGACCCTGCAAGGAGAACAGTATTACATTACTTCAATAATTGCCTACTTAAAAAAGTGTAGTTTTTAAATGTGAAATGTGTCCAATTAAGAAGCAGGGGAAGTACCAGCACCAACACGCTCCTTGATATGTAATTCATCCCATGATATCTCCAGCCAGTCTATTGCAAGGGATGGTTCAAGACTCAAGTATTTTGGGATGGTTACAGCAGGGAATCTCCCTTGATTCTCAAGCCTACTATCAACCTCCTTCAGATCTGACTGACTTGATAAGCTGAGCTTATGTTGCTTGATGCTGTTTTCTATAATTGCACTTCCAGATACAAAAATATCTTCTTTGTATGTTTGTTGTATAACAACTTTGTCTTCACAAAGCCTAGAATACTCATGTAACAATGCCTTCGGAGCAGAATCCAGTGGTTCTGAAACGTTTCCCTGGGAAAATGACAAAATGGGGCTCTGAATTATGCAATGTTCAGCATTTCCTTCCAACTCAAGAGGTGTCAGAGATGATTCCATCACTTGTGGACCTTCTTCCCCAAAACCTGTAAGGAAGTGATCATTGATCTCGATAGACAATGCTTGCTAAATGGGCTGGCTTGTTATATTCTTGGAGTACTTTGGCATATAACATTATGTTGATGTTTGTATTATGAAAAGAAAAATTATATTGATGTAACTAACAGCAAATAGATTGCATGGACTATTATTTCTATGTAGCAGAAATGCACATAAATATTCCACTTTTTCTGCATGATTGCAATACAAAACATTTACAGGCTTACAGCTAACTAAGAAAAAAGTGATGAAAACTTGAAGCATCTATTACATCAGTCCAACCAAAAGACGACTTGATTTTTCTAGGAGAATGAACTGACCTTTCAATAAATAAAAAAAACTTTAAGAAATAAAAAACTACTTTTTTAAATAAATAAAAACCTTTCAGAATATGCAAATGAATCGTACCCGAATACAGAGGATTTCTGGGAGAAGCACGTGTGTGCTGTGAGTTTAGAATTTGATACGATGATGAAGCATCCACGTAAGGTTGTTGGAATTCTTTCAGATGAGAAACTTGAAATGGCGAAGGCATTGAAGAAAGCAATCCTCCATTGATAGAGGAATCTGGGCCATGAACATTTCCTGGTTGCCCAACTAGATCAACTACATATTCCCTGTTAACAAGTATACACATGAAACAATGAAAAGCATGAAATATTATGGTGAAATGCTATACAAACAACTCTCATATCGAATGAAGCATGTATTAAAGGCCAAGCATGAGACAACCTAATATATATGAAATATAGATTAAAAAAAAAATTCAAGCTGGCATAGTATCAAACATAATGCATCTTAATAATTACAATGCATCTATCTGGTGTCCACAATTACATCAGAGATAACAAAAATGACAAAACAAGATCAATGGAATGACTGACGTGGAGGTCAATATCACTAAGCCAAACAAAATTCAAGCAATGTATTAAATTGTCAATTGCCATATTTTGGAAGAAATCAATATGCTTAATCATCTTGTGGCCATTCTGGATTTGAAGAACCTTCAAGTTTTATTCGCAAGAAATGAGGACCGGAAGAACAGATAGTATATCAAACCTTGAGGACTTCTTGCCATCCTCTACCTTGACAAGGCAAGAAGAGCGATGATCAGCCACACAGTACTTGCAACCTCGAGCTATACGACACGGCAAACCAATGTAGTCTGCCAATTTCTGCAGGGGAAAAACAATCCCACCTGTTCAGTAACCAATCTCATAGAATGCACGATGTTAGTAACTAATACTGATGTCATTAGATCCATACTAAGGAAAGGGATAGGTCTGATATCCTCATAACACCCCGTAAATATCATATGTTCAAAAGTTTAGTCCATTCACCACGGAAGGCTACAAATACCTCACTGAATGATCAGTGGATAGAAAAATTTAATGGACTCCTTAATAATTGAGGGTGTTGCTTGATGCTTCTATTTTAGTTGCATTCTCATGCGATACCAAGGCACCCTGTTCAGCCAGTCATGCATGCTTTAAAAACACCTTGCAGTTCTAGAAGAAATCTTGTGCTTCTGCGTCCCAATAACCATAATTCTACAACAAATGCACTTACAAAATTTCTATTCTTGGAGCCATCAATGATAGTTGGGGGGAAAGATTTTTTAAAAAAATAAAACCACAAGTTGGGAAGTACTCTGTCCTTTCCTTGTTAAATCAAAGGAATCTGAGGGGTTGCCTAGTAAATATAATAAAGATAATAATTTTAAAGAGACAGAAAAACTAAAATTGTCATCTGACACATACATTAGAAACATGTGTGATCATGGAAACCTTGATGACGCTGAATAACAGGTACCATATTCAATACATGCGGTTTAGAATAACATACAACATATCTGCGCGTGCAACAGAGGAGTTAAAGATAATAGGGGCATCTACGCACTGCATGGGTGCTAGCTCATATTTCCGACCTTCAGGAAAATCAATGAGGATGTTCTTGACTAGTATCGTCCACACAATATAAGCCCTTTTTTTATTATTTTGTAAGAATACCCTCAATGATTGTATCGCATAAATCACCAAACTCTCCCCTCGAGACAGAACAGGTGGTACATACATTGTTGTTTGCTTAAGCAGTCTTTACAAATTTAAAACATAAATATTATTAAGACCCTAATACGGTACACTATTTCAGGTAACAATGACTAAGGTTTGCTAACTTCAAACCGTCAACCCTCCCAACTAGGAACTTAGTATGAATGCCATATGAAAAAGAACAAAATGACAATGAACTATCTATCTTAGAGCGGAAGTGGCTTTTCAAACTAATGAAGTGAACTTATGATTCAATAAAGGAAATGTCAAATTTATGAACCAAACCGCATGGTGCATTCCATCACCTTGAAAAGAATGGCACGATGCCTGCAAAGTCCCATAGATAGACTGCCAATAGGGAGCACGATGCACTTCTGAAATTCCCTCAATCTCTCGCTAACTAATTTCCAGCGCACGTGGAGATCTCCTTGCTCCACTGGAAAAGCGCCCCTTCAAAATTTCGAAAATTTGACTCACTAAAAATCACATAAGCCAATGAATCTTCATTGTTCAAAATTTTCAGCCCAAAGAAAAAGGGTTGAAACCTACCCCATGTAGATAGCAACAAGTTTGCCTAGTTTCTCCACCAACATTAAGGTATCCTCTGAAGCACAATACAGTTCTTGTGCTTTATCTTCAAGTTCCTTAAGGCGAGAGTCCCCCCGTCTATCAACAAGCACCACCTCCATAGATGTCTCACTGGGGTCAACTGCTTTAAGCGATATCAATGGCGGCGGTCGCCTACCTTCCTCCACATCATTGCACATCAGCCACAGATACGGATTCATTCCCAGTATGTTGTAGAAACCGTCCGATATCTTGTCAGTGTAAGACAAGCAACCACTAACCTGAACAACAAGCAAACTCACATTCATTGAAAGGTGATTTAGTGAAAGCTAAACGCACAAAACACTCCAATTAGTGATTGAGCTCATTCAATAAAAGTTAGAAGCATTACTACGAACTTAACAATGATCGGAGGCTTCAGAGTATTATAATACATTTGTTTGGCACCATGGCTAAATACGTACATGCAATAGAGCAGTATAGATACTAGGTAGTGTAGCAATACTCAAGTTCAATGGGAAGATGATAACGGATATGCAAGCGAGGCCTAGAGAGAGTACCCAGAGACGATATGAAACAGTTTCCACTTCCGAAGCCAGCAACGCTCCACTCTCAACCATGAGCACAGGCTCGCAAAGAAGACTGGCTTGAGAAGTAAGCCTCCTAGCCAAAGCAAGCTGCAGATAGTGACTCTCCCTCACCCTCTGCGCCAAGTTATCCCTACGCGTCTCCACCTCCTCCTCCTCCTCCTCCTCCTCTTGCTTCGTAGACGTCGTGGTTGAATCCTTAACGATATCGCTGGAGAAATTGCCATCCAACGTCGTCGTTCCGGAAAGCAAGCTCCCTGCGTAGCTGCTACCCACGCTGGAGAGCCTCGGAAGCGAGACCTGGCGATCGAAGTTCCTATCAATTGCCCGATCCTTCACGAGCTCCGCTTCTTGGGGGAGCAAAAGCTCGTGGTCCTCCTCGTCAAATGACTGCTTCCTCGAGGTCCTGGACGAGGATTTCACGTGACCAGATCGCTCACCCTTTCTCTCAACTAACCAGTCACAAAAGGCAGCAAATTGCTGTTTCTTTGGGTGGAACCTGTCGTCGCACGTGAAAAGATCGGCTACAGCTGAGATGACCTTCTTGTCGACCATGAAGGACGCATCATTTGATGACTTTCGGTCGCTTTCGATGTTAAAGGCTTCATTGCCTGTGCATGCGGAGCTGGTGATTGTCTGCTTCTGCTCGTGATTAAATAGTTGCTTGGATGAACAAGAGTCGAATCCCCGGTCCGGGAATTGCCTGGGGAAGAAGTAAGTCGTTCTGTGAGGCATTTTCTCACGGGTCTCACAGGCTCACAGACCCTAACGGACTCACGCGCACTCTTCGTTGACCCCCCCCCCCCCCCCCCCCTCTCTCTCTCTCTCTCTAGCGTATCAAAAGAGAATGGGAATGAAAAATCCGACCGACGACCGCCGTACGATCCACCTGAGAATTCTTTCGCAGTGATCGAGTTTAATTAAGATCGATCACGGATGTACTCAGAAGCGAGCACGTACGCATTCGCTAGCTCCACCTTCTAAATCCAAACCTCTAACAGAACTTTGCTTCACTGCAAACAAAGAAAAGAAAAATAACCATAACTCCACCTTCAAAAACACTCACAATTTTTTTCCTTCTCTTTCTGAATCAAACTTCAAATGCGATCTCTCAGAGCCACGCCGACCACCTCAAATCATTGGAACGAAGCAGATCAAGCTGATCAGTAGCATACGCAACAGCTTGAGAGGTAGGAAGGGAGAGTAAACGTAGGTTGCCTATTGGATAACAGAGAGAGAGAGAGTATTTTGTGACGTTGGGTGTGTATTTTAAGCGGAGGTCCGAAGAGGACGAATCGAAGGAGGAGCTAACAGGCACCGGGGGGTGGATGCACACCTTTTGTAGGGAGAGGCACACGTAAACTTTAGGACGAGAGTCGTCGCGACACGTGAGATTCAGGCGCAGGAGGTGTACGCAATGTAATGCGCACCGGGATTAGGATAGAGAAGTTGGAACCGATCGTTATGTAATTAATGGGACGGAAGCGCCGGATTTTAAAATTTGGTTTTATCGGTTGGAGTTGGGGGAACCTGTTGTATGCCAACGGCCCAAAAGTCTTTCTCGTTGGATCGGGTCGATCTCAGTCGTTGGATTAAAATATTTGTGACGATGTTGAAAATAGACCAGTGGATACAAAACAATGAGTAATTCTACATACAACCGTGACCACCGCGTAATCGCTTTGAAAAAGAGTGGGGTCTATTATTAAAAAATTAATTTTTTTCATGTGGGTTCCATATTTTATTCATTTTTTTCAAAGTGATTACGCGGTAGTTACGCAATTCACGATTGTAAGGTCCTCTTGTGGATTTAAGGGATATTTTCAGTACTCTTTTCTTTTTTTTAAATATATCTTATTAAGTGGAAGCAATCGGATTGAGAATTTCATAAATGTTTTAGTGACATTTAGATTTTATAAAAATAAATTTGTAAGATTTATGATTATTAAAAAATTTAAATACTAATATTTTTTTGTTATTGTATAATTTATTTCGACGTGTCACGTGTTAACTGTTAACTATGTCAAAAATATATTTTTTATTGCTACAAAAGTCATTTTTTCCCACGCATAAAATACCTTCTTTTTTTTATTTTTTTTATTTTTATAAAACAAACTGCATTCATTTATAACGAATATTATAACTTTGACCTAAAACATTCATTACAAGCCAACTACAATATTAATGACTCCATAGTACACTACTATGACTGACATGGTCTAGTCTATGCTGCCAACCTCTCTCAGACCACCTGAGAGACAGCACAACTCTGTCCAAAACAGAATTAAAACAAACTTCATACTCTGTCTAAGACAAAATAGATGACACACTCTATAGACAAAAGTCCAAGAGACATACTCTATGGATAGAAGTCCAAGAGACAATGTGTTTTTTTTCTTCCTTAAACAAAAGACGTAACATAAATTAAAGATATATGGAAAAACGAATTACATTTTGAAAAGATATAGATCCGCATTTTCAATTTTGGAGGAAAAAATTAGAAACAAAGTGACTGTGATGACGCATAAGAGCCACGCGTCACCCTAGAAGTATGGTAGTCAGTCAAGCTCGAATTAACTGGTTGTCATGTACCCAAAAAAGTTGCATGTGGCGGTAGAAGAACACACTTAGCGGTGGCGCGTGGATTTCATGCGCCCACTTTGGACCACGCGTGTGGATCACACACAACTCCGTTCAGCGAAATACTTTGCCCATTTGAAGGATCGGCGCCTTGGGAAACCTGCAGTAGGGCGTATGGTGGTCGCCAGACGCCGGAGAGCAACAGATCAGCCTTCTGCCATACTCAGCCCTAAAAAAACAATTAAAAAAGAAAATGAAAGAAAACTAGAGATGAGAGGGAGTGGGGATGGAGGAGAGAAGAGGGAAGCTCTTCCCTCTGTGCAAGTTTTGATTTGGTGGTGGTTTCTAGAAAGAATGAAGAGTCTCTCTCTAAACTAGGGCCGGCTCCTCATAACTCTTTTGGTACTCCTCATCCCTCTCTTGTTGAGTTTAACTTATGTCTTACCAAAAAAATAGTTGGATATGTTTTTCTTATGAATAGACAATAGTTATATAGTTATATATTTATATATCAAAATTTATTTGTCAATTTATTATTTACAAGAAGTGTTAGATCTACACAAAAATATTACAAAAGTAATTACAACTAATCTACCTTAATATAAAACTTACGTTTGTTTTATAATAAAAAAGAATTATTATAAGATGTCTCACGTCAAGTAACGTGAGTTTACAATTTTATTTTTATAAAATCTCTGTATAGTTTGATTGGTTTTGATAGTGAGATGAAAATTTTTAATTTTAGATGAAAGTTTAAAATATTATTTTTTAATATTATTATTATTTTGAGATTTGAAAGAGTTAAATTGTTTATTATATTTTATATGAAAATTTGAAAAAGTTGTAATGATGAGATGAGATAAAATGAGAATTTTGTGTCTCATCCCACTTGCCAAACATACCGTAAACATTTATTTTTACATATAATATTCAAGTAAGGTGGATTCTAATTCAAGGGTCATCATCAGTCTGGTAAATTTATACCATCTCTGAAGATATTATTCTTATCATGTCCTCTCATAAAGGATGGTGTTTTAAAATAGATCGATCTCAAAATCGATTTGCACATTTTGTAGCGCAATGGGCCACAACCAACAGAATGATTGGTCGCATACCAGTAGTTATTTTACTTTCTAGTATTGTACTTATTGATAGTGGCAAAGACCATCCTTGTTCTGTAACTTAAACCACTTATCTATAAATATGCAAGCATGATTAGAGAAAAAAAAAAAAAAAGGTGGATTCTAATTCAAGTAGCTTCCTTGCGGCATGTTTTGAAAATAAATTTCATAGGCGTATTTATTTTGAACAAACCAATGGGCATTCGATCGATATTGTACATCATATTATAACATATAAGAATAAGATACGTTTGGAAAAATAAAAGTGCGTCAAAATTTACTTGAGGTTATCTTTATTGTGAGTTTTTTCTAACAAATATAAAATACTTTAGCTATTTATAAAGATACAGTTTTCTTCCGTTATAAGAAGTTTCCTCAAAGTTTCCAACCTATTTATAAAGAAAAATATTTTAGTTACAAAAAAATTACATAAAAATAAACTATAAATTGATGTGATTTGATATAATGCGTTAAATTGTAAAATTATTTTTATCGTAAAGTAAATATGACTAGTGTCTATTAAACATAAAATAAGTGTATGTTTTTTTAAAAATCTAATTTAAAAATTTTACAAGTCATTTCATTAAAAAAAATGTACTTGTCATATGTTCAAGAGACACGTGCTAATTTCTTAAATGAACTGGAGGAAATTTCTTCAAACCCAGTTTAATTGAAAACTTTATTATAAAATAACATCCATATCTTGTATATATAACATTTGGCATCCCTTTGATTAAAAAAAAAAAACATTTGACATCCTTATATTTCTCCATTCTACCTAGAAGTTCCATACTTTTTTAACAACATCAACTTTAATATTATTTGTTATGTAACGAAGATTTAGAGCTCGTTTTGATAGTGAGATGAGATGATTTTAGACGAGTTGGATAAAATATTATCAGAATATTATTTTTTATTTATTATTATTTTGATTTTGAAAAAGTTGAATTATTTATTATATTTTGTATGAAAAATTTTAAAAATTGTAATGGAGAACAAATATGGGAACATTTGATACATTAGAAAAATGGGTATTTATTTGAAGAAATGAATCGACCTATATTTCTCGATTCATTCATTCTATTTATACTTTCAAAGGCTTCCTTTTCATTGCATACATAATTGCAAACTTCTTTATCTTCAATGGAAATATATATATATTTTGCCCTTGCAAGATTTATTAAATGATTAAGTAATAGCTTGTAATGCATAGGCGTCACTCTTTCGTAGCACATGCTAGCTAGTTAAATTTATAAACTGGTATGGTTTAATGCTCTAGTACATTAATTAGATTGTAAAGTATTTTTACTGTTATCTAACATATCACATGAAAACACATCAATTTATGAGTTTTAATTTTGTAGTGATTGTGACAACTCTCTAAAATTGATGGAAAAGGCTATGTGATCAGTTAGAATATTTTTATAATTTCATGGATTATAACCCTCACACGATTATGACAAGAAAAATGAATGCAATATGATCAGTTAGGTTATCTTAGAGAAGATGCTAATGCATTCGTTATGTATGTTAGGCTGTTAGCAAGGACCAAAGTATACTTCTCGAGGAAAAAAACAAAAAGGAGAGGATTTTTCTTTTTTATGATGTGGAAATTGATATGAGATGAGATGAATAGAATAAATTATTATATGAAAAAAATTAATTTTTTAATTAGCCTATTATTTTTCAAACATTATATGATATTTATGTATTTTACTTATATTGATTCTTAAAAAAAAAAAAAAAAAATAAAGAGGTTGGGCATAGCATGTAGGTGTGCTGCGGTTACGGGCGTACGATTGCCCGAGAATTTGGCTATTTGGTTGAAGATATGAGATGAATAGAATATTATTAAAAGTATTTGTAATAGAAATTATATTATCGTCAGGTAATCTTTTTTGAAAAAAATGAATAAAATATGAGATTTATATAAAAAAATAATAATATTTTAATAATGAACCTTATTCTTTTTCAAAATAATTACGTGACGTTTTCGCACTTCATAGTTGTATGTATAATTATTCATTATTAAAATATAATTTTTATTTTATAATTTATCAAAAGTTAAATTATTTTTTATATTTTATTTTGAAATTTTGGAAGGTTTAATAATTAGATGAGATGATATGGTTTGTAAAAATAAACCAGTCCTTAGTTTCCATTTAGATCTTAAAAAATATTTTAGATTATCTGTAAATAGTAATGAAATAGTTTGTGAACAATAGTAAATAGTTTGTGAATAATAAACTATTTGTGAATAATAGTGAAATAATCTAATAATAGTTATGTTTTCAAACACAACCTTAATTTGTGGAGTAAAGGTCACCATGTTTACAAATTTGAAATGTTTTGGCCAAGAGGCGTTAAATCCATGTATAAAATAAAGAGATTTTATAAAATAAAGTTTATAAAGTAATGCGATATTATACATTACGTTAGATTATAATGTTGTTTTATTGTAAAATAGATATGACGTATTATAATCAATTTTTAATCTGTAAACTTATTTTGGTATAATCTTTTTATAGACCCGATAGTTTTTTGATTTGATAATATTATTCATATCAATTTTTCGAGCAATATTATATGTTTAATAAATATTATATGATTCATATAAGGTGAATATCTGTCTAACTTGAAACCCTTAAGTTTAGACAAATACTTCAAAGAGATATTAATCTATTAACTTTTCGATACGATAATATCAAAACTTGTTAAAAATTATTTAAATTTGAAATGACTTCTGTGGCTCAATTCATACGAATTTCATTGTAATACACTCTTACATCAAATTCGAGATATTGTAACTTTGGAATACAAGTGTTGATGATCAACTAACTAATGAAGCAGATAATGATACCCGATATGCATGAGGCGAGGAGGTAGAGAGATACAGTTGAGAGTTAAACATGGATCTTTAATGTTATGTTTCCTTTCTTGTAAAACAAAATTATAGTGGACAGAACATAGATTTACACAATCAATATACAAATTGTGACAAGAGGGGTTGGGTATACAATTGTGTTAACTGTTAAGCCTAAATTTTATAGCTCAAATGATAGAAGAAATAGAAAGGATACGAGAGAGATACAAAGAGGCCCATCATACAGTTGTGAAGTGACGTAAGCTAAAAGGATGAGCCAGATGTGATGGTGGAGTAGTTGAGAGAAAAGTGACACCACGAAAACTTGTAAAATCACCAAATATAATGAGATCCACCTTCAGAAGACTTTGGGGAAAAAATGAGATAGAATGAGATGTGATTAAATGAGATGGGATGAAAAACTTTTCCAAACATCCCTTACACTATCAATATACAAATTGTGACGAGAGGAGTTGGGTATACAATTTTGTTAACCGTTAGGACTAAATTTTATAGCTCAACTAGTAGAAGAAAGAGAAATGAGACAAGAGAGATATAGAGAGGCCTTTCATACAATTGTGAAGTGACATAACTTGAAAGGAGATAGATATGGCGGTAGAGTAGTTGAGAGAAAAGTAACGTCACGAAAACTTGTAAAATAACCAAATATAATGAGATTCACCTTCAAAAGATTCATAGACATATCTTTAATGACGAATCAATAAATCTTGGTATCTCTCATTTTTTATTCTTTGCACTTATATCCATTTCAATACATGGATAAGCACTCCAAGCACGGCTCCTCCGTCTAAGAACCATCATGATTCATTCCATCACATTTTCTCACTCAATCTTGACCCAAAAATGCATTAACAAAGTATTTAGATTTTAATATATCGAATCTTCATTTTTAATGTTCACCATACAAGAGACTAAGTTTTTAAAATCAGAACCACATCTAAGCGGTCTGGTTGTTTATGTCTAATAAACAGCCTTCCAATCAAAAGTAGCCACGTCACAATTTACACCAAAAGCAAAATAGTTGCAGCCACACACGATTAGTCCTGCCACAATTGTAATTTCTTCGTATTTGTCCCTGCCGTGTGCCTTGCACTTTCACTACACTGCCCCTTTCGAAATTCATCTCACAGAGACTCTTCCGTCCGTTTGCACCACTGCTGCAACTCATCTCACCGGACCCCCAGCCATCTCTTCCATCGGAATCTCTGTCGAGACCCTGCTCATGCGCCTTTAATATTAGTGAAGACGACATAATATCACCGAGACCCCACTCTTGTTCAAACTTAATATTAGTGAACACAACCCCAGCCATCTCTTTCTGTCGAAATCTCACTAAGACCCTGCTCATGGCTGAGAATATCGTTGCTCAAGTATTGTCCAAAATCATGATATTTAATTGAGAAAACCTTCTCACATAATATCATTTGAAATCTGGGGAAAAAAAGGACATATTTGATTATTGCATTTTCGATTTTTGGAAGGCTCTGCGATTTTGTGCGGGTCTATTTGATTTTTGATTATTAGCATGGGCTGCAACCCCTGGAACTTAATAGTCAAAGAGCAAAAAGGGGAAATTCGCAAGAAAATCGTGGTTGGGGCTGTCCGTCTCCAAAGCCATAGTTGCGGGGGCTGGGGCTGTCTGTCTCCTTGCTGCTATCGCGGGGGGGTGGTATTCGCATCACCATCGCGAGGGGGGGCGAGGGGGAGGGGGTTCTGATTCGCGAGAGTTCTCCTGGATGAAAGAGAGAACAAAGATGAAAGGAAAACAAAGAATCCGGTGAGGTGCGGTCTCATGAAAATAAAGATGAAATGCGTACGTGTCCGCTTCAAATTGGTGGGCTGTTTTTAGGGGCTTAGTGGCCCAACCGGTCAAAAGATTTTCTCTTTTAAAATTTGAACGATAAAGAAAATGGAAAAAGATACTCTGCCGCCTTAGTTTGATCACTCTAGTTGATCGTTGGTCAAATTTTTTTTATTTTTTATTTTTTACTTAGTGATTAAGGAAATAATTTTAAGTGTATTGGTATATTTTTTTCATTTTTTAAAATATTTAAAGATATTAAAAAAATGTTAAAAGAAAAAAGCAAAAAAAAAAAAAAAAAAGAAGAAAGCCTGGGCCTCATAGTAACCTTACCCAAAGAAAATATAGTATAAAAAATTAAAGATATAAAATGCATAATCAAATTGTTAAAAATACTAGATTAAAGTACATAACGGAATCGATATTACATCGTTGGTAAATCATAGATTTAGTACAGTTGTTCCACGGATTCTCTATAGTCATTGTTGTTCATCCGTAATCTTCCATATCGATGGTAGAGTGTACTACGTGGTAAGACCATAATAACATTCACAAATTCCATAACCTAAATGTTGGAACTAGAAAATTTTCTTTGAGAGGGAGATTTATACTTTTGTATCATATTTAACATGGAAAGGAGGTGTATGGTAGTCATCTCCATGTAACCAGACGGCTAGACATTTAAGTCCAGCCAAGAGGCCATTATGTCACTTTATTGGCAAGGCATAACTCCTGACATTATATCAGGCATTACATGTCTTGGCATGTGAAGGGGAAGGGTTGCTCACTTTGGACGCCCCCATTATATTATACAAATTGATTTTTTTTATTAATTTAAAATTTTGAAATAAGTGATAATTTTGAGTAAAGATGTTATAAAATGATCTAAACCTTGATTTTCATATGTAACTATTTTGAGTGGCTCCAAAAATTTAGAAATTGTGCCATTGTTTTAAATACCGTACCGTACCAGTCGGTGCGGCTAGTATATGCCGGACCAGCCACTGGTCTGGTACAAGTATTATATATATTTCGTGTCGGCCGTACCGGTCTGTATTTCGGCCCGTACCGGCCGATATTTCGGTCTTTATTTTTTTTTTTTTTTTCAAACTACAAGTTCATTTTTGGCCTCCAATTCAGACAAGACTAATTATAATTTATATATATATTTATATATAATTTATTCATATATAGACTAATATAATTTTTATATATATAATTTATTCATATATCGACTATTCTGAAACAATATACGTAACGATACTAGTACTAAAATATTTTGTTATAATGTCTTGATCGATACGATGTACGATATTCAAAACTTTGAATTGTGCACTCATACTTTAATATCAACCACAGCTTTGGTAGCTTCACGTGGCATATCTACTTTAATCCTCATCTTTCTCAACTATTTCCTCGTCCTTTTCATAACCCCTCGTCATAAAATAAAGGTGTTCGAACGTGAACGTGAACGTGAACGTGAACGTGAACATTGAATTCCAGCTTAGGTTTAATAATGCACACATATACTTGGAAACTATGTCTTTCATAGATTAACATTAACGAAACAAACACAGAAAACAAAATCGAGTGTTCTCCACCTCCTTGGAATTAGCTTATTTCACACTTTTGTTCATTGTTCTCTTCTAATTAATGTCTATCTATGTACTTTAAGAAAATCATTTCATGTTTGTACTGAGCAGATATTAACTCGTCTTCTAATAAATGGGATTCAGATTTTTTCTGAATTAGAACTGACATTCCATGTTTGTGAACATTGGGTTCGTTGATTCATACATGTTATTGACGTTGTAAGTCCTACCCCTTAGGTACGTGCTGGCCTCTGCTGGCCCAATAGGGCTTTGGGCCGTGAGATTTTAGCTCGATTCAGTCTCAATGGAATTTTGTTTGGGCCAACTCAAATATAGCTCATGGGCTTACCCTTACTATGAATTTTCTTTGGGTCCCAGTTCACCCTATGATATCATATTCTCCCCGATCATTTAAGCAATAAATAAATAAATAAAATTAATACTCTCAAAATTTAAAAATGAATAGAAATCTTATATCGATTCCCATAAGCATAGCAGTTCTGATAAGATGATATGTGATGTTTTGTTGAAAGTTGAATAAAATATTATTATAGAGTAATGTCACGTACAATTTGCATTTGGGACTACTCATGCAAGCATGAATAATTTTGCCTTTAAAAATTTTTTAAAATTACAATAATATCCTTATCAAATTACAATAATTTTAATTTAATGAAATATATAAATGGGTCTGTACACACAGTCTTCACTTGGGGACTGCAAATAGAATTTTTCATTGTTATAATATTTTTTTAATATTATTTTTATTTTGAGATTTGAAAAAGTTGAATTATTTATTATATTTTGTGTGAAAATTTAAGAAAATTATAATGATTAGATGAGATAAAACCTGCCAAAAAGTAAAAGAGTTTGAGTTTGAAAAGGTTTGTCCCTTTGAAAAAAAAAAGAGATAAGGTTTAGGTATGTATTTTGGGTCGAATTTGAGTCCTCAGCACATTTTTGAAAACTTGCTTCTAATTATAATAATAGATTATAATCTATCATCAACTTAATAATAGATTATAAATTGTTTAAAATTAAATTTATTTACTTATTTGAATATCCAATTCTTAATATCCAGTTTATTTACTTAAGTGACAAAAATCAGATTTATTTAAAATTTTAAAAAAATAGAAATACAAAATCAGAAAAAAAATAAAGCCACAAAATCCGGGGGGCATTACATGGTAAATAGCTACACTATTTCCAGGGACCAGGGCCACCTTTTCCCGATTGCATACAGTCCTCTCCCGAGCTCCAAAAGCTCCAAAGACAACAATCGCTCTCTTCTAAAATACAGGCATATATTCCCCGTAATTTCCCTTTCCCGACCCTAGATTTAGGGTTTTATTCGCTGCGCTTGTTTGCCTCTGTAATGCCCCATCTACACTCGCTTCAATTACGGAAATCCCAATGTACGGACACTCACAGACCCTAAACATGCCCAATCAGATCTCCGCGGCAGCCGAGGACGACGACGTTTCCGGCGCCGGTGCCGGCGCTGAGTCAATCGATAACTCCCTCATTCGCTACGAAGCCCACTCAATTGACGACGCTGCCGGCTCAGTAGGCGGTGTCGTCGATGACGTCACTGCTGACGCTGTGTACAGTCATGGTGGTAGTGATGGTGGAGCCTCGGAGATGGTGATTCAGCGTCACGACGGCACCAGCCAGCTCACGCTCTCGTTTCGAGGCCAAGTTTATGTGTTCGACTCTGTTACCCCCGATAAGGTGCAATGCTTCTCTATTATCTGGTTTAGGGTTTCTTAGTGTTTCTTTTGATATGCTGTTTGGGCGCCGAGAAAATGTGGGAAGAGGAAAGAAGCTGAAATTTTGAAAGTTTGATCTTTTCTATCTGGGACTTGAGATAACTAAACTCTAAAATCAAATGAGCTCAACGAGATTTAAATTTCACCTATTTTGATGAAAACGAAGCAGCATGCAACTAAAGATCAACCCAAATTCCACTTTTTCTCTCCGAAAATTTATCGGCAACTAAACGGAGGATTGTGGTTCGGCTTCTACATGTTTCTGAGATTTTGATTATGAAGTCGTGTTGTTGGTTTGCATTGTAAGGTTCAAGCAGTGTTGCTGCTTCTAGGTGGATGCGAACTATCTTCAGGCCCACAAGCGGAGATGTTGCCTCAGAACCAGAGGGTACTTCCTCAAACCATGAATGTTTTGGACATTTGTATTTTAAAATGTTATGGGATGCTTTTTTTAATCGACTGCATTTTCTACAGGGTGGTGTGATGGAGTACCCTGTAAAGTGTAGTCAACCGCAAAGAGCAGCTTCATTGAATAGGTTCCGGCAGAAGAGAAAAGAGCGATGCTTCGATAAGAAAGTTAGATATAGTGTTCGTCAAGAGGTTGCTCTCAGGTTTGGTTAATTTGTTTGTGCGTGCGTGCGTGCGTGCGGTCCAAATAGATATGACCTCTATGAATCAAAAGCGAGCTCAACTCATGTTCACATACAGTTCTTTTAGAAGCTTGATTTTATTAACTCATGAAGCTAAAAAATCCAGTTCATTTATTTCTTAAATAGCTCTTTGATTCAAACTACTGTCTACACCTTCCAAGGATTCTACTTATCAAAAAAATAAAAACCTTCCAAGGTTTTTATTTGATATGGATAGATATCAAACTGTTTAGGTGGATGTATCTGTCAGGTGCTACCAAGAGTCACAAAGGGTGAACTTGGCATGAACAGTTGATTCTTACGCTCCTAGGTTAGATTTTATGCTGATAGTTCCCCCTGGATTACCTGGTACATGGTTTTGATGACTAGGGTCATGTATCCGGAATTTACTTCCTAGGGGTAGGGCTTGAAGGGCCCTGCCTTTGTGTGGTTTCACACCATTAAAAAAAAAAGCTTACGTTGGTGGATGTAAGAGTTCGACACTGTTGTGTGTACTAGTTGATTTTTACTTGGACAACTCCATGCATTTTGGAAATTTAGATTTGTCAAATTATGAAAAAAAAACCACCTTTGTAAACTTTGTGCACTCTTTTGGCAAATGAGTATCCTTCATGAACCTAGCCATCAAAACCCTCCATGACTTTTCTACGCATTTAGAACTAAAAATAAAATCTAATATTGCTTTAATACTCTCTAAATGACGAATATTCTAATCTTCATTGGGAGAGTAGCTCATTGGATGTGGTATGCATGTACTTTTATCTTCTTTTCTTATTGCTTCTTTTTTAGGAGGCATCGATCAAATATAAAAGCAAATATAATACATTTTAGGGAAAAGGGTGGGCTAATTTTCTCTTATTGCGTGTTTGGACGGCCGACTAAGATCAGGGCAACTAGCTGGGTATTCCATCTAGTCAGACTTAGAAAAGGTGTACAATGATATGAATTGGGACTTCTTGTTGTGTATGCTGAGGAGGTGTGGTTTTTGGAAAAATGGTTCGGCTGGATCGCTCAATGCATCTCCACAATGCTTTTTTCAATCTTCATGAATGGCTCCCCCATGCATCTCCGCAGTGCATTTTTCAATTTTTGTGAGCAGTGTAGATAATAATCATAATATTGATGGCTTGGCCCATATCTTAGGATGGTGGTTGTCTTCATTGCCTATATTTAGATCTCCTCTTGGAAACTCAGTTTAAAGCCAAGACAATTGAGAGGTAATATGGAGAAACTTGAACGTTGATTGGCTGGATTGAAGAGGTTGTATATGTCTAGGAGAGGCAGGGTAACCTTGATTAACAATACTCTTTCAAACTTACCTGCTTACTTTATTTCTTTGTTTCCCATCCCTGTTGGCATGGAATGTATTGAGAAGTTACACAAGGATTTCTTATGGGGTGGTTTGGGGGAGGAGAAGAAGTTCCATTTAGTGAAATGGGCCAAGGTGTGCTCCCTAGTCCTTGAAGGTGGTGTGGGTTAGTATCCTACTATCCTTCAATAGAGACCTTATGGGGAAGTGGTTTTGGCACTGTGCTTATAAAATAGATAACCTTTAGAGAATGGTGGTAGATGCGAAGCACGGCAGTGAATGGGTAGTTGCAGATCAAATGAGGTGAGGAAGAATTATGAGGTGGGGTTATGGAAGATCGTTTGGAGGGTTTTGGGGGAATTCTCCCAACACATCAGATATGAGATGGGGGGAAGAAAACACAATAAAACTCTGGTATGATGCATTGATGGCAGATAGCTTTGAACTCATCAATGACTCTCCTCAATGGGAAGTGTAATATGTTTGTATGGCACAAGATTGATGGGTGGGCCTCATTACCTTTTTTTATGATCAGCTGTATTCTTTTAGAGTGAGATGGGGAGTAGAAGATTAAAAGCGCCAGAGTTTATCCCAAAAATGGGTAAAAGAGGTTGTGATTCTACAATTCATTTGCCTTCCATGACAACATTATTTTCCAATAGAAGTCCATTTGGAGTAAGGCCTTGAGAGCGACTTTCATTGTTTGGATGACTGTGCATGGAAGATCCTTGCTTTGAACAATTTGAGGAAGAGACATGTGATGATGGTTGATTGGTGCTGCATGTCGTAGAAGTATGGAGAATTTGTGGATCATCTTTACTACATTCTGAGGCAGCTAGTGCATCATGGCAAGTTGTGTCTAGCTAATACAGATTTAGTTGGGTGGTAGAGCTGTTGGCATGCTGTAGGGGTGCACTGATAACCATCATGGTGGGACATTGTGGAAATTGATCTAGATTTGCTTGACGTGTTGTGTATGGAAGTAAATAAATGATCAGAGTTTTGGAGACAATACAAGGACCATCAAGAATCTCAAGCCTTTCTTTTAAGGCTAGGTTTGGATACAAAAAACATCTCATCTCATCTCATCTCATTTCATCATTACAACTTTTTCAAATTTCCACACAAAATATAATAAACAATTCAACTTTTTCAAATACCAAAACAATAATAATATTAAAAAATAATATTCTAACAATATTTTATTCAACTTTCAACTCATCTAAAACCATCTCATTTCATCTCACTATCCAAACCCCACCTTAATGAATTGTTCCATTAAATGATGATAATATGTGTCTCTCTAGTTTCAGTCTCCAGGATTTTCTTGCTCTTATTTTTTTATCTATCTAGATATAGTTGTTGTATACCCCAATGTACTTCTTTTTTGTTGATAGTCAATCAAAATAATATGAACACTATTCCCCTAAGGATTTATATTATGTTCTTGGAACTTCTCCCCTTAAAACAGGAAAAGTAAAACCACCACCACAAAAGCTTCTTGGCTAGAATGATTTTTACATAGAAAAAAAAAAAAACTCATTCTGTGCCATATTCTTTGCAAAACATGTCTCGTGAAATCCTGTTTAAGAAGACTATTTGGGGGGGGGGGAAGCAATTTTAATTATTTTTCAACTGAGTACCATTTATATTTGGTCTTGCATTTTTTTTTTTTTTTTGCTAGTCTTTATTATTGTGACACTTTGTATGTATCGAGGCAGAAATTCTGATTCTTATATTCTATACTGCACCAGGATGCAGCGTAATAAGGGCCAATTTACTTCTTCCAAAAAGTCTGAAGGAGCTTATAATTGGGGTGCACTCCAGGAGTCAGGGCAAGATGATAATCCACAAGAAGCCTCGTGAGTTTAATCTCAAACATTGTTACCTCCAAGATACTGTTGGATGTGATTTTTTCTCTTTTGTTTATAATGTATAATTTTTTCCTGTTGTCTTAATATATTTTATTCAGATTCCTAAGGGTTATTTACATCTTAATATTTTATTTTACGTATTTTTAATTTTTGTATTTTTTCATGCTTGCCTAGATGTACACATTGTGGCATAAGTTCAAAGTCCACTCCAATGATGCGGCGGGGGCCAGCTGGTCCAAGGTCTCTTTGCAATGCCTGTGGACTTTTTTGGGCAAACAGGGTTAGTATTATATATAATTATTTGCTTACTTATTATCCTCAAGTTTCTATGTTAGACATGAAAAAATTTGCATTTTTAATGCTTAACTGTTTTAAAAATGTTGTCTATCTTCGATTCATTGATTCAATGTTGCATGCCACATCTTAATGCTCATGCTTTTGATTCACTTGTCTGCTAATGTTTTATGCGTTTTAGATTCAAGGTTGATATATCATTTGTAGATTCGAGATTGATAGATATGATATGTGGATTGTGGAGTCAAATATAGGGTTCGATAAAGAAAAGCAAGAATTTCAAGACAAGGGGCCAATAGTTGTAATAAGTACGTGAGAACTTCTATTTTCTTTTCTCATTTTATATATTCGGGAAGGTAGTTCATATCAGCAGATTTTGAGATCTTTCCTGTACCAGCCCACCTCAGTTCTAAACAAATTGACGAGGGATAATTACCAACAATTTATTTAATTAATAATTAAGATGATTTTATTACTAAGTGAATCTAAGTACACAGGTTTATACAATAGGTACACCTGATTAGAAAGAGGTAAAATTATTAAAAAATCTTGATGCCTGAAGTTGGTCATTTGTCTTTCTTTAGATGATGTAAGATATATCAGGTTATGCGTACTGCTTGTGTTTTTAAGCCACCCAATAAAGTGGTGGTTGCGGTCTGGCAATATCTTTGTTTGCATTAAGCGTTTAATCACGACATCATGGTCACATTCTAAGAAAAATTAACTGAATTTAAATATCGTTAATACACGTTCTGTTTCTCCACGAGGACATCTTCCACATCTTATGCGGATGATTCCTACAGTCTTGACTTGTTCATCTTGGTGATATTTGCAAGAACTTATCATGAATCGCTGGATGAGTATGCCAGAAACCTTTATTGTTGTATCTGACTTTTCTTCACCTTGCACAGTTTATGATTATTAGATTTCTGGTTACTCTTGTTTATTATACTCTGCCCTGCCAAATTTTCAACCATAATAGGTTCAGCCCATCCTTCGATTGAACCCTTAACTTTAGACAATTCTTTGTGGGCATTACGTTTAAAATATGCTCGGCTCTTGATGTCTTACCAAAGAAAAAGAAACCTATAAATCTGCTTGGCTTCTGTGTGCATCTGCACCTTCTTCGCTGCTTTCAATATCATCCTACTTTTTGACAATGGAACTCTGCAGGGGGCTTTGAGGGATCTTTCCAAGAAAACCCATGATCATTCTCTGACTCTGCCTGAGCAGGTATGCTTGTCATGAAGTGTATAGGTAACAGGCTACCAATATTGTTTTATCGACATTACTCTTACATTGTCCCTTCAATTTTAATGATGCATCTCTCTGTTTTATTTTTGGGCATTTTCAACCATGATCAGGGTGAAGGTGTAGCTAATGATTCGGACTGCGTAACTGGAATCCATACAAACAACAATCTCGTTACTTACTCAAATGGTGATAACTCGGCTTTAATAGCTGAGCAGTGAGTTGCAGTTATCTTTACAAAAAAGACTAAATAGCAGTTGCCTCTGGCATCATTCAAGTAGGTTTGTAGTACTTTCATTTGGCTTGTCCATCCAGTCAGTGTACAGATGTAATAGTGCCACCGTCGTCATCATAATCATCATCATCATCATCATCATCATCATCTATCAAATGCAAGAGGATCTCTCTTTTCTTAATTATCGGCACAATGCAAAAGATTATTGCCAGTGGATCATCTTCTGATGTATCAGCATGAAGCCTCAATTATCTTATCTATATTGGTAATCATGTATACCATATAAAACTTTTGATGCTACAAACACCCATGCCGTGGCACGGTTCAGTGAAAGTCTATAGCATTTCTTTCTTCTTAATCTTTTCAATAAAATAGTCAAGAGATATGAATTGTTCATTTTCAGTCCCCGGAATTAACAAAATAGTTTATTTGGGCTCGAGCAATTTATATGTAAGTTATATTACATACTCAATCCATTTTTCCATTTCTTAGATGGACTCAAATTTTGGAAACTATTGTTTTGCATCATTATGTTTAGAATAATTCTTTTTTAAAGCACTTACATCACACACTATATGTATATATGAAAGATAAATTTTAAAATTTAAGTTTTAAAATTTAAATTATGCAATGTGGATAGTGCGGTGAAATGACGATTTAGTGTAATGATTAATGATTTATTTTTAATTGATAGTATGTATTATTTTATATTTTATATAGTTAATGATAATAAATTAGATAAAAATTATATCTTTATAGTGAATTTTCGTTAGATTTGATGCTACTAGTAGACGAAAGGGGATTGGAAAGTTTTGAAAGTTCGAGAGTTTACTTTGATGCAATTATTAGTTTTGGAGACACATTGTGAATTGAGTAAAAATTCAAGAGAGTAAAGTGTAATTAATCTAAATTTTTATATATTAATTTTGTTTGGATTTATTGGGTATGACTTTTATCATTAATTTTTAAAGTTTATAGTACTTTTTTGGGTATATTCATTCGTTTTCTTTACTAGTAATTCGAAAAATGTAATTTCACTGTGCATCGTGTTTTCGAGTCCATCCAGCTGTGTCCTCTGGTTGTGGATTCCGTTGTCAACCGGGTGATTTTATGGATTTATTTGTTAGAAGTAAAATCTTCACAATCTCCTTACACTCCACTCTACATTATTTTTAATTTTTATTATTTTTTTCTTTTTTTAAATATTTATTATATGAATAATGAATAAAAAATTTGAAATAATTTAAAAATAATAAATTCAAAAAAAAATTATTAAAAATATTAAAAATTTAAAATATTTAAAAAAATGTGGAGTGTGGAGTGTGGAGTGTGAAGTGTGGTGGAGGTTGTGTAGCAAAGCTCTTTTTGGGTGAAGTAAATTCATTTCTGGATGACAAATATAAAACATACCCTTCCTGAGTTTTCCATCATATTTTTCTGGAAGTTAAGATTAATTTTACAGTGCTCATGTTTATGATTGGTACTGCAGATAGTTTCAGTTTAATTGAAGTCTTTATATATGTTCTATTTCATGTTTCCTGCTGTCATCAGAGGGCTGATATCAACTGTCCAAATTTTAGTTGACTATTTAACCAGAATCACTCTTCAAATGCTATACATATTTATTAAAAAAGAAAAAAAAAATCTCAAATGGCTTTTCTGGTTTTGGAGTGTGCCTGTTTTGACGGATGCTTGGGTTTGTTGGATTGTACATAACAGGTACAAGCAGTGCTCTTGCTTCTAGGCGGACCAGATGTACCAACCGGTTTGCCCACAATTGAAGTACCTTACAATCAAAATAACAGGGTATCGTATAATGTGAAATTGCTGAAAGCACTACTCAACTTGTTGCATTTTTTGTGCTAATTTTTTATGGCGCCACTGTAAAGCACTTGTCTCACTTCCAGTCTGCAACTGTTCACCTGCGTGATGACAAGAAGTTTCGATAGAAAAACTCCGATGCTTAAATTAATAAGTGTAACAAACAATTCAGAATTCAAAAGAGAGATCGATTCCTTACTATCAAGGGTTATCTGGTATATATAGATTCCAACGTGATGCCTATCTGGTGCAGAGTTTATTAACATCCCCAATCCACCTTCCTCTATCGGCAAACAAATACGTCTCCAAGATACCCATTTTCTTTTATTAACATCCCCACTTGATCCCCAAAGGAAGTTGGAAAACATTTTCGTTAGTTTAGCAACAATTCCTTTCGACAAAGACAACATAGACAACAAATGAATGGGCATGCTATTAAGAACATGCTTAATAAGGATGAGTTTACCATCGAAGGAGAGTAACTTCCCTTTCCAACCTGCCAGTTTCTTTTGCACTTTTTGTAATAAAGGTTCAAACATATGTAACCTCTTCCTTCCTACATGAACCGGCATCCCCAAATATACACATGGCCATGCACCTTCAGCAAACCCCGATAACTGCTTCAATTGTAATCTTCGATTATAAGGAATATTTGAAGAGAAAAAAATAGAAGACTTACTTGGGCTTACCAACTATCCCGATAAACTTTCATACTGGCGAATCACTCTCATCAAAGTTCTCATAGATCCCTTACCACCATTTGCAAAAATCAACAAATTATCCGCATATAACAAATGCGACACCCCACCACCACCATTTGAATTAAAGTACTTAATACACTCCGACTAAAATTACTGATTAAGCATATGAGAAAGTAACTCTTCAGACAAAATGAACAAATATGGGGAGAGATGATCACCTTGTCGAAGTCCACGAGAAGGCTTAAAAAAACCCTTGCAACTACCATTCATCATGACGGAAAAACTTGGAGATGAAATAGAATTAAAGATTAAAGACTGGCATTTTTACGAGAAACCCAATCGACGCAAGCCTTCCAATAAAAAGGTCCAATTCACTCCGTCACATGCTTTTGCCATATCAATTTTCATCATGACGTTACCCCCTCTAGTCTTCCGATTCATTCCATTCACTAACTCTTGAGCAACAGCCATATTGTAAAAATACTACGACCTTGCACAAATGCAACCTGCTCCGCCGACAATATTTTTCCAATAATCGGTGCCAGTCTAAAAACCATGATTTTAGCCATAATTTTATAGACCACTGAACACAAATTGATAGGCCGAAATTGCCCAAAATCTTCCGGTGTATCCACCTTCGGAATCAATACAAGATTTTTCGTCCCGAAAAAATTAGTGAGAGGAATACCTTCAAAAAATTCCTTGGTCATATCAAGCAGATCTTTTTTCACAATATCCCAAGCAATGACAAAAAAAACTAGCTGAAAACCCATCGGGCCCAGGACTACTATCCTAAGGAATAGACCACAACGCAGCCTTGACTTCCTCTAGAGATGGAGCTGCACACAACGAGGAGTTCTCAGTCTCCGTAACTATAGGAGCAAACAAATGAAAACTTTCCTCATGACTTCCAACAGGTGTTGCTGAAAGCAGCTCTTGAAAGAAACCCACGGCTGCCTCATGAACTTCCTCGGTTGAACGTAACAAAGTACCATCCCACATCTTCATACTCTCAATTATTTTGTTCTTGTTTTTAATACACAAAGAAGCATGAAAGAAAGCGGAATTCAAACCCCCTTCCGTTAACCACTTGATTCGTGATTTCTGGCATCCCAAAATCTCCTCTCGGTGTAGCCACTGGATATGCCATTGTTTACACATCAGAAGCTTGCTCTCCCGATCCTGGAAAAAATCCACACTAAGAATTTCTTCAAGTTCCATTATTCGGGATTCAAGGCCTTTAAGTTCTAGTTCCACTCTTCCAAACGTATCCATATTCCATTTCCTCAACATCTTCTTTAAACATTTTAATTTAGAACTCAACCTCATCATAGCACATACCCCAACCTCCTTATTCCAACACTTCCGGACTAATGGTAAAAAACCTTCATGAGTTCCCCACATGCGTTGAAAATGAAAATACTGAATCCCACCCCTCCTCTCCCTATCTAAAGAAATCAACATAGGGCAATGATCCGAAGAAGTATGTGGAAGATACTCCATACGGGCATCTTGAAGAACATTGAGAAGCGAAGAGCTCACCAGAATCCTGTCTAATTTAGCCCAAATCCTCCTCCTCCCTAGCCTGCCATTACACCAAGAAATTTTTTTTCCTCTAGATGGCAACTCAACCAACCCACAATCATGAATACATGTATTAAATTCCTCTTTTGCTCGAGAAGCACTCAACAATCCTCCCACCTTCTCCTCATCACACCGAATAATATGAAAGTCTCCCCCAACAAAATACGGCAAACCACCCGCATCGAGAGCACACAAATACTCCCACAACTCCCTACGCTTTCTCTGAAAACAGCTAACATAAACGATAGAAACCAAAACACGCAAACGACCTTTAACAAACCAACCAGACAAGGCTTGATCTAACATAGAAATGAGTTCAAACTGTAGACTATCATCCCAAAACAACCAAACTTTACCCCCTACTTCGGCATTATTCAAAAAATTCGGCAGCTTTAGCCACCTAGCCCATTGCCGACATTTATTAGAAGAAAAAAAAAGGCTCTAACAAAGCCACCACCAGCGGCCGATTTTTATTCATAAGGCGCCGAAGTCTACTCTTCGACGAACGAATACCTCTAATATTCCATATGAGAATATGCATAGTTAACTAAAAATTTTTTTTGGAACGAGTCCTCCTATCCAGGACTGCCACTGTCTCTTTCTTCTTCACACCCCATAATTTTTTCAGAGGCACGTTCAGCTCAGAATCAGAATCGAAACCTTACTCACCAAAACCTCCACATCGTCTTCGGGTTCCCCCTCAAATAGAGAGACCCATTTATTAATACCCCCATCCATATCCCCCACCGTTGCCAAACGAGCTAACTCAAATTCCAACGCCTCATCCACCAATTTCAGTGAACTACGAGGCGTCGTATGCATGAGCTCCAACCCCTCTCGAGGTTCTTCAGTAACTGAAACCTCTTCAAATAACCTCTTGAAATTGTTATTTGAGCGCCCAACTATTAGTATTTTGTATGCATAGTTTTTTCCCACTATTAATCTAAGCAAAGATGTTTGGTGCATTGTTGATGGAATTACTCAGGTCTAATGTCATTTAAAACCTTAAATTATAAAGAGTAGTGCTATTTGAAGGCCTTTACACCATACACCAACCACGTGACATAATTTAATTTGTAGGATTCAAATTTTAATATTTTTATTTTTCAAATCAAATTATGCCATATGGATGGTGTATGGTGTAAAGGCCTTCAAATAGAATTATTCTATTACAAATATTCGTCGAGCACAGACCCACACACACTAATACTGGATAGAATATCTTTTCCTTATGTTTCTTATAATTATGTTCAAATGACATAGATTAAATTGAATCTGTTGGTATCTAGGTAAGATGGGAGCATGGAACAGAAGAAGGGAAAGAGTTTTAATTAAAAAACAAATCTGGGGCCGGCCTTTTCATTGTGAAGACCTCCCTTCTACTAAACCAAATTTCTACAACAACTGCAAAACTCAAGAATGAAAACTACCACACATTCACGCTTTTTACAACCACACCCTCATGCTTTTGGTTTTTTGAGGAAATTTGATATAATTGAAGGGAGGTCTTGATAC
Organism: Juglans cinerea; assembly: GCA_961763995.1. Lineage (NCBI taxonomy): Eukaryota > Viridiplantae > Streptophyta > Magnoliopsida > Fagales > Juglandaceae > Juglans > Juglans cinerea. The sequence goes on along the minus strand of CAUIVZ010000012.1, from coordinate 23,494,176 downwards.
ATTGTATGGCCATCCCCCCCTTGAAATTCATTATAAAGCGTAAGAACTTCTCTTCTTCTCAATCAATGTGGGATCCTATACACTACCTTCTTATACTCAATTTGAAGTATTACATTTGTTTAGCCTATAAGAAGACCTCTGGCTTAATCTTCTTTCTCATCTCTTGGTATTTTTTTAAACCTTAATATTTATTTTATTGGTTTCCATGGTGACTTTAAATTCTATGTGGAACAGGGTTTGCATGGAACTGCTGAAGATCTTACTGATACTCTTCCCAATGGGATTGTTCATTCCTCAGTCAATGATGATGAGCAGGTATGATAGCTGTAATACTGTCTTGGCTAATTACAAAATTCTAGTAATTTATTGATTATAAAAGCATGTCAATGGATTCGTTCGAGTTTAAAGAACTCATCTTCTTTTGTAACTCTATGTTTGGATTTAGAATTAGGTGCATGTTGGGAAAGAATGGGAATGAAAGTGGTTGGAATAGAGTTGGTTTGGGTCTTCACAATGGAATTTGGATACCCTGTACATACACTATATCAAGTGTAAAAAATGCCATTCCCAATCCAATGTTTACATTTGATTTAATAATTTATCACTATCAGGAAGATGAGACTGAACTCACTTCCCAGCACTTCCCTCAAACCTACGCATATATTACGAGGCTCCATTTCTGCTGTTTTTCAGTTCCATATTTGTCAAGTGCCCAAAATTCCAGGGATTAAGGGGAATGAAGTTAATGAATTTATTTAGCTCTCCTTTGCAATTTGCATAGTAATGTACATGTTTTTGTGTTTATGCATATTGATTTGTTAACTCTATAATTTTCAAGTGTAATCTGCTGATAATAGTTGTTTGAAGAGAGATTCTGGATGTATATTTTTTAGATGAAGTTCTGGTGTCCGCAGGGTCCTTTGGTTGAGCTTGCTAATCCTTGAGATACAGAAATAGATCTACCCAATAACTTTGATTAGAAGGTACTGGTTCTTAATCTTATATTGGATTGCTAAAAATCAGTTTGTCTTTTTCATATCCAGTTTGGCTTATATCAATTTGATTTCTATCGTGTTTTCATGTACAGGTCAACATTTGATGCTGCTTGTAAAGTATGGGCATTTAGGGATTTCATAGTTGCTATAAATTACAAACAACCGTGGAGGTGAACTCCAAGTGCAATGATCAAATTGTGAAGAAAAATTCTAGACATAAGCCCCACACTCCTGCACACCACTTAAAAACATGTGATTCTACAATTTTACCCTTATATTTCATGAAATATGAAATGTGAGGATAAAAAAATAAAATCACATGTTTTTAAGTGGTGTACAGAGTGTGGGGTTTCTGTATAGTATGGCTCAATTGTGAATGGACGATTGCATTGCTGCTTTCAGATGACATTAGATTCTTGGCGATAGTTGATGTTGATACAAAGTGCTGGGATCTTGCTTGTGTACATGAAGTGGTTAGGAGAAACACGTTTTTTGAGTGCTTTTTCAAAGCGATTATGCGGCGTTTACGCACTTCACGGTTGTATATAGAATTACTCTTTATTTATTAGGGCTGTTCTGATTGCTTAATATTTTTTTTGTCATTTTTCCATTTTTGTCTCATGTTATAAGTGTCGATTGATTGTGGTTTTTTGATCTCGACAAACCTCAATAATTCTGCTATAAACTGAGAGTCATGGTAATTTCTCTGGAGAAGTATATTTTGCGCCTTCAAAATATTAAACTTTTTGTATTTACATTTTAAACTACCACGTTTTGGTAATTAATACCATTGGTTTAGATCTATTTTCTTCTTTCCTCAACATTGGTTTGGTTTGATCATGAATGGTCACGTTACCTTGGTGTGAAGACTGAAGTGTATTCCTTTCTGTCTTCTTACAGAGGATATACTTGCTCATGATGAATTCCAATTTGATATTTGGTTGGCAAAGGATATTGTCTTGTAATCTGTTAGAGGGAAAGCCAATTTAAAAGTTATGAAGTGAAATCGATGCAAAGTCAAACAAGTAGGTAAACATGGAATATTTATGCTGTTACATGATAGTTGTTATGTTTTTGCATGATCAGTTTGGCTTGTTCATCATCTCTTATTGCATGAACTCTTTGTCGCTATAAGTTTTAAGATATAACTGTTTACTTTTGCCACCACTTTGACATTGAAAAAAATAGTAATTTTCGTAATTTTGTTGCTAAATTTACATAGCTTTCATGTCTATATCTTATATGCTGATGTGATTTGAGGCCATATTGATTGCTAAATCATCATTAAACTTGCCTTTTCTCCATATTTGCTGCTGTTGCTGGATTGGGTCTTAACCGGATTGAGGGGAGCATATGTCAGATTTGAAAAAGGCTGTTCTTTTCCTTCTCATTACCTGGGTTAGTTTTCCCAAATTGCACTTGGTTAATGGCTCATCATTAGGCCTGTGCAGAAAATCGAGTGACCCGGCCCATCCGTGAGCACCGACCCGACTCGAAAAATACGGGTTTAATTCTTGATCGGGTTTGACCCGTACAACCCGCTTATAAAATCTGCAGATGAAAGTTGAAACCCTAGCTCCCAAAATCGGTTTTAACCCTTCTCTAAGTACCGAAAATTACTTCAGGATAGTGAAAGCTGCCATTGAAGGTATTATCTACGAGATTTCATGGAGCTAGCAAAGCTCTCCTTGAGCTTCAACATGCGTATAGAGTCTCAAGGTCTTTCTTGGTTTTGTAGCGGCTGTGGAACGCGTGGGTGAAGTTGAGGGAGGAAGACTAGTTACGGAGGACAGGACCAGCGGTGAGGTGGAGGCCTTCGTCGATGGAGACCAAGTTGTTGAGCTCAGTGAGTTGGGAGTGTGACTGTGAGAGAACCAAGACCATGGCAATTTGAGTTTTCTGAGTTCATCTTCCCATTTTATCAAACACTTCACAAGCTTTTCACTTTTCTCACGCGGCGCACCATTTTTTCTTTAATTCATTTTCCCGATTACATCCATTTCACAATAGTACATCCATTTCTATTTCTTCAGTCATTCTATTTTACATTTTTACTTCACTTTACATTGAGAACCATAACAGGGAGTCGATCAACGGCGTCTGCACGGCAGGGTAGAGATCCAGAGGCAACTGACGGCGAGTCGACACCAACAATGTTGCGGGAGTATGGCTTGAAGGAAAAGGAGGGTTGAAAAAAAAAAAAAAACCGGGTTAACCCAATCAAGAATATGCGGGTCGGGTCGATTCTTCCCAATCGACCAAGAAGTGCGGGCGGGTCGGGTCGGGCCCGGCCCGGCCCGGCCCGGCCCGGCCCAAATGCTGAACAGGTTGCAGCCCTACTCATCATAACAACACAAGGACTTCTACTGCATAGGGTCTGTTTGGGAAGTTCTCATACTACTTCACTACTATTTACAAACTATTTTACTACTATTTACATATCATCTTAGATACCTGCTTTAAAGTGTAATGACCAATGAGGGACATATTTTGCAGTCAAACTAGTACTTATGTTTGTAAAATCTCTGCAAAGCATCCACTTTAAAGTAGAGCATTCGGCTGACAAGGGCTCAGTTTTAATAATTTCCGTTATAATAACTTGCGAGAGAGAGAGAGAGATGTTGCACAAGTGAATGTTAAAAAGATGTGGGTAATCACTTGTAAATAAATAAAGAAAATGGTGGGTAAATCAAAAACTGCCAGAGGCATTTCCAATAGAAAATATACGACTATACTATACAATACATCAACCTGCATTACACCCAAAGTCCCACAATTAACACCCAATTTCCCCCTTTTCATGGTAGCATTTGACATAATCTGTATTATCTACAAGGTTATCTTGATGCCTCCCATTATGATTCTCAACCGAATCCAAACCCTTCACTGCCTACATGAATAGCAAGTAATAGCCTTTCCTCCAAGTTTTGTTTAGAAGGATATTCCGGTAGATCCAACTGGTTGAAACTGCATGAATCAAGAATTTTGAACCAATTTTCATTCCCATTAAACAATGCTACTCACAACAAACCAAGTACGTAAATAAATTAAATCAAGACAATTAGGAATATTTTTTAAAAAAATTACCAAGTATGAGCAGAAGGCAAGTGATCAGGGCTGCCATAAGCCTTGTGTATCTGAAACTTTTGTGAGCCTGAAATCCCTTGAAGTTCACGGAACCCTTCCAAAGGCACCTGGTAAATTGGAAAGAGGAGTGGAGTGCTCAAACCATTACCATATTAACTTAAAAGTCAAGTGTACCAAACAGGTAAGCTCAAACGTACACATTTTCCCAAATGTATCGACACAGAAATGAGGAGCATACATAAAAAGCATCATTCGGTACAATCAAGGTACAAACAAGTGAAGTCTGTCCCTTTTGTGGATCAATAAGATATGCACTGCATGCAAGTGATGGATGAGAAGAGAGCTTTATAAGACTAGAAAGGTTTAGATATACAGAGAAATTTTTTGAACCACCTAGGTCATGGGAATAAACGAAATTAAGAATAAATGATTACATGGTTAAAAGATAACGTTTCTACTTGCCCAAAAAAATGACAGTTTCTCAATGTGTATTAGGGACTTCAGATTAAATCCCACTGATACAGGGATGGGAGATTTAAGGGATAAAAGAGGGATCCCAGACCCAGCCCCCTCCACCTGGTTGTGTAGCTCAGTCATTAAACCCAAAAAACAGCGTGGGGGGAATTCTTTTATTACCCTTAAATGCTTCATCACGACAATTGTAAGTAGTGCAATCAAAGTACACCAATCAGTCCAACTTGATGCATAACATTTCTAAATAAGAATAAAGAAAGTACATTGTGACAAAGCTGATACTGTCGTGGACCCAACATTCAAACTTACAAATAGGATCACTTGATGATTAAACATGAATATGAAGTAACTTGTAGATTTATGTAATTAACATGTATGGGACCAACTGCTGAATAAAACGCCAACAAACAAACAGGCTTATCCATGTGTATATTCAGACCAAAATGGTGTGTTCTGAAATAAAGAGTTCTGTTATTTGCATATGAAAATAAAGAGTTGTTATTTAAAAATCTGCCAGAAACTAAGTTCAAAAAATATTGAGGAAAAATACCTTAGAGGTGCCAGTCACAAACTGCAAGAGACGAGCCTTATCCTCCTTGCTGAAACCCTGAACAACTTCCCAAAACCACTGAATAACAGGAGATGCAGGACTGTACCCAGAATACTCAGTATTCGCCCTCATATCATCCACTGAAAGACGGGTACAAAAACATTCTGTCAGAGGTGAATTATTTTGTACTTTCTACAGTCTTTAACTGGGGGAGAATGACGGAATGCCTCTCTATAAGGAGACAAAGTGAATAAACTATTTTGAAGGAAACTTACAATCAATATCAGGAAGCCCACTAATCAGTAACTCAAGTTCCTTGTCATTGAAGATAGAAATTAATTCCCTGGTAATTAATTCATTGAATCCTTCCAAAAAGGCATTTATTTGAGGACGAATAGCAGTTGTTAACCGGTGCTCAGCAACTAGATCAACATACTGGTGTTTATTCTCCCCGGTAACCTTAATATTCTGTCCACCAGGAATGAGTTCATAGTCGGTCACCTGCATTAGATCCACGACATGTAAATATAAACACTAACATCTTTCCCCAGAGAAAATGAAGTTCTTAAAGGAGTACGGAAAAATCATTACTTCTGTCCTCTCATACAATATCAGCTTCTCCTCATCGGCATCAATGCTAAACGTAAGATCCAGAACATCACTTATATCATTCTGCAAAGGCCAGCAAGAAACAAAGTAAAACAAATTGTCACTTACCAAACATGGAGGGAAACTCTGCACGCACGCACGCGCGCGCACACACACACACGGTTGCATGTAGCCTACCTCAAGCATCCATTTAAGGTTTTTAAAGTAATCTGGATCAATGGCTTCAATGTCATGATAAGTAACTTTTACCCCCAATATATGCTTGTAGAATGATCGAGTGAAATGGACATCCAAGAGTTGCCCATCAAGAAGTGCTTTCCCAACCTGAAAAGATGAGGAATAAGTAGGAAACATACAAACAACTCTCAATGGGATAAGAGCAACTTTAAACCATTCTTTTTTTACAAGTAATAGAGCAACTTTAAAACATACTCACCACTCGCCCAACAAATTTGAAATATGACAGATGTTCTGTTTGATACACAGAGTTAGGGTTTGGTTGAAATGTCGACTCATTACCCACAGTTGTAAAAAGTAGTGCCCCCTTATCAAAGATAACCCTGGATAGCAATTGATACCACTCCCTTGTAAGTCCACCTGCATCAATACCTTCCTCTCCTTGAAAGTGAACTGTCAACCTCCCTTTCAAATCTTGAGTGGATCTCATACGCAGCTGGTTAAATGAATCTTCAAGAATGTAAGCTCTTCTTACAGAAATTCTTAAAGGACTGTGATGATGGTCAGGTTGATGCTTTATTTTTGATCTGAAGTGAGCACGCTTATTGTCAAAGTCAATAAATCTAGGAACCTTTAGCATGAGGGAGAAGGACTTCTCAAGCAACCCAGGGTTTTGCCTGATGAAAGCATTTAACAGCTTCCTATGCTTCTCCGAGAACTTCACAAAAGCAAGGTGTTTTTCATCAACTTTCGTAGTATGCCCTGAGGTTTTCTGCTGGCCAGCATAAGTGGTGGCATCTTCGACCTCTGAAACTACAGCAATACTAAATTCATCATTAGACCCTGGCTGCATAGGATGTAATTTCTCACACACCACAAAGAAAGATTCTATATATGGCAAGATGTTCTGAGAGCCTGCAGGGAGTGGAGTCACTGCACCAGAGGGTTTAGAGGCTGACATTTTAGATGAAGTCAACAAATCAGGTGCCGAGTCTGAATAAGTCTCTATTTTGCTTATGCAAGTGCTCAGATCCAGCCACAGAGGCTCCAAAGCTGCATTTATGTCTCGCACCTGAGAAAGAGCGGCTGTATATTCCTTTTCGAGATTAATTTGTCGATCATTCTCTTTCTCACTCACCGAAGCAACAAGAGAGCTTAATGCCTGCAGAACCCTTAATATTGCAGCTCCACCGGAGGATGTTGTGCTGAGGAGTGCTTCCACAGCTTCACCAAACATGTGTAACTCATCTACAGCAGATGAAGTCAAGTTTTGAATGGCCCCAGCTAGCTCAGTAGCAAACAGATGACAATGAGTTGGAGCATTTGCCACCAACTTCTTCATTACCTCCGCCACTAGAGTATATGCATTGTCTGACAGTCTGGGTGTATCATGTAATTTGTTAAGCCAAATGTACAAGGTCAAAATCACATACACTCTCAACGAGGAATTCAAACCAAATGTCTAATGCAGGCTGTCACAATGAACTTAATAGAAACTACAGTACGGGCATCAGAGAATTATGCGTTGATCATGCATTGATTGTTGGATGAATAAGCAAGGAACATGACCACTATAAAAGTCTGGACACAGAATGAGTGATGTGTGACCCAAACCAAATACGTAACAGAAGCTTTCCAACAAAAATGTAATTGCTCAAATATATAGATGAATGTTTTTTTTTTATAAGTATTAAGAAATTTTATTGATATAAATATATAGATGAATGAATGGAACTGGAAACAGAATGGACAATACTAAAAAATGAACAGAAATCCAGCGATCCAGCTTTTGGTATTCAAAGTATAACAATTCATACGATATAATACCACAGAAAATGCAATTTAATAGGCCAAAAGCAGCATCATACCCCTCTCGTGCAAGCAATGAGCATAGAAGTCGGAGTTCTGCCTGTGGTAGGTTAAGCAATACAGCTTGCGGATCAAATTCCTTGCGCACACCAGTGGTGCTGAGCTTGGAGATATCAACGTCCTTGGACGATGCTGCAACATCTGAAGAAATTTGACCAGATTCTCTACTTATCCCAACGTCTGACGTTACACTTTCTGAACCAGATGGTTGCTCAGATGCAGATGCCCGAGATTTGTCAGATACTGATTTACTTTCAGCATTATTAATGATGACCTCCAATAAGTTAAGAAGCTGAAAAAGAAGCAGACAGTAAAGCTTAATGAACACATCTAAATTAACAATTGTAAGAAAACCAAATAAAACTTCATGCAAAGCATCACCTGTTCAAGATGGGCTACACTCCTCAAATAAAGGGGTTGATTTAAGAGGTTCAAAAGCAACGAAATGGATATATATCCTTTCCAATGATCACTCCTATCCATTCCATCATCTTCAACAACCATCACAGCTTTACCCCGTGCCCGATCAGTATTTTCTGTCTCCAGTACAGCAGGCTGAGGCAACCTAAACTGAAGCAAAATCTTCGCCACTGATGGGTGATTACGAGCCAAATAAGTAAGAGTTTCAAGAATACGCCGAGACACCAAGGGAGGAACACCTATAAGAACAAAAAGGTTCATAAGAAGCTGATGACAAGTTGCATGCTACTGCCACATGTCAAAACCACTAACAACATAAGAAATGATATTTTTTTTTAATGCATAAATCCTTGATACTACAGAAAAGTCTTTTGAACATCAAGTAAAAATATATCAAGCATACAAACTGAAAAAAAAAATGAAAATACAAAATAAATTTAATTTCTTTCATGCTTCTTTACTGTCTATTTGAATGATAAACAAAGATTTAAACTCTCTCATGGAAAAACTCAAACTGGGAAATAAACTTGGATAAAACATCAGATATACCACCCTATTCAACACTGGGTGACGAGGGCAACCTTTGAAGCACCAGGAGCTCTTATCACATATATTTCCTCAACAGAAAATCCAAGACCATGTTCCACCCATTCTTGAAAACAGCTTGACTCTAGTAATTATAGGAAGGGCAACCAAAACTTACCCATCAAAGGAGTAGATTAAATAAGGGGTCTTACCATCGAAAGACTGAGGACGTGAATACATCACATTACTCTGACAAGCATAAAGCCGATAAGAAGGCTCACCAGCACTCAAGTTGTTAATATGCTTTCTTGTATCAAGCATTAACATGTCCATGAGAATCTTCACCATAGAACTTCTGGTTTCATGATGAGCACATAAATTCAGAAGCAGCCTCTGCAGCTGACCTTTGTACAGTGGCTGCAATATTTATGTCCATAAATGCATAGTTCATAAAGAATACACAAAGGACATATCTAAATACTTATAAAAAAGGGTATATCTAAATAACCAAGATTATACCTGCACTACACGAAGCAACCTAATCATGGCATGCAGAGCATCTGTATCAACTAAAGGAGCACCATCGGCTTCAACTAGCTTAGCTCCAATTGACCTACGGGCAATGCTTCCCCCGGCTCTTTCCAGGCTGGACCCTATACCTTCACCTCTTCTTGGAGTTTCACCTCTCCGATTCCTTGAGTACATACCAAAAAGGGTGTGACTGTAACGGTGTGCAAATCTTTCACGCAACATGTTTGCCTCCGCAACAAGATCTGGCGTCAGATTTGCAAGGATAGCATCAGACGAAGTTAAGAGAACCTGATAATAAAACACAGACAAAAAATTGAAGAGGCTCATTTCAATTCTACATTTGGTTTTACGAGTACTGAATAAAGGACACTCCAAAAACCAATGTACCTCTTCTCGCAAATCTGAAGGAAAAGTTGCAATTATTGAGACCGTGTCCATTTCAATAGGTTGACCTTCCAGTTCCTGAGATTGATGTAGCCTTTGTGCTTGCTGCTGTGCCAGAACTTCTGCTCGTATGTCAGGGGGAAGGGCTGCAAGAAATTCTGGATCAATATCTCCTGAATTTTGTGGTTCAGCATTTGAGGGCGGAGCCGCTTGACCCTGTTGAGCTGAAAGAACCTCAGCACGCAGCTCCTCTGGAAGAGCATCCAGGAATGCAGAATCAATTGCTCCAGGACCAGCATCACTGTTGAGTTGCTGCTCTGCTGCCGGACCATCCTGATCCGCTTCTCGGCTGGAACCTTCTGAAACTTCAGTCACACTATGAAGGGACACATCTCTTCCATCAACAGGTGTAGAATTCACAAAAGAGACATTTGTCCTTCTAGAGCGAGCTGCCTGTGGATCACCCAATGGCATTCTATCTGCAGAAGTTTGCCTTTCTCCACCATCATCATGGCCATCAGCACTTCCAATTTCGACGTCAAGGCTTCGAAGGCTCTCACCCAAGGTCGCCCCACTTCCACTGCTTGCTTGGCTCACAGCTTCAACATCCCGTACAGCTGCATCATTGTTTTCAAACTGCATTTCAACAGATTGCAATTGCGAGCTGGATGCATCAGTTCCATGTAGAGGTTCACTTGCAGCAGGCCTCAGATCAGCATTGCCAGAGCTATCAATTTCAACAGTTGAAGGTGGCATGCTACTACTTTCATTGTTTTCAAAAGAAATGTCGGTCCTTGCACCTGCTTCTGTTTCCTGCAACTGGCTAACTTCATCTTTGCTTTTAGGATCCTGTGCCATTGTGTTCTGGTCAGAAGGCTGCTCAAGGGCTGGTCGTCTCAATTGGGAAACTAGCAGCTCTTCAAGGCCATGTGGCACTAAACCTGCATTTGATCCACCACTTTGCTGGTTATCATCCACCCACAAGTTCAAACGGTGTCCATGGCGCCCATTCCTCAGGGAACGGAAAATAGAATCCAAGCGTGATGAGGTGCTCTCCAAGTTCCTATCTGGAAAGACCATGTCACGTGCATTCTCTGCAGCAGTGTGTTCCAGCATCAGAGACCAAGAATGCCAAATATTAAACCTAGAGGAAATAATTAAGCTAAAATACAGGAAACAACAGAAATTGCAGTAAGAATTCAATTATTTCAAGGTGTCTAAAAACGATCCCTAGAAGAAGCTTACCAGATTGCCGAGGAGAAGCTGAGTGCACAGATGACGAAGGTGCCAGTAGAAGAGGATGCCTTGACGGGGTAACACTGTCACCACTTCTGCCCAAAAGGCTGTAGATGGACGTAGTACGCCCTTCGCGTCTAGAACCAAAAACTTCAACTGGCATCACATGGAGAGCTTCATTGGAAAAACTATTGTCTCTACCAAAAGCCTCAATATGGTCTAAAACATTTATTCCATTTATGCCCTCCTCCAGCCTCAGTATTACTCCATCCTCATCATCCTCATCATCCTCTTCTTCCTCCATTATTTCTTCATCAAAATCGTCATCATCAATTTCATGATCATCTTGATCCGTGTCAGGATGGGGAAGATGGTGTACTTCATCTTCTTCAAGATCATTATGTTCCTCCTCATCGTCTTCATCTTCATCCCCATCATCCCCAGACATCTCCTCATCATCATCTTCATCAATATTTTCTTGTCCACGACGGATTTCAAATTGTATTCCCACCGTATCAATTCCATTTTCAAGACCCCTCACATCATCAGAGGTTTCATGCATATAGTCATCCCCATTAGCAGGACCAAAACCTCCATCAAGATCTTGATCGTGTTCCATGTCATCTGTAACAGCCTCAGAGCCACCGTAAGGTTGGACAGCATTATACGACCCAATGTTGTCAGCTGGCACAGAATCAGGATTGAATTGAGATGCTGCTTCCACAGACTGAGATACATCACCACTATTATCCATTCTTGCAGATTCAGTAAGATCGGGAATTTTTGTTGAATTATCATCCTTCTCTATGTTAGAATCAGCAGAATGGATATATTCCTTTGTTACCAACTCCAGAGCTTTAATTAGACCAGTAACAACTTTAGGTGAGTCAGCATGGTCCAGATCCAAAACTTGAAGAGTTTGAGTCAATGACCTAACCAGACCAACATCTATAAAAGTGGCAGAAGCTTCAGCTAAAATGTATGAACCAGTAGGTGAACGAGCACCTAGTACATCATTAAGCAGATCAACAAAAGCTGGTATATTGTTTCCCGGCGGGCTAAAACCATTGCACGAATTAATGAAGTCATTGAATATATAATTGCTCTCTGTTAGAACCCTCCTCCTTGCTTCAGTGGAACGGACACAAGACGCCACCAAAAACTGGCTAGCCCTAGTTGCTAGTTTATGCCTCCAGTCACCATCTATTTTCTTGTCCTTTCTTAAACTCCGAGAATATAGGAGAAACTTGTGAAGAATGTGATGGAATATTCCACCAGCATACACACCAGCAGGACCTTTTTGTTGAGGACACCGGCAACTACTAACTTCAGCATCCTTCCGAAGCAAAATGTGAACAGATGAAGCATACATCAGCATAATCTCCGTCAAAAGCTTTAATATGAATACAATCTTTGCAAGTGATGCAGAAGCTTCATCCCCATTGGCTTGATTATTCTCTTCAGACATAGTGGCAACGGCTTTTCCTTTCCCCTTACTAGCTGCAGCATCAATGTCCATATCAGTTGATGATGGATCAAGGACATCTGAAACCACATCATCTTTCAGGGGAGGAACAAAAGTACAGACAGAATCTAAAAGAAGCTCAATCACGTTTATAAAGCTCTGTGGAGATTTTCTATGAGCTCTGACACTCTTTAAATTCGTATCATTAAGTTTTCCATGCCCATTCCCAGAAGCAACAGGATTCACATTACTCAAAGCAACTTTCCCATCAGTAGTTTGTTGTTTATCTTTCTCCAGTGATTTCTCCTTCTCCTTCTCCTTCTCTTTGTACTTATCTTTGTCATGATCTTTCAGCAAGACAATATAGGGCCTTTCACCGACCATCTCAACTTGGCAAACAGACCGAGCAGCCTGCATAAAGACTACTGGATCCCGTGAAATGACGGAATTTAAATTTGACAGGAAGTTACGTGCAGTGACCCTTCCATTCGTAGTATGTCTATTGGTGGCAGCCACAAAGCTGTGCCTTATCTCAGATTCCATTGCTTGCTGTAGGGTTTGCGGATCTTCAAGAATATGACGGATGATATTAGCAGCCACATTATCAAACCCAGGAAAGAGGCTAATTGTTGGCAAAGAAAGCAGTAAACTCAGTCCCCCAGCATCAAGAAAACTAATAGCAACAGAATGAGTTCTAGTGAGAGTAGAACACAGTTGGAGAACAGCATGCATTGTCTCAGCGGGAAGCTGGTTCCTGATACAACTGCAAGCAATCTCAATAAGTCTCTTCTGCTCATTTATATCAGAATGCTTTGGAACTAATCCCAATGCAGACCGCAACCTGGTTTGCTTATCCTCATCAATGGTGAGAGATGTTTGGTGGTTATTAGCAGTGTCCTGCTTCAACTGCTCCACAATTTCAGAGTTCAGTTTTTTATCCACCTGCAACAGCCGGTCAACAGCAAGAAAAGCAGTTGTCACCCACATAGGAACCTGGCATTTCTCCATTCCAACTGATCCAGAACACCATTGCAAAAGTAGATCTGCAGCAACTGCAACTAGACCATTCGTTGTGGCAAGTTCTCGTGACACTTCATCTTCATGAAAAAGTAGAGCAAGAACATGAAAAAGGCCAGATACCATGGCACCATTTTCGCTTTCAGAAATCAAAGTACAATCCTTCAGCCGATCAACAAGAAAGGAGATGACATTTGACCTATATTGTCCATCATTTTGGGAGCATATCATGACGAGCAGGTCTCGAACTGGAAAAACAATAGATTCCTTCATCTGCAGGAGCCGAGTACATGTAGATAACAACTCCTCAACGGGAGGAAGTTGCACCATCTCTTCTTCAAGCTGTTGAGTATCTCCATTTGTGCTCACTTCCTTTGTGTCTGATGCAGCATTCCCAAGGGACATGGCAAGTGCACGAGCAAGTTCGTCATCTTCTTGAGCATCCTCTGGATGGGAGAACAACCACTCCATTGCCAACTCCACACTATTTGATTCAACTCGCCTGAGAGCTTCCTCTGCACGAGACCTGGAAAAACCCATCTCTACAATTGTTGAAATAGCAGTCTCATTAGGAGGAGGTCCAGTCAAGCGAGCACCAGTGTTGCTACTGACGTTTTTCACTTCAATCCCAGAATAGACATGCCTAATTATAGAAATAACCAAAGTAATTAAATCATTACTGCAATCAACAAAGTGGGGGTGAGTCCAAACAGGAAGCACTGCCTTCAGCACCATGGACTGGAGAACCTTCACAAAAATCTCAGCATCCCTTGGAAAGGGAACATTACTACTTGTTAGAGGTTGGGCAAGCAAGTGTTTTGTAAACGGGGTTAATATAAAAGATGAGGTCACCAAGTGGTCCATGAGTTTCCCATAGCTAGATAGAGGACCATAAATCCATGAATTATCAGTAACTCCCTTTTCATCCTGCTTTAAGATCCCATCATCAGTTTCCATGGGAGATGCAGGAGTACGGTTCACAGCAAACAGCAACTGACTGGTAGCTTCAAATGTTGTCAAAACTGATTGAATTACACCATGTCCATACAAGCAATTTAGCAGAACCGGATTACAGGAATCTGGCCTGTCCAGTAGAAAGCCATCAATGAAATCGATAACCTTTCCAAAGTATCGGCACTTTGTTGATATGGATGCCTCGGTTCCAGAAGGATTCACATGACCCCCAAAATTCATGTGATCCAGAGCAATAGATGCAACAGTAGAAGCCACTGATTTTGAAGAAGGAGAAACATTCAAAATATCATCCCGTCGACGAGAGGGAAGCAACATTACCTTCCCCAACTCTTGAAACAAATGGGTAATGTGAAAAGAAAGCGACCTCATCATGTCACAGCACGAAGTAAGGTAGGATCTCTGCTTACTAACATCTCCAGCAGCATCTGAAGAAGCAGAATGATGGACTTGATTACCAGCTCCAAATCGTAAGTTTGAAGAACTATCGGCACGTCTTTGTTGGGAACTGGAGGCACGACCAAGATCACGGTATGTGTTTAAAAGGTCAAAAAACTGGGATTCAATACTCCACCCCGATGTCCTCCTCCTCAATAATGGATCAAGGAACTGCCTGAAAGAGTTGAATCTTTGGTCTTGAGTTTCATTTGTAGCCAATTCAGACTGTTGTGATTCAGATGTAGAAGCAGCACCATCATCCTCCACTTCAGGCTTGGCATCTTCAAGAAGAGAAATTTGCCACAGAACTTCTCGATGGACACGCCCAATATCTTCCAGAACATCCTTGCTACCATGTCCAAATTCTGCAAGCAACGCACTTGCCCAACGGTTGTCTTTTGAGGCAGCAAGAAACAGAAGGAACTCCACAAGAAAAAGTGCAGAAAAGATTCTATCATCCTGTGGCATCTTTGGATCTAGCAAAAAGGTCCCTGAAACGACTCCAAATCCAGTCAAAGCTTTTTTCAGATGGTCTCTGAGAGAGGAACAGAAAGCATGTGCCAGTGGAGTAGAGTGATTCTGAGTAAAACCCCTGAAAACCATGGTGCTATGCAAAGCAATAGACATTCCATCAGATGACTGTGCAATACTAGGCCGTAAAAGAAGCATCATTAAGGCTTCAATTCCTGACTTCTCCACAAATAGCCGACATGTTTCAGAGTTTTCCATAGTCCTGTGAACCAGTACCATCAAATGAAAGATGCACAGTTGAATGAACTGCTCATCGTTGATCCCTTCTGAAGGCGAATCAACTGCACCAACCAAACAGCAATGGCTTTCGTTGCCTTTGTCCTCGGAATCCATTTCCATTGAAGTGCTCTCATTCAATTTCCCAGATGATCCTGAGCAGCTACTGTCCCCAAAAGAAGCAACTTTGTTAACAATTTCAATGATTGTATCAACACCAGTGCTTCTCAAAGAAGATACATGGCGCAAAAGCTCTTCCACTGCATTTGCCAAAGGAACAATAGCATCATTCATTGGTGTAACATATTTCTTACTGCTGAAAATGTCAACAAGGAACCGTAATGCTGAAGTTTCTTTCACTGCCTCCAAGCCTTTTTCATTAAGACAAATGGCACCAAGACCATTAGGAACACATGTAAGAGCCTTTGATGAAGGAAGTATACCAGCTGCTATCGATGATAAAAAAGCAGCTGGAAGACCCACTTCAAACAAAACAGGAAAACAAGTTGGGTTTTTGTGGATCATCTCGCTCATAACAGTCACTGCTGAGTGATAGATGTCACCTCCAAATTTATCTATATTGCCAAATATCAATGTAAGAGTAGCCGGTAAAGAACTATCATGGGAATGTTGGGATCTGGTAGTGTTAGTAGGAGCATATGTAGCAGATCCAAGCGCCTTCAGCGAAACCTTAATGAGCCTCTTCTGGGAGTACAGCTGATCATCACTGTTTCTGGAGCTCTCACCAATGATCATCGAGTTTTCAAGAGCCCCAGTCAAACCGATAACCCTAATTACTTCTATTTGCAGTCTTTGAGACAAAAGCTCCACTCCCCCCAACTCTTTAAACAGGGAAACAGCTGAACTACTGTAATCCATGAGCTTTTGTAGAGTTTTAACAGCATAACAGACAAGATGCATGTGTGTAGGA
Organism: Juglans cinerea; assembly: GCA_961763995.1. Lineage (NCBI taxonomy): Eukaryota > Viridiplantae > Streptophyta > Magnoliopsida > Fagales > Juglandaceae > Juglans > Juglans cinerea. The sequence continues at coordinate 23,477,749 of CAUIVZ010000012.1, read as the reverse complement.
TCAGAATCCTCCAAAAATGGTAAGAATGTAGGAACCATGCCTGACCCCCTAATATTACTCCCCGAACTCGAGGATGAAACAACATGAAGCAAATAGAACTGAAGAAGTGCTTCAACAAAGGCAAGAGATGATGGATCATTGGAGGCCTTCAACGATAAAACAGCCCTCTGGAGCACATTCAGGAGTATCATCCGGTTACCCCCAGCAAAACTGATACTAGATCCACTCAAAATCCGTGCCCGCTCATGAAAAGACATGTATGCAGCTAACTGAGCTCCCAGGGCAAGCATTGCAAGTGTCCTAATGGTTCCAGAAACAGCTTCCTCGGACCGCACAATCCTGATTAACTCGTTCGTATACTCTGGCTCATTAGCAAAAAATGAAACAAGTTCATCATGAGCATCACTAGACTGAACAAGCACAATGAATGCAAGAAGGCAAATCCTGCTGTACAGCCTGCATATTCTGCGAGAACGGAAGGCATGAGCATATCTAATTCTTGTCAACAATGAAAACCGTAGCTCGGTAGGTACATTATATTGCTCAATGCACTGTTTCAACAGTGAGAGATCATCCTCCTCCTGTAAATGAAGATCCGGTATATGTATAACTCTCAAGCTAGAAGTATTTTGATTGCTATTTTCCTTGCTGCTTTGACCATTAACCCCATGCATCTCAAAATAGAGGGTAGAGCCTATCCTGCAGTTAGACTTGTCACAGTCATTTTCTAAATCAGCTGGGAACAAACAAAGCCCTTCTTCTTGGGTTCTCTCGTTTGCCATTACACATGAATACAAACCCAAACCCTCCTCCTTGCTTCCCCATCCTTGGGCTAGAGACAAGAGAGAGCTGTTTACTGAGCCACAACCAATCAACTTTCCCCCTCCATGCGACATAGAGGGGTTTATTTTCACTAGTGCAGATAGAGTTTCAAGTGTAGCTATAAGAATCTCTGGGTCAGTTGATGAAAGCAGGAACTTGAAATTCTGAAGAGGACAAACAGTATAACATATCAGGCAAGAACCAGTAGCAGATGCTCATATAAGCATAATACCACCTAAAGCTAACATGCCTTGAAATAAGAGATCTAGGCAATTAGTTTCATACCCAAGTCTAGGCACTAAACATGACCTAAGACACTAAAATCAACATACCTCTAAGCCATCAAATGAACTCTTGTTATGGCAATTCTCAAGAATTGTTTGCATTACTCGCAAAATTTGTAGAACTGCCTGCTTGGGAAATAGACTATCATCTTCTAAAATTTTATCTGACAACAGGAGGTCATTCCTAGAAGAAAGGTATGTCTTGAAGTATGTATCAAAGTGCAGAAACAGCGGTCTCCAATGGTGAAAGTTACCCTGAAAAGCAACAAAAAAATAAGCAAATAAAAAAAACTATGCACAGCAGTACTAGCAGAAGTAGCATTATATTACCTTACCATACTCCCATCGAAAACCCGAAAGAGGTATCGCTATATCTTGCAATGGACACTGGATCACCTTATCAATAAACAATTTGATTTTTGGAGGCTGCAAGCAATGATCAAGAGAAAAAATTTTAGCATTTTCTTTTAGCATGTTACGGGTAAAATAAAAATAAAATGGACGCAAAGGGCCTATGCAACTTTATTCAACCCTCATAAGGAACCAATCCATTCATACATCCATACATAAATATAATATATATATATATATTGGATAAATAATCTCATCTAATACAACCAAAGATAATCTAGCAGTAGTCACTAGAGTGAAGATCACAAATCTTCCAATTCCTGACGCCATGCAAGGGATGCACAAGTCCAAGTACAGCTAGAAAACCTGAATACATCACTGCAATGGCATCATCGGTAAATTCAACACTACAGTAATGCCAATTTTCTGACGTTTTGGTCATATCTAATAGTATGTGCAACAAATTTTTTTCTATTTTCTTTTTCAATTCAACTCAGTCACCCATGACAGATTTTTAAATCACAATCACTCCAAGTGGAGGACAAGAGACCATTTGACCTGACAACCATTGGCAAAGACTTAAAAGGGAAAAAACCACTATCAATATGAGCTATTTCAGACAAAAATGTGCCAGGTATACGATTTAACCCCTAGGGGTTGGCTCAAGTGGTAAAGGCCATGAGCTTGGGGGTATGCTCCCCCCAGGTCTAAGGTTCAAATCCTCTTGGTGCAAACAATCTCTAGGGGCCATCGGACTGGGGGATTTTCCCCTTGAATTACCCGAGATGCACTTGCGGGAAACTCTTTGCTAAGGGCCTGTGCACCCCCGGGATTAATCTGGACTAACCGCATTCCTGGACACCCGGTCCCAATAAAAAAAACATGCGTTATCATTATGTAAAAATGGCACTGGTTAAGTCTGAACTTACCACATTCCAAAGCTGCACAATCATGAATGGTTCAGTGGTTCATAAATAAGATTCACTGTGTAAACAGACAAACATAAAAAAAACCTTAGCTTTAAAGCTGAACCTACCATTTTTCCCAATCTTGCTTTAAAGCTTTCAACCTGCTTGCCAACACAAAACTCAGGGGAACCATTGTAGTTTTATAAAAGCAAACGCTGATCCACTTTTTCCACAAAGCCAGTAGCTTTTAGCCACATGTTCTCAAATTTGAAATACCCTCTTGCCTAGCTACACCATCACAGTCAAGTATCAAGGGAAAATGATCCAACAATAATCTGGGAAGACTCCTCTAAGAATTCTTACCAGGTTTGGTTGGCCAGTTTTTTTTTTTTTATAAGTAAAAGTATATTAATAAAAGAATAGGCAAAGGCATGTTCAGTACAAAGAAGGCCCTAAACTACGTAGGGGCAAAAGATACAAGGAACTCATGAAAATCTTGGCCATTAAAATTAACGGCTATGGCCCAAGTACAAAGAGTTCTAAAAAAGAAAACTTTTAGTTCCTCCATCAATCTCTCTTTGTCCTCGAACGTCGGTTCATTGTGCTCCTGCCACACACCACCTGATGCAAATAGGAAGCATCTTCCATACAGCCTTGATCTGTTGATTGCCTCTTAGATCTATCCAACTAGCCAACATCGCCACTACTGTCTTAGGCACAACCCAACCCAAGTCTAATCTACTAAATACCTCGTTCCATAACCCTCGAGCTACCTCACAATGTAGTAGAAGATGGTCCACAGATTCACCCCCATTCCTACACATGCAACACCAATCTGCAATAATCACCCTTCGTTTCCTCAAATTATCCGTTGTGAGGATCTTACCCAAGGAAGTCGTCCACACGAAAAATGCTACTTTGAGAGGCGCCTTATGTATCCAAATCCTTTTCCATGGAAACTAAGTTGGAAGCTCTTGAGAAAGAGACTTATAAAACGAGCGAACCGAAAACAGGCCTTTATCTGTAGGAATCCACCACATAATATCATCATATTATGTCCTATACTCCTTGGATGTAATGGTGATGGATATTTCCTTGTTCATTACCAGACAATGGAAAAGTTGAGGAGGAGGCCCATAATGGTGATGGATCGGTGTGGCAGAAGTTAAATTTTTTTTTTTTTTTTTTGGGGGGGGGGGGGGGGAGAGACAATAGGCCACTTGTTGCTTCAATGTGAAGTGTGTAGGGCTTATGGGCACCAATCTTCCAACTTCTTGGGATAGAATAGGTGATGCCACTCCAAGTGGTGGAGTTAATGGTTGCTTGGGTAGGTAACCACACAGACATCAAGAGGATGGAAACTTTGTGTTGAATGTCAAATTTGGCAGGAATACGATGCCTGTAACTTTGACGATTGCGAAAGAACACTACCATAGTTAAAAGCTTCCATAATTAAGGCTTTGAATGAGAGGACTACGGTCCACAACTATTCCTGCTTCACTTCTTTTGTAAATTTTTTTTCGATAAACAACATTTTATTAAGCATGAAATAGACAAAGGCCCAAGTATACGGGACATATACAAGAGCATCGCCAATGCATGCTAGTTTAGTGATACATTGAAGTCATGAAAAGACGTGCCATTAAAATCAATTACAATCGACCAACAAAGTAAAGTATTGAAAAATAAAATTCTAAGCTCATCCATTGACTGCTCTCGATCTTCAAAGCTTCTTGCATTCCTCTCCCTCCAAATACACCACCATAGACAAATTGGGACCATCTTCCACACTATTCCAATCTGAATGTTGCCCCGGGTGCCTCGCCAAGAAGCTAGGAAGTTGATTACCCTTTTCAGCATCACCCAAGTTAATCCCATTTTACCAAGGGGAATTTAAACTCCTCATTCATCCCCCCCAACAAAACCCACACAAGAAATCCCATTGAAGTTTCTCCATACAATGAGCCACCTTGGTGGGAAGCGAAAAGAGTGATAGATAGTAGGTTGGCAAGTAGGAAATGGTACTTTTGATTAAAGTGACCCTACCACCTCTGGTTAGATACATCTTCTTCCAACTAGCCAATTTTCACTCATTTTTTCTAGTACAACATCCCAAATCGATATATACTAATTCTTGCTACCCTTCCCTTCCTTTGACTAGGCATTCCCATTTATATACATCCCATGTACTTGGGTTGCACCACTAATGATTTTTAATAAAATGTGGTATCTTTACTTCATTTCTTTATTGCGTAAAGAAATTAAACAAACATATTTGTACATAAATCACAAACTAAACTAAAGCCATCTTTGACAATTGGAAAGAAAAATTTGTGTTTCAAAATTGCCATATATTTGTACATAGAAATGCTTTCTGAGTTTAAAAATAAAAAATTACCAGTCACACAATATTAGAGAGAAGAAGAAGAAAGCCTTTCAATCAGAATAAAATTACATCCTAGAAAAAGAAAAGGTATATGGCAGTAACATTTTATCCATATTTGAAAATTCATAGTACAAAAATAACCCCATTAAATAAATAGTCAACAGAACCACCAGCCAAACACTTCGATTACTCAATGAAAGGCATAGAGAAAAAAAAAAGTCCATGTAAAATGTTCTAGATAGAAGTTACATGACAGCATAAGATCACCTTGTATCAAATAGGAACGGTTCAGAATGCATAGGTTAACGAAAACCCTGACAATTCTCATAAAACCCTAATCAAAATCCACAGGCGGGTAGATAAACACGCACATAACCACAATTTCCAGTATAGGAGGGACGAAAACTCACGGTCTCGGAGTCCAGTTTGACAGAGGGAACGAGGGAGCCCTCTCCGGACAAAAGTTGCCGCAGCCGCGACGGCAGGCTCGATCTTATGGTAGTCATCCCGCCCCGGCCTTGACTACTTTCTAACTACTACTTTTCTGAGAAAGAAGCGAAAACAAATACACAAAACATTTAAAACAGAAGCAAAATCTAGGATGGAACTAAACCCTACAAAAATAAAACTTGAAGATGAAAAACCCAATAATATGATTCTAAAATTTACGGATAGATCGGATAGTTAAAACGATGGATATAAGCAAGCATACAAGTATAAACAGAGATGTGTATATAGAGAGTAAAACGGTACCTGAAAGAGGAGAGAGAGGGGGCGATTGCTGAATACACATCCGAGAAGAAGAAAGAGATGGGATTTGAGATTGAGAGAGGGAGAGAGAGAGAGAGAAGCCAAACCCAAGATTGCGGAAGGAGTGCGGAGCGTTGGGGTTAGAAGGTCGCTGCCTTTTCAATAAAAAATGTTGCTTTCTTTGTTTGTTTGTTTTCAAGTCCTTGGAGAAGAAGAAAAGGCGAGTATATAGTGAGGGCTGAGACACTCTCCTCTCGACCACAGGGTCGGTCTCTTATGACTATGAATAATGTGGTTTTGCATTCAAAACCCCTCTTCTCTTTTAACTATTCATTTTTTTTTTTTTTTATTATCCTTTTCTGTATTTTTTTTCTTTCAAAAAATGTTATTTTCAAACTATATTTAATTAACATTGATCACATAGTTAATAAGACAGAGTTTAGCTTAATTTTATTTTAATCAAAAAAATTAAGATGTCATTTAAAATATATTTAAATCAACCCATATAACTGAAAATAATAAATCTAAAATAAATAATACAATTGCTCCCATTTTTTCATTATTTATATGTGCTTGTTTTCTCTTTTTCTTGAATCTCTTCTTTGGAAAATTTAAAGAATAGACAAATTATTCTTCCAAATGTCATCCTGAGGAGACAAGTTTTTCCCTTAGGCCCAATGGACCTGTTACGCGGCCCAGGGGCCAAGCCCAGATAACTGGGCCCCGAGTAAACACACCACACAAGTCATAAAATATCACCACGGCCTTACGACCGACGACTTGAGATCCTAACAAACTCCTAAATGCCAATGAATCTCGATAACTCTCCCTAGATCATATGAACTGTAAATAACGAGAGAGAAATTCAAATAATGAGCCCCCGGCCCCCCAATCTGATTTCAAACAGAGGATAAGGTTGTCAAAAGGGAGCACCTGTTGCCAATCTATATATATCCATCAACCAACACATTAGGAGTTACACAAATATTATTCTTATATTCTACGATTGATATCAAGTTATTCTCCTAATTTAGGCATCGGAGGCGTCCCTACGCTTTGGAGCCTCTTCAATCATTATTATTGTAGGTTGCGAGTAACCAGGAATGCGAAACACGTCCAGAACATCATCGTTCATCAAACTATTGGTAACAATACATGAGCAATTATTTTCTAATTATTTTACAATTTTAATTTAAATGAAAGATAATTATGTAAAATTAAAACATTTAAATTAATAAATTTGTAACATTTTATGTGAAGTAGAACTACTATGTTGATTAGTTGAAAAAAATTATAAATGTATCATTATTTTAAGGGTAAAATAATATTGCATTAGTCTCAATGTTTTGTCGAGCATATTTCTTTGTATTTTCAAGTTATAGCAAACTCAATGCAAAGTCATTCATTCTAGTGGTGTTAATTTTTTTAGAATAACTTCCTGCAAGTATCTCCTATAAACCTTATGCATCGGAAACCAATGAGCACTTACCACATAAGGGGCACAAGAAGGAAACTGAGGAGATGCGCGTAGAGGGGATCGAATTCCTTACCCCTATCTCTACTCTCTCACTCTCTTTGTCTCTCAATTCGAAATCGAGCCCTCTCTTTCTACTCTCTCACTCTCTCTATCTCTCAGATGGAAAATCCGAACCCTCCCTCAGACTGCCTATCTCGCTCCTTCATTCCATCTCCATTTCTCTCATTCTCATTCAAGAATACTCATGCGGAAGCGTGGTTTGATAGACTAAGGAAAGGGATTGTGGATCCTGGGGTGGTTTCTTTGGGTTGTTTCAAGAGTTGTTTCCAAGCTGAGTGGAAAGCCTTGATTTAATTTCACTGTGTTGCTGCCATCGGCATTTTATCCTATTGATTGGAGTCGGATTCGAAGTCTGTTTCGAGGGCCTAAAGACAAGCTGCATTCAAAATGGTTGCTTAAAAAGTTGAGGCAGATAAAGTCCAGAAGTTTGGTCATTCACTTGTGGAATAGGCAGAGTAGGAAGCTAGAGGTTGAAAAGGGAAGCATCATCAGTCATATAGTCTCCGATTGTTATATCAATTCAGCCCTCTCCAACTTGTAATTACATAATAAGTACGATAATGGCAAATTGTCTTCTGCAATCATTCGTTATACACGAAAAGGAATTGCTAACTGCTTTTTCTTTCTTTAAAATCAACGGGTACTCATAGTTCAGAAATTATGGTTGTGGCATTAAAATTGTTGTTCTTGTATCTTTATATAAGATCTAGACTGCAAAAGAACATAGTTTTAGGGAATGAGAGAGAGAGAGAGATTAGGGATTTTGGATTAGGGATTTCGTGATAGATATTGAAGGAGAGAGAAGGAAGGAGAGAGAGAGTTTAGGGATTTCGTGAGAGAGAGATCGAAGATGAGAGAGAGTTTCATCGAGTGGGAAGGGAAACTGGGAAGGAAGATTTATGATCCCCTGCTATGCATCCGCATTGTGAAAGTTATGGAACCCTTACATGGCAAGCTCTAATTGGTCTCTGATAAAACCACACTTGCCAGAAGCGGTTCTGCATTTTTTTTTCTTTTTCTTTTTTGTTAGGCTTTTAACCTCTATTCCTTATGCTAATGTTTATTTTAAAATTCATTAAGCAACTAAACCCATTATCGAGGCCTCGTTTGTTTTCGTAGATGAGATGAGTTGAGATAAAAGTTGAAAGTTAAATAAAATATTTTTATAATATTATTTTTATTTTAAAATTTGAAAAAATTAAATTGTTTATTTTATTTTATGTGAAAATTTGATAAAGTTGTAATGATTATATGAAATGAGATGAGATAAGTTGAGAAGTTTTGTGAAAGTGAACAAGACGAATCTTTATGCCTTTTCTATTTTGCATTGCCCTCGGATGCGTGTGTCATTTGCAATTCCTTTATTTATGATTTAAATCCTTCCATGTAAATTTATTCAATAATTTATGAAATTTTGCCTAAATTTAAATTGGTCCCTAAGATACAATAGTTTCTTTTAAAAAACAGCATCAATATGTCACGCACCGTGTTCCAAAGTGATTCTCATTCCAATCACTATCAACTTATGGATGAAAAAAATTGACGCGACATTCACTTAATTGCTATGTCACGAGTAGTCGTATAAGAACAGGTGTTAAACTTGATAAAAAAGACTGACAGAAAATACATGTTATATTAGAAAAAAAAAGTAAAGACATTAGAAAATAATCTTGTTATAAAATAAAATGAAATTGAATGTAGAGAAAAAAATCAACTAAAATTTGAAAAATACAAAAATTAAAACAAAAATTAACGTTGAGACAAAAAAATTAAGAAAAAAAATTTAAAAAAAATAACTAAGAAAATTCATTAATATTGAAAAAGATAAACTTTATGTTAAAAAACAAAAATTGAAAACGAATACAAAACCATTTCGAATTGTACACTTATTATCAATTTGAACAAATACATACAAAATCATATCCGTCCTCTGCCATTCGGAGCAAATTACAGCGATTCTCTAATATCATCATTGAGAAGTGTTATGGATTATACAAAAATATAATCACAAATTGATGTAATTTTATATGATTCATTAAATGTATCTTACGAAAAAAATAATTTTACAATCTGACGTATCATGTCAAACCATATCACTTTATGAATTTAATTTACGTAATTCTTTTATGGCAAAAATATTTTTCATCATCATTACATTGAAGTAAATACAATGCAAGTAAAAAACTTAGAGTCAATGTGCAACGATCCAATCCAATAATTCTAAGATCGGAATGGTGATTGAGCCTAAATTTTATTTAATTGGCCATATTGGATAAGCTCACGAGTTATAAATTTTTTAAATTAATTAAGAGTATTTAAGTAGGCTCAATAATTAGGTTAAATCTCATTTATTATTTATTAAATGAGTTAGACAACTTTTAAAATTTTAAAGATCGACTATTAAAAATTTATTTCAATTTAAAATCACCACTGATTGAAGTTTCCTACACAGTCTCAGTCACTCTCAATCCCACATTAATTGAACTACTAGAGTATGTTTTTAATTTCAAACATACTAGGATTACAATTCTATAATCCTCTTAACCTTAAAATTCCTAAACCCAACTCATATGATTACTTGAATAGTATAAAATCCTATAAATAAAATATCATGCACTGTACGTGCACCTACCTTTTCAAGCTTATGTTTGTTTGTTTGTTTTGTTTTTAGTTTTTTTAGTTTTTAGGTTTTTAGTATTTTAGTTTTTCCTTCAGCATGACATAACCTCATCTCCCCCACCATGAAACGTGACATGGCCACCATCATCTCTTCCTTCCTTCTGCTCACAACCACCAATGTCCCTCTTCCATCGCATCGTGATCAATTTTGTGTCGAAAATTTTAGAAAGCAAGGCTACAATATAAGTAGTTTGATCATAAATTAGGATTAGAATATGTTAACTAATTATATATTATTATTAAAGTCAATTATTTTGAAACAAATTTTCATGTACCACACATGTCATGATATTTGCAAGCATATCATGCTTAATTTCGCGTATTATAGTTATATATGTATTATGCATCACGTAAGTTTTCATAAGACAAAGTGTAAAATAAGTTCAAATCAGTTAAAAAGATAGCCATTAGATTCATGGTACCGATGCGAATGATGGGTGGACGTACAAGCCACAGACGTAAGCGTTGTCCACTATAGTATGTTAGAATATTATTAGTGGCTCTCTTTGTGGCCGCGAAATGTGGGGTCGGTGCACAACCTTGTACACAAGGTTAAGTGTGTGGACCAGTAAGATAAGTATGATAAGTCAGATAATTCAAGACAAGTTATGCATAACATAAGCATACATATGAATGATCATGATTTTAAGTTCTCAGTATGAAATATTTTATGAAAAATCTTATGTTAAGTATGTTTACGTTATGATGAGTTTTTTACTAAGTTTTCGACTCATTTTAGTTTGTTTTATGTTTTTAAACCACCACAGGTCATAATATTTATGAAACTAGAGTTGCAGGACGAGACTTGGTCCAGGAAGGTGTGACATTGGCTTAGATCATGTACAAAAATTTTAACTTAATGATTTTATAGCATAGACTTTGAGAAATTTTAATAAATGCTTTCACGCACTCTCTTTGATTTCAGCATTTTTAATAAAGAATGATTATATTATAATGAATTTTTGTACCTGACGCTTTCCTTAGAATAAAAGGAAAAGAGTAAAGCTATGCTCCATACTACTATCCTATTTTCATTCCACTATATAAGATGTGACATATTTATCATCATCCAATAAAGAATCATCTAATGGTGATAAATGTATAACATCTTATATAGTAGGATGAGAGTGGGATGGTAGTGTGATATATAAAATTTTCTAAAAGAAAATATTTTAAGTTAGGTTCAGTAGTAGCACTTCAGCTCTCGTAATTTTTTAAAAAAATGACGTATTTCTTAACTGTGGGAAGCAGGTTATTACACAATGTCATATCATTTTACAAAACTTTATTTATTTTACTCCAAAGAATATTCTCTATCCATTGTGCTCTTGTATAGCTTTTATCCATTATCTATTCGATCTCCAAGTTTGCATTGGTTTCTACTGTTTTATTCAAAAGGTCTCGAAAATAAAAGGTTTTTTTTTTAAGACAAGATAGCTATATTGTTTTATACTATACAAAGAGAATACTTGGTAGACAAAGCTACCTTAGTTACATACATATAACATATATGTCTTTCCCACTATGAAAATCCAAAAGACAAGGGTATACTAATAATGGATATGCTTCCAAATAGATATTTTGAAGTCATCCATTGTGCTATATTATGCGTACATCGATTATGATATCGATTAAATTTTTTAATACACCAACTCTCAAAAGATCGCAGGAATATTCTAATGTCTCTAACTATAGATTCGATGATCCAATCAGTAACTTTCTCAATATTTTCAATTAATTTAATAACAACTTTTGAATCACCACCTATAGCTAATATTTTTATCTGGTATGTTATAGCTTCTTTAGTTCCTATGAAAAGAGTCGTTGCTTCTCCTTAATTGACATTCTTAGAATTGATAAAGTTGATTTTAATAAAAACTATCGAATCATCTGATATTTTGCAAACTACAGCTGTAGTACTTCCCAATTCTCAAAAATGAAAAGTTAAAAATGAAAAGTTGTAAAAAGTCCATTAGAGACGTGTGCAGATATTTGGTTATAAAACATATATATATCTCTATTATATATAAGTGCCTATCAGACGGCTGTAGACGGAAATTCTTGTTTTCCGTTAACTGTCTATCAAACGGCGTTAAGTACACGTTAAAGCAACAAATCGCGTTCTTTATGGTCCCAATCGAAAACGGGCTCTCTCAAACCAGACCACATCTCTCTCTAGAACCTCGCTCCGAAACTCGCTCCTCCGAAACCAGCTGGGGGGAAGGGGAGCTTCGGCTCCTTCTTCAGGTTTGTGGTGTTCGTCTCCATTTTCGTGGGGGTCCAGAGCTGACTGTTTTCGTCTCCATTTTTCTCTGCATTTTTTCGTTTCTCAGTTTGTCTTCATTTTATTCTCAGCCCCGCTTGCTTCTGGTCTCAGCCCGACGAAGACTGATGCCGAGGAACCCCCATGCTACATCCGAACGACAAACAGAGGTGCCTCCAAAACAAGAACAGTGATGGATCTCCCCAAAGGTGGGGTTTTTTTTTTAACTTTTTCAATATGTTTTGAGGTTTTATAGAATGTTTGGATCCATTAATGTAGATCTAACTTCAAAAAAAGCTTTTCCATATCTCTCAGTTTTGGTACACTCTCGGAAACCCTAGTGTCGACCTGGTCAAAATTTCCAAATTTATTCCAAAGCTATCATCCTATTCGGATCCAGGAATCTACAGTAAAATTTTGACCATTTTGTATTTTTTTGTCAAAAAATATTTTATTTGCATGATCTTGTTGGTTTTTTCTCTTCGAATATGGAGAGATGTTGTTCCTTTCTATATTTTGAGTCTGTATGTTGTGGATTGTTTGTAGTTTTGATGAAAATTTTTCATGAGTTTGTATGGTCTGGGTTTCTATGTTCTTAGTTTTTTGTATTTTTTGTGTGGAAAAATATATTTTTTTCGGGTTTTAGCTTTTTCGCGTTGGGGTGTTTTCTCATGCACTTGAACATTTATTCGTGTGTTCTGGGTTTGCATGCTCTCGATTTTTTGTATTTTTTTTGTCTTGGGTTTAGTCCATCTTCTCGGTTATGGCTTTTTTTCCATGTGTAGTGTTGGTTTCTGTGATTTACACAAAAGTGAAAAGTATGATTTTTTTATTTATTTTTGTTGTATGATTTTGAGGTTTGTGAATATATTTTTAGTTGTTTGGTTTTTCTTCGCTTCCAATTTTGTTTTAACTTTTCTGTTTTTTGCTTTCTTATAATGAGGTATTTTTTTCAGATCTGTTTTTTAGAGTTTTAGTTGTGTGCATCTAAGGTAATCTTTTCGCTACTGATGCAATGTATTCTCTGTGTGCGCATGCTGTTTTGTAAAAGTTCCAGTCTGATACAATTTCTCAAAATGATCTTTTAAAACACCTCACATGACCTCTGTCTGCTTATAGCTTTTCAGACTCGGTTAGAAGGTGATGCTCTGTTTTGCAGTGGAATCCTGATTTTGCAACTCATCTTGTTGTTGCATCAAATGAAGATACTTCACCTTCTGTGAGGGTATTGTGTTTGCGACTGATGTTGACTTTACTTAGGCTTAAATGTCTTTAGTTTTTTTGTTTTGTTTATGCTTTGTACATACACATCGGAGTAGATGTAAATTTTTTTTGAAGTTGGTCTATCCTTAAATTTTATTTTTTGTTTCTGTTTTCTGTTTTTGCTTTCCTTTTATCTGTGCTTTCATTTTTTTTTCTTCCATCCTTTATGTGTAGGTAAATGAGAAGTGGAATTTTTTTTTTTTTGATATTGCCTAAATTTTTATTTTACATTGATTCTATTCTTTTTTGTTTTTCCTTTTTTTTGTTTGCTGTCTTTTTCTGTTTTTCCTTGCATTCTATTGTTCTTTCTCTCGTCGAGACGGTGTGAATCCGAAAGCCAAGTTTGCTTTTTGTTCTTCCGTTCGTTGTGGGTTCCGTTTGTTTTTCCTTGCAGTTCTTCTTGAAGGAGCTAGCAGCAGCTCTCTGTCAATTTCTTGTAGGTTTCTTTGTTAGTATTTGGCGAGATATTTTCTTTAATTGTTATCTTCACAATTGTTATGGCATAAATTTCTTTTGGATAGAATATGAGATTTTGGTAGTTTAGTAGCAGTACATCTTATTCATATTTTTTTCAGATTGTCTTGGGATGATTTGCAGGATGGAGATGGACCTATATGGGACAGTTCTGGAGATGAGTTGAATGATTGTCTTGAGAAGTACGTTCATGCTTAATCCTCTACGTTATGCACATATTCAATATAAGTAACTGCTCTGCCTATGAATCTAATATAGAAAGCCATTATGCTTATATTTTTTTTCCATCTCTTCTCTAGCTGTTGCAAAGGCCTTAAGACGTGCTGCTGAGGGAAAGGCTTCTGCTCAAGCTGAGGCAGCACGAAATATGTTGGAGTTTAAAGGTTTTTCTAATGTTGAACAGTAGCAACATTAATTTTTGTATACTTTTTATGTTATTTTAAGTATGTGGAAGAATGGGTCTTTAATAGTAGGAAATATAAATTGACCTCAACTTAAATAAGCCTAATCCCAAATACTTTGGAGATGGTTATTGCTATCATTTTCCTTGATTTAGTTGTTCTATTCAAGGCCAGGCAGTTCTTTGGTACATACTTCCACCGTGACCCTACAGCTCCACAGAAACTTTTTTTGAACTCTTTCTTTTCTTTGTAAATAGTTTACTAATACCATATCACTTCCTCTCTGTCATAGATATTGGTCTTCATTGTACTTTCATCATAGTTTGCTTTATTTATTTATACTTTCATCATATTATAGTACTTGTTACTTATAATATTTATTTGCATGACTTCAACCAAATTAAGTTCGATCATAGCTTTAAAATCATTAATGGTGATTAATTAATGGGAGGATTACTTAGCCCCTTTTCAGCAAAAAGTTAAAGAGGTATGCATGCCAGATCCATTTGCTTTAATTTGGTCTTACTAAATGAAATTTTGATTGATTCTTGATCTTGGTTGAACGAACTTGATAGCTCTGCCATCTTATGAAACTTGAGCCTGGTCTGTTACTAACCATTTAGTCTTGTAGTTTCGTTGTTTCAATTTAGTCTTAACCACTTGATTCACAAGTGGTCTGTGCAGCAATCCAGTGATTCCTTTAATTACATTGGAGCTTAGTAGCTATATATTGTGGTAAGTGAATATGTTTTTTCTATTCCTGTGAGAGCTTATCAAACATTTACATCTATTAGAGTTTTTACTTTGTAGGTGTGATACATTGATGCTAGGAATGGGGATCTTAATATTTAATCATGTAAATGAAAATTTTAGATTTACTATTTGTAGTTGCATGTGTGCATCTTAATGTGTAATTGTTTCTTCTGTGGACCTTCGCTTTTGTAACTTTATCATGTAGTGATGGATGTAATTATCTGTCTCAAACTACACTTACAATTTCCTTTATATATGCTAATATATTTTATGCATATAACTAGAATTAAGTGCATGTGTCCTATTGTTGGATAATTTTTGTTGATATATTGTTTTTACAATTCTTAACTCTTTCATTGTTATGATTTAAAATTTTGACAGGCTAATGTTTCATGTAGTTAAATTGAAAACTTGTAGTTATTTGGGTAAATGCAAACCTCAGGTTGGTTTGACCAACACATCTACAAGTCTACTATAATACCTCACCAACATTCGACATGTCTATAAAAGCAATACTCTTGCATCTAAAATGGTTTGCAAAAGCCACCCAAAGAAAACAGCAAATCCAGCAACCTGCATATATATAATCCCTATAGTTATAATGTGCCATTAATTAAACTACAATAATGAAAGTAAATCAAAGACCCTCTCTAAATTGAAACATGATGTGTGTGTGTGTGCATGTGTGTGTATATATATATATATATAGATGAGGAATATCATTCGAATGTGTGTGTGTGCATGTGTATATATATATATATATATATATATATATATATATATGAATGTTATTGCTGATGGAGGCTGGTTGACAATGATAGTAAATATTATGTTTGGGATGATTTTGTTTTCTGTAATGGGGAACCCTAGAGGAAGAAAAGGTTGAGCAGACCCTTCTACAGCTAAGAAGTTTGAAGAAAACTGTAAACAATCTATGGAGGTAGGGTATTTGAAGCTTTGGTGTATGATGTTTTTCTTCTTTAACTCTCTTTTGTTCCAAAGAGGTAGGGTCTTTGAAGCTTGCTTTGATGTTTGGCCTTGATGGCTTTGCTTATCTTTGTCTAATGTTTTTTGAAAGACAAGTTTGGGTCTGAATGGTGCTTTTCAGTGATGGTACTTTTATTTGGATGCGGTACTTTACCTTTTATTATTTAAGGCTGCAATTCGATTTAAGGTTGAGATTGTATCACCTGCAAAATGGGAAAGGTCACATTCTACTCTCTCTTGCCTCCTTGGAAAAGGTATACAAATAGCATTCCCTCCTGAGTTAATAATGACTATGTTGTCTGAAGCTTTGGCTTGAGCAGTAGATTTTGTATAGAGATGCAAGCAGAAGCAGAATGCAAAAAGAGAGCTCAAGTTCTTGACTCTGAAGGTAATAAAGTCAGTTTGATAGTAGGTAGCCTTGTGCATTCGCCTTGTGCATTCTTAGAAATTAATGTCTCTTTATAATTTACAGGAGAAAGACAAAGCCAACATCAATGTTGCTGATGGAAAGAAGAGTTCTATAATCTTACAATCTGAAGCTGCAAAGATGGATAAAATTAACATGGCCCAAGTTATTTATCATGTCAATACAGATTAATTCCCACAGAATGGAAGTAATGTTTTTCTTCCATCCTAATATTAGTACTAAAATCTGTTTTGATAAGTAAGTTATTTCTTATATCTGTCGAACATATATGCTATTTTGGACACGCATTTAATTTTAGCATGGACTAGGATAGAATTCATAATCAATACAAGCTTTGGTCTTTATTATAATGTTTTTGTTGGAGTGGTTGCCACAAGCAATTTAGGCTGTGTATTGGATTTTGAAAGGAACTTATGTATATGTTAAGCCAGGTCTCACTAAAGGGGGCTTGTTCATGTTCTCTTGTATGGTATGTGAATATCAACCCGAGAAGTCTTATGTTGAAGCCCTTTTTTTCTCAACACATCCTATATGATCTAATATAGCGTGCAAAAATTTAAGAAAATAAATTTTTAATGCTATATCAAAATTGTGATCATATGAAAATTTTTAAGAAATTTTTTACTAAATCTATTAAGAAAAAAATTGTAATTTCAATTCCCCCGAGCTTGGATCAACCTATGGCCTATTTTAACTAATTTGTCTTTGTACTAATGTTTTTATCTTCTAATTTATGCAGGCATGTACTTAACTATCATTATCCAAAAATATTTGCTAGACTTTACATTTTTTTTCTATGCATTACATTTGATTCAAATCATCTTTTTTTATAAAAAATATATTATTTTTTAAAAATAATCATTTCATCTAGCTAGGCTAACGTGCTTTGCACGTTGCCTTAACCTAGTATATATATATATATATATATATATATATATATATAGTTGGGTAGAGTAGATTAGAAGATGCCAGACATACCAAGTCACACCAGCTCAATGATGACAAAAACACGTGGTTTAGGCCCGATTTCACAAATTTTTAAAATTATTTCATTCTATTTCATTTCATCTTAATATATGCAAATAATATTTTAACACAAATATTTTTTAATTTTTAATTTTTAAATTTTTTATTTAATCATTACCTAATCATTATAACTTTTAAAACTTTTAAATAAAACATAAAATATAATTCAACTTTTTTAAATTTTAAAATAAAAATTATATTTTAACCATATTCAAATTTTATAATTTTTTTATTCAACATTTTCTCTATTTTTTTCAAAATTCTATAAAAATCTTAACTGGCTCGATTTGGATTGAGAGAGACTCTCAACTCATTTCATTTCATATCATCATTACAAATTTTCATACAAAATACAATAAACAATTCAACTTTTTCAAATTTCAAAACAATAATAATATTAAAATAATAATTTATTCAATTTTTAACTTTCATCTCAACTTATTATTCAACCTTAACATAAAATCATTTAACTACTATTAATAAATTATGTCACTATTATTCACATATTTATAACTCATATATGTAATCGAGCCTTACTAGACCCCCGGTTGATTTTGGAATCGGATGCAAGCTTTGCTACAAAAGAGAGTTGCATTTTCCCAATTCACAAAGTGCAAATGTCGCTGTAGCAAGGGCTTGCAACAGGATAGTTGATGCCCGATGTGGATTCCGAGATCACCATCAAGTATCAACCACCGACACGCCTGAAATTAAGAATCTATGGAAAGGAAGAGGAGAGAGATGGGTACGAAACTCAAGAAAGATCAACGTTGAACTCTTCTGCGCCCTTCGATGGAGGGAGAAAGAGAGAGATAATTGGAACGGTGCATCTTATAAACCCAAGAGCTTAACAACGCGTGTTGACGTATCATAAAATCAAATAAATAAATTCTATGAGTTTACTCATTTTATCTTATTTAATCATTACAATTTTTTTAAATTATTACACAAAATATAATAAATAATTTAACTTTTTTAAATCTCAACTTTTTTTAAATTCAAAAATTATGTACAGTTACTTTTACATACTTTTTACGCACTCCACTGATGTAATTGACTACGTTACTTTTTTTTAATATAAAATAAATGTTGAGTTACGTCACATCAATAGAGTGCACAAAAAATATACAAAAATGACTATATGTAGCATAATTATAAACAATTATATTCTAATAATATTTTATTCAATTTTTAACTCTCATATCATCTCATCTGTATAACCAAACGAGACTTAATGTTTATAGCTAAGGAGAAATGATGAATGAAATCTTACACCACACATCCCCTGATCCACTTATCATTTTTATCCTTCTATCTTAATATTTAAATTTTAAATGTGTTTAAATAAAAAAATAAAAATATCAAATCACAAGATAAAAGTTGTGGTGTAAGAGCACTCCCAATAGATTATGTAAAATCCAACTATCTGTAAAATTTGAAGGATTTAGTTTAAAATGCACATCCAACCGATTCTCTACTTCATCTCTATTTTTCAGTTTGCTACAGGGTTACCGCTACATGTAGCGTGACACTGCTCACGCATGTAAACATTTTTTAATTAATTTTTCTGTATTTCTTGTACTCTTTCATCTGCATCAAAATTCATCTTATTTCACAAAAGCCCCTCTGTGTTTGGCGCCACCTTCCTTCCTCAGTTCTCGTTGATTCCAGCAATCACTCATTCAGTTTGCTTCAAATTCCAGTTCAAGAATCCTGTCATCCAGTTCAAGTTTGCAAGTCTGGTTGCTCTTCCTTGCCTGAGTGGATTTTGGCCTCTGGGTAATATTTCCTCTGCATCCAAAATTCACTTATGAGACAGATAATGAAGGGTTTGTGAAGTTGAGGGATTGCTGGAAATGGGTTCACGATGAAACTGGTTTAGATGAGTTTTGGAGTGTGAGATGTGGGTGGGGTTTGCTTTGGTTGGAACCAGAGTGGGTGATGGTGTCAAGTAAGTTGGATTGGTACGGGTTTTGAAGGTGAATTCTCATACTCTTCCGCAGCGAAATCCAATACGAGCTAGTTGTTTTCGCGAGAGCTTCGTTGAGTTCCAGATTTTTTCAGCTTTTGGAGATGGTGATTTCTGGTTTTCGGAGAGGGTAGTCAAGAGGAAGATAAATAAATATAGGGAGATATTGTAAATATTAAAATATAAGGATATTATTGATAGTTAGAGAAAATGTTAGAAATGAATAAAAAATATTATAAAATATAATATTTAAATGATATAAAGAAAAAATAGATAAACTGATGTATGGTATATTGTAAAAGTCAGTATGTAAAATAAAAAAAATGAATTTTAATGATGTATTTTAAAAGATAAGATGAAAAGGCCATTGGAATTGCTCTTAGCTTCCTTTTAGCATTTATCGTGTTATAAATAACTTGCATATACATACATACATACATATATATATATATATATATGTAATATAATATAATATAAAAAATTCTACTCATCATATTCACACCACACAACATACATGATTTTTTAACTTTTAATTGTTTTTCTTAACCAAATGTGTGGCATATGATTGATGAGTTAAAAAACTTATTTAGTTTAGAAGGAATAAAAAAATATATATATATATAGTGTTTGGTGTAAGATGATGAGTAACAAAACTATATACATGTGTGTATATATATATATTTCAAAAGTATAAGCTTACACCATATATTTTTTTTAATAAATATAGATAGAAGCTACTATTGAGAGCATCCATTTTGTACACATTATGTAGCATCATTTAGACCACACATCTCTCCCAGTGAGTGTTGGAAACAATCAACTAGAAGCAATCATGCAGTGAGTACAAAGTGTACTATAGTGACTTCTCTCTAGCATTACTTTTTTTTTTTTTATAAGTGAATGTGGAGATCTAAAATAAATTGTGCCTTAAATATTTTAAATCTCCACGTTTACCTTCCTTTTGCATCTTACCGAATTCATCATTCAATTTTTGAGCCAAATACAGTCTTGACGTCTTGTCGCTTGAATCGAGTTAAAGAAATTTGCGGGGTTTCGGACTGCCCGAGAGCCAGCTAGTTGTGTTGTATTGTATCCTGCACAATCTTTGAAATCAATAGTATCTCCACCTTTTGCCGTAGCCTTCCGTTATGCCTTTTCTGATATAGCAAGTTATTTAACGAAGGAAAAAAAGGGAATGAAGAAAGAAGATTCGTCCCATAAACTTGCACCATAATCCATGTGACATCAAATAACTACAATCATCATGGGTGGTAGCCAATTCATGATCAATCTCTGAAATTCACTGAGTTCCTACATGTAACAAACAAACACCCACTTTCTTGCCACCATTTCCCTCAACTACCAACAAAGGACTGTAAAATTCTCCTTATTAAATAGACAACTGACCATGGGTATCTCATTGCGTGAGCAGCTTCGAATCACACGCCACAATTTTCACCCGGCTTACAGTCTCCTGGCATTCCTCATTCTTAAACGAAGCATCCTGCAATATGAAGGTCCAAACATTGTCGCAAAATCTGTAGGTGTGCAGATGTCCCTGTAGTGGATACAAGGAAACAACAATGAGACCTGGACTGAGATTGATGGTCTCCTGTCAGCTGAAGAAGCAAATACAATACATTCTTAAGAAAAATTAATGGATCTGTGAGGTAGCATGGAGTGATTACTGATTCAAGTAGTTGAATGAAATGAAAACTTGAGACGAAACCAATAAGCAAGTGCCGTTTAATATAAAAAACGATCCATAACTGATTAACCGGCCTTACTTCACCATGACACCAGAAATTTTCAAAACTTACGATACCCATATCACAAGATGCATTTCATAAAGTAGCATGCTTAACATTTCAAATACCAGTCTCCCAATTCCAAGCAGGGGGTGGGCGCGCAACCACCATATTAGCGTTGACTCAATACAGCAGTTAAGGTAACAACCGTGTTCTATTCCAAAACTCAGATAATCACTTTCATATTTAGCACAACAGACAACATATCAGATTCCTCTACTCTTAGGAACAACTCTTGAAGAGGTTTACACGTCAACTGTGTAATAGAAACCTCAAAGAAAATACACAAAGGAGCTATTAACTTTTAACAAGTTTTGTTTTCAGATGCTATACCAAACCTAAAGTATAGAAGAGATTTATAGATATTAATGAAACTATAATGAGATTTTGTAATAGATTAAGGAATTTAACTGCATCATGCCATCAACTCCTTTTTTGTTAAATGGAACAACTACGTCACATGGATGCAAATAGAATGGATTCTAATAAGTACGAAATCCCACCAGACTACCGCTACTTCTTCAGATACTCTTAAATGTATATTAGATTGTCAGTAGATGCATGTTCTAGTCCAAAAAACCTATCAGATACTTCTTAGTAGACCCTCCCACCGGGTATGCTCCAGCATTAGGGTACTACAATTTAAGCCTGAAATATGAACACATGTCTATTTAAAATTCAGAATATGGATTTACGAGGGATGAGAACTTCCACCATGGGATAGAGAATGGATCCTAACTCTCTTACTTTAGGGATGAACGGATGATCAAATTATTTCAATTGACAACTACAAAAATAAAACTTAACCACGATTTGCTGATATCATTGCCTAGATGAAAGAAATGGAAGCAAAGCAATGTGAGTAATATAGATACCATATAAGACCACAATGAAGTTGTATTCTTTCACAACTAATTATTCTGCAATAAATATTGCCTTCTTAATCTCACATCAACAGCATGATGTGCCATCAATTAGCATGAACAACGGCAAACAAGCAAAAAAATAAAAATAAAAATACCATGAACAACGGCAGTTTTCCACTATAAAAATAGCAAAGAGCCTTGGAAGGCTACAACTGCAAAATGCTAATCAGGTGGAAATTTAGTATCTTTCCCCGGTGTTTGTGTTGCAGTAAGTTCAACGCATAAATAATTATAAGCACCAAACCACGCATTAACTAGACGAACATCCAAAGCAGACACTGGTTTTAATGTAATAAAAGAAGAATAGGAACCAAAAAAACAATACCAATAAAGAAAAATAACTATAAAAAAGTAAGAAATAAAAAATCTGTTGGTCCCCTTTACAATTGTCAAACCCAAAGTCTACAATATTATTAACTTCATTTGAAAAAAAAAAAAAAACAACCAGAGAGAGGGAGAAAAGCTCACCTTAATAGTGACCTTGCTTTTCACTTGAGTTTCCAAAGCTTCAGTCATAGACTAAAATGATAATACGTTAAAAAAAGGGTCGATAAAGATTAAACGCCTCTCCCAAACACTAAATCCAAATTCGAAACGGCTAGCAAAGAGAAACCAGGCCTAGCTGTACCTTGTCGAACTGGACAAGAACTTGTATGGCCAGGTTTGGATTGAGAGCACCACTCTGGACCATCTCGTCCAAAGTCTCGGTCAGGCACATCCCGATCGTCGACCTCCGATACAATTCGAAAGTAGCCATTCTCCGTCACTGCACACGATCTGAACAGTCACAAAATCCAAAAATTGAGAATCTAAATACATACAGAAATCGAAGCATTTTGAATCGAAAAAATAAAACACAACTATGAATAATGGAGAAAACCTAGCCGACTGTAGGCGTCAGAAAGAGAGAGGGATTAGCAATCAAAGAAATGATAAAACGTAACAAATGGGAAATTGATGGAGGAATCGAAGGTTACGAGAGGATCGGGTGGCGATGATTTGGAGGAGCTTTTCCTCTGAAGCTCTCTCTCGTTAAACGTTTGCACCCGCTGGAATTTTGGGGGGAGTGATTTGGGGTTTTTATACCCTAGCTTTTGTAGCTTGGGAATATATATAGCCGCGGAGAAAAGATATTTATAACTGTGAATTGTACAACCGCCGCGTAATCGTTTTGAAAAAAATGAATAAAACATGGGACCCACGTGAAAAAAAAATTAATTTTTAATAGTGGACCCCACTCTTTTTCAAAGCGATTACGCGGGTTACACACTTCACGATTATATGTAGAATTACTAATAGCCGCGACAGATCTAGAAAGACGAAATGACGAATACACCCACAAAAATTATTTTTTTCCCATTTAAGGACTCAAAGATAAATTTGTAAATAATAATAAGATAATTTATTAACAGTAGTAAGATAGTTTTAGTTAATATTTTTATGACTTTTTAAAAAATGAGAGAAAAAAAATAGTTTTTAAAAAGTTGAATTGTTTTTTGTGTTTTTTTTTTTAAGTTTATAAAAGTTTTAATAATTAGGTAATAACTAAATGAAAAAGTTGAAAAGTTAAAAATTTGAAATTGAAAAATGTTTATGTCTTAATGGTGTTTAGATATTGATATGAGATAAAATAAAATAATGTGAAATGAAATGATTTAAAAGGTTTGTAAAACCAAGTCAGGGATTAATGATACAATCGGCCCAAGATTATCCATCAGCCCTTTACGCCCACGATGTCTCACGAGTGTTATGTTTAATTAGGGCTCGTTTTGATGTTAAGATGATATAAGAAATTTGTGAATAATAATAAAATGATTTGTAAATAGTAATGAGATTGTTTGAGTCAATATACTTTATAAAGTTATGGAAAATGAGAGAGAAAAACGTGAATAAAAATATTATAAAATTAAAATATTGTTAGAATATAATTTTTTAATATAATTTTTTATTTAAGATCTGAAAATATTGAATTATTTTTTGTTTTTTGTTTTAAAGTTTGGGAAAGTTTTAATGATTAGATGAAAAAGTTGAATATTTGAAATTAAAAAATACTTATATTTGTAGTATTTAAATGTTGAGATGATATAAAATAGAATATAGTAATTCTACATACAACTATGAAGTGTGCAACCGCCGCGTAATCGTTTTGAAAAAGAGTGGGTTCTACTATTAAAAAATTAATTTTTTTATGTGAGTCTAATGTTTTATTCATTTTTTTCAAAACGATTACGCTGCGGTTGCACAATTCACGATTGCAAATATCTTTTCTCAATAGAATAAGATGCGACGAGATCATATTGTAATGAATAATTCTACATACAACCATGAAGTGCGTAAACGTCGCGTAATCGCTTTGAAAAAAAGTGAGGTCCATTATTAAAAAATTAATTTTTTTTCATGTAAGTCTCATGTTTTATTCATATTTTTCAAAACAATTACGCGTCAGTTGCATAATTTACGGTTGCAAATATTTTTTCTCTATTGCAATCTAAGCAAGACCTTAATGTAAGAGGAATAAATGTTATTTTTATATGTAGTTTTTATTTTAATATTTAATCTATAAAATTATTTAATGTAAGATGAGTGATATTGTTTTAAATTAAATAGCCCAATTCAAAACAACATAAATATCAAAGAAATAATTGTCTGGTTTGGTTACACATATCAAATTATCTCATCTTATCTCATTTCATATAATCATTATAACTTTTTATAACTCTCACAAAAAATATAATAAATAATTCAACTTTTTCAAATCTCAAAATAAATATTATATTAAAAAATTATATTATAATAATATTTTATTCAACTTATAACTTTTATCTCATCTCATCTATATAACCAAACGAGTAATATTTTAAAATTGGGATTGTGGAAAAGAAAGAAAGCAAAAAATTGTTTCCAATATTATTATATTCACAACTTTGTCAATTTGATCATCATTTGTTTGACAATATTATTATATTTTGAGTAATTCTACATATAGTCGTGGAGTGCGCAAGCACCGTGCGTTATTTTAAAAAAGAATAAGATTTATTATTAAAAAAATAATTTTTTTTATGTAGGTCTCATATTTATTTATTTATTTTTAAAATAATTGCATAGCACTTGTACACACGATTGCAACTATAATTTTTTGAAAAAAAATGGTTGAGAGGCCGTGTTTATGGGTGAAAATGAGGTGGGTTCTGATTAGGGTTGGTCCAGCCCGAACCACTGGGCTAGACCCGCTGGAAATAAGGCCCAAGGATTTTCATTCCGCTGGCTCAAGAATGAATACGTGGGTGGGGTCTAAAGCTGACACGTAGAGGAAGAAGCTGCACGAACGTGTAACCCTCGAGAAGAAAGCAGTCGTCGGTCGATTAAGTATTTTAGCTCTTCAACCCAATCCGTCACGGATTCATTAGGGAGAGAGCGAGAGCGATGGAAGAGATCAGGTCTTCGCCACCGCCGGCGGAAGCCTCGGCTAAGAGAAAACCACGATCGTCAACAGCAATGTCAAGAATGAAGAAGGACTGCTTGTGGTTCGCAACTTCGACGCAAGAGGGTTTTAGCTATGTCAAAGCCTCCTTCACAGGCCTGGTACTCATTTCGCTCTCCCCTCTTCATTGTTTCTTATGCTGATCTGCTCCCTTACCAGTTTCCTACATGTTTACCCACACGCATGATGGTATTCTAAATAGTGAAAATTGATACATACGAATATTAATTTTGAGAAGACCTTATAATTACTTATACCCAAAGTACTAAAACAGAAAACAAAAAAGATTTTAGATAATTAAGAGCTGCTGTATGTATACGTGTGCGTGTGTGTGCGTGCGTGTTGTGGGTCTATCCATTGTTTTGATGTGTGAAAATGGGAAAAAGGCGAAGAAGATGACGGCAAGGAACGAGAGAGAAGCGAGTGAAGCAGACCTAAAGGCTGCCAAGATGCAGGTCGAAGCTGCTGATGCTGCCGAGGAAACAAAGAAGAGACTTGAAAAAACTATGTAATATATTGTGCATAACTATTTATATCCAAATGCTAAGTTAAATGTACTTTTGGGGGCTTAATACCTTTTTTTTTTTTTTGAACTAACAATTTCATACATCAATGTAACATTACAGGAAAACTATTACAGTGAGAACTAAGTACTAATTGTTCAGAATCCACTTAAAGATCTAAAGCTTTTTTTGCAAGAGAATGGGCAATAACATTGCCATTTTTCCTACCAACATAATAACAAAAGACTCAAAAGAAGATAGCAGATTTCAAGTGTCATCTAATACCAATCCCACATAATCCCATCTGGCTTGTTGTCTGTTAAGGCCTTGAACAACTTGAGAGGAATCACCTTCAAGGATGATTGGAGTTAAACCCAAATCAGATGCAAACTTTGCAGCCTGAAAGCCCCCTATTGCTTCAGCAAGTAAAGGGGTTACACACCTTGCTTTTGACACACTTTTAGTAGTTAAGATACCTCCTACATGATCTCTTGCCACCAATCCAAGGCCAATTCTGTCTTAAGACTCGCTCAATGCTGCGTCCCAATTAATCTTTAACATGACCACGAGGAGGGGGTGTCCAATGCACAACTTGGTTAGAAGTACATCTAAGAGAAGGCTCTGAATTTGTCTGTGTAGCTTTAAAAACTGCAAGATCATGAACTGCTTGTTGAGCTGGGATGCAAAAAAATACCTTCAAAAATAGATTTGTTTCTTCGGTACCAAATGTTCCTTACTGTTACAGCAAATAGATCCATAAGATGATTGTCACAACTAGCCATTAGAGATTCAAAAATCTCTATAAAACTATCTGCTCTCAAAGAGCTTTTTTGGAAAAGTGATGGCCCTTGACTCCATACATCTGTAGATGAAGCACAATTTCATAGAATATGAGCAGCTGTTTCTTTTTAGCATATAGGACAAAGAGGAGAGTCTACAATCTTTTTCTTGAAAAGGTTCATCTTAGTTGGTAGGGACTCCATACAAGCTCTCCACACAAAAACCTTCACTGCATTAGGAACATTTAATTTCCAACAATAGGTCCAGTCTTTAATGTTTTGAGCTCCTCGAGATGATTGTCCCAGATGGATTTCATTGAGTTCCATCTGAAGATGATAAGCACTCTTAACAGTAAAGCTCCCATCCTTAGTGCCTAACCATATAAGTCTGTCACTTGCACCACTAACACTCACAGGGATTTTCTGGATGGTGGCAGCATTTTCAGTTCCCAACAAGTCTATTATCAACTCTTTATCCATTGTTTGTTGTCCACAAGAATCAAATCAGAAACCCTGGCCTCCTCATTTAAAATCTGACTATGGGTCTGAACCATGTAAGAAGATGGTTTAGGAAGCCACGTATCTTTCCATATTTTAGTATCCTGTCCATTCCCAATTCTCCACATGGAGCCTTGAATAATAAGCCGTTTTGCAGCTAATAGACTTCTCCAAATAAATGAAGGCCTATTACCAACTTTAGCCTGGAAGAAATCTGAAGTTGAGAAGTATTTAGCCTTGAGTACTTTGGTAGCTAGGGAATCAGGACAATGCAGGATTCTTCATGCTTGCTTAGCCAATAAGGCTAAATTAAAACTTTGCAAATCTCTAAATCCCATACCACCTGCAGATTTTGCTTTCACCACCAAGGGAGGCCATATAATAATATATATGCATGTATGCAGATGTTATTTTGCCTATTATGAGGACCTTGGGTACTTTTTCCCTATGTTAGTTCAGGATCCAACCTCTCGGGTGTAAACAATTTAGAGAAATAATTTTACAAAAGTAAAATCATAAATTGACGTGGTTTAATGTGGTACTTCATATTATAAAATTATTTTTTTTATAAAATAGATCTAACGTATCACATAAAATCATATTAGTTTACAAGTTTATTTTTATGACTATAAACTATTTGTGACTATAATAGTTCTCAACAATTTATAGTACTGTAACATTAATTCATACGTCGAAAGTTGATGATTTACTTGACTTTTTGTGGGACCTTGTGGTACTAAGTTTGAGATCGATCTCATTAATTTCATATCGGAACTATCTCACCCCTAATTTTATATAATAAATCTATTCATAATTTATTTTCTCTAATTATTATCTTATTTTCTCATGATGTGGTATTAGATGATAGGTTTGCAAGTAAAATATAATAAATAGTTTTTAATCATATAATGTTACATCATAATAAGATGATAGAAGGATGATAAAAATTGAGATGAGGAGTAGTATTACTCAATTTTATATATGGAATTAAGTAGCTAGAATTTTATTTGGGTTTATACACTCAAATATTGAAGATGTGCATGCATGTAATGTACAACACCAATAAACGACTGATACAAATCCAGTAGCTAGTTAGGAAGGTGGGCCTTCAAAACGAATGTAGTCATACATGATCCCCTGAAGAGGGCCGGTGACCGATGTTTGTGCAAGGAAAATGGTATTGTCCCCAATCAGGAGCAAAGCGCCTGGCACTTCAACGTTGTACAGCCGGTACAGTCCATGGATTCCATGTCTGGCAATTGTGTTGTCATGCCCAATTACTCCAGTTGTAAACATGGGAGGATTTGCTTCAGGATCGTTTACACGAACCTTTTTCAAGGGAAAAGGGAAAATAAAAATAAAATAGAACACATTGGATTTAATGACTATAATAAATTATATATGCATGCGTGCATGCATATCATGCTCACGATCAACGCTTAAGGTCCAAACCTGTAATTCAGAGGCATTCACTGTTGCAAGTGCCAATCGCAGTTTATAGACTCCGATTGTATCTACTTGGGGAAGTTGGAACTTGATTTGCCATGTGGTTCCTTGATATGTGTCCTCATCTACTTTCCTAACATGATACTCGCAACAAAAGCATAATATATATATTGAATATTCATGTATTAGTGTGTATAGATATAACTCCTGTTTGGGGGATAAGAAAGTATCTATCTTTTAACTTAGATATTGACATAACTATAATTAATGCTAGGTATATATATATATATATATATATAGTAAAGATAAATGATATTTGGAATCATAGGGTGTATAAGATTCGTGTGTTCTCTTTGAAAAAAATTGAATAAATCTGGACTATATAAAAAAATTATTTTTTTTAATGATAAACTCAACTTTCTTTAAAAAAGAATGTGCTCAGACTTGGGTTTGGTTTGCTTTCAAGACTAAAACTCAAAACTTTGAAAACCTCCTATCTAATTATTACAAATTTTTCAAATTTTCACACAAAATAAAATAAACAAGTTCACTTTTTCAAATTTTAAAATAAAAATAATATTAAAAAATATATTCTAACAATATTTTATTTAACTTCTTAACTTTAATCTCAACTCATCTCATCTCTAAAAACAAACGAGGCTTCGAATAGCTGGAAGAACTGTTGGTACCTGGTAACCTGAGCAAAAAACCAGTCTTTCCTATAATCATTAACGCCCACTGTGTAAACCAAATCCTCATTGGGATATAAATCTGCATATCTTTCCCACAATCCGTACTGCCTAAACCTGTAAAAACGATGAAATTCAGTATGAAAAACAATATATGTTTTTTCTTAATTGAAAGATAAGCATATAGAAAACAAAAAATAATGTATTATGTAATGAAAACTAACTCTAATGTTGATCATTATATATATATATATATTTGTAGTAGTAGTAATTAAGAGCGAGCTGCATATAATATACCTGTCGGGATGATTCACATAAAGCTTGTTGATATAGTTTGGATTAGGATCGGGGATGTAGAATTCAGCAGCAGAGCGATTTGGAATCCCTATTTCCCACATTGTAGGACCATCTCTTGGTGGCTCAAATATTAGGTCTCCCAAGTTCATATCACAACCTGCAATATTATATATATATATATTTATTTATTTTATACAAATACTCGTGCTTTGCTAAATTAAACAAATAATTTGTAACTCTTTGATTAAATAAGAATCGGACCTGCAGTTATGGTAATGACAGCATCACACCTATAGTCACCAATAATTCCAGGAATCCATGCATAAAGATTGTAATCGCCTGTTCGTATGTGATTTAGGGAGAAACAGCCACATGCATCTGCTTCGGTCCAAAACTGGTAACCCTAGTGAGTCACAGGGGTTTACAATTATTATAGTGGTAAAATTAATTGAGCAATGTTAGATACAGTCTCTCATTTGGGACTGCAATGCAAGCCTAGGCAATTTTATCTTTAAATTTTTTTAAATTTACAAAACTATCCCTCTTGAAATGATACTTTTTCTCATTTAATAAGGGGCCTCCACACTGCAGAATTTCTCAAATTTAATAATAATAATAATAATAATAATAATATTATGACGAATTAAAATACCTTGCATTCTGTTTGCCAGGATCCAAGCTCTCCAGGTGGGGCCAAGCCAACGTAAGCGAAGTTTGCGGGAATACACTCGTCACTTAAATACCTGCGCAAAGCACCCAACTACAATCTTTGGTCCTTTTTAAGGGTTTTTTTTTGTTTTGTTTTTTTTTCAGTCATTCTCTATGAATATAAAAAACTTATATTTACAAATCGATTTAAAGATATTTATTTTGTAAAAGAATTTAATTTAAAGTTTTTTTATAAATTAAATAAAAATACCTATTAAGAGAAATGATAATTGCAGTTGTGAATGTGCAAATGCTGCAGAATCACTTAAAAAAAACGAATAACAATGGATTACACATGAAAAGAAAATTAATTTTTTTAATAATAAATTATATTTTTTTTAAATGACTGTACGATACTTACGATACAGTATTAATCCTTTATTAAAAATGAATCCAAAAACAATTGTGCCCAACAGGACACGACACAATCATTAATATTGATACAAGAGTTAACGTAAAAGAATCATAGACAGGTCACGGGACATGAGTTGAAGGCGATTAAGGAACTTACCTGTCTCGAATAAGCAATCTACCACTAGCACAGCCCCTTTGATCGGATGATGGAAAATCCTCAGAAGCTGGAAAATGGTAGGGCCAGCTTTCAACTTCAATCTTCATCTGAATAAAATGATTCCACTTAAATTAATTAGTGCTGTCCCATCTAAAGGTTTGAGGTTATATATGTTGGAAAAGAGGAATGCGGTCTAATTATGGAAAAAGAGTAGGGTTAT
Source organism: Juglans cinerea (assembly GCA_961763995.1). Classification (NCBI taxonomy): domain Eukaryota; kingdom Viridiplantae; phylum Streptophyta; class Magnoliopsida; order Fagales; family Juglandaceae; genus Juglans; species Juglans cinerea. The sequence continues at coordinate 23,446,603 of CAUIVZ010000012.1, read as the reverse complement.
TTTTAGAAAATAAAATTATTTGACGTACGTCTCATATTCATTTATTTTTATAAAATTATATAATACTTATACATTTCACAATTTTAAATATCATTTTTTTATAAAAAAAATCCCCTTTTCACATCCAATTTTTCTAAAAAAAAGAGATATATTTAACCCCCAAGAAAATTAAAATATAACTATGTTACAGCCACCGAAAAAGTGACCCGAAGATATCTTCCGAATAGTATATTTCACTTTTTTATTTTTATTTTATTTTTATTTTCATGTCTTTTTTAAACATCATAAAAGGCATATATATATATATATATATATTAAAATTCATAACATCATGTATCTCTATATAGGTTAATAAACATGTTGATAACTTCTTTTATTTTGATTCACATTTACAAGTTTTTTTTGTATTGCTATCATATATAACAATCTCTATACTATGTTATGAATTACTCACTTGTTTTTTAGCATCTTCCCAAAGGAAAAATGGGTCACTTGCATGATCATCTGTCGACATAGAATTAAGGTACATAAAAATGGGGCCAAAAACTTTCTTCCATGGCTCGTTGGGCTTCAGTTTGAGCACAAGATCCTCTCCTGCATAATGAGCGCTGAGAAACATCTGTTTGTAACATCTGTATTAGGTTTAACATTATAACAAAATCACATTCCCAGCAATTGAAAAATAATACACATACAATCATTTTCACAATCATTTACATAATTATGTTTTCAATTATCAACATTTTTATGTAATTAGTTCAAACTTATAAGGTTGCATATATATATATGAGTATTGCACATATGCTGCTCCAGTTATACTGCTCACTTTGTCCTATTGATGTGGCACTACCATCATGAGATGGTAGGTGACTTATTAAAAATAATGTAAAAATGTATTCAAAATAAAATGGCGTTCTAAAAAACAAAAACAAGAAGACTGAAACTCTAAGTTCTCCCTACTCCTTTTATGATTGCATTTCTAATTTTTTTAATAAACTACATGTCAATAGGACAAAATGAAAAATATAATTGGAACGACGTAATATTAATAGCATTTCTCATATATATATATATATATATGCGCGTGCATTAGGTTCCATTTGGATGGTGAGTTGAGATGATATGAGTTGAGATGAAAGTTGAAAGTTAAATAAAATATTGTTAGAGTATTATTTTTTAATATTACTAATTTTGGGATTTGAAAAAGTTGTATTGTTTATTATATTTTGTGTGAAAATTTAAAAAAATTATAATAGTGAGATGAAATGAAATGAAGTATTTTCATAAACAGGGCAAGCACTCCATTTATATTTTACATTCAGCTACAGTAAATACCCTACATGTAGATGTTACTGTTCATTCCTCTAAATAATTTTTTATTATTTCTCTATCATTTCATCCTCTTTCTTTTTTATCTTATTTTCATTTTAACCATTTTATCACTTTTGCACAGACTTCACCTCTTATCTCTCATCTACTCTCTAACCCTCTGTTTTTAGTCCCTTTGACCTTTATGCATGCAAAAGTTTTGATATTGTTAATAATAAAGGTAGGTATTTTTTTATAGTTTTACCTTTTTTTTTTAAGTAATTTAAAATATTGCATTATACATAAAGAAATATTATAAATATCTAAATATATGATGTATAAAGAAATATTTGAAATATATGATGTGTAGAGAATATAATATTTGAAAAAAATAAAAAAATTAAAAAATTAAAAATTTAAATAATAAAAATAAATAAATAAATTGATGTATAATGTATTATAAAAATTAGTATATAAAATTTTTTAAAAAAAATTTTGATATACTTTTAAACGAGAGCACAGAAAAATCGTTGCAACGTCTCTGTACTCCACGTGACTACTCTCAAAATTAAGCTTTTGAACGTGGAATATACACGCAACATTACTTACAGCAAGGTTGACGGGCCCCACATGGGAAGTCAAGTTCTGTTTGATGGGCCCACCCGATCGAAACTCACTGCTAGGTGTGATTTGCCAGAACCCCACGGGCGGGTCGGTACAGATCCATCCATGGACCTGAAGATCTTTGTTCTCACACGAATACTGGTACTTGTCATCCACCTACAACCATAATATTTAACAAATTATTCCTATATATATATAATACTATAACCTAAACAATTACTTATTTCAATAATTTGAAAAAAATTTGTATCCCTAGTTACATTTATATATATATATATATATGAAAAAAAATATTTGTAATCGTAAATTGTATAACTGCCGCGTAATCGTTTTGAAAAAAATGAATAAAACATGAGATCCACATGAAAAAAAATATTTTTTTAATAGTGGATTCCACTCTTTTTCAAAGCGATTATGCGGTAATTGTACACTTCACGGTTATATGTAGAATTACTATATATATATATATATTGTAATCGTATCATGTGTTTCCCTTTATAAAAAAAAGTAGGTTCAATTAAAAATGAATAGATTTTTTTTTTATATTTTTTCACAATGACGAAACTACTATTTTATTAAAAATTTGTGAGAAACTTGTCTATTTAGATTTATTCAAATCATTAGTCCTGAAAGAATTGTGCACAGTAGTACTACCTCTCCCTCGAACTCCGGCTCCACAGGATTAACGAGCAAGACTGCTTCCGGTGTAGCCAGAGGTTCACCTCTTTCCGGTAACCGATCGTCCGGAAGAGGCATGTATCTCTGTCTGTTGTCCGCTATTGCCATGTAGTGAAACCTATATATAATTAATTATTTTTAAGAAACCAATATCATGGTTCATAATATAATTAATTAATTCATATATATATATATATATTTATATATATTACATGGGTACGCATACTTGTCTTTTCTGAGTTTGAAGACAATCCTGGTCTGTGGGAGGTTGAAAGGAGGCCATTCCTTTAAGTGATCGTAGATGGCGTAGGTATAGAATCCCGGGGAATTACGTAGCATTATAAACCTACGTACGTACAGATGATCAAACATCATATATATATATATATATATATATATATATATATATATCATCATCATCATTAATTAATTGCAGGCTAGGCTAGCTAGCCGTGGCATATCGGTGGCATGCACAACGTACCTTTTGTCTATATTTAAGGGGACGAGGTTTCCCTGAAGCGAGGGATCCCATAGCCTAGTGAATGAGATCTCTACCTGTTCCTCCTTTTCTACTACAACCCTAAAACTTGTTCCTTTGATCCTGCATTCATGCATGGTAATGATCATTTCTTGACGACCAGTACTTAATGAGAAAAGAATAATAATTTGGATTAGTACTTCAACTGCATTTATCTGCATACATTAAGAAATAATACCCATATATAGGACAAATTGATGACAGAAATAAAAGGGATCGGATGATGATGATGAACCAAAAGAAATGAATATTATAAAGCGCAAGGTACATACACATCGAATGTACCCGTTGTTCCTGTACTTCCTGTTTCACTCCAGACAAGGTCCCAGTACCTACATATTTCACCCAAAATATATATGTAACACATGTACGTAGCTATCTAAAACATTATAAACAATCCCTCCTTTTCCTTAAAAGAAGGAAGAAGATAGAAGAGATGAAATTAAAAAGCTAGACCCCAAGATATTCTAAGAAAAATTTAAAGAGCAATTTTAATATAAGGCCAGATTATACCCTCTATCGACCTCCTCATTGAGAACTTCAAGCAAATTGTCGATGCCATTATATTTTATACCAGTCACAATCCCATCTGGATTTGATAATGTTACTTGGAGTATACCATTATCCATTGTCACCTGCACATGAACATATATATATATACAAGAGCCTGATCATGATCATTACCTAAACTAATTAAAATGTAATAATATATATTGATTACTTCTAAGTTAGCATGCATGCAGATTTATAAGATAGTTAGGAAGTTTTGTTTATGCATTTGTGTCCACTCTTTAATTTCCATATGTATAAATTAGAGTGTATATATATATATACTCATATACATCATAACTTACATGGCTGTCCTCAATATGCAATTGCACCCCTGCAGAGTACATGGTGATGAAGCCCTTGGTTGTCTCGGTGGTCTCTTTTCCTTCTTTTCGCAGAACAAAAAAAAGTTCTGAATTTTGGGATGCAGCTAATTCCGAATCAATTAGCAGGCTAGGATTGAACTCGATCGATCTTTCAAGGAACTAATAATATTATAAAGGCAGATTTTGCGAAAAAGGATGGAATGTGTTGATCTCTAGTACTACTCCTCCATATATCGATGATGGCATATATATATATATGTCTTAAATATTATTGCCTCCTCAGTCTGGAAATATTTTAAGTTTTTAATTTAAAGCTAGCTAGGTAGCTAGCTGGCTTACGTACTGAGTGATAATTGGCTAGGGTTTGCTTGAACTAGAGAGGAAGATATTCAGTCTTTAACATTTTCTTTCTTGATTTCTTTGCTCGGTTGCCAATGATGTCATAGACGTGCAGGAGTCGCTAGCCATGTGTAAAAAAGCTAATGCACTCCAAATCATGAATAGAGTGTGATCATAATGAGATACTAATTACATATATATATATATATGTATGTTGATCACGGGATTATATGTAGTTGATCACGGGATTATATGTATGTTGATCACGGGATGTAATATACATGATGATCTTGGGGGGGCCATGCACCATGCATGGTCGTTAGGTACATATGTAATCTCAAGTCCGGTAAAGGGTCCAAAGAGGGAGAGCTAGAGAAGGTGCCAAGTCATGATAAGCGTGCTCACTTTTAAGCTAATAAAGCGTAGCACCATATTGAAACACAGTGACAGAACCATGCAACATTTTATTTTAGAGAAATGTTTTGTACAAGTTCAAATAGATGAGTTTGCTTTTATAAAACAGTAAATCGATCAGTTCATATAGATAAGTTTCGTACATGCCTTTACAAAAAAGTGAACCTTACTTTGAAAAAAAGTGGGACCTACCTTTTTACAAAAGGTCTGCACAAAACTTGTCTATTTAATTATGTTTGGTTGTTGAACCAAACTTATCTCAACTCATCTAAAACCAATCATTAATGAGAACCAATACTTTTTCAAATTCTCATAAAAAAAAAGTTAAACCCATCTCAACTTACTTCATATATTTTATCATAAAAAGTTAAATTCATCTGAATCTAAAAAAGTTAAACCCCTAACCACGCGTTGTTCATGTGATGGAGGCATGATGCGAGCTTAGTGTTGTAAGGACAAAATTTACCTCCAAACTTCCTCCGATCCATTTAAAGTTTTAAATAAAGAAAATAATTTTTACAAGTCCTAAATAAATAAGTAGGGTAAGTTTTTGTAAAATTTGTACCACATCTTGAAAAAATATTTAAAAAAATTATTATTTTTTAGTGGGATATACTTTTTATAACAAACTTACCCAAAAGCTATGTGTATGAGCCTTATACTTAATATTATTCTTTAAAAAATTGTCACATGTCTATTGAGCAAGCGACAAATACTTATTATTTTTTTTAATGAAGGGACACGTGACATTTTTTAACTTGACCTTGTCATATGCTCAATAACATTGATGATTTTAGGCATAATTGTTAAATTCGGGCCGAATAAGATATCGGGCTGGTTTGTGATTTCTTTTATTGTTTTCTTTGGACTTTTAGGCCCATTTGGATATTGAGTTCTTTATGAATAGTAATGAGTTGAGATAATAGAGTAAATTTTATAGAGCCTACCTAAGATGAGTTTGGATGTTAAGATGAGTTTAGATGCATTTATAAGAAGTTAAAAAAAGTTGTGAGTTCTGCGTGTAAAGAGGTGTTGAGTTAAAAAAGGTTGTGAGTCTCACGTGTGAAGCGGTTTTGAGTTTAGATGAGTTTAATAATTTGAGAGTTGAATGTTTGGATGTTAGACTCAACTTAAAATTAGACTGAATTGAGTCTAAGTTCCAAACCGAACTTAAAATAAAGAGAAATGATTTGTACAATCTCCAAATAGACAAGCCCCATACAAGCCCTTGTAAAAAAGTGAACCTCACCTTAAAAAAGTGTAAAAAAAATTATTATTTATTAGTGAGATCTATTGTTTTACAAAAGACTTGTATAGAATTTTGTATCTAGCATTACTCTAAAATAAATACTTTTCTCAGAGTATATTTAGTACTGGAGAATTGATCTTGGGCTTCTAGATCTGGGCTTTTGAATTGACATTATGGTTAGGCCTGCCCATCTGACCCAATTCCCACCAGGCTCTCCCACACGAACTACACACAACACCCACTCAACTTGCAGAAACCGATGAAACATTTGTTTTTTATAAATGAAACATTTTTTTTTTATAAGTAGAAACCGATGAAACATACAAACAAAAATCGGATAAGCAACCCGGCGGCTATCCCTTCTCCTCACAGTCGGCCATTCTCTCAGTAAGCATTCCCTATATCTCTCTCTCAAAGCCTATTTTGAGTAGCTTTTGGTATTGTTTCACAGTTATCACCCTATACCAAAAACCTCCCACCAGGGAAAAGTTCACAATCTCTATTTTATCTTTTGAAGTATGCTTTTTGATTGTTGAGCTTTGGTTATACACAAGAAGGTGAAAACTATGGATTTCATGGTGCCCACAAAGCACACCCCTGAAGGGTTTTGCTCATTTCCAGACTTTCATCGAGAGGGCACTAGAACTAGAAGTATTTGTAGTAATTTTGAAGCTAGGGTTAGTAGTAAAGTGGTTTCAGGCTTTCGTTCGGGGAGAGTCCATTTGGGCTGCAAAGCTCGCCATGTCTTCCTGTCCGCTGATTGTATTCAGCGTAAAAAACCCGACGGTCCCCGGAAACTGCAACGACTTAATGTTTCTACTGTTTCCAAGGTCGAAAATCTTGGCTCAAATGGGAGATTGCAGCATGTTGAGCTGAACCCACATGGGCATTTGAATGGAACAGAAAATGGTATAGGGTCTTTGTCGACCACGGCTCAGTCTTCCCGGAGTTTTGAGGAATCTGAGAGTAACAATCACCTAAGAAAGTTGGTCAGAAATGGGGAATTAGAAGATGGGTTTAAGTTTCTCCAAAGCATGGTTTATCAAGGTGATATTCCTGATATTATCGCTTGCACGAGTCTAATCCGTGGGTTTTGTAAGATTGGTAAAACCAGGAAGGCTACTCGGGTCATGGATATTTTGGAAGACTCTGGAGCTGTTCCGGATGTTATAACGTACAATGTTTTGATCAGTGGTTATTGTAGGTCTGGTGAGATTGATAATGCCTTACGAGTCTTGGACCGAATGAGCATTGCTCCCGATGTTGTCACATATAATACGATTTTGCGTACTTTGTGTGATGGTGGGAAATTGAAGCAAGCGATGGAAGTTCTTGACCGGCAGTTGCAAAGGGAGTGTTATCCGGATGTGATTACTTATACCATACTGATTGAGGCAACTTGTAAGGAAAGTGGAGTTGGGCAAGCAATGAAGCTCTTAGATGAGATGAGGATCAAAGGATGCAAACCTGATGTTGTTACTTACAATGTTCTTATCAATGGGATTTGCAAAGAAGGAAGGTTGGATGAAGCAATCAAGTTCTTGAACAACATGCCATCATATGGTTGCCAGCCCAATGTAATTACCCATAATATTATTTTGCGGAGCATGTGTAGTACTGGGAGGTGGATGGATGCTGAAAGACTATTAGCTGAAATGCTTCGCAAAGGGTGTTCTCCTAGCGTTGTTACTTTCAATATCTTGATAAATTTCTTATGCCGAAAGGGTCTACTGGGTCGAGCTATTGACATCTTGGAGAAGATGCCTAAGCATGGTTGTACTCCAAATTCCTTGAGTTACAATCCATTGCTTCATGGATTTTGCAAAGAAAAGAAGATGGATAGAGCAATTGAGTATCTGGATGTAATGTCGTCTAGGGGCTGTTACCCTGATATTGTGACCTACAATACTTTGCTCACTGCATTATGCAGAGATGGGAAGGTTGATGTTGCAGTCGAGATACTTGATCAGCTAAGTAGCAAGGGTTGCTCTCCTGTTTTGATCACATATAATACAGTGATTGATGGACTTTCAAAGGTGGGGCAAACTGAACGTGCAATAGAACTTTTGGATGAGATGCAAGGAAAGGGTCTTAAACCAGATATAATCACCTACTCCTCACTTGTAGGAGGGCTTAGTAGAGAAGGAAAGGTTGATGAAGCAATCAAGTTTTTTCACAACTTGGAGGTATTGGGTCTCAAGCCCAATGCTATTACCTACAACTCAGTCATGTGGGGACTTTGCAAGGCTCATAAAACCAGCCGTGCAATTGATTTCTTGGCTTATATGGTATCTAGAGGATGCAAACCTACTGAAGCTACCTACTCCATTCTCATTGAAGGCATAGCTAATGAAGGTTTAGCGAAGGAGGCTTTAGAGCTACTGCATCAATTGTGCTCCAGAGGGGTTGTGAAGAAAAGCTGGGCAGAACAGGTAGCAGGCAGGATGTAGTCTGTAATGCACTTCATCTTTTTCTCTTGGATAGCTGGTCACCGGTGGCTTATGCCCCTGGATTTTGTTAGCCTCAATAGTAATGACTCCTTAAGATTCTGAATTCTATTGGTTTCTTATTTGCTTTGCTGGAAGGAGAGAAATCATAGATCAATTTTGGTGGATAGTCATGTAATCTTGTTGTCACTCTGTTTGATCTTTGGGTTATGCTTCCTCTACCTCTCATTAACATATATGCACTTGTTTATCTCTTTTTCATATGAGTTATATATACTTCTGAAAGTTGCATCAGTATCTTAGTTAATATTGATGCGGTAATCATCTCAGACACTGCAGGAGTTTCCTATGATGACTTTTGCTAAAGTATATAGTCGTGTTCCACAATATCGTGATTCTATTTTATACAAGGAATCTTCAGACTTATCATTTTATTTTTACTTATAAAAAAAAAGATTTATCATTCTATATCCATGAGCAGAGCATTTGCTTGGTTTACCTCTAGATACTCTGCATTGGAGGTTACACGCATAAGATTCATATGATATGCGTCTTAAGCTAATTGTATTGAAACGTTCTCAAGTATCGTATTTAAGATACGGATTGCTTGTATTGAAACGTTCTCAAGTACGAGTTAGGTGTTATTTACATCACTCCTGCTGGTCGGTTCAATTCCAGTTTGGCGTTTTGTGTGTGTGACATTAGATAATTGTAAACTATTTATTATATTTTACTTGTGAACCAATCATCTAATGCCACATCATGGGATGGTGTAAGAATGATGAGAAAATAGATGATAAATAGATTTGTTGTATGTGTGTGTATATATATACTGCCAAAACAATTCCTAGACGTGTTGTGCTGCGATCATGTTGGTTTATGTGTGTTTTGTATTTTTATGGCATGATAATATTACAGATTTTACAATAAATCCTGCAGCAGCGTGATTTCTTGGCATGCTGATTTTTTGGTGGCTCATGCCAACTTTTGGTGTGCTTGTCAATTTTTCTTATTTTTTATTTTCTGATGTCTCAGAGTTGGTAAAAATTATTGCTGGTCGACATCATTTAATGGAAGGTGAAAGTGCGTGTTCTTGTGTTGCTTTCACGATGAATGTTTTGTTGGAGTAACTTTTTTTGCCTGACTTTACCCTGCTGATCCCTCTGCTGGCACTGGCAGGATGGTTCGAAATTCAATTATTCAACGCATCATGGCTAACATTTGAATATTCACTATTCCTTAAAATCTTATGATATTTTTCAAGACATCATTTTATTCATGATATGTTCTCAAATCTTACACAGAAGTATTCGCGTTGAGAATAATGAGAGAATGATTAACAAAAAAGAATAATGCGGAGCATTATAAGTATTTGAAAAGTTTCAAGTCTACACATAAATTTTACAAGAGATTTGCATATTGATATGACATTTGTATGTTGAGGTGATCTCAAATGATCTGTGAATAGTAATAAAAATAGTAAATAGTTTATGAATAGTTGTGAATTGAGACTACGTCACTTAGGGGTAAAAACCGACAGTTAAGATTCGGTTTGATTGAAACCGAAATGACAATTTTTAAGCATTTTTAAAACCGGCTGGTTACGGGAGAGAAAATTGGCGACGTAGGTCTCAGCGTGAATTTGGTTGGTTTGTCGGTGTCCTGTCGGTGGCCTGATGAGAGAGAGAATGGTGTCACACTGTTGCATCCGCGTTATGATGAGAGAGAGATGGGAGGTGCGATAAGAGAGAGATAGGAGATGACCCTGCTGCGTGTGAGATATATATATATATATATATATATATATATATATATATATATGCGCTGTCGCTATGTGAGAGTCAAAGAAGAGTGAGAAAGTGAAGAGAGAAATGAGATTAGGAGAAGAAGAGGGAGGAGAGGGGCCAGTGGTATTCAAACTAAAATTCCAAATGAAAACAATGTCGTTTTATTTTATTTTATTTTTCTAAACGGTACGTGTAAAACGACTTCGTTTTATTTTTATTTTATTTTAAATGAAACGAAGTCGTTTTACTGAAAAAATATATATATATATTATATCGACCGGTTCAGTGGTCTGAACCAGGTTCAAACTGGACCGAACTGATTGATGTCGATTTCATCAATTTTCTACTGCTGGCTGACCGATTCTCTATCAGTTTAAGCCGGTTCTAGACTCCAACAGTCGATTCACGTCAACGACAGTCAATTCCATCAATTTCTGCACAGCACTAAAGTCTTCACTTATCAAATACAGCCAATTCGACAAATTTACTTTAAAATAAAAATAATTTTACCTACCAAATTAAACTACCTCAGATGTAAACTTTTCACAGTAAAATTTTCAGTTCTTCTATATACAGTCGGTAGATACAACTGGCGTACAGTCGTCAATGCCACGTCAGATTTAAAATGAATTGTTTACTCTTTTTCTAAACATACATGTTCTCTCTCATCAGCTCTCTCATTAGGCTTTCTCTCTCATCAACTCTCTCTATCTCTTGCTCCTCGGGTTGTCTCTCTCTCCCATTAGCTCTCTCTCTCATCATCTCGATTTCTCTCTCATCAGCTCTCTCTAATTAGTTTGATCTTTCTCTCTCATCAGCTAAGTTTGTCTCTCCTTAGCTCTATCTCATATCTCTCATCAGCTCTCGCTCACATTAGTTTGACCTTTCTCTCTCATCAATTCGCTTTCTCTCTCTCATTAATTTGATCTTTCTCTTTCATCATCTCTATCTCTCTCTATAGCTCTCTCTCATCTCTCTCAAGTGTCTCAACATCAGCCCGTTTGCAGGTGGTTTGCACCAGGCACATGCACGCTTGTTTTTCTTAAATTTTTGTACGGAACAAGTGTTTTTTCTAGCATTTTATTCTCTGATCAGTCTTGGATAGGCTCATCATGAGTCATGACGAGCCTTCTCAACCACACACGCCTTGTCACAATAATCCACATGACGTGCGAGTTGACACTTGGCAGGAGGATGCTACAGATGTATTCTACCCATATTCTTTCTTTCTTTGTGAACAGCCTCCAATATCCGAGATTAGAAAAAAGAAAAAAGAACAACCTCCAAATCCAATATCCACCACTTGTGTGTAATATTACAGGATCTATTTTCTAGACTAAGACATAATATATAAGTACTATGTAGTATTGTATAATATGATTACCTAAATCAACTATCTATCTTCTTACGTCGGATCAATCCATATTAAATTATTTTTCGATAAACTCGACATGAATACACTGCATCTATTAATTAATGGGTTGACTAGGATGGATATCAACCGCCCTAACCTAAGTTTGGAATGTGATTGCTGAAGCCTTTTCAAGCTCGATCTACTAGGAGCACTGGTACCGGTCTCTTTAGAACGGAGGAATCTTTAAAATTTGAATATATTTTGAGCTGCAGTGTATTTACTTTCATCTCTAAATTCATACTATTCATGGTCTATTCCCATTATTTCAATACAAAATCACTTTCTCCATTGTTTATAGTCTATTCCCATTATTTTATTACAAAATCATCATAGATAGATTTCAGATTAATGCCACCACGATTTAAGTATTAATCAAAATTAATTAGGTTAAGGAAAAAAAGTAATTGGAAAACAATAATTTAAGTATCAAATTAAATTATTAATTAACATATAGTTAGTATAATTGTAAAATATAAAAAAAAAATTAAAAATATTATTATTAAAAAAATAATATTATTTTATTATTTTGACTAATCCAATAACGTGGAATTAGACTAAGAAGATATTAAATTTATGAAAAATACGTAATTTCTATCAAATTTTAAAAATGATTTTCACGAAGCTCTTTTGGAAATAGCATTCAAATAATTAAATTCAGTTCTCTAGATTGAGATGGATACGGTATCTGTCCCATATTTTGGATGACAATAGCAAATACTGCACATATATTTGTCTTGTATTCCTGGTTGATATGATCCTTTAGATCTTATTGTTGAAGAGGTCCAATGGTGCGAAGACAACCATGCACATTCATGCGCACAGAGATTCTCTTGTCAAACCAAAATCAACCAAAAACGACAAATATGAAATACTCATGACCTTCTCTCCCAAGTATACCGAGCATTGGGCCTCCTTTTCTCTCTTCCACCTTGGGGTCATTTTCCTAGAAACAAAAGGATCATATTCCCTTTTGCCTTATATCATCCAACTTCTCTACCACACACTATAAATCCTCAACAGAAACAAGAAAATGGAGATAGAGAGAAAAATCCCCACGACCCTTTGAATTTATGATCATTATCCATCTTATACATTTCCAAACTTAAAATTAAGTTTCTTTTCAAAAAGCTCTCGAAAATTATGGAGAAAATTACGTATCCCAGAAGCAGCGCAGATAATGAAGGGTTACTTTCATGCTGGGGCTGTCTCAAGCTTAAGCTTCCATGGACACGACAAAGATCAGCTGTAAGAAGTAGTACTTGTACAAGAAAGAGAGGTGTGGATAAACTTGGTGGCAGATTTAGGTACGACCCTTTAAGTTATGCTCTGAACTTCGATGAAGGTTGGGACGATGACGATGAGGAAGTTTTACAACGTGGGTTCTCTGCAAGATATGCTGCACCTTCTTCAAAAACGCCTGGAGATTAGTACAAGGTTTCCTCGAGAGCAGGTTAATGATGTCGTATATATGGTACTACGTTTATTGCTGAACGAAACATCAAACTGTGTTGGGTTTCGATGCTTTGTAATTTTCTTTTCGCTCAATGAATGGAAATTAAGGCAATACAGATTACGTACAGAACAGACATGCATCTTTATGGTACCTATGCATTAATCATGCAGTTTCATGAGATTTTGTTATGATCAGTAGCATTAATTATCATCTGCGGCCTGCAGATTGATTTTTCCTTGATATGTATATATATGTGTTAGAAGGATTTGGCAGTTGGCACTTGGATTCTCTCTGTATCTATTTATCTTGCGGTTTGTGTAGCCCAGTTTTGTGAGATCGATTAATTTTTCTTTGAGACCGACAAATGTTGGATAAAGGTAAGCAGTTATGTTCATGTTCTTCGATCCTGTGCTTGTGGGGAGTAGTCCTCTGCCATGAATGGACGTTTTACCAATATATTACTGTTACTGGCCGGGTTTGTACCTGTGCGTTAATGAGTGATCATCGAGCGATTTGAAGTGTAGCAGGAGATCATTGCACGTTGTTTGCAACGATTTTGAAGTATTTCTTTTTTTGAGTAAACAAGTGTAAACCTTCGTTAAGAGAGGACTTACAAAGTTGATTTGAAAAACAAATCAATTACAATTGTTAATAACTCCCCAGTACACTTTCGTGACTGACATGGTCTAGTCCATACAGTAAATCTCTAAAGACCTAAGTCTTCAGAGAAAATACCCTCTCTGTCCACGACAGAGAAACCAAAGCCCCATACCCTGACTAAGCAAGGTAGGGTATACCAAACCCCAACAATCCCGACAACGCGGAGGGGGGACTAATACTCCATTCGGACCAAAGTCCGAAGGTACTAATTTTTTTGGATTTTTATTAAACCTAGAGACTACATTACACAAAGAAAACTACAAAGAAAAACACTGCAACAAAACAAAAACACAGGGGCTGCTGTGGCGCGTGCAGTACACGCGCCACTCTGGGGAGGGAATCGCCAGTCGACCTTGGAGATCCCGGGCTCACAAACTCCAGAAACGCCGCACGTGGTGTTGGCAGAGGGCTCCCGGGTGGTGCGTAGAGGCCACGCGCCGAACGACGCCGAGACTTCGAGCCGCGCGTGCGGGCTACTCGCCGCTCCGTTTGGTGCCGCATTCGGTGGTCTTAATGTAGTGGTTGTATTAAATGTGTAGGAAAAATTAAATTATTTTCTCACATCGGACTAATTTTTAATATATGTATATATATATATATTATGTTTTTTCACTGTGCCGATAAGACATGCATGTACAAGTTACATGACAAATGATTTATATAAATACTAAATAGACAAGTTTCGCACAAGTTTTTGTAAAAAAATGTAAAAAAAAAATTATTATTTATTAGTAGGATCTATTTTTTTAATAAAAGTCTTGCATGAGACTTGTATATTTGATAATTATACCTAACATTACTCAATTCATATATATGAAACAAGGCTACTTTATTTCATACATATTAAGAAAGAAAAACATGTAACATTACATATTCTTTATTCAAGAAATGATTTAGTTATAGAGAGATTTCATAAAAATAAACTCACAAACTGATGTGAGTCGTGACTTCATGACGGCTATGATCTTGAAAAATGGGGAAAATGATCATTTTAATAAACTTAATTAAAGGCCATATTAAAAAAATGAATTGTAGTTTGAAAGATGTTTTATGGATGTCCTATTTTTTTTTGTCCAAAAAGTATTTACCTAGTCCAATTTCCTATATAAAGTCGGTTTAAGGTCAATAATATAGACTATTGTTATGGTTTCAAGATTCTAATTTTTTTTTTGTATAAATCAATTGTAATCCAATAAGTTTAAATTCTAAAGTTTGTTGATTATGTCCGAGGCCAATGATGAAGTACTTGTCCCCATGAGCATATATAGTGAAAATGACCTTTCTCTGGTGAAACTTAACCCCAAAGATTCAAAAAGTAAACAAAAATAAATAAAGAAAGAAGGTTTCCTTTTAATTGAAAAGTGCTAGCTAGCCCTTGTAGCGCAAGAGTGATCTCATTATAATTTAAGAAAGTCTTTTTGATTTGCTTAAAAACTTTTTAAAAATATTTTAGAGATATTTTAAGAGGAGTATTATAGTCACAAAGAGATCTCATAAACATAAGTCTATAAATTGACACGACTTCATACAGTATGTTAGATCTATTTTACAATAAAAATCACTTTACAATTTAACGTAACGGCGTCAAGTCATGTTAATTTGTATAAATTTATTTTTATAGGATCTCTATAGATAAAACATCTCTGATAGCTAATTCGAAACAAAAATTATGAAGATCTTTACTTGAAAAAGCTAAAATTCAAATTCAAATTCAAATTCAAATTATGAACACAAAAAAGATTTTTTTAATAGGAATAATAATATATATAAAATCATTTTTGTGGAGGGATAAAATACACATAACCCATAATTGGGCCCAACCCATCAAGC
This sequence comes from Juglans cinerea, assembly GCA_961763995.1. Taxonomy (NCBI): domain Eukaryota; kingdom Viridiplantae; phylum Streptophyta; class Magnoliopsida; order Fagales; family Juglandaceae; genus Juglans; species Juglans cinerea. The sequence continues at coordinate 23,430,987 of CAUIVZ010000012.1, read as the reverse complement.
CACCACTAGAGATAAAAGGAAGACTAAAAAAGAGATAAAGAGGGAGACAAGAGGGACAAGAGGGATATGAGGGCCTATAAATGTCATAGGGTCAGAGGGAGAAAGTAAAGAGTTCACGCAAGGGAGACTTGCCACCTCATGGCAGGTTGACATCTGCAATAAAGCGTTAGACAACATATAAAAAGGGAGGCTCAGACAACATTAAAAAATAATGAATGAACGACTGCTACTTCTCACACCGACTCAATGCTCCCACAATCAGATCATCTTCTTCAAGTAGTCTCTCAAGGAAGACAACGTCTCCAATAAGAAGCGCTTCAACCTTCTCTGTACAATGAGATATGAGGAACCACATGAGTGATTGTAAACAAATATATTATAGTGGAGACTCCTCTCTCCAAACTCCCGTGGACGTAGGCCTGCTGCCAAACTATGTAAATCTTGGTGTACATCTCTCTTTGCTTTCACTATACTTATTTTCCATTCACCACTATAGACATACGGACCGCCATCAAATAACACAAATCGTAGCATTGTCAGCGTAGAGTTGCCCAGACCCGCAAAACACGACATCAACAATTTTAATAACATATATAAATAACATCATTTTATAGAAATGTTTTCAATTTAAAATATAGTTGTAGAAAAGATTGTGAAAATAGTTGTACGAATATGATTTTCTTTCTAATATTACCCTATTAATATAGAAGGAAATCTAGTTAGAAACATTATTTTTTACACATCTAGTACACCGTTGATGTGGATATCAACTATGCTAAAAAATGATTGGTGTTTTGATTTTTTTTTAAATTACAATATCCCACTATAAATAATGCGTTTAACACGCTGAATTAAGTATAGCAAAACTCTTTAACAAGAAGTGAAACTACAAGAGATAAGTTTCTGTATCTTTTGGTTTGAGCTCGAGTAATTGTTCAGCAGCATAAAATCCCAATTCTAGATTCCCATATTGACTTCGACACCCAGCGATCAAGCGTGACCAAATAAACTCGGCGGGTTCAAAGTCCATTTTCTCGACAAAATCATTTCAAGCGACCCAACATGCAAGATGGTCCATTACAGGCTTAGTCTTATATTCTTTTTGCATCATCTCGAAGTAACTGAGTGCTTCATTGACCATCCCAGACTGGCTACAAGCTGATAATAGAACACCCACAAAAGTAATCTGGTTTGGCCTAACTACAGGCTCCAGCTGCTAGTCTCATATATATCCTCAAGAGCTGTAGTGCTTGCTGAGACCAGCCTTGCGGAGAAAAACCTGTAATCATAGAAGTCCACGATATCATGGTTCTTGTATCCATCTCCACAAAAGCTTTACTCGCTTTCTCAATGCTTCCACATTTACTGTACATGTTAATCAGTGCAGTGCCTACTACTATATCTGACAAAAACCCAGTTTTAAGGGTCTGAGCATGAATTTATTCCCCCTGTTTTTGGGCCACCAATCTGCTACATACAGTTAAGATACTTGAGAAGGTGAATAGATCAGGTTTCATCCCTGAACGGTTCAATTTAAGGACAATTTTTTTTTAAGGACAATTTTAAGTGCCTCATATCCACTTTTGTGTGCTGAAAGATCATCCCCCACAAAATCCATCGTCTGAGCGTGGCCTGCAATCATTGCATTCCATGTAGCCAAGCTAACAGTTTCCATTCCATCAAACAACTTCTAAGCCTCTCTAATCCATCCACATTTAGGTCATGTTTGAATGTTGAGCTGAGTTAAAATGAGTTGAGTTCTTTATAAATAATAATAAGGTGAGATGGTTGAGTGAGTTTTGTGGGGCCCACCTAAGATGAATTTAGATGTGTTTGGATGTTAAAATGAGTTTTAGATATATTTATGAAAAATTGAAAAAAATTGTAAATCTCACGTGTAAAAAGATGTTGAGTTGAAAAATGATGTGGGTCCCACGTGTAAAGAAGTTTTGAGTTGAGATGTATTTAGTGATTTGAGAGTGAAGTGTTTAGATGTTAGAATTAGCTTAAAATTAGACTGAACTAAGTTGATCTCAGTTTAGACTCAGTTCCAAATGGGGCCTTAAGGTATAAATATATGATAAAATTTTTAATGGGTAGATATGACTCATAGCCAAGTTTACTGCTTAATGAGTGAATTTAGGCCCCTGCACCCAAAGACAGTGTTGTACAACACAAGCTCAAGTGTCAAAACCCCTAGAAAAGGGCCCTCGGGACAAGCCTTGACATTGCCCTTGAGTGGCAAAAACAACACCTTGGCCAGCCTACACGCATGCCTTGACCCGTGCCATGACATGCACAGGGCGCCCAACATGCAAATGCCTTGACACGCAAAGGTGCCTAGCATGCATGCATGCCTTGGCCTGTGGCGTGGCACACACGGGACGCCCAGCATGTCGGGCCACAAGCCCAGTGAGGTTAGTGGCCGTGCGCAGCCCAGTGCACGGCCTGGCATGCGCATGCCCATGCGCGCGACCCTGCACATTCACTTGCGCCGCATGGCCATGCGCATGCCCATGTGCCGCAAGTCCATGCACGCGCCCATGCGCCGCACAACACTCATGCCCCAGCACCCATGCCGCACGACTCCAGCCTGTGCCTTGCAGGCAAGGCCAATGGCATGCCCACCAGGCATGCCATCCAGCGCATTCCTTGCAGCCTCAACGCCCAGGCCACCAGCTTGAGCCATGCAGAGCTAACGCCCAGGCCACTTGCATGCCTTGCAGCCTCAACGCCCAGGCCACCAGCTTGGGCCATGCAGAGTCAACGCCCAGGCCACCTGCATGCCTTGCAGCCTCAACGCCCAGGCCACCAGCTTGGGCCATGCAGAGCCAACGCCCAGGCCACCTGCCTGGGCCATGCAGCAAGCACGCATGGACCATTGCTCAGACCATCAGCAGGCCTTGCATGGCACCATGCCATGCCCACCAGCAGGCCCATGCATGGCACCATGCCATGCCCATCAGCAAGCCATGCCGTGACACCCAACCATGGACCAGACCGAAGACCACCATGCACCATCCTAGCCCACCATGGGCTCATGCATGCCACGACCAACTTGGCCCATGCCACTTATGTTATTTCTTTATTTTTATTTATTTTATTTTATTATTTTCAAGGGACCTATTGGGGGTTTCCAATTTGTATTTCTTATAAATAAGACTTTAGTCATTTACTTTAGAATCCTTTGGCAACTACCCTAGAGGGAGGATTATCTGTTTAGGAGATCATCAATCGGTGCCGTTGCACTTGGGCTTTTTGGGTGAAATCCGTGAATCCCAAAGAGAGGATTATATCTTGCAATTCATTGAATATGTGTGATTCAACTATCTTGTTCTTGCAACTTTTTGAAATTCGTGAGTCAAAGTTGTGTTATCTTCGTTACTTTCAAGTTTATCAATATATGAGGTTTATTCATTTATTGTGCAATTCGTGAATCATTGTTGAGTAATTATCTTTTGTTCTTTCAAGTCCTCGAGTTCATACTTTGTTCTTAGTGTTCATCACTTGTTCATCAATTGTTCTTGGTGTTCATCATTCCATTGCTCTTCCAATCCATCCATACCATATTTTTGACCAACCAAAGTGTTTGGCCACTTTCCATAAATTCTTCCCATCATCCAAGTTGCCCTAGCCGAAGTCCACTTTCCACACTTGGCTCCCATCTATATTTGGCTACCACATTACTTCCCTGTTTCATTTTGCCCTAGCCGTTAGTCTTACTTTCCATAATTGGCTTGCCCATAAATCTTTTCATATCCATTTAGCCTTTGCCGAAATACACTCCATATTCGGCTACCCCATTCTTTCCTTATTTTGCCAAGTCAATCCTTAGACTTTCCATATAAGCCATACCCGAAACTTCCATTCATCCTAGGAAGATTCTTTCCATTTTGGAAACCTTCCTTTCTCACTCATTGCCATCCAACCCTAGCTACCATCTTCCCCAAACCCTAATTCCAAACACCTAAGTGATGCCAACCCTAATTCCCACTCTAGCCATGCGCCTCTTGCATGCATTGGAGTTCTTCCATTTTCCCATCCATTCCATCATTCCATACACTAAACCAACCTTAAACACTTAGCCTTACTTCACCAAAATTGCCACCATTGTCATCATTGTTCGTGAATCAAGCAAGAGAGGAACGGGCATTCGGTCAACACAAGGAGATCCTATGTGTGGACAACATAGTGTTTAGGGACTTGACCGGGGTCCCTAACAGCTCAAGACACTAGTCAAGGTAAGTTCATTGGGTTTGATATCCTTAGTCAGCATCTCCGTGAAAAGTCTTAAACCCCTTGCAACTTCCCCATTGAAAATTGAAACTTCACCCCGAAGATTAGAAAAGTAAACAAAAATAAATAAACCCCAAAGATTAGAAAAGTAAACAAAAATAAATAAAAAAGAAAGAAAGAAGGTTTCCTTTTAGTTGAAAATTGCTAGCTAGCCCTTGTAGCGCAAGAGTTCTCTCATTGTAATTTAAGAAAGTCTTTTTAATTTTCCTAAATTGTTTTTTAAAATATGCTAGAGATATTTTAAGAGAAGTGCTACAGTCACAAAGAGATCTCACAAAAATAAATTTATAAATTGGCATGACTTCATACGATACGTTAGATCTATTTTACAATAAAAGTCACTTTACAATTTAACGTAACGGCGTCAAGTCACATTAGTTTGTATGAATTTATTTTTATAGGATTTCTGTAGATAAAACATTTCTAATAGTTTTCATTCGAAACAAAAATTCTGAAGATATTTACTTGAAATATATAAGGTATTTTCAAGTAAATCATTGAGGATGTGTATACTCTATTCTTTACTCTCAAACACTCTCACTATTATTCTTTATTTTATTATTACTTTTCACCTTACTACTATTCATTACTTTTCACCTAATTTTTATTACTATTCAATATTCTATTTTTAATTTTTTATTACTTTTTCACTGCTATTCACAAATATTCTCAACACTTCTCATGTATTCTCACTACCCAAACCTAGCCAGATGATGATTGCGAGCAACTGAGCACGTGAGATAAGAAGATAAGAAGAAAAAGCTAATATTCAAATTCAAATTATGAACACAAAATAGGATTCTTAATAGGAATAATAATAAATATACAATCATTTTAATAGATCTTTAGATAATCATATTTTAAATTGAGAGCATTTTGTAAAATAACTTATATAAATAACATCATTTTATAGAAATGTTTTCAATTTAAAATATAGTTGTAGAAAAGATTGTGAAAAGAGTTGTACGTATATAATTTTCTTTCTGATATTACACTATTTATATAAGAGAAAATCTTTTTTTTTTTATATATATATATTTTACAAAACCCTAATTTTATTAAAAAAAAACCCTCACTTGTAGTGAAGGAAAATCATGGCAACAAACCCGACACCTGGAGGTTACATATAGACATAAACACCAAACCTAGACGTCAAACCAATATAAACCGAAAACTATTTTATACAAACCAAATAAAAATTGAGTAATGCTATATTGCATCCACTGTAGTGGTACACACAATACACACAATACATTCCACTAATTTCTTCTCTCCAGATGAATGGTTGGGATGATGCCACATAGAGTGTGCAAAGTGGCTGCTCCCAAACAGTGGCTTCTCCCAAGATTATTTCATAAAAATTATATCGTGTTCGAATATAAGGTAAACCCCATCTATCAGTACGTATAAGACCACGAAACCGACCCGGACCATAATTATCCCCAAAAAAATCCAAAGACACCCCCTTAGTATCTTCCTTGACCAAAAAATCTGCCACCATATTCACTTCTCGAAAAACATGTCGCACCTTTGCATTTAGCAAGAAGAGACACTCCTGAGCTTCCTCCCAAAACTCCTAAAGATACCAAAACCTACAGATTCCAGACAAAAACCATCACACCACAACACTAGAATCCGATTCCACCAAAATATTCTACAAACCCAATTGCCTACACAGCTTCAAACCATCAACAAGAGCTCTACACTCGGCAAGTGTATTAGTTGTCTGACCATAATGATGTGCAAAACCTACCAATATCCTGCCATTAGGATCCCGAATGACCCCCCCCACCTCCAGAAGGCCCCGAATTTCCACTAGACCTACCATCTGCATTAAGCTTGAAATACCCCACCTCAGGCAGAGCCCACGCTACCCACTGCAGAGGTTTAAACACCACAAGAACTACATGACAATTAAACTCTTGCAGCAACAAAACATCTTTCGAAGTCAACTTCTTAAAATGTCGAAGTGAGATGGAAGTTTTGTTTTCATGAAAAACCCTTTAACTATACGGATAATAACCCTCCAATCAAACAATATTTCCTCCATCCGAGCTACACATTGAGCTCGCCAAATCACCAAAAAAATAATAATAGGAGCAACATCACGTAACCACCCCACTTGAGAATTCGTTGTTGCCCTCAACCACCAAACATTAAGTAGTCCCTGCCACAACCTCACTTGCGACAACCGAACCCCAAAACTAGCTGCAAAAAAAATCCCAAACCTTTCTTGCCCCCTCACCATCACAAAGCACATGATCTAAAGTTTCAACCTTAGGTTCCACACAACAATCACATTTTGAAACTATCGGCACACCTAGCCCCTTAATAGCCTTATCAACTGGTAAAGCATTAAGCCTCGCTCGCCAACAAACAAGCGACATTATTTTTCAGAACTTGTTGCTGCCACAATCTTTTCCTCCAAATACAAACTACACCATGATGCCTAATTAGGTTCCACGCAGACTTGGTACTGAAATTCCCATCCGCCGACTGCATCCATACAAAAACATCATCATCTTCTCTAAATCGCACCTGTGCACATCTAATTTTCTCCACCAATTCATCACTTAAGCTCATACAGCTTACAAAAATCCCACCCAACATCATTCCTCAAATCGCACAGCTTGATACCAGGATCACCAACCACGCCTATTCATCACCTACAACCCCATCTCCCAACCAATAGCCGAACCAGAAACTAGCATCCCCTCACCTAATTAAACATCTTATATTACTCAAAACATGAGGTAATACCCGCAACGCCCCCTTCCAAAATTGAGAGCCTGTAGTAGATGAAACTAAAGACGCAATATGAGAATTCCCCACATATTTAGCTTTAAAAAACTTAGTCCAAATAGACCCTCCACTCAACATCTCCCATGCAAACTTCATGAGCAATGAAACTTGAACTTCCGATAAGTCACGAATGCCAAACCTCCCTCTACTACTGGTAGAAAAACCAAATGCCAAGACACTTTCGCTTTTTCTTCCCCTCCTTTGAGCCCCAAAGAAAATTGGAGAAAATTGTCTTCAACCCTTTGAGAACACATTTTGGCAAATTCATCCCTGATACTATTCGGCACATGTTTTAAAAGCACAATCTTCCCACCAAACGAGAATAGTTTACTCTTCCATCCCGCAAGCTTTTTCTTAACTTTGGCAAGAAAAGGATCAAACATTCTTAACCTTAATCTCCCCACATGTAATGGCACACCAAAATAAATACAAGGCCAAGCCCCTTCCGTAAAACCATAAATTATCATCGCTTCCTCCTTCATTGTCAAAGAAAAAGAAGAGGAAAAATAAATGGAAGATTTATTCAGGCTCACCAATTGTCCAAACATACGCTCATACGATTGCAAAACACACATAATATTCTAGATGGATTGCTTCCCTCCATTAGAGAACAATAGAAGATCATCAGCATATAATAAATGACTAATCACACCACACATATTGAAAGGCTTAATATTTCTCCCCAACACTTCCTTACGAATCATACGAGATAACACTTTCTTTGCCAAAATAAACAAATAGGGGGACAATGGATCGTCTTGCCGAAGACCCCTAGACTATTTAAAAAATCATTTCGTATTCCCATTCAACATAACTGAATAAACAGGCAAAGATATGCAATTAAAAATAATCAATCACCATTTCTCACAAAAACCCAACCTCCGCAACACTTCCATCAAGAATCACCAACTTAGACAGTCATAAGCCTTCGCCATATCAATCTTTATCATCACATTAGCTCCCCTACATTTCCTATTCATCCCATGAATGAACTCCTCTGCAAGAGTGATATTATCAAAAATGCTACGCCCAAGCACAAAACCAGCTTGTTCTAGAGATACAATTTCTTCAATAATCGGCGTCAATCGAGTCACCAAAATCTTCGCTAAAATTCTGTAAGCCACCAAGCACAAACTAATAGGACATAACTGAGTGAAAGAACTTGGTACATCCACTTTCAGAATCAAAACAATATTAGTTGCTCCAAAGAAATTAGTCATTGGCATCACCTCAAAAAATTCACACGCCAATTTCAAGAGATCATCATTTACAATGTCCCAAGAAAGAATGAAAAAATTTGCCGAATAACCATCCAGCCCCGGGCTACCATCCTGCGGAATCGACCAAAGAGCATCCTTCACTTCCTCCATCGAAGGCATCCTGCACAGCCTCTCATTTGCTAGCGTAGACACCATCGGCTCAAGCAAACTTAACGCCTCATCATCCCATTCAACAGGCGAAGCTGTCAAAAGTTCCTGAAAGAAATTCACCGCACCAGAATGAACATCCTCTGCTGAGTCGAGAATATGTCCATTGGCCAATGATACCCTCTCAATCAACTTATTTTTCTTTTTAACACCCATCGACGCATGGAAGAAAACTGTGTTCGAATCTCCTTCCTTAAGACATTTGATCCGTGACTTTTGGCACTCTAGAATCTCCTCCCTATGCAACCATTGAACATGTCTTTATTTATAACATAATAATTCCTGCTCTAACTCCGGAGAATAATTCGAAATGATCGAATCCTCCAATGTTAACAACCGTGATTCAATACTTTTAAGCTCGAACTTCACTCTACCAAACACCTCCACATTCCACTTTTGTAAAATTCTTTTTAAAGTCTTCAACTTTCCACTTATCTGGACCATAGTATAGCCCTCCCTCGACTCACTCCAACATCCTTTAACTAACAACAAGAAATCCTCATGCGTGCCCCACATTATTTGAAATCTAAAAGGCTGAATCCCACTTATTTTTTCATATTGCAAACTGGTTAACATCGAACAATGATCAGACGAAGTTCTTGGAAGATACAATACTCAAGCATCCACAAAAACAGAAAAAAGCTGAGTGTTTACAAACACCCTGTCCATTTTAGCCCAAATACGACGACCTCCTAACCTTCCATTACACCAAGATAGTCGATGACCCTCACAAGGCAGCTCAACAATTCCACAGTCTTGAATACATGTATTAAAGTCCGACTTTGCACGTGGAGCCCGAAATAAACCACCCACTTTTTCATCATCACTTCGGATAATATTAAAATCCCCTGAGACAAACCAAAACAAACTCCCCGCATCAAGATTACACAAATAATTTCACAACTCCCTCATTTTCTGCTGGAAACAACTAGCATAAACAACAGTAAAAAGAACTCGAACATCTCCTCGCACCAGCCAACCTGTAATTGCTTGATCAGAAATTGAAACCACCTCAAAATCAAAATCATCCGTCCAAAAAAGCCAAACTTTGCCACCAACGGCAGCATTATTAAAAGAATTTGGAAGATGCATCTACCTTGCCAATCTCCCACATTTATTAGCTAATAGAAAAAGTTCTAAAAGTGCAACCACCGAAGGACGGTATTTATTCAAAATACGCCAAAGTTTACTTTTTGACAAAAGAATTCCTCTAATATTCCAAGTAAGAATATTCATTACCATTAATGATTTTTATTCGAACGAATCGTCCTTCTCAAGACTACTAAAGAATTTTTCTTCTTCATCTCCTTGATTTTTTTCGAAGGCAAATTCATTTCTGGATCTGACTCATAGCACTTCAAAGCCATGTTCTCCACTTCCTTATCAAATTTCTCATTAGACAGCGGACAACACAAATTCTCCCCTTCTAGATTCCCATCAACACCCATGATCCCCTTCCCACCCAATTGTACTAACTCACATTCTAGTGCTTCATCAGTAAACTTCAATGAACTCCTTGGCGAAGGCATTTCGACAGAGTCCCCTGCAAATTCTACTTGCTCTTCCTCATCTTTTGTAAGATCATACCAACTACTGTCATTCTCATCACGTAGGCCCACATGAAACCTACTCTCCATATTCGTACCATCCATCCCTTCCACCTCCTTATCACCAACCATCGGCACCTTCACAGATAGAGACTCATTTTCACAAACCAACGACACCTTCACAGGCTCCGCAATCTCCTCTAGTTGGCAATGTTCAAGAACCTCCCCTTTTGGATCCACATACAACACAGATAAATAATTCTTCTCAGCTTCACTCTGACGTAAATTAATCCCCTACAACAAGGCCTCACGTTGCACATTTCTCTCAAACGACACCTCAGACTCTACCAATTGCGGATTCTTATCAGGATGTTTAACGCTTACAACCTTCCACACCCGTTTGGCCTTGTCTTTACCCCCTACTCTTTCCACCAGCTTGCATAACAGTTTTCTCAGAACGATCGCGTCTTCCTCATCTCTGTTCTACATGTCCTTGCTTTCGACAACGGATACAATATGTGGGCAATGCCTCATAAATCACCTTTTGAAAATGGTTATTCTCAAGTCCCGAGACACCAAGCCAGAAAGAATGCCTCAAAGGCTTCGAAACATCCATTTCTACACAAATACGTGCTGCCTTCGGACGCGTCACACAAGTCGTAGCATTATCCCTCTTCAAAAACCTTCCAGACCCTCCACCAATACTTTTCAAAATTGATACATGAAAATAATTCGGAGGCAGACCCGGGAGCGCAATCCAAACTGGAACCAACAGCGAATCATCTTCCTCACTGAAATTCGGCGTCCAATGGAACACCCTATACAACACTCCCTCCATCTCCACATTTCCCCTTGACATCACCGTCACAAAATCCTCCTCGTTAGTCAATCGCACCAAAACATTCCTGGGATTTCGAAGCTGACCAACCATCGGCATCGATTTCAGCCCCCACCAATTTTTAATAAAATCCCTCACATGATCCAACGAAGGGCGACATCTCAAAAATTTCAAGGCCACCAAAAATCTAATAGGCTCCGCCTACTGTTTAATCTCCGCTTTGGAGAAGACGAAAAACATCTCTCCATCATTAAAACGTGGTTCATGCAGAGGTATATCAACCTTTGGTAAAATTTGTGGCCTGGAGACAACCACGTCAGCAAACTGTGCCGCCCCTGAAGATGATTTTCCCCAACCCCTTCCTGTCTTTACCGCATACTATCTTGAGGGCCACTAGGACCTGTCGCCAGCCCCTGGTGGGCGACGGAAGCCACCATAGAAACCCTAGGAGAATCGACTATTTTGTCCTAGTCCGACTTCACTTGAGAGGCAAAAGTTAAAACCATATATACAAAGAAAATCTAGTTATAAACCTTATTTTTTACACATCTAGTACACGTGTGCTAAAAAACACCTTTTTTAAAGTTACAATGTCCCACTATAAGTGTAGCAAAACTCTTAATATAAACATGCCTTTATTAGTGAAGAGGTACACACCTTTATGTTTGAAGTCACAATGTTGCGTAATATGGGGATGACTTCATTACCAATAAAAAAGAGCTAATTCTACATATCATGTCATTAGCGCAATTGGAATGCAGTTTACAAAGTGGATTAAGAAGTCATCCCCATAAAAAGAAAAGAAGATATTAACCCCAAAGGGTGGCGGAGTGTTCTTGGAGTGAGCCATATAAACCAGACGTCTTGAGTTCGAAATTCTACGTTCACGCTATCATACAAGCTTCAAACTTAAAAGAAGCAAGAGTTCTGAACTTAAACTATGATTTTTCATTTAAAGATTATAAGATACATTCGTTTAGTTTCATCAACAATCTAATCCGTTAATCCATAGATTGGCTGGCGAATCAATAAACTAAGATAAGTAGACTTTTACCCCACTTGCTTCCTCTTTCTCTATAATTCTTCTCTCTTTTCTCTCTCGTCGGCAGGAGGGAGGAGTGGTCACTGGAATGAATGATTGAAGTGCAGTTAGATCGGCTGTAATCCTAACCTCAATGTTGTGATGTCTGAGTGTCCTTTGGGATCAATCCCAGATTACCCTCTGCAACATCATCTTTGTCACAGGAAACAAAATCAACGTTTTTTACTCTTTGGATTGGTGATCTTTGATATGCTTGAATCATTAGTTGGTTTCCAAATGATTTCCTCGAGATTGCAACAAAAATTCTTGTAAAACTGCAACAGGAGAAAACTTTCCTTATCATGATGATCCGAGAGCCAAGAAACAGTAGAGGCGTAGAGACTGATCTGTGTGGCAACCTGATGTGTAAATTAGATGACACTGACCTTGAGATATTCACTAGCATCTCCAGCTGCTTTCTGAATATCCACCATTAAAAATGTCGGAGCAACTTCAAAAATCTTGAGCCAAAACAATTGAGTTTAAATTTAATATATTAAGAAAAGAGCAGAAAAGATCTAGAAGGTCATCAAGATGGAAACCTTACTTCCAGAATAACTGAGAATTGACTTTTCTTATTTGCTGAAAGACTTTCCACTCTCATCTGAAATTTAGCACAATTTTAGCATACAAAGATTGGAAGTATTATAGGCAGGATTATTATCCTCTCGTAATGAGCTATAATCTATAGAGCACGATTATTACCACATGAATTATAAATCTATAGAGCAGAAAAGAAGGGACAATATGACAATCATCAGTAGACTGATATCAGTCAAAAAACAAAATTAAAAAGAAAAGAGCGATCAAATCAGAAAAAACCAAAAAAGTGAGTATCATAACAATAAATTAATGCTGAGAGGTCTACCTTACAGGCGCATTTGCGAGTTTTAAAACCCATTGATTGAGCAACAACTTCCATACTCGATAAAACGACCTTTGCGGGCTTCTGTGAAACGAAGCGTGTATGATGCTTCATAAAGCCCTGTCAGAGAGAGAGAGAGAGAGAGAGATTCAAACAGATCTGATGGAACTAGAAATCATTTATCAACATATTTCACAAAACATACGCTCATTGACTGATGGAAGGTGAAATTGAAGCAAACAGAGATAATAAGTATAGAAAATATTAGCCGCTCCAATTTTGTATGTGGTTCCTTGTCCATCATATATGGGATACTTGTTCCCAAGGTCGATTGGCAACATTATGGTAAAGAGTGCAGGTTTGACACCTATTTTAGAACCCAGAGCAATGTCCAGTTTTATTTACTATTTACCTAAGAAACACGTAGGTGTAAAGGTTGTTTGCCTTTAATAATGAAGTTACCACCAAGTATATCATCATTGTCTCACTTACATGGTTCTCTAACATGCTAAGAAGCACTAATACTATGATAAAAACATCTGTTAATTTGAATTCACAATTGGACATAGATATTCATGTCCATAGTAGAGGTTTCAAGAAGTTGGCTGTAGGACACTCGTGTGTGTCTTCAAATCACCGCTCAACATGTAAAACGATGGTCTACATAATCTTATATTTTATTCACCCCAAGAAGGAACTGTTCAAGTAGGTATCAGATAAAACTGAATCATAGCAATAAAAATTTCTTAACCCATACCTGGTCACGATCAAACAGCGATGCAAGGTTTAGTCCTTGAGATAAAATTATCAAGTCAAAGGCATTAAGAATCAAAGGACCCACGCCATCCTTCCCACATGGCTCACATGGCTTCTTAGCCCTTTGTTCCTACAGTTATCATGATTTCAAGAGTGTTAAAAGAATAAAGCATATGATTACCAAGTCAATGCACGTAAGCAAGGAGCCCTGAGTTGGACAATCACATGCACTCATGTGTGTATCGGTAACTTGAATGTGTATAGTATCTATCAATGAATTAATTTAATTTGAAACTGAAGAAGAGGATAAAATTTAACAGCATAAACAATTGTATCTTGACTGATGGTCATCTGATCTGTCATATGGTCATTGGTAACTGAATAATGTTCCCAACACATACAACTTCAACCAAGTGTATAGAGAGGGTATGCACTCTCTCAGAGCAGAAACTGATATCCTGAGGGTGAAATCAGTAGCACTATAGACTCCATAAATGACAGCATGAATTCTTGACATTCTCATAAGTTCCAGGGGCAACTAATATACAACATATCAGCATGGGTCCTGCATACACGCCCGCATACCAATACACACCAGGTCAACCTCCTCGCAACACACTAACAGGACAAAGCTTATTTTGAAAGCACAAGGCTCAAATTTTGAAAGCACAAGGCTCAATTGTATGAATCTGACCCAAGAACAAGAATGTGAAAACAAACTAAAATGAAGGAATTGATCTCCCATCTTCATATAAATTAACCACAAACCAGTGCTCTCAACAGTCATCTAAGACGGCATCAAATTACACATGATGTAGAACTAGTCTTTTTTTGTTAAGTATGATGTAGAACTAGTTAATATCACCTCTACACCTCCAATAAATTAAGAAGTCAAACCTTACCAAGTCTACTGTTCACTTCTCAAGCTTATCCCCCAAAACTTGCATTGATAGGATGTCATGAAGTATTGGATCTAAAGATTCATATTTCTTAATGTTCCAAAACAGCATGAACACCCCACTAATTTTGAGCACTTACTGGATAAGATAGCTCCTATAAAAAATCAACTTGAGATTTGGTAAACTTGATAGGAATAGCAGTGTTCATATTCCAAATGGGCTTGGATTTAAATTGAGAAAAGTAGTGTGTAGGAAAAACTAGTCTGTTAAAATCTGATTTTTGTATATGTATATAACTCTATAAAGTAACGGGAGGAATATAAATCAGGAGAGGAGGATGCCATCTAGAAAAATATAACTGCAGCAGATATTGGATTGAGTGGGTGGGATGGTAGAGATCAGGAATGATCTGTCCCCATCCTACCCTTTGCGCTTCATGAGTAGGAGCAACACCTATTGTAAGAGAATTTGGCAACAAACTTTTCCAGTTATGACACAAAAAAAATAAAAAATCTTCATGACAACAGTAATGAAAAGCATATTAAATCCTAATCAGAGAAGACATCATAAAAGGGAAGAATATGTAGCTTTTGAAATCCTTACCAACCTTTCCATCATAAAAAATGGCATCTAGATCATCAAGGTTTACATCTTCATATTCAAGAAGTCCAACAGGAACATAACCCTTCTCAAACCATTCATCATTCCTGATCTGTTCAATAGTTATACGCTGCACGGGACAGAAGGAAGTTTTCAGAAACAAACCAGAGCCAAAAGTAACTAGATCAAAGAAATCGGCTGCACTGTGACACTTTTACTGGAATTACAAAGATCAGATAGAGGGAACTTACTAGCGAGGGAACCAATACACTAACAAATGTATGAAAAAATGACCCTATGCCTAGCATTAGTTATCCAGTGTGATAAGGCAATGCGAATAGGAAACAGATCATTCAAGTAACATAAAATGATTAAGCCATTTGATGGGAGATGATATTGTCATGGTTCACCAGGTAATATCATGATAATTACCCTTTGATAGGGGAGAACGAAATTGATGTTACATCAAACTGCAGCTAAATCAGAATAGCTAGGGTCAATTATGGCCCTCCTAGACCATAAAAAGGGGGGATGCTTTATGGTGATTCTGTTGGTATTCTACCATTATCGCTGTTGCAGTTAGACAAGGTATGGCACAGATGATTTTCAATGATGCCAATTTGGCTCCATCTGTCACCTAATATGACTAATAAATAATGTTTCAAGCCTTCCATTAAGGAAAAGGAAGTCAATCTGTCACTGAAGAGCTATGGATGCTACAGCCAGTCTATTTTTCTAAGCATTTTTATCCACCCTTGATTGAACAGTAATCCCTTTCCCTTCACAACATGAATTGGTTTTTCAAAGGAAAAGCATAAAAAAGTGATGGGAAGAGTAGAGAATAATAGAATGGGAAAAGTGATGATGAAGTCAAAATGGGCTTTTCTCAATGCAGGCTTGTTCGGGTCACTCACCATATAGAACAAGTCAGATTTCTAATTACCAAAAGCATTGGTGCTATTGAGTATGCGAGGAGAACAGTAACAATAACAGTCCTCCTTTTGCCTTTCTGTTGCCCCAACAACTCATACTATCATGCTTTTTACAACATTTCATCGACTTGATTCCAAACCATATATTGACAATTGCATCTGAGCATGTCCTAATTATCAGATGCAGCCAAGAGAAAGTGCAAATGATCTTATAAAAAGCAATGTCTTGTCAAAGAGCCAATACTTACAGTTCGAGGATTTGGGTCTAAAATTCTATGAATCAAGGATTTTGCTTCAACTGGAAACCAAGATGGACATGAAAATTCTGCTTTCTCAATCTGCAGAAAACAATTAAAAAGAGATACCGATATGAAAGTCTAATAGCTTTGAGGAAATGCACATAAGAGGAAGCAGGATATCTTCAGATATGGACTGAAAAATGAGATGAACACCAGCACTCACAAGGAAGTGCACTTATAACAACATTTTGGGACAAGCTAAATTATTGACCAGGGAAAATTTTTTACCTTTTTTCCAGCAAATATAGCAGTCCACAGGACTGCTTGATCACTATTTCCGCAATACAAAATAACCTCTGGCAAGTGGACTATTATTCACTCCATATTGTCAAAGTACACAGTTTTCATGATCAAAGGAAATATTGTTTGAAGACTTTTACACTCATTATGAGAAAAACTTGCTGATTACAACTTGCAAAGCCGCTTATCTACATGGATAATCATTAAATGGTACTCATGGAAATAGTCCATGCCTTACTATATAGCGTGGTGAGATCAAACTCATCAAATGGAAGATATCCTGCCATCAGAACGTAAAGGATGATGCCACAGGACCAAACATCCGCCGCAGCACCATCATAACCCTTGTGACCAAGAACCTAGAGCAACAAATGAAGATAATCAATAGACAAGCATGCATTTAGAAATATATAGACTTTTAACTCAGATTATGTTAAACCCAATTTAGAAGCAAGCTACCCTTATAATTACCTCAGGTGCTATATAGTTGGGAGTCCCACATGTTGTTCGAAGGAGGCTAACTCCCTATGCGCAAACATTACCAAGTATCAACCCGTTTCATATCAATTCTGACAGATATGTTATAGTTGAAAGGGAAAAAAACAGAGATACTGATAACTTCAACAATAATATTACTTGTTCCGGTAATGCACTCAAACCAAAATCTGAAATCTTGATGTTTTCTTGAGAATCCAGTAAAAGATTTTCAGGCTGTAAAATGAAATAAAAAATTGTAAGATTTTTTCGAAACTAAAAATCTACAAGTGCTTTCCGAATGCCAGCCAAGAAAAACCTTCAAGTCTCTATGGAAGACTCCCTTGCTGTGGAAAAAACCCACACCATCAATGAGCTGCTGAAAGTATCTCCGGGATTCGGCTTCACTAA
Source organism: Juglans cinerea (assembly GCA_961763995.1). NCBI lineage: Eukaryota > Viridiplantae > Streptophyta > Magnoliopsida > Fagales > Juglandaceae > Juglans > Juglans cinerea. The sequence continues at coordinate 23,413,520 of CAUIVZ010000012.1, read as the reverse complement.
GTCGTCGATGACGTACCTGCATAATCATTACAACATCATCACTTAATACAAAAGTGAAAGAAAGACAATAAATCAAATTTTTTTTTTTTAAAAAAAAAAAAGAAAAAGATCAGTCCATCTATGGCCGTTGATGTAATATTAGGCTACTCACTATTTTATCGAACAATTCACCACCTGTAATGAACTCTAAGATTATATAAATCTTAGTACGGCTTGCTAGAACCTACACAAAAGAACACTATAAGTCAGAGAATGCATAAGACACTGATGAGAAAAAATAATAAACCTCGTGGAGCATTAAAATGACTATAACGTTAATGCCCACAAAAAGAACTTTATAAAACAAATAGTATGCATACCTCATGAAGACGAACAACATAAGGATGTCTGACAAGCTTCATTATAGATATTTCCCTCTTGAGCTGAAAGATTATAATAAAAAGACATCTCCCTCGTAAACAAAATTTTATTGAACATAAGAATTCTTATAGGCAAGAGCCCAAGTATCCAGGAGATATGCAAGAATATCGCCCACGCCAAATGAAATGCAAATTTGAAGCAGAATCCTTATTCCATTTATGTATTATTTCGTAACTGTTGCTCAGGAATAAAAACTCAAATCGAATGAAAGTATAGATCTTAATTACACTTTTATGTGTTATCTGGAAAATTCAGTACTCGAGCTCTTGTTAAAACTTGAGTGCTGGTCACTGAGCTGGAGAAATTAATCCGATACTTTACAATATTAAGCACACAAAATCTCTAACAGACCGGCTCCCAGTGTTTATTACTAACTTATTATGTTTCTGCAAGCAAATTTAAAGAAGATTATCTAGACCGTCCGATTTCGTATGATTTTTCACAGAGAGAGAGAGAGAGAGAGAGAGGCATAGTTCGTCAGAGAATCAGTTAGGTTGGTTTGAAAAGAAGAGCAACCTGGTCAATCATCTTGCGCTTGATAATGGTATTACGATCGATAACTTTCATGGCTACGCTCTCACCAGTCTCCGTGTTCTGAGCGAACTTTACCTTGGCAAAGGTTCCTTCGCCAATCGTCCTCCCCACCACGTACTTCCCTATTTTCCTCACCACCATATTTCTATCTCTCTATCCCACTCCCAATGTTATATTTTCCCCCCTCGAACTCAATCTCAGTATTCGCAACAGAAGAACGAGATATTTCGTTAAGAAAAAAGCAGACGAAACGAAGATTTTCTCAGCTTTTATTAATATTCAATCTGAAGGACTTCTCCTTCGCCGGAGGGTTCGGATTGGAAAATGTGATTGTTAGGTCAGAAAGAGAGGAAAAGCGAGCCGTAGAGAATTGAAATCCAGGTGAGTCTAGCCGAACAACGGAATAACGAGAGGAATGCAAAAGGAGACGGGTATGCGGGGGGGTGTTACGAGTGTTCCGTGTTGGGGCCTCCTGTCCTGTCTCTGAATTTATTTAAACAATAAATAGTAAATCGTACGTTGTTTTTTCCTTTTTAGAAGATACTATAATCGAAAGAAAAACGTTATTTTGCCTCCCACTATACCCATTTTATTTGAGCGATTGTAATTTTTTTTTTATTTAATGATTAAGGAAGTGATTTTAAATATATTAATTCTTTTTTAATATTTAAATGTATTAAAAAAATATGAAAAAAAAAAAAAAAAAAAAAATTTAATTTACGCGTACCGCCCAGCGTTCAACATGAGCGGCATAGTAGCCGCACTCTGATTGAAAATGGGTCTTGCTACAGTCACATAAACTTTTTACAGCATTGCTCCGTATCTACCTACACTCTTCTTCACACACCATGCACTCAATTTTTTTTTTTTTTTTTTAAACTCAATATACTAAGTGTGTGGAGTGTGTGATAAATAGTAGAGTGTGAAGAAGAATTTTTCAACTTTTCACAGAAACTTTTTACCGACTGGGATGGACCGTTACGAACCCATCGTCCCTCTCCTCCAAAACAGACTCCTTGCTTAAAAAAATAAAAATTAAAAAAAAAACAAGAAAACAGAGTCAACAGACCCATCGTGCAGCCTCTCCCCCGTCATTAGAATTCCTCACCGGCAGACCTCGAGTTCCGGCGGCGTCGTCTGGATCTGGAACGCCTCCCGCCGGCCAAAACTATCCCTCTTCCGAGCGGTAGTTTTTTCTCAATCTTTTTCTCCTGTTCTCAAAGCAAACAGAACCGACCACTTTTGGCAATATGTTATCATGAAAAAATAACTAAAATGATATTCAGATTCTCAAATTCCTAACCATTTTTTTTCTTTAAGAACTTTTAGCACTCTCTTTGATTAGTCAAAATAAAATGATTTTTTTTTTAATGTAAGAAAAATTTAACTTTTAATTATTCTATTCACATAAATCTCTATATTAAAATAATAATTTTTTTTTATTATATAACAATAAAATAATATAAGATGAATTTAATTTTGATTATTCACATCAAATCTCCACGTTAGATTGTACATTTATTCATTATATAGTAATGAATAACTAATAATTTCAAAAATATTTAATTTTTTTAATTATTAATTTATTTTATTTTATCAAATTTTACTATTCTACCTATTATATCACTAACTCAAATTAATATACCAATTGTGATAAAATATGTGATAGAAATAAAGGGAGAGATAAATAATTAATAAAATATATATTTGATGTATGTACAGTAACTTTCAAATTTGAAAAAACTTTTGAAAGTCACTGTAGATAAATTCTAAATATTTGAAATTTAGCTAATCCATTGTAAGCATATTTTGCTCTCTAATAGCTAAATACTCAATAAATTTAACTTTTAGCTAATCCAATAAAAGTGCTCTTAAACATCAAAATATGAACCCTTTTAAGTAAATATATGGTAGATTTTAGAGTTGGCATTGAAAAAGTCTAAGCATTCGGGAGTGAGATGAGATGAAAATTTTATAAATATTAGTAAGATAATTTATAAATAATAGTGAGATAATTTGAGTTGAATATTTTTTAAATTTTAGAAAACGAGAGAGAAAAAGTTGAATAAAAAACATTATAAAGTTAAAATATTATTAGAATATAGTTTTATAATATTATTTTTTATTTCAAAATTTGAAAAGTTTATTTGTTTTTTATTTGAAAATTTGAAAAAGTTGTAATGATCAGTGTAAGAAGATTTCTCCCCCCTTCGAAACCCAACATACCTGTGAATAAAAGCTAAAGGAAATAAAACCAAAGGCCCAAATCAAAACAAATAGTCTCTAACCTGACTCATGGGTAGGGTCCTCTGGACGCAACCTGCAAGAGGGAGGGTGCTGCAGGGATTGAAACTCATCGATCTAAAGGCCCCTCGATCAGTGTCCAACTCTCAAGTGCTCGTCCGCATAGTAGGCGTAATATGCAGGAAACCCTTAATCTTCTGACAGGAAATATATCAACGGACTACCAAAGATATTGTCTGAGAAAAGGAAGTCGGAAAACTACGCCGCATTAATGACACCACTACTCGGGCTACACGCCACATTAATGACGTCGTCGCAGAGCTATGCCACATTAAAGGACTTTGACACAGGGAACAGTATGAATGACACAGACTCCATGGGGGCAGACATGATCTGTCCCCCAGGCTTATAGTATAAATAGCAAGTCACAGGTACGAGGATACTTTCTTTAATCCCTAGACTTTTTCACTTATTTACAAACTTCCAATAATATGTACTAACTTTGACATCAGAGACTACTCGGCTCTAAGGTCGCCTTCTCCTAGTTGTGTTTTCTCCATCTTTTGTACATTTCGGAGGACCTGAGTTGTCGGAGTCTGACCAAAATATGTGTGAAACACGACGTTAACAAAGGTGTTTGGATAATGAGATGAACTGAGATAATATGTGAATAATAATAAAATGATTTGAAAATAGTAATGAAATGGTTTGAATTAAGATGTTTTAAGGAATTTTGGAAAATGAGAGAAAAAGAAATTGAATAAAAATATGAAAGATGCTTCTTGAACTGAGGATTGGTACCAATAATATTGATACTTGATCAATTGTATTTTTTATTTTTACTTAATAATTAAGGAGTAATTATAAATGAATTGGTATTTTTTTAAGTTTTAATTTTTTTAGAAGATGTACAAAAAATAGTTGAAAATAAAACAAAAAAATAAAAATAAAAAAGTTTATTGACACTTCTCGGTCCACTCTCTTGGTCCAAGTTATAATCTCATAAAAATATTATAAAATTAAAATATTGTTATAATATAATTTTTGTTTTGAGATTTGAAAATTTTGAATTATTTTTTGTATTTTGTTTGCAAGTTTAAAAAAGTTATAATGATTAGATGAAAAAGTTAAAAATTTAAAATTAAAAAGTGTTTATATTTATATTGTTTGAATATTAAAATAAAATAAGATGAGATGAAATGTGATGCTCTTACCATCCAACATTGCCTAAGGTTGTTGATTGGTGACATGTCATCCTATCAATTTAGTTTTATTTTCACTTCGATTCTCTTTTTTGATAATGAAAAAAATTACTTATAAATCTATGTAAAATATAAATTTTGACAATACTAACATATGGTAATGCTAGCGGGCTGCCCAGCTGTAATACCGCTAGTATAAATATATTTTCTTTATTTATTTATTTATTTTATGCATTTTTACAATATCCTTAATCATTATGAAACAAATTAAAATATATATAATTTCACTAATAATCACTTATTTAACCATTAAATAAAAAAAAAATACTCGAGCAATAACTTTGAACAATAACATTAAGGGGTTAAATAACATTTTTCACACGATTTATTAATTAAAATTGGATCATACCATATTCATAGTGGAGATGATGCACGCGTGAATCCGTGATAGTATTCTAGCAATAGCAATGCTACACAACTTTCTCAACCTCTGCACACCACATTTTTTAAAATTTTTTAATATATTTTTTTATTTTTTAAACTAATTCAATTATTCTATTCATTATTTATATATTAAATATTTGATAAAATAAAAAAAAATGTGGTGTGTGGAGGTTGTGTGAATAGTAGAAGGTTGTGTAGATTTTTTCTTCCAGCAATTCTACCGCAGATTATGTAATAATTTGATAAAATTATATTATTATCATTATTCATTCTTTTTATATTTTAATAGAAAATGATAGAATAATTATCAAATATATCAATTAAATATGTTCATTTATATATTTTTATTATTTTTAATGGTTAATGAAATTACTGAATTTATATTTATATTAATATTTTTCTCTTAATAATTAAAGATGTTTAAAAAATAATTAAAAAAGAAAAAGAAAAATAAAAAGATCCAGTATTAGTAGGGGTGAAAACTGACGTCGGCGGTGCGATTTTTGGGCAAAACCGACACCGACCGACGTCTGAAAAAATAGGGGAGGCACCGACTGTAACCGGTCGATGGGGAAGAGGATACCGATCGAGGCGGTTCTCGGTCTGCGTCGGTTCTCTGGCGGTTTTACTGAGAGAATAATGAGAGAGACTAAGAGAGAGAGAGTTGCATAGGAGAGAGAGAGAGAGAGAGAGAGAGAGAGAGAGAGAGAGAGAGAGAGAGAGAGAGAGAGAGAGGAAGAAGAAGAAGAAAGACTCGTCTCGAAACGACGCCGTTCCACGCGTCATTTCAGACTTATTTATTTTTTCTTACATCCTTAATAAAACGACGCCGTTTGGTTTAATGCCAAACGGCGTCGTTTCCATTATTTGTCGTTTCGATAAGGGTATATTAAAAAAAATAAAAGTTTTATTATATTGGTCAGTTCAGCGGTCCGGTCCAGCTTCAAATCGGAATCGAACTGCTGAACGTCGGTTTCTTTAAATTCCACCGCACGCCGACCGGTTCTCCACCGGTTCCGGCCGGTTCCTGACGCGACCTGTCGGTTCGCGTCGGTGGCGGCCGGTGGCTTCGGTTTCTGTACAGCCCTAAGTATTAGTTTAGTTGGCACGTTTGGTAGTTAACCTAGCAATTTATTTTAAAAAAATATTCACAACCTCTTAACACTCCACATTCCATATTATTTTAAATTATTTTAATTATTTTTTATTAAATATTTATTATATGAATAATAAATAAAAAATTTGAAATAAGTTAAAAAGAATAAACTCAAAAAAAAATTTTAAAAAATATTAAAAATTTAAAATTTTTTTAAAAATGTGGAATGTGGTGGAAGTTGCACAGTAAAGCTGATCCATTTTATATTGTACTGTATAGAGCGGGGCTAGATTCCACGTGACGTCTCTCTCCTACGTCGGACTTGCGAGTTTCTGTTATTCCCTGAAGTCAAACGAGAGCCGGTATAACAACCAGGATCTTGAGCAAAGCCATCGCAGAAACTCAGTTCCCAAACTTCCAAGGGCAGTGTAAGCAAGTTTCAGCGGCTGCACAATGTTCCAAATATGGCAATGGAAGTGGAAAGCAATCATTTTTACACTCCTACTCCTCAAGCTCCTCACTATCTTTTACCCAATCTCTATCTTCCCAATAACATCCACGACCCTCCCACAATCCTCAAATCCCAAGTTTTCCTGTGCCCCACCGCACAACTCTTACCCCTTCTGCAACACCTCCCTCCCCATCGAAATCAGAGTTCAATCCCTCATTGCCCTCTTGACTCTACAAGAAAAGGTCCAACTCCTATCCAATAACGCCTCTGCCATACCCAGGCTCGGCCTAGCTGCTTATGAGTGGTGGTCTGAGTCCCTCCATGGCATAGCTTCAAACGGTCCTGGTGTCTCTTTCAGTGGCCCAGTTAGAGCCGCGACAGCATTCCCTCAGGTTTTGCTTTCCGCGGCTTCTTTTAATAGAAGTTTGTGGTTTTTGGTTGGGCGGGCTGCTGGGGTTGAAGGGAGGGCCATGCACAATGAGGGTCAGTCTGGGTTGACTTTTTGGGCGCCGAACATTAATATATTCAGGGACCCCAGATGGGGAAGAGGGCAAGAGACGCCGGGCGAGGATCCGATGGTGGCGAGTGCTTATGCCGTTGAATATGTGAAGGGGTTGCAGGGGGAGGATCTGGGTGGTGTGGATGGTGGGTTCATGGCATCTGCTTGTTGCAAGCATTATACTGCTTATGATTTGGAGAATTGGGGGAATTTCAGTAGTTTTAGCTTCAATGCCATGGTAAGGAAGACGTTCCATTTTTTTTATGTCACCTGGATTGCTGTTGGAAAAACTCAAAAGCCTATGCGAGTTTCGGCTTCCAGCACAAAATCATGGGTTCTTTGTAGGTAACTATTGAGTTATTGTTGAAAATAGCATACTGGGTTTTCTATTGTAGCCTTTTATGCTCTTCCTGTAGTAAGAATCGGGATATAATTAGTGTTATCAATCTCATTCTATTGAAGTTCTTTTAATTGAAGCCAGTCTTGATGATATGCAGCCACATCTGACAGCGCGAACACAGTTCTTCTTGATGTTGAATTTAGTAAAAACAGAAAGTCCTGAATATATAAATACACTGAAAGCCTTTTTGTGGTAATGAAGCGGAGGATGTGATTTGGTTTCCTTTTCTTTGTCCTGTGGTGGCTTTTGCTATTTTCCAGGTCTCTAAGCAGGATATGGAGGATACATACCAGCCGCCATTTCAGAGCTGCATTGAAGAAGGCAGAGCCACTTGTTTGATGTGTTCATATAATGAAGTCAATGGAATGCCTTCGTGTGCACATCGTGATCTCCTACAGAGAGCTCGAAAGGAATGGGGCTTCAAAGGGTATGCACTAACATCACAAGCTTGTGTTTCAAAGTTGCCATCTTAATGAATTGGTGATGTGAGCGTTGTGTGTGACAAACTTTTTATGGAAATTTCAGATACATCACCTCAGACTGTGATGCTGTTGCTGTAATTTATGAAGATCATAAATACACGAAATCTCCTGAAGATGCAGTTGCTAATGTCATTAAAGCAGGTCAGGTTTTCGTGTAAATGGTGTGATTAGATTATAGGAAAAACAAATGCGCAAAGGGTATGCATTTGAAATTTGATGCTTGTTAATGATCACTGTGCCATTGCCAGATTCTAGAGGCATGATCATGACTTACAACCCCAAGTATCCTCATTTTCAAGAATTGACTCTGGTGAAATGAGTGGTTGCTGACAATTTATATATTTTACACGCATTCGTGTGTGTTTGTATATAAACTCAAAAACTATTTTGCTTTTGCACTTGAAAAGGTTAAAAATTTGGTGTGACTTAAAAGAACTGAGACCTATATATCTTTCTTTCTTTAGGGGTTGGGAAATTGTAAAAAAAACTTTAAAAGTAAGTTCTATTTGGGCATATGCTTGCAAAGAGTTTGAAGTAACTGGGCTGGCCAATGTAAGAGATGACGATGTTTTGAGGCTAGCCTTGATGTTAGAGGCAAGCACCTCTTGTGAGCCTTCATCACGAAAAATTAGCCGTTGAATATTTGCTTCTGAAATCAATAAAAAGCACATATTCCTTGAGGAAACCAGTCTTTAGGTTTATCACTGAATGAGGGAGGAGGCCCGTAGGTAGATAGAAAGTTTTTGTGACCATATCCAGATGTTTAATCTAAGGCATGTTCGTTGGTGTCAAACATCCCCACATTTTTTATTCACAAGCAAGGAACGTTTGTCTCTCTGATACTTTAGTCTTCACACAAAAAGTTTCTGAAAAAGCTTTTGAAACCAGGAATGGATATAAATTGTGGCACGTATTTGTCACGATATACCCAGTTGGCACTTGAGCAAGGGAAGATTCAGGAGGAGGACATAAACCGAGCTGTTTCAAATTTGTTTTCAGTTCAACTTCTTCTTGGCCTTTTCAATGGAGACCCTGCTAAGGGTAACTATGGGAATTTGGGAAGAGAAGATGTATGTACTCTGGAACACCGGAACTTGGCACTAGATGCTGCAAGGCAGGGAATTGTGCTTTTAAAGAATGAGAATAATTTATTGCCATTAAATCGAATGGCTATCACCTCCTTGGCCATTATTGGGCCTTCAGCAAATAGTTCCAGCCAATTGGGTGGTGACTACACAGGTTTCTCTGAAAAATATATCTCTTAGTTTTTTTTTTCTTAAAGTTTAAAGTCAATTTTTAATGGGTTTCATAATGCATAGGTGTGCCGTGTAATCCAACAAGCCTTTTCGAGGGACTACAACACTACATCAAAACTAATTATGCTAGTGGTTGTGGTGACACGCGATGCAATTCCAGTAAGGGGTTTGCAGAAGCTGTTCGAATTTCCAGAGAAGCTGACGCAGTAGTTGTGGTTGCTGGGCTTGATCTGTCCCAAGAAGATGAAGGGCGTGACAGGGCGAGCCTTCTCCTTCCTGGTAGACAGATGGATCTCATCTCTGCAGTTTCTACTGCAAGCGAAAAGCCTATTATTTTGATTCTACTTGGCGGTGGACCGATTGATATATCATTTGCCAAAGTAAACCCACGAATTGGAAGCATTCTCTGGATAGGATACCCTGGTGAGGCTGGTGGGCAAGCGGTTGCAGATACCATCTTTGGAGAGTTCAATCCAGGTTTGTCACTTGAATGGTGTCTTAAAGTTAATATTCACTTATTTTTGCCATAAAGAGATTTATTAACTGATGTTAGCAAAAAACAGGTGGACGACTTTCGATCACTTGGTATCCTGAATCATTTATCAGTGTGCCAATGAATGACATGAGCTTGCGACCTGACCCTTCACGTGGCTATCCAGGACGAACTTATCGGTTCTATACTGGAGAGATGGTATATGAATTTGGATATGGATTGAGTTATTCCAATTACAGCTATAAATTCATGTTGGTGCCGGACAAAGTAGTTTTATCGACTGATACCAGCAAGGCTGGTCCTAGTAAAAGAATGACCAGCCAGACATTAGATGGGATCGATTATATGCCAGTTGATAAGATAACATCCTGCAATCATGTAAAATTTGAAGCCCAGATCTCAGTCTTCAACCACGGGGATATGGATGGCAGCCACGTGATAATGTTATTTGGTCGAGCATCCGCTCCAATTAGGGGAGCCCCACAGAAAACTTTAATTGGATTTACCCGCGTGCACACAAAATCTTCGAGTGCTGTCCAATTGAGCATGGGAATTGACCCATGCAAGCATTTTAGTATTGTAAATGATCATGGACTAAAGATATTACCTTTGGGAACTTACCTTCTTATGTTGGAAGGGTTGGAGCATTCGATATCTATTGAATTGTAACAAGGGAGTCGAAACTCTTTTTCAGCCAGTCAGGCGACTTGCGGCCACCATCTATTGGGATGAGCCTTCACACGGCTTATGATCAGGACATGCTTTTCTGTGGAATTGCTTTCAGTTCAGAGTAGATGAATCTGTACTGGTGCATCAGCTTTCTTCTATTGAATGTTCCTTGTACATCCTCTTTAGCAGCTGACAAGAAGATGGAGAAAGAATACTGTAATCATTAGAGCGGTTCAAGCAGAATCCTTGCATATCTTTTCCCCAATTTTCCCAGAGTACACTGCAGCCTTTAAATCTTAGTTTCACAAATTGAGCTTGGTTGTTATGCTTGTGTTGTAATTGTGATCAATTTGCTTTGTTCTAGGAACTATAAGAAAGTTGGAGGGTTCATTTCTAACTTCTTGTTGCAACCGGCATTATTTTGGCAACTTCTTTCTTTCTAACAACAATGTTTTTCATTATAGATTTTGTCATCTCCACTTATATTTAGTGATGTTTTTATCTAAAATATGCCATATCAACCAGTGTTATTGAATAAAATTTAGAATAAAAAATATTTTTCATTTCTTTAGTATTTAAAAAAAAGTTTGTAACTTTAATTTAGTTCACAGAGATTACGGCTGCGTTTAGTTTATCTGAGTTCGGTTCAAATTTAGACCCCTTTTAACATTTAAATACTCAACTTTCAAATCACTAAACTCATCTCAATTCAAAACCTCTTTACACGTAGAATTCACAATCTTTTTCAACTCAACATCTCTTTACACACCAGATTCACAACTTTTTTCAACTTCCTATAAATACATTTAAACTCATATTAACATTTAAACACATCTAAACATATCTAAACTCATCTTAAGTGGATTCTACATATCTTATTTCACAATCTCAACTCATTACTATTTATATAACATGCTCGTATAAAAAAATATTAGTTCACTGAGACTGAAATGACTAGAATAAAAAAAATCAAATTGGCTGATTATTTTCTGGGGCGCTTCCAAGTTCCAAGCCCATGAATTTCTTCTTTTTGTTAAAACTCAACCGCCAAGAGTTTCGGTTCGGTCTTCAGTAGAGTGAGAGTTATAACGGCTTCTCTCTCCAGAGCTCTCTATTTTGTCAAAACCCATTGAGCCTACGAACAGAAAGTCTGTCAACATGGTGAAAGCTGTGGTTGGAGAAGAAACCCAGCTCAAATCGATCGAGGATCGTCTCAGCCAATCCCGTTTCCCCGTTCAGGCACTCTCTCTGTAATTGTATATATGAATGTTTGTATGGATGTATAGGATTGTTGGAATAGATGAATCTGAGAATTAGGGTTTTGTTTATATCAGGTGGGGCTGGTAATAGGCAAGATCAGCTCGCCTTTAGAACGAGGTTTCGTATTCGATTTGGTCCCAACCCCACCGAACGACGCCGGAGAGCCCGCGTGTTCCCTCCTCGATACCGTCAAGGACGAGAAGAAAAAGGGACCCAAACCCAAGTCCCAGGCCGCCGATTCTCCCTCTTTGTTCATTGATGATGATTGGGTCGCCGAACATGCCCGTCAGGTCCAACATTTGAACCATTTTTCTAGTTTTATTTAAATCTGAACCACGTAACGTTGCTTTAAAGGTTTGAATTTATTTTTTTTACCGTTTTGTTAATCGATAGGATTTTTGTGAGCCTTGCTTTAGCTCTTATATCGTTTCTTAGGTGGCTAGAATGCTAGTAGGTGGAATGAAGGTGGTTGGCATCTATATATGGGTCACCAACGATGTTTTTAAAAATTCAACCATAATGCTTTCTCAGGTAATTTCTTATATTTTTCTTTTCTTCTTCTCATTCATCAAGATTTAGTTATAACGTGTGGATTTGTCGATCCACTTTATTAGTACTGTAGCTGTGGCCTTGTTATACTGATGATCGTGGCATAGCATGCCTGCAAAGGTGTACAATCAAAATCGGGTTATCATATAAACTGGATAATTATCATGCTGTTGCCTTAATATTTGGAATTCTTTGTTTTTTTCTTAGCTCTAGATACTTATTGAACTTTCATTTAATTCTTGCTACTGGTCTTTTAAGTAGAAGACTTATAATAGGTGTGTACATATAATGTATATAACATTATAATTTATAAATATTAGGTTCTGATCATATGGTATTCTAGTTTTTCACAAATTGTCTCATCGCCATATCTATATCTTATCGTGTTTGTGTCCTGTGTCCATCGATGCTTCCTAGCTTAATAACACTTAACTAAAGAGCTCATGCAGTGTATAAAGGGAGTTGCAGAAGCAGCACCCCTACTGCAGACTGATCGGGAGGAAAGACTGCTCATTCATATTTCTTACAGTCCAATCAGGTATTTAACATATATAACTTAATATATCTGTTTCTCTTTCTAGTTGCACATATAATTCATTTCTTAAGTGGTTTTCATGCTGACAAAATGATTGATTTGTGTAGGTGGACGTGTCGAAGTTGCACATGGACTTCAAATACCACATCAAGCAGCCTACAACCCTGTGATTTCAAAATGGGAAGGGTCTTAACTTCCCTACAGACTTTCAAGTGCACCTATAATTTTAACCTGAGGTAACATTTGCATTGTCTTCAATCTTCTATATTTTAGTTATTAGTGATGATCTTTCTTATTTTATTGTTAATATGGTCTTTCATAACTCTTGGTGATCAATATTTGGTTTATGGATATTCATGTATCATTATGGTATGTCTAGTTAAAATCTTCTCTCTCACTGTAATTTAATTTTCAGACAGTTTCTTTTTATTATTTCCTCGATGTGAACTGGTCATGTACTCTAAAGGCCATGTACTCTAAAATAAGATGTAATAATCTTTGCAAAGACAATAATGAGGAAAGAACATGTCAATATTGAAGTCAGTCATGAACTGATAAATGGACCCAAATTAAGTCGATATCTAGCCAAGGTGTGATTATAACCCATCTTGGACATTTTATCATCTACTCTACGAACTTTCAAAACATTTAAATCAAGTCCACTGTATGTAAGTTGTGGTTGATGTCAATGTTGAAGTTGGACCAAGTTCTTTCTGCGTGTAAGCTATGCTGACTGCATTAGCTGGTCATATAAGCATCTCTTGTTCTACAATATCAGGCAATCATAGTTTCACACCATAGTTCAGTCGTAAATTTTCAATAGTATTTTGGTGCTCAGTAATTATCCTGAAAACTTGTGATCTGATTCATAGTAGGACCCATATGTCTTATTTATCTCTCATGAGTAAAGCTCTCTTTTCCCAGATTGCTTGTATGTCATGAAAGTGCATCAAATTTACAAACATTGAGTGATATTCTTCGTCAAGGAATTTCTCATCATGCTAAAGAGCTGAAAGACGCCAAGGCAGTGATTGACGGTAATTTGGTAAGACAAACTATGATATACCATATTTTTATTATAAATATCTGTCTTCGTTTGCTTGCCTATCTATTTATTTTTTTGATAAGTAAAAATATGTCTTCGTTTGTTTGCCTGTCTATTTATACACTCGCACATACTTCAGTATGTGGACATTTCTGTGATACAATGGATTAGCATTTCATCAGTTGCATAAGTAACGCAGTTTGGAGAACTTGATCCTTCTTGGCTGGTTCATAGAATTGTGCTACTGCATGGTAGTTAATATCTATAAAATTGGAATGGTATTATGGAAAGTCATTTATAAGTTGACTCCGATATTTTTTTTTTACTCAAAATATATTAGGGTGGGTGGAGCTTCCGCTAGTTGATAGATAAGATCAAGTGTAATTTTTTTTCTATAAAATCATTAAATCCTTTTTGCTTAAAAATCAAGCATTCGTGTTAGTAGGTGAAGTTGTTCCACCCAATTGTCTTTAGAAGGCTTTGTCATGATATATTAAAAATAAGCTGTCAACAAGTTGTCCAGTCATTTAAAAGGTGAGATATATTAGATAGTTCAATGGAAGATATAAAAATAAAACTACAATATAGCTCTTTTTGTACTTTTCTCTAATTTGCCAAGTTTTTCAATGAACTCGTTTTATTCATGGATTCCTTTATTATCAGATTTTTATGTATTTTTTGTTTTTTTTTTGTGTGTGTGTGTGTGTGTGGTTCTTCCATAATCCCAGGTCGTTAATGATGAACCTTGCACATTAGATGGAGTACATGAAGTTGAATTGCTTTTACCATTCATGAAAGATACATACGCAGAAGGTTTGCCGTTTTTTTAGTTATTGATAAGGTTATTCTTCGTGACGGTTCCATTGTTGTGCATTATAACTCTTGTATTTCATTTTTTTTTAAATGTTGTAAAGCATGCAGCAGAAAAGATGCTCTGGGTGTTCTTGTCTTCAGTGGATCTGTGTGTGCTTTTGCATACTTGAACTCAAAAGAAGCAATTTCACAAGCTGTCTCTGATATAAAGGTATTCAATAATCAAGTTCGGGTTCTATACCTTATTTTACAAGTATAATCTGTTTTTACTTTAGCATTAAAGGGTTGTACTTTTTTTCCGGTAGTATTAAAGGGTATCCCCTTGACATTTTAATTGTATTTAGAAGTATAAAATGCTTAACCTTATGACTACGGTAAATGGTGTCTGCCACTGAACGAGCGTGCCTTTTTCATATGCTTGCGATTTTAAACAGGGTTTTCTCTGGCCAACACATCTTTATTTATTTCTTCTATATGCTGGATTACAATTGTCTTAAAATATGGAAGTTGCATCTACTTTTTATACCTGAAAAAAAATTTGCATTTACTTTTGAACTGTAATACTTGCATATGGTGATACTGTGTGCATGTGTGTGTGGTGGCTGATCACTAACAAGAAGTGGATAAGTATGAATACATTTCGGCTTTTTCTTTAAACCATCTTTGCATCTCATATGGTTGCTGCAAGTTTCTCAAAGTAGAACCTCGGTTGCTTTTCGTCAACTGCTTTTGTGTTTCCTATGAATTGTAAATTTCTTTTTTTGTTTGTTTTGTTCTTTTACTTTTTGAATTTTCCCGCTAGTGAAATTTATAGTCTTTGCTAGTCTTAACCTTATGAATTGCTTGTGGTTGTTGGTTTGTTGTCCTGTGCAATTTTCACTTGGTTTTTTGTGTGTAGGGGGACATCATCACGAGCCTACAAAGTCGATTAGACATCATTTGTGATGAGGCATATGGAGATGTATGGCCAAAAGATGATATTAGCCCAGAAGCAAGAGATGGGACATCAACTGATAAACCTGTTTCCCAGCTTGTCCTGCATTTGTTAAGGTGTGTTACTTATATATTCATTTGTATTTGTTTTGTTTATGAGAATATATTGCTAGAAAATTATGTTCATCGTTGGTGCATCAATGTTCTGTGGTTGTCATTCCCATCAGTTTTTGTGAGACATGTTGGCATTATTTGACTGATATTTTTGCTACTGCAATCAGTTTTTCGCTGCAACACCCACCTTTCCCACCCCATCAATTTGTTTTTATTGGGTTAATCTAATCTTTTGTGAAGCAAGAGTTTGAAAGTTGAATCATCATATTTAAGGCATCATTCTTGATTTATATTTTGTTTTCCATGTTTGATGGAACCCGATCCAAACACTGACTGCAATTTTTTATTATATTGTTGAGAACAGAAAAGAATGCAGTCTTTCATTTCCTCGAAGGGTATTTGTTCCTTGGTTGGCAGGCACCTACATATGTGACTACCTACAGCCATCTGAGACTCTTGAGGTGTGCACATCTGACGTGATAAGTAAAATATCTACTAATGTATCTACTTGTGTCATATCCCACCTACTAATGTATCTACTTATGTCACATCCCACTGGAAAAAATAAAAATAAAAATAAAAATTTTTTTTGGGGGGGGGGGGGGCGCTCTGTTGAATGATAGAAGATTAAATGGACATGTATTTCATGAAGAGAAATACTTTAGCCACGGAGGAATTACTTTACAAAGGGATTACACAAAAGTAATTCCAAAAATTGAGGTGGCTTGATATGATTCGTCAGATTGTCAAGTTACTTGTTGAAAAGTAGATCTAACGGATCACATGAAGTCACGTTAGTTTATGAGATTACTTTTGTGTAATCTCTTTGTGGCTATACCACTCCGCTTTCATGAATAATGGAGTTCTTTCTTGGATCTGTTCGTGGGGTGTGCATCATTTGGACTATCCTGCATGATATTTTTGAATAACTCATCTTGGTGTATATCAATCAAATGACTGGTATAGTTTACCTCTTAATCATGTGCATATAGCACACCA
Source organism: Juglans cinerea (assembly GCA_961763995.1). NCBI lineage: Eukaryota > Viridiplantae > Streptophyta > Magnoliopsida > Fagales > Juglandaceae > Juglans > Juglans cinerea. The sequence goes on along the minus strand of CAUIVZ010000012.1, from coordinate 23,397,082 downwards.
GATTTTTAGTATTGATCAACAAAATTGACGAATTTTAATGATATCGAAAACAGTACGGCCTTCTTCCAAAATGGACTTTCCATATTCTGACAACCTATATTCTCACCTAGGTTCTAAAAGATCATTGTGTTGAGTTGATGTCCATGGAAGCACCAGCCAATGCCTCAACGATTTTGGAACCTGAAATAGAAGCAGCCCCATCTCTGGTCACCAAGTCCTTCTGGGATGTGACAAACCCATTTCATCCAGCATCTAGCCTTCCCTTGGAGAAAAGTGGAGGTCACGCTAGAGAGGAAAATAGAAAAGAATCTACAAAGTCGAATAATGTCAACGTCAGGGCCGCTATTTTCTTCCTTCTCCTCTCTATCTTGGTGGGGTTTGTGCTCTATGTTGTTAGGAGATCAAGATGATAGTCATTCAAGTTGATGATTTTGCTGTGATATCAAATGTAATTTAGTTTTTGTAGCCCCAAAGAGTGCGGATCATACATTTCGTTTTCAATCTGACGGCAGGGACAAATTATATATAGCATAATCATCTGATCATTTTAAGTGCCTTTAAGCGCACGGAATCAGGACTATTGGTATATATTATTAGATATAGCTCATACAGTACCAAAAAAACAAAAAGAAGCAAGAATGTAATGATAGAAATTAAAAAAAAAAATTGTCCACAAATTATATATAAGTTTGGTTGGCACAATTAATCATGAACACCTTGGCCCGCCTGATAATTAATTAATTTCAAATATCACGCAGTACGTACGTACGTAGTACCTATATATATATATATATATATATATATATATGCATAGCTAGCAACCATTAAATTTGGATCCTTAACGAATTTATAAGCCTTGATATATATTATTAATAAATCCATGTTTTGTTTTTCTTAAAGCTAGCTCCCTACCTAACTTGAGTGGAAACTTTTGACATTAGATGCATGCATTGATCATGATCGTACGTGATGCTGCTAGCTAGCTAGCTAGCGATCTTGATGAAATCTTTGCACATACAATATATATCGTAATTCCCAAGATACGGGTGCTAATTACTTATTATTTATTATCTAAATAATGCTTATTATATATTTGGCTACAAATATATATATATATATATATATTAGCAATGCCGTATGCATTCTAGTCTAGGTCGATTAACAAAATTAGTGATATTGGATGCATGCATGCAATGCATTGCGTGCGTTCAACATTAGGGAAAAATCATGCATTAATACACGAGATGATCATAGAATTCATAGGGACCGGGGGCCCTCTGATCTCTCTTCCAAAAGCTGACCTTATATATATATATATATATATATATATATTTTATATACAATTACTTTTACATATTTATTTATATATTTTATTAATATATTGACTGTTTCACTTTTTTAATAAAAAATAATTATTTTAATCAATCATATTAATAAAATAATAACCAATAAAAGTAGCGGACCGCGAGTAATATAGAGAGAGGGGAAGGAGTAGTTTTGATGAAGACAAGTACCCCCTAAAACTTCGTACTAGATATTGTGGGCTGCCAAGCTGTATGTAGTAAACTGGTTTTGAGAAACCGTGCACTGTATGCATGTGTGTCGGGAGGGTAGGGGGAACCCCGCCGCAGTTTTCTCACGCCGCGCGAAAATCGTCCAATTCCAATTAAAGAATTCATTCTTGCGGTTGTAAATATATAAATTTCATGTAATCGTTTTAAAAAATAAATAATTATAAAATTTTTAAAATAAATATTAATATTTTAATAATAAATTTTTTTAAAAAAAATAACTGTATAATATTTACACATCACACCATTATATATAGCATTATATATATAACCTGTGATTCTCGATGGATCGTACGTGGCCCAGCCAGTCATGTCGTTTGTCTTTCCTAATTACCTTCTCATAATTTCTGATCTCAGCTAGTTCCCTGCTAATTATGTGTTTGGTGGGAGCTGGGAGAGGAGGGTTTGGTGGTAACCCCGAACTCCATGCATGGGAGAGGAGGGTTTGGTGGTAACCCCGAACTCCATGCACGGCGCCTACCTACGTACCTTACACCCAATTTGAAAGGCATCACTGAAAATATTGGTTTACTCAATTTGATTTATATATGTGTTTTTTGTTCAATTATATGTATGTATATATATATATATATATATATATATATATATGTGTGTGTGTGTGTCCAATTTAATTAGTAATTTGCTATATTTATATATAATATAAAGTGTAAGTACGAGGTCCTAATTAATTAACCAATAAAATACAGGATATATATTTCATCATATATATATATTACCTCTTAATTATATATTTAAGTTTATTAATTAAAAGTTGAGTTCGTTTTAATTGTTAAACTAATTTGATGATAATCATTTATGAATTAACCTAAATTCATCTCAACTCATCATTACAACCTTTTCAAATTCCAATACAAAATATAATAAATAATTCAATTTTTTCAAATTTTAAAATAATAATAATAATAATAAATAATATTCTAATAATATTTTATCATTTTATCTCAACTAAACTCAACTCAGTTTAACATCTAAACGCATTAATCATTACATGTGAAGAATAAATTGCCGGTTGCTATATATATGGTTGGAAAAATATGCAAGCTAGCTAGACAATAATATCAGTACTTGGCCGGAGTCACACCGGCCCCCGGCCATTATAATCCATGGAAAACATGCATCATCCTAGCTAGTTCAATATCAATCCATCCCTGGCCTACACCATATATAATCATCGACATGATCTCTATTTTTCATTTCATTTTCCAGATCAATTTCTTAAATATTTCCGGACATGCAGCAGCTGTTTGCATCAAACGTCAATTGATATTCTAGACCTAATTATTTCCCTGTTTTTTGAGTGGGACACTTTTAAAAAACCGATCGAGACGTTCCTTCATTAATCTCTGTTATTTTAAGTAATAAAAAGGCGATTACCTTTTTCCTCCTTGGTTCACGCAAACAGCTAGCTCTAGCTAGCTCCCATCTCACTCTCAATTTAAAGGATCGATAAAGGTATATTCAGCAGCAATCGAAAAAGTGATCTTAATTTAATTTTTGAACAGTATATTTTATTTTTTATTATTTTTTAATATATTTTTTTAATCGTCATAAATATTTAAAAAAAAAATTACAATATCATAAAAAATAATTTCTTAATCCCTGAATAAAAAAAAAAACCATTCAGAACACAAATAATTCGGGGCGAAAGCATTTCTGATATATATATATATATATCATTAATTTATGAATCATGCATGATGTATGCTCCTTTGACATTCATGCACAAGCTAGGTCAGTAGCTTACTAGCTAGCTAGCTATTCAATCCCACGTGCGTGTAAGGAATTTTCTTTCTTTCTTATTGCTTTGCTTATATATTTATATATTTACAGCTCGATCGATCGCAGCATGCATGCATGCAGCACATTATAATCTTCTTAGGGTTTGCGAGCATTAATCACATGCACGACTTTTTTTTTAAAGCAAGATTGCATTAAACAGCATACAAAGTAGCCTTGAAGACTGAAAATTAACAAAATACATCATTGTTGAGAGGATATTTTCCACTATGGAATTGTAGAAGTGATGGGGGAATATGGATTTGGGGATATTACCAAAGGCGTGCATTGTCGCTACCCACTGCGCTAAAGATTGATGAATTTTCATCGCCTTCCATTTCTTGAATGACTCGAGGTGATGTCTAATGTCGTTGATTATTTGACCCATGATCTATTCTTAGATTGCCGAGGCGTTGGAGATTGCTTGGATAGTGACTTTTGAATCGCCTTCTAAGATTATTTTTTCAAGCTTCAATTTTTCTGCTTCTTTAACGGCCATTAAAGCTGCAGATCCTTCTCCAACATTTGAGCTTACCTTGCTGATGAGATCGTTTTTTGCAAATAGTAACTCCCTGTTGTCCACCCAACAAAGAGATGCAAGAATAGATCCTTCATTTCTCGTGACAACATCGAATGTGAGGAGATGATATCCATCAGGTTGTCTTTCTTCATATTCCTCAATCTGGTTTTCTAGTCCTGCCCATGCTCTCGTGTGCTGTTTAACAGACTTAAAAACAGTTTTTACATACACAAAAATTGAGGGAGTTGCAATATCATGTTCAAGCTTATTCCTTATGAACCAAAGATGATCCATTGCCACGGTTGCAAAAATCTTGAATTCATGTTGCTCTTCTTCAGGTATTTTTAGAATGGTAGAAGGGTTAATGATTATGTTGATCATAGCTATATATAATAATGCTCTAGATCATACAAATATTAATTAACCTATATATATATATATATATATATATATGTGCTCTCATTCCTCATGATCATGATCAGTCTGCTTCACGTTCAAGCCGCTCCAAATGCATGCTGCTAAATATTGTTCCATGATGATCATTAGGAGCCAAAATAGGCCATGGGCCTTTGGCTAGCTAGCTATATATATAGGCATGTATCTATCTATATATATATATATATATATATATATATATCCCTCTTTTAATCCATTAATTAGGGGAACATCAACACATGATGCATGAATATCGATCGATGTTGTTGGACGACAACGACAGGGCATGCGGTGCTTTGGTTATAAATAGAATGACATGAAGAGCATAAAATAAGGAAATTTTCAATATTTCATTGAATCTTAATTTTTCTAATGTCAAAAACATCCTTCTCTATCCATATTTATATATACATACATATATATATATATATATATATATATATATATATATATGCATAAAGCCAAAAAACCAGTTTGATCCGTTTTGATGAGCAATTGTTTTTATTTTGTAATTCTCTATGTCACGATCGACGTAGACTTACCGGATAATATATACGTATACAGGTATTCCGCGAGCTTACCTACCTGAAACAATTATATCGCAAATAATATTGGTATTATCACCATTTAATATATTTCATGGTAATTATGATCGACGATATATGCTAGCTCTAGCTAGCTTAATTGGTCATGCATGGCTCTAGAGATAGAATGGGCTATTTATATATATATATATATATATATATATATATGTATGTATGTTTGTATGTATCTACATGATGGACGAAATGCTGATCCTCGTAATCAAGCTGCAATCTAGCTAATGGCAGTGAATATGATTCGCACCAGCCAAAACAGGTACTCGTTTAAGATCGATGAATGTCACCCCAGTACTTCGGTCTGATATATCTTGATCGATCCCCAGACAAGAGTCTCGTGATCAAAGAAAAATTGCTCCCTACTGGAATATATATATAAATGTGGGTATATATAGCTATCAAAAATATATATATACTTGAAAAAAAAAACTAGGAGAAAGTTGCGTAACGTGTGTGTGTGTATACACACACCTGTGAAGTTAGAAATGATGAGGAAAACGTAGAAGCTGGAACAAAAAGGCGCACCAACTCATTTGATTTGTGAGCTAAGCTCAGTTTTGGAGGCATTAAGGCCGTATGGGACCCAACTGAGAAATTTTTCTTGAGAGAGAGAGAGAGAGGGATGCCGCGTTTGTTTGTTTGTTTTCCGTGTTCATAGCCAATTAATGTTACAGAGGTTGAGCATACAAAGAACCTTATCGAACGTGTCTATGATGCTAATTAACTGCATCCTTTCCGGTTCAGACAGATGATTAATTGGGTCAAAGTTTTCTGAATACGCCAATTAAATATCAAGTTTGTACGATTGCAGAGATCTCGGTGAAAAAGACAAGAAAAAATTATCACCCCCCATCAACCACATACATATATAGAGAGAGAGAGAGAGAGAGAGAGAGAGAGAGAAAAATCAGATTCCATTTCAATCTTCAGATTTTGGTGCTAAATACTAAATAGATACAGCATAGTGCGTACTATAATCCAATATTATAATTTTAGAATCCTTCTGTTTTGTGTGGTCCTATATATTCGTCAACTTGGTGCAGCATCATAGATTATCAAGGTATTAACATTCCCGAGAGAGAGAGAGAGAGAGAGAGAGAGAGAGCCACACATTCACAGACAGATCGGAAAAGAGGGCTATATATGGAGCTGAATGAACAATGTTTCCTAGAGGAATTACTAGCTCTAAGAGGGGACACTTCGAAAATCATCCCAGCACAGATGAATGAGGTCTTCTCTAATGGTTGCAGTACTTTTGATTACTTTGAGCAAAACCCAGCCATTTCTTTTCCAGAGTACTCCTGCTGTGAAGGATTCTCTCCGCAGCTTGCAGAACAAAACTTGGAAACCTCCTACATGACTTTCAATCAAGTCTATTGTCCATTTGGCAATGAATTCTCAGCTCCACAGCTTACTGATTCATCACTTAACACACTGCCTTTTCCTGTTCAAGAAGACTATGATCCATTTGCCATAATGGAAGAAAAAGATCAGCTGGGTATACTTGGGAATGAAATTCACAATTTGGAGCTGCAAGCTTCTTGCAAAGCTGAGCCAATCCAGTCCCCAGAAGCTCAAGTTTTCAGCATGGGTGAGTGTCTCCAAGGAAAGAATCGAGCTAAGAAGCTGCAGGGCCATCCATCAAAGAATCTAATGGCCGAGAGAAGAAGAAGAAAGCGGTTAAATGACCGCCTTTCAATGCTAAGATCCATTGTTCCTAAGATAAGCAGGGTAAAGCAGTAAGAGCCCTTTTTCTAATGTCTTTTAGGAGAACGATTTCCTAAGCATAAATTGTTCATATTTATATGGAATCTGATGCTTTGTTTGGATTTTGATCTCAAAGATGGACAGGACGTCTATACTTGGAGACACTATAGATTACATGAAAGAACTCATAGGGAAAATCAATCATTTGCAACTAGAAACTGAAGCTAATCCAAACAGTACAGAAATTTCCAAGAATGTAAGACCAAATGAAGTCTTGGTGAGAAATTCACCAAAGGTAAGGACTAGATCTGCATGCTCTCTGCTCATAACACTGTACAGATTCTCAAAATTAATCAAATGTCAATTGCCAAAACTTGCAGTTTGATGTGGAGAGAAGGAATGTGGATACCAGGATTGACATCTGCTGTGCAGGGAAGCCAGGGTTGCTGCTACTGACACTGAGTAACTTAGAAGCATTAGGCCTTGAGATTGAAGAATGTGTAATTAGCTGTTTCAATGACTTTACAATGCAAGCTTCTTGCTCAGATCAGGTACTTAATATAATTATCTGCCAATTTCCATTCGGTTGAGGTTTTTGGTTTTTCTTTTGTCATTGTCTTGATCACTCTTGTCATGGCAATCACACAGGATATGGACCAGAGAGCCCTACAAAGTTCTGAAGACATAAAACAAGCATTGTTCAGAAACTCAGGATTTGGAGGAGGATGTCTTTAAGGATAAAAGAATACAGGAAGAGAAAAATAAAATACTGGGATTGAATTTTATATATTGGTTTTCAAATCTCTGTATTTTGAATGAGCTTTTACAAGTGAGAGGTTGAAGTTCTCCTCTTCCATCTTTTGTTTTTTGTTTTCCACCTTCGAATAAGACTTGTCTGTCTCTTGAAAGCCATCAGCTGTGTAATTTTATCCACAAAACTGTTTTTTCTACCTTCAATCGCAACATGAGGTGAGATTAATTAATGTTTTGGGGATTTTTTTTGGGACACAGATCCCACAGTATGGCACAGAAACAGCAATGCTACATATATCTTGAATGTTGCTTAATTATTTTAAAATTTTAATTTAGTTTTTTTTTTTTTTTTTTTTTTTTTAATGTAGATTCAGTATTTACTCATTTTTTAAATAAATTATGTTACGCTTACGCATTCCACGACTGCAAATATCATTTCTTAATCTAGAAAAGTGATGCAAAAGTTGATTTCCATAAGCTTCACCATCAACAGCAACATTAATACCGTTGTCTTTGCCAATGGTATTTGCCCATAGATGTTGTGCTATGCCTGGTGTGTAAGTGTATTAAGGTTTTAATAAAAATATTACTTATTCTACATAAAAGAAATCTATAAACTAATATAATTTTATATGATACGTTATATTTATATTTATAATAAAATAAAATTTATTATCTAACGCACCATATTAAATCATATTAATTTATAGATTAACTTTTATGAAATATTAAATCTTTTTATAACCGAAACATTTCAATTACATGTTCGATCATCAGCCAACAAAAACAATAAAAACTGTACTCAGATTCGGAGGATAGAATAAGCTGAATTAATTGCCTTTTCCTTCTTATGGTTAAATCAACGAGCAGCCATTAAAAACAAAAGCTATAACGAATCCGAGGATATAATAATATGCATGATCATGCCTTTTTTTCTTCTTCGCAATCTGATCCGACAATTAATAGTACTACTTATATTAATAATAATAATTATCTTATTATTATTTTTCTAATTATGGGAGACGAGGAGGGCCTCCAAGCTAATTCGACCGTCTAATCGGTAGGAATCTTTTGACATGACCAGAAATTTTTGGAAGAATATTGAACATCGATCCTCCTGCATAATTGCTGCAAAAAGTCCCCAGCAAATTAAAGGAAAAAAAGTACGTACTCACGAGACAATATCCTCCTGCATATTGAACATCGATCCTCCTGTAGCACTACCCCTTTCCAAAAAGGATGCATGCAGGATGATTGATGGCCATTTCTTCTCTCTCTCTCTGGGTGCATCGGAAAGCACTGACATCAGAAAATGAATGGTTCTTCAAAATTTAAAAAGAGATTTGGAGTTAAAACGTTTGGTATTGGATTCAGTAAATTATAAAGCTTTAATTTTTAGCTAAAATATATTTATTTTTATCTTTGTATTTAAAGATTTACTGTTCAAAGTCTATATTATTATTTTATTACAAAATCCTTCCACCAACCGCCTTCTTCTTTTTTACCCGTGATTTCGTTTCTTCTCCCAAACCCTTTCTCTTCTCCTCTCTTTCTTTCCTTCCAACCGCCCATAAATCCATTTTAACATTTTTTCTTTTTCTTTTAATCTCATTCCTTTCCTTCCTTATTTCTATCTCCCATCTCTTCTCGACTTGGAGTGTAGAACAAGTAGGCGAAACCCTATCTCCAGCCCAGTTCAAGGTCCATTTTCGTCGAACATGACCCAAGACATAGAGATGAAGGAGCTCCCAGCTCCCTCTAATTCAGCTTCTTCCTCTCCTCCGTCAACTCTCCACCATAAGATCATCCTTTACATTCCAATAAAGTATATTATATGTATTTTGGGTCTAAGCCTGCATTTGGATGTTGACCTGAGTTGAGTTGAGTTGATAAAATATTGTTAAAATTTTATTTTTTAATATTATTATTATTTTTTGATTTTAAAAAGTTGAATTGTTTATGATATTTTATGTTGGAATTTGAAAAAGTTGTAATAATGAGTTGAGATGAGTTTAATTACCAAACGAAGCCTAAATCTCCGTTCTTCTTGTAAAACTTCTCAATTGGTTAGTTGGGGTTTGATTGAGTTTTTCATACTCGAAACTTGGTGTTGAAGTTTGAATGTCTGATTTGGATTGGGCGAAATCTGTATTTTATGGGCTATGCTTCAGATTTGAAGGAGATTGCGTCTCTCATTGAGACTAGTGCATACGCCCAGGAGGTCCGATGAATTGTGCGTGTGGTCCGACTCACCATGGCGCTGAGGCGGAAGTTAAAATGCGCAGGTTCTTTCTGCATTCCTCGGTTTTGCTATCGTCCCGAGTTGCTCATTTTGATGCATAACATGATATTGAGACTGCCTTCTTATGAAGAAAAATAATATTAAGACTAGATTAAGAAAATTTCCTTTCATCTTCACTTATTCATTAAAATTGGTGTAAAAAATCAAGTCAGCTTGTTCTGGTACAAACGCTGCTAATTTCTCCTGAAGTAGAAGCAAAATACTTCGCTTCTGTTTGATGGGAAACTAGCAGTTTTCTAAGACTTTGAGATGTTCAGGAACTATAATAGGCAGGTATATGAGATAAACTGTTACAAGAGGCTGATAAGTTGGGGTACTATTAACAAATGAATTAATGGGAGCGTTATATACAGATATCCATAAGCTTCAAAGATTTATATTCAACATAGAATAAAATAGATGTTTGTTGTTGGGTATATAATGCTTGCTATTTTTTTTTTTTTTTGTGATGGCCTAATTTTGTGTGATGATAGCAGCTTGATGTTGAGTTAGATTAATCTGAGTTAATTCTTGAGCTTGTTGTGAAAGATCTTGTTGCTGTCATGCAGTTGCTTTGTCCCTCTCTTGCTCTCAACTACCCTCCCACTCTCCCTTTTGATTAATAATATGCATTTTGATCTGCCAAAACTATCTGGCATTTTGGACATTTTCTTAGTTGTTGTTTTTTATTCTATTCAATGCTGGAACTAGAGCAGTCCCAGGAAAGAAGCAAGATCTCCCAAACTGCATCAACGAAAAACATTCAGACAGAGAGGTCCATGCACATGACTACAGTTTGCCAAAATTAACTATGTCCATAGAAACACATTGTTGTCTAGGCTCCTTGGTGCTCATCTTTCAAACACCAGTGAAGATCAGAGGCTTCAATATCTAATTAGAGCAATCCACCTTAGTTTATGGATAGAATCTCCATGCTTGTTAACTTCACCAACTTTGCTTCTGTATTGGTATCTATTATATTATTTTCACTAAAATTATATGGTAGGATGGCTAAATTATATGGGATATAGAGACAAAGTTCCAATTTTATGCATTGGTCAATGACAGCGAGGCAGGAATAATCCTTAGAGGTATTTGTCAATTAAATTAACAATCTATTCACTATATCAGTGTTAGTAGGGCTGTACAAAAAATCGGCAAACCGACCGGGACAGACTCAGACCGACTGCTGGAGGTCGAAACTGGCAGGGAACCGGTCGGTCGTCGATGGTAAATTATCAAAATCGGCATCGGCCAGTTCGGTCCCGGTTTGGACCAGCCAAAAACTGAAAAATCGGCCGACGTCATATACATTTTTTAAAAAATATATTCATTCATTAAACGATATCGTTTCACTTAAATAAGTGAAACGGCGTCGTTTGCATCTTACATTTAGAAAAAAAAATAAAGGGAACGAAAATGCCAAATGGCGCCATTCCTACTAGTGCATATTATCCCCCAGCCCAGTTTCTTTCCCCGTCCATCTTCTTATTCGATTTCGACACTCAGCACTTCAGCAGTCAGCGCAGCGCCGTCCATTCCACTCCAGTGACCAGTCCAGCAACTCCAATCTCCAACCATTCACGGCTCACCGATGCCCAGCAGTCCACCGTCCAGCAGCGGCGCAGCCTCCACCGCTCCACGTTCCTCCGGCAAATGGCGCAGCCCGAGAGCCTCCATTCTATTTTTTAGGTATGATTTTGTGAGATTTATGAGGATGAAAATTCTGAAATTTTGATTTAAATTTAGTGATGAGTGTCGATTGATGAGTCTGATCAGTTATTAGTGATTTTCTTGAAATTTATTTTTTGATAAGAGCCTAAGAGGACCAATCGGTGGATTAGGGATTATGTTTTCTGGTTTGAGATGGTGAAATAGTGAATCGATGATTGAAGATTGATGGTATTCCAATCTAGGATTAGGGACTGTGCAGTGTGAATTCACGGATTGAATGAACAATGAACAATCGGTTTTATAGATTTTTTTTTAATAGATTTTGTACAATGAACAATCGGTTTTATTGACAGTTTTGTTGAAAGTAAAATAATTTGTGATGTTTATTGAAAGTAAAATTTATGATATGTTATAAATAATTTATTATTTTTATTGACAATAAATGTTCATAATTTATTGAAAGTGAATGAGCCTAACTATCATATACTTGCGAGTATTGCACGAGACGTGTTAGCCATGCATGTTTCCACAGTTGCATCAGAGTTAGCATTTAGTATGAGAGGTCATATACTTGATCATTTTCGGAGTTCCTTGGCTCTGAGAACTGTTGAGGCACTTATTTGTACTCAAAATTGGTTGCGACATCTGTCAACGCCAATTGATATTCGAGACTCCATGGATAATGTTGAGAGCTTTGTAGTAGAATCTAGTAATGTGTTTTTCTCATTCAATTTCCATATTCATTTATTTTTATAATTTAATTTTTTTTTCATTATCTTAATTTATTAATATTTATTTGGTGTTTTCTTATAGAGTTAGGAGCATCACACATCACAACTATTGATGATTGAAGAATCGAAGATTGCAGTTGAAGAATAAAGATTTCTTGGGTTTTATTCAAAAATAATTGTTATTTGTTGCTTACTTGCTTAAGACAATTTAGTTTTGTTTGTAATGTGTATTAAACATCTATTGGAGTTTTTTTTATTTATCTAGTAATTAGTAATTTAGTATATAAGATAATAAGACTATAAAATATAAGTAGTATATATGTAGTAGTTATTAGTTACTAATAATATATATATGGCATGATTAAAATTAAAAAGAAATTGAATAAATTAATTAATTTGAAAAATTTTGAAAAAAAAAATCTAAATGTAGATGATCTTGAATAACAAATTGAGCCCAAAAAGAGGTTGAATTGGATCTTAAAATAGCCCAAACAGAATAGCTTAAACCGGCCCAAAACCTGTGGCCCAAACCAGCCCAAAACCGAACCGATAAGTCGGTTTTTCAACTCTAAGTGTTAGATTGTAATTAAGGCCATAATATTAAAACAAGAGAAAGCAAGGACACCTATGGGTAAATCAACATATATACAAGCATAATATTTGATGTGGATGCCAACAATAGTGAAAATAGATGTAAATCAAACTACACAGGAAAGAGAGATTTTCAAAAGGAAAATCTTAAATAATGAACAATAAAAAGGGATTGCAAAATATGAAAGAAAAAATTAAAAATATTATTATTAAAAAAATAATATTATATTATTATTTTGATGAATCTAATGGCTAATCCAATGTGAAGTTATAGATAAAGAGGTTTTAGATATATGAAAAATATATACTTTTCATCAAAATTTGAAGATAAATTTGATGAATCTAATACTGATTAGGAACCGACGTTCAATATCAACAATATTGGACGTTGATGATCATATCACATCGACGTTAGGTAAGCGCAATAAAATCAACTGCCATACTTTGTATGCCCATTACAGGGCACGAAGGTTTACCCGCCCCCCCGCCCCCCCCCCCCGGTGGTCTTCCAAGAACCGATTGCCCATGTCAACGTAACAAATACTAGCAATGCAGTTGCTACAAAGGCTCAGAGCCAAACAAAACAAAAGACCTCTCAGATAAAGCTAAGATTGAGAAAGGAAAAGGGATTTTAATTAAAGAATCAAAGAGGCCTCCGATCACAATCAATCACTTGGTAATACTGGATTTCTAGGGCATGAAATCAGTTCCAGAGAAGGGAAATTTGCAGGAATCATGACACAAAGGGGAAATATCACCTGAAGGAACCAACGGAAAATCAAACAACTCACGACGACGCCAAAAATCAGAGGGTAGTGAAACTTGCTAGCGGCTCTTCCACCAGTTCACTGTTCACCATCCCTCATCAGATCACTGTAGATCATAAAGAAGATCCACCAACCAACCCATACCCCTTTACTCCGGAAGTTAATACCTTCCAACCAAAGCTGTTCACATCAGTCAACGCAAGCAGTCATACCCACTCCCATCTGACGGAACAGCAACTTCTCTACAGCAACCTGATGGGGACTCAAGACTTCCGAGCCACACAAGCCTCTCAAGGCCATATTAGTACAGACCCGGGCCAACTCAATAAAATGGTCCCATTTATTCAAGCAAACCCAATGCTCTCACCTAACCTATCTTTAACAACTATCATGGACCCAAGTCTTCTGAAAGGCCCTCATTCCGTATTGAGCAAGTTTCTGAACCGGTCTAGCTTATCCCAGTAAATCTTGGCACCCAGATGAGCTAGACTTGCGATCCCAACCCATTGAAAAGGAACCTTGCCCAAATTAAATTTACCATCATTTAATGGGAAAGAATAACTCATCGTCACCATCCACCTTGTAATCGCCATAGATGAAAGTAGACAACTTATAACTTATTCATAGGGTGTGTGGGTGTTTTTCGTAAGACGTAGAATGTGAAATGATGAATAGTGACTGATGAAAAGAAGTTTTCTTATAATAAATGTCAAAGAGGGATCAAAGTCGACCATAAATACCAATTGCATGCACGAATAAAGTTGTAGAGAAATCATTTTTTGTATATGAATAGTGCATTTGTGCACATATGTACTTTTTTTCTCAAAGGACAAAAAAAACAGCTACAACTATTGATCAGTTTCTGCTAAAAAAATGTAATGAGTTGGCTTGGAATCATAAAAAGCAGTGTTTGGGCTTTAAATTAAATATCACGCTATTTTATAAATTTATTTTTAAAAAATATCTTTATAAATTAAAATGTATAAATAATACGTAAAAATAACTGACATAAAATTTTTATTTGGCAAGTAGATCGCAGCTTTTACTGACTTCTAATCCACACGTGGGCTTTCTTTGATGGGCCCATGTAAAAGCCCGCGTGATCCATCAGCTAATTTATCGACTCGGGCAACCAATCATTAATCAAGTGTGAAAAATGCGCACATAGAATTTTTGAAAAAATAAAATTGAAAAACACGTTGAGAAGAAAACAACCAACGCAAACCTGAGAAGCTCGGCTCCACGACCGTAATCGAGTTGAATTGGTCTTTGGCTTGCCGAGCTTAGCTCGAATCAAAATACTCGAGTTCGAGCTCGAGATTTTTTTTTATTCTTTATTCGAGCTCGGCTCGATAAGCTAAACGCTCAACTCGAACTCGTCCCACAAACGAGTTTGAGTCGAACTGAGCTCGAGCTCGAACTATATATTTTTTTAATAAGATTTAATAATTAATAAAATAAATAAATAAATAAATAAATAAAAATCTAATATTGAATTTATACAACTAACAAGTAGAACCTCTATTAAATTATAAAATTTTAAAAAATTTATAAATAATTAATATCTAACTAGTTGATATTTATCCAAAATAACAATATATTATATGCCTACATATATTATTAATACATACACTTAATATGATATCATATATCTATTTCATATATGGTTCTCATATACAAGTATATGAAATTATTAAATTTTAATTACTAATTATTATACAAATTATAAAATATACCAATGAAGTATATTCACTATATAGACATAAATAATTAGATTACATATTATATATTTAATTATAAAAGTGATATGCTTATATTATTAGTTACTATATATATATATATGTGTGTGTGTGTGTGTGTATATACGTAGGTGTATATATATTTATCAATATATGAATGAGTTTTAATCGAGTTGGGCTAACGAGTCAAGTCAAGCATAAACGAGCGAGCTTTAGTCGAGTCGAGTTTTGTCGGGTATATGTCATTTACAATTCGAGCGGGTATCTGCTTTCACGAACGAATTTTTTTTTTTCACGAGTCGAGTTCGATTCGAGTTTAACCGAGCGAGTATCGAACGAGCTATCAAGCAGACTGGTTCATTTACAGCCCTATTCGGCTCCATTTTTCCCCTGCATTCACTTCCCATTGTCTCCGCATACGGACTCGCCACAGCCACGTCTCCGCATACGCACTCGCCACCGCCACTCCTTTATAAGTGGCATATTCAAGTAATATTAGTTGAGAGGGTGATTATACTTCAATGAGAATATTGACCCAAAAAAGAAAGCGACAAGCCCTGGGCTCTGAAACTTACATTTTTCAATGGCAGTAGGGATTTTTCAATGCCAGATAGGGATTTCAGGCATTGGAACCTGATTTGAGAAATTCATGTTGCCTACCGGATCAGTAGGTCTCCGTTTGAGAGCTCATACTATGTTCATCTACCATTAAGCTTGTGTTTGTGCTACATTCTTCTGATTCATAAATGGCAGGATAGTCAGTCGTGATTCATAAAGCCCAGCTTAATTAGATTTTGTAGGAGAAAACGGTATCCCAGTTTAATTACAGTGTATTTTATCAACATTTTCAGCAGACAAATGAGAATTATTCCATGTGGTGGCTCCTTTCCTTTTAGCCCAATAGTTGAAGTTTAAACTCTGCAATATGGAGTGGAGCAGGTGTGAAGAGTGAACTAGTGCAAATGAGAAGTCATATGATCTAATTTTCAACTCATATGATCTCATTTTATATTGTTTTTAGCTTGCCCTGTATTACCACCCATTGTTTTATGCATCGTTTGTCATATGGGATATATATTTGTGTATGCATATTACATGCCTATATGGTATTTTTATTAAAAAAAAATATAATATTGCTTGAGGTTTTAGAAATGAGTCCAAAAACATGGAGTTCATGTCTTCCAACTGGAAAATTTCCACAAACTGTACATAAATATAATTTTTTCGGTTGTTTTGCAGTTTGATTTTCCAGAAATTGTACCAGTTTTCTTTGGGAAAATTTTCTCCTCTACACATAAGCTAGCCTTTCATTCTTCTTCTATACTTTTGTCCCTCATAATCATAAGATTGCTGAACTGTTTTTTTGGCCAAACAGTTGGTGTGACTCAAGAAAGTGTTCCCATTCAGGTTTAATACCTCTTATTGTCTTTAAATTATGAGTAATGCTACACACAGTCGTGGAATACGCAAACGCCGTGCAGTCGCTTTGAAAAAGAGTGAGGTCCACTATTAAAAAATTAATTTCTTTTCATGTGTGTCCTATATTTATTTACTTTTTTCAAAACGATTGCACGGCGACTGCACACTCACGACTGCAAGTATTATTTCTCTTAAATTATAGTGTTATTAGTTGCTTTTAAACTATATGATTCAGACTTGCCGTGATAGGGGTAACTTTATAATCAAGTTTTTTTTTTTTTAATCTATTGTTAGCCACATAGAAACACTACCAAAGTTTTGGACTCTAATGGAACTCAGCTTGGCCAACCATTCATTGGGACGCAAGAAAGTGTAATTTACCATGTTAACTATGTCGAAATGTTCATGATTTTGTTGGCATGATCTTTATACAAGTTTTGTTAAGTCAATGTTTTATTATATTCACAAATGCAACATGGGGTGGATGGAACACAACCGGATAGCTTGGCTGGGACAGAACCGGACCTGTATGGAGCTGCGGTTGGAGATATCGAAGTAGATCAGAATAAGGAGTGATGTATCCCTGTCTTGAAGTTTACGGCAGCAAGTTCTATGATGGGAAATTATTATGAAAACAATCTTTGCTTCTTGTTTTATGCGATGTATATTAAACGAATTAAAGTACTGCTGATTTTTAAGTCAATATCAACCACTTTTTCATGATGATTAATGTGTTTTTCTGTTTTAGATAATAATTTTGGTGATTGTATTTAATGTCAATCAGATGCAGATAGATCTGCTTGCCCTTTAACCAATTGAAAATCAATCTTGCTGATATGAGTTCATTTTGATAGGTGTCGGTGTGATTTTATATTAGTATCAGGATGATAAATGTGTGTGTGCTTTTGTATTTGACAGCTTGTAATCATGAACTGCTATCAGGTTGGTAGATGTCTGTTTGTAAATTTATGAACCTGGAATGCGATGGTCATTTTGCCTACAAATAATCTTGTGATCCTGGACATTGAGTTGGTATTTATTTTCCATGTAGGGGATATAAACGTTTGAGAATGTGCAATTTTCTATTCCCCGTCAAAATAAATTAACTCTATACCCAGAAGTGACAAATTCACAAACTTGACGAATAATTTTGTAGAATACATCTAGTGTTCCTTTGTATTGAAAACAACCAAGAGGACATATTGCCACAGTACTATGAATTACAGCACGTGTACATGTTGGGGAACATCTTCGATCGGCAAACATCTGTGTCAACATATGGCAAAGGAAAAATTAATTGACCACATACTGTTTGATGGTATACTTGAACAAATGAGGAATGCCCCTAAGATTGTAAACACATAAGCAAAATGTTGATAATAATATTAGAAAAGTGAGGGCCTTATAACAATCTGGAAAGGAAAAATCTAGTTATAAGCGATTCTGCTCACTAATACGCGCACCCATTCAATATGATTGGTCAGAAATTAGACTTTATTGAAAACAATACTAATTTAAATTTAGAATATGAAGACAAGAATATTAGTACGCAGATTAGTACGCAAACTTGCTTGTACATAGCAAAACTCTAAGGCCTACACTCTAAGGCCTTCCCAATAGCAAAAAGATATATAAAGTGATCAACCCAAGAAAGAAGAGAAAGAAAACCAGAACACACGCATATGCCCTTATAACATTTTCTCATTGGCATCATTGTAGGTTTGGAAATCAATATGCTTGAAGTTTTGTACCTCCTTCACTAATACGAATACAACATCATCTCCTTTTATTTTCCTTTAACATTTCCAGCCATCACCACGACAGACTCATAACACTTAAGGGCCCAAAGCTTCAACCAAAAGTAAATTTGGAAACATCATCAATTCAAACAAACTACAGAGGACCAAACACAGGACAATAAATATGCACCAAATTTTATATGCCATTTGAAATTACAATGGACATACATTTTTCATGGGGTATTCAGGAACACGCCAAGGTTACAAATTTGCAATTACCAGTCAGTTTAGGTAAGCCAAGAAACTCTAGTAACTACTCATGTTTAGAGTAGAATATGAATAAAAAAACGGACTACAGTAACAATCAATTTACAATTTCGATTCAAACATTGAAGGAGAAAAAAGCTCTAATGATCGAGGAATGTGGTTGCAGAACAATTATCATTTTCGGTCCAAAAAACGCCATGCGACTAATAATATTACTTCATGGATGCGAGTAAGAAACCCCTGCAGCCTGTGCTTGCAACCTTGTCTGAATCAACCTAAATTTATCACAAAATCACAGAGAGAGAGAGAGAGAGAGAGATACTGAGGGGACGACAGGTTGACGGAGAAAATGGAGATTGAATATGAGATTTTTGTAAAAGGAGAAGATTTTTGCAAATGTAAGGTGAAGGACGGGGAATGAACGCCGATTTAGGGTTAGGGTTCTTCAGCTGGGGTCTGCGATCATGGAGGAGAGAATGAGTGGAAGGGGGGAAATGTATCTCACGTGGGGAAGTGAAGGAGAAGAAAACGGTGCATTTCACTTAAATGAAAGCACTGTTTCATCAACTTGTTTGAAATCGGAAATTAACCGATTTTACAAGTACAAAACGCGTCGTTTCATTTTGTGAGTGGCATGTCAGGTAGATGGTGGTGCGCAAACTCGCCTTCCTCTCGAATTTGTCTGTGAGGAGAGATTTTGAATAAAAAATAAGTTAAATTATTTATTATATTTTATATGAATGGTTTAATAAAAGTTGAATTATTTATTATATTTTATAAAATAAAAATTTAAAAAAATTATTTTGAAATTTGAATTTCAAATGTTAATCACTTGAATCAAAACAGTCCCATAAAATGAAACAACAGATGCATTTTTCAAGGGTGAATAATGCAATATCGAGATATAAAACAAAATTTATTATATAATAATAATAATAATATATAAATCATTAAATTTGTACATACATTATTCAACATTAGAATTCCCATAAAATGTTTAAGGATACAGAAAAAACAAAATCTCAACTCAACATTATTTCATCAACTCATCTTTCATTATTATAATTTTTCTAAATTTTCATGTAAAATATAATAAACAATTCAAATTTTTCAAATCTAAAAATAATAATAATATATTAAAAAATAATATTTTAATAATATTTTATTCAACTCATTTAAAACCATTTCATTTAATCTCAATACCCAAACGATTGTTAATAAAATGTGGAATTTATCTTCACTTACTTGTTAATAATAGTAAGGTTTTCAACATTTATTTCTTGTTTATTTGTACACCAAAGTAACCAAAAATTTAATATATATAGCATAAAACTAGTAATAAAAAACCTCACAAATCCATCCACAATGGATTTTGTCCTATAAAGTCCATAGAGCTTTGGAAGAAAAAAAAAAATAAA
The DNA here is from genome assembly GCA_961763995.1 of Juglans cinerea. Classification (NCBI taxonomy): domain Eukaryota; kingdom Viridiplantae; phylum Streptophyta; class Magnoliopsida; order Fagales; family Juglandaceae; genus Juglans; species Juglans cinerea. The sequence continues at coordinate 23,377,074 of CAUIVZ010000012.1, read as the reverse complement.
TAGAATTCTTGGTTGAAATGGAGACAAGCCATTTTACTCATCCGGAAGTGTTTGAATGGCCAGCCCACTCGTACCCAAAGCCCAAGATGATAACGTGTGGATGACGTATGTGAATACGAGGAACGGGATGATGACGTGACGACCATTTCACACACACAAAGCATGCAAATGACATTTATGCATTGACATTTATGCACATAAATATATATTTTTTTTATCAAAAATTCTAAACATATATACTTCTATTTAATTAATACGTAATTTATTATTTTTATCTTTCTGTTTAAAATATTTAAATAAAATAATAAAAATATCATATATTATTTAAATAAAACTGTGTGAGATAATGTTTTCTTATATAATAATTATTATTTTTATATATTTAATTAGAAGTGTAAGGCGTGCGAAGGTAGCGACAGTAGTTAATGATTTAAAATAGGCAAAAACATATCGACAGCATACACAAACCACTCCCGAGCTATCGAGTGTGCAACGCACATTCTTAATCCAAATTTCATTCATTACACGTGATAATATGGAGTGTCGTGCGGGAGGGGATCATCCAGCTTCAAATCTGCAATCCGGGTGTCTGCTGGGTGAATGGCATGCGCGATCGAGTGCGCGTGAGAAGACAGGCAGAAGCGAAACATGAAGAAGATATATAGATATTAAAAAATAAAAAGAAAATGTGTCGCGTTGTGAAGGGTGAGCAGGCAATCAAAAATTATAAATAAATAAATAAAAAAGAAAAGGCGCTTTCTTGTCCCCTAAAAACATGTAATCGCTTCCCAAAATGTTTTTCTTTGTCCCCCTCTACCACGTAACTTGTGCTCTACTACTGCCCACTCTCTCTCTCTCTCTCTAACCAACTTCTCGAGGGGCACCAAACAGAGGAACTTCGATTTAAACAATGTGCATAAGTCTTATATTATTTAATTGAAAAAAACTAAAATTTATTATTAAAAAAATTATTTTATATTAAAAAAGTGACGCAACCAATCACATCAACGAAGTATGCAATAAGTAAATAAAAATGATTGCACATAAAATTTTTATATATAACTTTGACAAGTATTTAAATTTTGAGTAATTCTACATACAATCGTGAAGTGCGTAATCGCTTTGAAAAAGAGTGGGGTCCACTATTAAAAAATTAATTTTTTTCATGTGGGTCTCATGTTTTATTCATTTTTTTCAAAACGATTACGCGGCGGTTAAGCAATTCACGGTTGTAAGTATATTTTCTCTTAAATTTTATGGTATTTGGGGGATTGAGGTTTTTTATTATTATTATTGATAGAGATATGTGGGGGATTTGGTAATAAGTAGGGGAGTTAAAGCCTCAAATGTTTATTTTAATAAAAAAAAATTAGAAAAAACTTAAAAATGTCAATAATTATAACTTTTAAAATATTTAATCATAGTGATAATTTAAAGAACAAAAAAGATAATTAAGTATTGTAGTGAAACAATATATATATATATATAGAGAGAGAGAGAGAGAGAGAGAGAGAGAGAGAGAGAGAGGAGCAAAGATCCTCCTTTCACGCCGAGATATAGCAGTGGGAAGTATATAATGTTTGGAAGGAGAGGCAGTGAAGCACTATGATTGTGTGCAGGTAATGAATGTTCAATCTGAGTACCACCAAAGCCGGTCAATTGGGGGGTAACATGGTCTTTTCCGGTCAGCGCCCCGGGAGGGGGAGCTTCCTTCGACGTTTTTGTACAATCACGGCCTAAAAAGATAACGAGACGATATGATTCTTTTTTTCTTTTCTTTTTTTAAATAAAAAATAAAATCTATTGCTTTCATCTCTTACAAAGTTTGGCAAAAAAGGCAGTGATTTGGACACGGCCTAGATTTTTTTTGTTGATGTAGTTGTGGAAATTATATTTGCAGTTGTGATTGTGGAGTGCTCAAGTGCTAAATAATTATTTTTAAAAAAATGAATAAATATGATATTTACATAAAAAAAAATATTTTTTAATAATAAACTTCACCTATTTTTCAAAAAAATTACACGTTACTTATATACTTCATGACTATATCTAACATTATTATATGCTCACACTATAGCTATGCCAATCCCACCATTATTTCTACTCAGGGCCAAAATTAAATACTTAATTATTTTGCAATTTTGCTTTAAATGGAACCTAATAATATATAATAAAATTACTTTTAATGACATACTAAAATTATATTAATTTAATTTATTGTTGAGATCCTATGGACCATGGCAATACCTTGATTTCTCATAAGAGAACCAAGGATCCAATCCTCCTCCCATGAATCAAAAATAAATTATATTGATTTATTAAAAAATAATTTAAAAACTTTGTGGTTGTGATGAATACTTTTATTTAAAAATCTATCTATTAAAATAGTAAACACAACTTATATAAAATATTGTCACGTTAATTAGTATTAAATATATTTTTATTTTAAGTTTTTATAATTATATTAAATTTAATAATAATTTGTATTAAGAAATTTTTGCATTTAAGGTGCGGTTTGAATGATGTGATGAAAGTTGAATAAATTATTGTTAGAATATTATTTTTTAATATTATTATTGTTTTGAAATTAAAAAAGTTATAATGATGAGATGAGATAAGATGAAACATTTTTACTATCCAAACGGGACATTCTTTGTACTTAATCCAAAGGTATATCTTGTACTGATCTAGAAGTGAACTGAGGTGGGAATCATGAAAATTTCCAAATATTTAAGATCTATTCAGGATGGCTATGGATTGAGTCCTAAACATGCCTACTTATTTATTGTAAGAGTAATTCTATATACAACCGTAAAGTGCGTAACCGCCGCGTAATCGCTTTGAAAAAGAGTAGGGTCCACTATTAAAAAATTAATTTTTTTCATATGGGTCCCATGTTTTATTCATTTTTTTCAAAGCGATTACGCGGCGGTTATGCAATTCATGGTTGTAAGTATATTTTCTCTTATTGTAATGTCAATGGTTCTATGATATTTTACGAAAAAAAAATTCTTATATAAGAGATGATGTGTTATGAAGTGCTCTTTGGATATTGATAACATGTTTTCAAATTTCTAAAATTTCTTCCCCCACAAAAAATAATAATTTATTGATAAAATTAGGGTCGTGCTGTTTTCAAAAATATAAATTTCTAAATTTTATATGTTAGGAGAGATATTAGAGTTGGATGCTACATAAACATCCTCACTACTTAACTCATAATCAAGAATATCCTTATCTTAATATAAACAGTATCTCTAAAAATCTTATATTGAAAATTTTGAATAATATAAGATACAATGTTATAACCTATAAATCTTATACAAATCTTTTAAAAAAGTACAATCCGACATAAAAAGTAAAGTTTTTAAAATAGATTTTACTTTTTTCTCAAATGGCTTGTTAGTAACTTGCAAATAACTTCAAGCATTTCATTACGAGTGCTACCAGCACCACCAGGAATGCCCTTGTCCCGCCTCTTGCCTCCGCATGGGTGCATGGGATAATTTGAGTCCATGTACCTTGGCATCGTCCTCGGTGGGCGAGTGCCATCGTATGATGTTGGGGGTTGGATTGGCCCCCACAACCATCCGTCCCACCCCGCTCACCGTCCACTCACGATAAAAAAATATTTGGAAAACACCAAAACAACTGAAAAACAACAATAAAATCACATATCCATCCATAACAAATAAAAAAATTCAAAACAACAAGAAATTTGAGTCAAATAATCACATTATGGTTGTGGGTCTCTTCCCAAATCCACGGTCCATGACCATTTGTGACCGTGGTTCAAGATAGAGGTGTACAAGAACTACGTAAACTGCCCGGGAACTGACCAGACCGGCTGACCGGCTGTCGGAGCAAGGAAACAACCGAAACTGACAAGGAATCGGTCGGCGGGCGGCAAGAATTGATGAAAACCGATACCGGCTGGTTCGACACCGATTTGAACCTTTGGAAAACCGTTGAATCGGTTGACCCTATATATATTTTAAATATATGTATATAAAACGATGTCATTTTACACCTGGAAGTTTAAAAAAAAAATGGAACAGGGGGGTGTCATTTCAAAATAGATTAATAAACCCCCTGGCCCATCTTCTTATTCTTCCTCGCATCTTCTTTTTCCTCATAACGTCATTTCTTCCTCTGCAACTTCCTTCTGCTCTCTCATGGTAGACGAGGCAGCATCCCTCCTCTATCACAGAGACGTCGACGGCAGACCGAAAAATTGAACCGCGCCACGTTGAGACTGATAATATCGATTTTCTCTCCCCATTCGATTGGTTTCGGGTGGTTCTGTGCTCTCATGACAGACATCGGTGGGGCGTCGGTTTGAAACTAAAACCGCGCCGAACCCATCGATTTTCAACCCTAATTCTAGAGTCATTTGTGCTACAAAAAAGAGAAGAAAAAGTAGAAGAAGAGGAGAAGAAGAAGAGGAGGAGGGCAGACTCAAGAGAGAATGGGGGCGATGCTCAGCTGACGAGAGGGAGAGAGAGTAATAATGATGGGGGAGGAGGAGAGATTGAGGGAGGGGGGGGGGGGGGGTAACGAAAACGGGGGCATGGAGAAGGTTGGGTTTTAAATTAAATCTAAGCCTGAACAACGTTGCTTACATAATTTTATTTAAAAATACGATGTTGTTTTGTAAGTAACTTCTCAAAAGACGTCGTTTTATTAAAAAATTTATATTTTAATATGTATATGCTTCGCCGGGCGGACGGACGGACGGGACAAATCCCGAGTGGGCTTGGGCCTACCCCGGGCCTCACTCCCGATTTTTAGTTGCATGTGAGCATTAGTCAGCGCATTCCTCATCTGCGGCGGAGCCACCGCCCTGACCAAGCAACTGCTAGATTTGGAGGGTGGGGACTGGGGGTTGTTGTTTCGCGTCCGCCGCCCAGCCCTAGATTTCAAGACGAGGTCCTAGGTTTATTTGCTTTCGTGCCCTCGCAAAACGTCACTGACCTTCGAAATTCCCACGCAAATAACAAACTTTCGCTTTTAAAAGGGCAGTTTACTTCACTGTCGAACAAAAATCAACGGCCTGCGTTCAACCATCCATATACATCAGCAGCAGCCATTCATGCGTTCCTTCAAGTTGTTCGGCGGATTAGAAAAGGTGAAAAGAATATAATTTAGTAAAAAATATAATCTTTAATATATTATTATTAAAAAGAAAAAGACTTTTTTTCAGACAAAACTCTCTTTTGTTTGTCTAATTTAATGCATAGAGTTTCACATTGGACAGCAAAGAAGCTTTTGTTACTTTGTGCCAAATGGAGGGTCCTTAGCTCTCTCTCTCTAGACTCTATCCGCCCTCTCTCTCTCTCTCTCTCCCTCTCTCCCTCCGAGCTTCTTCTCTCTCCCAAACCAAACCCAGCAAATCGATATTTTTTTTCGGTAGCCACTGCCTCACAAATTATAAGTTTCTTCAGGTAAAAAAATTCAGCTCTTCAATTTACAAGACATGCTTCCAAGACTGGTTCTTTTTTGTTTTCTTTGCCAGTTTTTTGTTGTCCTTAATTTTCTAGTGACTCTACTTTCTGTTGTTACATCTCTGGCTTTCGTTTTTGTGCTGCTGAGGAATTGAAGGAATGAGAGATGGTTGTAATATAAATTTGAGGTCATATTTATTGTTGTTGTTGTTTTTGCTGCTGCTTTTCTTTTTGCTTCCTGTATAATGAACATCGCATTTTGAATGCTGTGGTTAGTGGAAGTTCTCTTTTTCTTTTTTCCTGCCAAGAACCCGCATACCGAAAACTTTTAATAAATTCTTCCTTATTTTTCTGCCTTAAAAAGCATAAAATTTGATTTTCTTTACTCTCGTTTTTGGGTTTTCCCTCTCTCAGATTATATATTTATTTTCCTTTTATGCATTTAAATTTGTAGGCCACATTTAGTTCAAGTACGCCTCTGCTTTTTAGATTTATAGGTTGCGGTTCGATCTGCTGTGTAATTACTTTTTTTTTTGAAATTATTCTCTTACGAATTTTTGGTCAACGTTCTGGACGTAGTTTAGTCCCTGAAGCTCGTTAGAATTTCTGTTCATTCCTCCCTGGATATTACGCAGCTTCTGTGCCCAAGTGGTCGCTATAAACTTCGGTTTCAAGTTATTTTAAACTAGCATTTCCTGTAACTACAGTGGGATCTCAAATACATGCTCAACTTTTTGTTATTATTATAATATACGTTGAACATGTTGCTTGTACCTAGTTTTTGGGCAAAAAAACAGACAATTGTTTGTGATTAAAGGGATGCTTGATTAGATAAAGGAAAGTTTGCAGTTGATCATTGGATTACATTCTATTTGTTTGCCTATTAAGGGTGCCAGCTGTTGTTTCATGTATTGGTGTTTACTCCTTTATCTGTTTAAAGATTCATGATTTCTCATATTTCTGATACATTTCTTTGATTATCAGATTAAAAAAAGAATTTCGGTATTTTGGGTTTTGCAAAATTTGGCAGGGTAAAAAAAATTTGGAGATTTTCAGTGTAAGTTCCAATGTCTCCTCCACTGCTTGGTGTTGGGGAGGAGGAGGGCCGGGGCAATGTCACTTTAATGGCTTCCTCCTCCTCACTTGACAGCTTATGCCGCAATAGCTATGAATTGAAAGAGCGCAACTACATGGGTTTATCCGATTGTTCCTCAGTGGACAGCTCAGTGGTATCCGCTGTGGCTGATGAGACTAAAAGTAGTAGTCTCAATGTGAAGGCTACAGAACTGAGGCTTGGGCTTCCTGGATCCCCGTCTCCTGAAAGAGATCCGGAACTCTGCTTGCCAAGTTCAACTCAACTAGATGAGAAACCCCTCTTCCCATTGCATCCTTTGAACGATGGCCACTACTCTTCTACACAGAAGAGTGTTGCTTCAGGCAGCAAAAGAGGGTTCTCCGATGCTATGGATGGATTCTCAGAGGTGAAAGTCACAGCTTTACTGAAGAGAATTGGATCTTGCTTACTGTTGGATCTATCTCTGATTTACCGCCACATGTTTGTTGCAGGGGAAATATCTTGCTAATTCAGAGGTAAAAGTGATGCTGTCTCCAAGGCCTTCTTCAAAATTGGGACTTAAAGCTGGTTCTGTTCTCGAGAACCTTGGGACTCAACCAGCAAACACAAAAGAGGTAGCACCACCAAAAATAGTACAAGAGAGGCCTCACGCTGCTATTGAACCCCGAGCAAGTCATAATGGTTCTGCAAATAGTAATAGCTGTGCTCCTGCTACCAAGTAAGTGCAAAGAGGGTTGTGATCATACTGTTGGGCTTAACCATGAGAATTATATCTCATATCCCTGTGTGGCAGGGCACAGGTTGTGGGTTGGCCACCTATAAGATCATTTAGGAAGAACTCATTGACCATTACTTCAAAGAACAATGATGAAGTAGATGGAAAAGTGGTGCCTGGAGCTCTGTTTATCAAGGTCAGCATGGATGGTGCTCCTTATTTGAGGAAAGTGGACTTAAAAAATTACTCTGCATACCGGGACCTGTCTTCTGCACTTGAAAAGATGTTCAGCTGTTTTACCATTGGTGAGTCAGTCCAAAGTTTTGGTTAATTTCAAAGATCATGGTTGACTTATTATATGATGTAGTTTTTTCGGAGCTTATATATTTTTGCACTTTAATGCTACATACTGTGGTTTGCATGGGCATGCTGCTGTTGTGATGTGTCAGGTCAATATGGATCTCATGGAACTCTGGGCAGGGAGGTGCTGAGTGAGAGCAAACTGAAGGATCTGCTTCATGGCTCCGAATATGTTCTTACATACGAAGATAAAGATGGTGACTGGATGCTTGTGGGTGATGTCCCCTGGGAGTAAGCTCAGATTCTCCTTATTTGTTTTTATTGCTTATCGAACTGTTACATAATGAAACTTTTTTATTTAAAAATTTTAAACTGCTGGCTTTATGATGTCGTTCTAGGGATGCTATTGTGTATTGGATATCTAATGTTAATGATAGTTGAGAATTTGCTGAAAAATACTTAGAAGCCAGTGAAGTGGCGATCTATATGGATAGGTATTGGAACACATGCATGGGATATGAGTTCATAGTATGCATGGTATACCCTATTGGCATGTCAAACAGTGCAGCAAGCTATTGGCCTGCAATTGATGGTGATGAATTAATGTGTAAGCCTTCACCAATAATGTTTATTGGCTCTATGCATAGCTTATAAAAGTGCAGTTTTATGAATTCTCCATTGGTCTCAAATGGGAGAAATATGGCGTGGTTATGATGCTTGCTTATTTAGCATGACTTAGGACAGCAAGATGAGAATTGTTCTCCACCTCTTTTGTGGATTTCCAACTAAAAATGAATTGAGACAGCTCCATAATATGTTAGCTTTGTAGTTTATACTTATTAAGAATGAGCTGACAAGTAGTAGTTAGTTTGGTCCAGTTTTACTTTTATAGATACATATGCTTAATCATTTTTGTAAAATTATGGAAAAGATCTGATATATTCTACTCCTTTGTTTTATATGTAAGGAATAGGCTAGGTGTTCTCTCTTGTATGTACTTAGTGTACTTGGTTATGCCTATTGATATTAATAAATTTTTACTTTAAAAAAAATGTAAAGAATACTTTCTGTTGTCCAGAACTCAGACCTTATTATACTCCTTAAGTGGAATAGCTTTTAATTTAGAAAATGAACTGTCAGCCATAGCAATAGAGAGAAGATTACTGGTATTGGCTTGGGCGAAGAAAGGGAAAAATGATTAAAAGATCTTCTTTTATATAATACTATCGAAGATTCTGAGATGCTGGCATTTTGGTCAATTTGTTATGAGCTGAACCTTTACTTTAGGAGTAAGATTCTCTACATTGGGGTTCATCTCTAATTAATTGCTGCTTGCAGCACACGTTTTATTACCCAGAATAGCTGTCTACTAAATTCCTAGGTGGAATATAATGTAACCTTTTACTTCTTGCAGGATGTTTATTGGTACATGCAAGAGGCTGAGAATCATGAAGAGTTCTGATGCTATTGGCCTAGGTGCGTATATCATGCATCCATAAAACTCTCTTACGTTTGCCCACCTCAGTAAATATTCAAACCACCCCTGTCCTTATTCAAACAGTTTTACACTCAAAACGGTGCATAAAGAAGTTGAACCCAGATCAGAGTCAGTGTGACTCTTAACAAAAAGTTGTTCATATTCTATTCATGGCATCTATACAACTGCTTAGCTTTTGAACTGATGCCTTTTCGATACCTTTAAATAATTGCTTTAGTACTTGAAACATTTAATGACAAATGCATTCCGCATGAATGATTTGTAGTAAAGTTAATGCTGCAATGTAGGAAGTCGCCCAGAAACTTAACCCGGTCTAGCCATGTTAAGACTGCATTTTTTATTTATGGCATGGTGGTTGCTATCCAACCTGATCTCCTGCTTAGTATCTTAAAAAACATAATTTTATTCTTAAAAAATGAGAGCTATGGGATGGAATGGAACCAAGTGATGGGCCTGAAAAGATCTGGGTCCCAAGTTTCACACAAGGTATAACTCGACCATGATTCTTAATGCTGGCTTCTGCCTAAATTACATATGAAGATACTTTGGGTGATGCTTGTTCATGAGTTGCATTTTGGCACCCGCATTTTACATGTCAGATTCAGTTCTCATGACCCTTTTTTTTTTTTGTGCACAGCTCCAAGGGCCGTAGAGAAGTGCAGGAACAGGAACTAGCTAGCTCTGGACATGATTAATCCTATCCTTCCAGCAGCCCACCAGAAGATGAGAAGGTAAAGAAGCAAATCAACCAGATTTTAGTTGGAGGATGAGTCAATGAAGAATGGTAGGTTGTTGGACTGGGTAGGAGATCTTGCCTTGGCTGCTTTTACTATGTTACCTTATTTATGTTTTTCTTCGCCATGGAATTAATATTCTTGTGGGCAATTTCAAATTTGTTATATTTGTAGGACTCCCAAGACCTTATGTATGTGGGAGTACGTTTGTTGTTCTTCTATCTGTGCAAGTCCTGTTCCGGTACAGAATGCTTAGTATGTAAAGTGCATTGGTCTGTGAACTCTACTCTGTTATGTATGCCTGTATGATCAAAGACCTCCAAGTTTTCTTTCGGCCTGACTTCCTTTTCAAGTTGTTTGCGTCTGTGTATGATCATGATTCCCTTAAGTTATTAGAACTTGGGGTCAATAGGAGAAATAGACACATGAAATAGGTCTGATAGCATTTATTGAGCATTTAATACTCTCCTAGTTGAGTTACTGATTAAAAAAAAAAAAAAATACTCTCTTAGTTGAGTTATTGATGAAAACAAAAAATACTCTCCTAGTTGAGTCTCAAGTTTAGACAAGAATTTGAGAAATTTTTGTTCACGTTAGGGGTGGGCGACCGGCCACCACATCCGGCCACCACATCCGGCCCCTCCACCTCACATGGGGCAGTTGGGGGCATCCACCCACACATTGCTGGCATGCGGACGGACTCCTACATGGTTTTGGGAGTTGGGGAGGGGGACGGGGTTGGGGCTGGGCCCAAAGCCCACCTGGGGTTTCTCGCATCTGTCCAGCCTAAATATATATATATATATATATATTAAAAAAATAATAATAAAACTATGTCGTTTCGGTGTATGGATTTGTTCTCTCTCTCTTCCCTATGTTTAAACACCTGTAATTGTTGTCGTCACCCCGCTCGGTTGTCGTTGCAGTCTCTCTCTCCCTCTCGTCGTCGCCCCCATCCTTAGGTATCTCTCTTTCTGTGGAAGCTCTCTTACTCCCTGATATTTGTTGTGGCCCGTGGGTGGGTGGTGATGGACGGCCATGGGGTCAGTCCGCCGCTGTCATTCAGATGGGAGCACCCGCCCACGGGGTCGAGGCCGGGGGCCCAACTCTCCCCCATCCCCGCCATGCAAGTGCAAGGGCGGGGCCAGTGGTGACCCGTTTGGGGGTGAGGGTAGCAGCCTAGTTCACGTATATGCATGACAGACAATTAACATACATTTGGCATTGACATGCGTGCAATATATTATATTGAATTAAAGTCTCAAACTTTCAAAATTGAAAAAGGGTTTGTGCAGTCTGTTCTTAAACAAAATGAGAAACTGACAGCCCTTTGGATATGGTTGTCGGAGAAAACACGAGGCATGCATGTGCTGCTCTGCTCCTTGGTTGCATTATTGATGTCATTGCTCAGTATTTAAGTTAATAGTGCAGTCGGTTTTAGGGAGGGGGCCATACATAGCCAGAACCATTGATCTTGAATTGATTGAGGTACGACATTGTCCTGCGGTCTATATATGCAAGGTAATTGTCAGAAATTTAAGGTAAAATGGCATAAACGAGGTTGATGTTTGTCCACCAATCAAGGAATTTTCTTTGCCTTATCTTCCTCTCTCACCAAATATATTCAAAAGATCGACATTTACTGAGATGATTATAGTCAAAATTTGGCTAAAATTTAATTAAGTTGCATATATTATATCTACACCAAACTCAATATATCTACACTATTTTTAACCAACACGAGTCACTGTCACTCGCCAAATGATATTTTAGACATAAAATATTCACTCCTGGTAAATCTTCATCGCGCAGCAAACAAAAACTGCAGAAAATCCACATAATTCTGAAAAAAACGTTGACTTCTCCCATACAAGTGTTTCAACTGTAAGGTGTAAAAATTCACACCATTCTGAAAAAAATCCACAAACAAGTGTTCTACTTTAAGGTGTAGGGTGTAAAAATTTGCAAGTGAACATAATAAGAATCGAGCAAGGTAAATATATCCCAATGAAAACTGAAGAGTTTGTTATTTTAATAGAATAACAATTACAATTAAAATTAAAATAAATAAAAATGTCAAAATTAATATTTTAATAGAATAGTGATATATTTGGAGATTTTGTTATTTGGTATTGTTAAAAAGTAGCTAGCTAAATTTGTAAAAGTATATTTCATAATTAAAATTTGGCCGAACTTTAAAATTAAACAAACTCTAAATATTCTAATAAAATTTTGTGATCACTTTAAACTGCCATGATTAATCATCAAAGGCTGTCCAAACCCAGTTCTAGATAAATCTTAGTAGATTGGGAGAAAGGAAGTGCAAATAAAGTGAAATAAAGTTGGAATACTTTAGTTTGAATAGTGAAAGTGTTTCATCTGATCTGATCTGATCTGATCTAATCTCATAATTACAATTTTTTTAAATTTTCATACAACATATAAAAAACAATTCAATTTTTTTAAATTTTAAAATAATATTTTAAAAATATTTTATTTAATTTTTAACTTTTATTTCAATTCATCTCATCCCACCCGTATTAAATCCTGAGGTCAATAGATCGGTTCCTTGAGTATAATCATATATCCTTTATGGTCATTTTAACGAGCATCTTTAGACGGTTAGATCTAAAGGTAAGACAGGTCTAAAGAATTCTCTATTCCTTCCTCCAAGTAATGTATGGGAATAAAGTGGGCCTCATTTTGAGTTTATTAGTCACAACTAAATGTATGATTATTCTTTCTTGAGAAAATATACTTACAATCGTGAATTGCGTAACCACCGCGTAATCGCTTTGAAAAAAATGAATAAAACATGGGACCCATATGAAAAAAAATTAATTTTTTAATAGTGGATCCCACTCTTTTTCAAAGCGATTACGCGACAGTTACGTACTTCACGGTTGTACGTAGAATTACTCTTCTTTCTTTATCCAACTGCCATTGTTTCTTGTTTTGGACTATGGCGAGGGAGGTCCATTTTTTTTTTTTTCTCTCTCTTTCCGGCAAGCAGTAATATATTAATAATGAAACTGAGAAGGAATACATGAGCAGAGTATTAATTATACAATACAATAATTATACAATAGAAGAGGGGTCCTTTCCGCTGTGAAAGTTGAGTAGGCTAGGTGGGATCTAGTTCTGGGGTATGCTTTCATATGCTAGTTTGGAAGATGTCCATTGCGCAAGGTTGTGCGCGCACCGATTCTGGGAACGGTGTATTTTCTGCACCCTCCATTCTTCAAAGTGTCTGAGTAAGTACTTGATGTCTCTAATGGTGGGTTGCATGGTCCAATCCGTTGTCTTTGTTGAGATGGAATATGCTTGTATGACTTGCTTTGAGTCTCCCTCTATGATAACTTTTGGAATCTTCCTTTTGACTGCCTCTTGTATTGCCATTAGAGCTGCCATTGCTTCCCCTACATTTGGGCTTGTGTTGTTGATGAAGTCTGCTTGTATGAAGATAGATTCCTCCTGACTGTTTCTACATAATAATGCAATTGAACTCCCATTTGGTCTAACTGCTACATCAAAAGAGAGAGAGAATGTTCCTTGGGGTGGTGGCTGCCATTTTTGTTCTTGTTGAATTTTTTTTGTGGTCCAAGCTTTATTATATTCATTGAATAACTATGTGACCTTGGAGACAAATCATACTAGAGATGGGGTTAATTCTTTGTGGATGACCTAATTTCTTGCATACCATAAGCTATCCATAGCTATTGTAGCAAACAGTTGAAAAGATTGTGCTTCATCCTCAGGAATGTTCAACCCATTATAAGGATTTAGAATGATTGATATCCAGTTGGAAATGGGCTGGTTTGCGAATTGGGAAATGTTGATTGGTCATTTAGATTGTCTCCATAGAATCCTAGAGAAAGGACAGTTTAGGAAAAGATGAGGAAGGGTTTCTTCCTCCATGGTGCAAAGAGGACAGTTAGTATGGCTTTCATCTAGGTAGAGTGTGCTTTTAAGGAGGGATCTTGTGGGAAGAATGTTGTGAATTACCTTCCAAAGAAAAAATTCCAGTCTATCTTGGAGCTAAGTTTCCAAAGTTTTTTTTCCAGATTGTGCATGTTTGTTGAGTTTGAGTGGCCTCATTTTGTCTTTGAAGTTGCCAGAAGAGTGGTGGATCCACTTACCTTTATCTCTGCATGTTCTAAAATTAAGAGTCGAAAGTGGGATTTTCATGATGGCTGTCACTGATTCTGGTGTGAAGAGGGCTTGAAGCAGAAGGGAGTTCCAACGTCTAGGTTCTTCAGGAGTTAGTTTAGACACCTTCATATCAGGATCCATTGGGGAATTATTTGGGTTTGGTTGTGGTTTTAAGGAGTTTATGGTTCGGACCCAGGGATCTACCAAACTCTCGTAGTGGTGCCATTATTGATTTGGAAGCAGATGGAAAAATGTTTTCTTTTCAGTTCCTAGTATAGGGGCAGTTCTAAATATCTTAATTTTGGAGAGGAAACTTTATAATTCAGGGGCTCCCTAATTTCTCTTGCAGTCTCAATTTGGGTATTTCTACTTAAATGTATAGATGATTTTGCAAGGTTGGTTTTTTGCCCAGACCAATTGGTGTATGTATTTAAGCAATGTGCGTAAGCTAGTGCATTATGGGTGGTAGCCGCACCAAAGAGTATAAGGTCATCTGCAAAGAGAAGGTGCGTGATGGTAGGGCCATCTCTAGAGATTTTGATACCTTCAATATTGTTGTTAAGCTCCTCTCGAGTGATTAGTCTAGACAGCAGCTCACTACCCATGAAAAAAATTAATGGGGATAGTGGATCACCTTGACGAATTCCTCATTTTGGGTGCATGAAGCAAGTTGGGGATCCATTTATGTTGATTGAGTATGTGACAGTTGCAATACATTCTTTCATCCAATTTATCCATGTATGATTAAAACCAAGGTGTTCAAAGATTGAGAGGAAGAATGGCCATTCCATTTAGTCAAATGCCTTTTCCATGTCAATTTTGATGGTCATTAATCCTTTTTTCCCTTTCTTCTTTTTCAAGTGGTGAAAGATTTCTTGTGCCAAAAAGATCTTTTCTTGGATGAGTCTGCCTGGTACAAAAGATGTTTGATAGGGAGAGATAATGCTGGGAAGAATTTTCTTGAGTCTATTTGCAAGGATTTTTAAAATTATTTTGTAACAGACGTTTGAACAGCTTATGGGTCTGAAATGATTGACTTCATTGGGATTTTCAATTTTTGGTATTAGGGCTATATTGGTGATCTCTTTAAGGAGCTTGCCTTGAGTGAAGAAATTAATGATCATGTCTGTGAGATCTTTTTTGATAACATCCCAGTAAAATTTATAGAAAAGTCTCGTAAATTTATCAGGACCTGGAGCTTTTATAGGAGGGACTTGTGCAATGGTATTTATGATCTCTTCTTCAGAGGGTATCTTGCAGAGGAATTCATTTTCTGAGTTAGTTATCTTGTTGGGAAAAAGGGTTGTGATGTCCTCCATGTTCTCTGGGTTAGTTGAATTAAAGATGGTTTGGAAGTGTTCTTAGAATTTTTGCTTTATGAGATGTGGGTCGCTTGTCCAATTTTTCGGCCCAGTTTTGAGATTATCAATGTTGTTCTTTCTTCCTTTTATGGAAGTGGAGGCATGAAAGAACTTTGTATTAAGGTCGGTGGTGGTTAACCAATTTATTCTCGATTTTTGAAGCCAAAGGGATTCCTCTCTTCTCAATTGTTCTTCCAGATTAATGCGGAGATTTTCTTCCAAAATAATGGACTAATGGGTTGGAGTTTGAGCTTGAATTTCCATAAGAGTGTTGCTCAACTTTTTTATGGTAGACTAGATGTGACCAAAATGATTAACATTCCAAAACTTCAAAGTTTTTTTTGTTGCTTTTAATTTTTTTTTTTTTTTGTGAGGATGTATGCAGGTGTGCCTATAATGGGTGTTTTCCAAGCATTTTCGACCACTTCTATACTAGAGGGATCTCTAGTCTAGAATTTCTCAAATTTAAAGGACCGTGGGGATTTTCTTAAGTTTGATGTGTCCAGTAAAATTGGGGAGTGATCAAAGGAAATTCTGGGAAGAGTTTTGATGGAAGCATCTGGAAAAAGGTTATTCCAAGGAATGTTTGCCACACCTCTATCAAGTCTTTCTCTGATATTGTGGGAACCATGTCTATTATTAGACCAAGTGTATTTGGGACCATTGAAGCCTAGGTTTATCAGTCCATGTTGTTCCATGTATAAATGAAGGCCTTTTGGTGTAGAAGAATTGGAAACGGGTCTTCCACCAACTTTTTTGGTTTGATTGAGGACAGTGTTAAAATCTCTCATAGTGAGCAACGATCCATTGTACATTTCTGTCAAGATGTTCAAAGTGTTCCAGAAATGATTTTTATTTACATATTGAGCTAGACAATAGATGAGATTAAGGAGCCAGGGGTGATGGGAAGGATCAGAATACACTAAAACAACTATTATATTATTGGAAATATGAACAAGATCAACATCCAACCCAGGACGCCATAATAACAAAAGTCCTCCCCATTTCCCAGTGGGAGGATAATTTACATAGTGCACAAAACCTAGCCTATTTACAAATGGAGCAGTATTCATAGAGTTCAAAAGTGTTTATGAGAGAAACAGAGCATCAGGATTATGATTCCTAATGCATGCCCTGATGTTTCTAATTGCTCGGGGTCGGACAGCCCCCCTACAGTTCCAAGCCAAAATCCTCATGGAAAAGTTGGTGGTAGTTTGGACCCTGCCACGTCAGTCATTGGATTAAGAGGGAAGAGGCTCATAGTTGGAGACTAAGGGGCGTTACCCGAATCATCCTGCGATGGCTTCTTGTAGGGGGGAAATCTGACTTTTCCGAAGCTGCGTCTGTTTGGTCCTTTCTCCTTCCCTTCGGTCTGCTGCCTCTTTTTTGTCTTTGTATTTTACTCATTGACCAGTGCTTGTTTTCCTTTTTCAATTTTCGTGAGAGGTAGATTGGTAGAATTTCTTTCCTCACTATTGGAATCAACTTGAATGATTGTGCTTAAAAAGCATCTCTTCGAGTATCTTGGCGGCGCTCTCTTGCCAGAGGAACAGCTTCGTTTGGAATTTAAAATCATCTCAACTCATCTCAACTCATCATTACAACTTTTTCAAATCCCAACACAAAATATAATAAACAATTCAACTTTTTCAAATCTCAAAATAATAATAATAATAAATAATATTCTAATAATATTTTATCATCTCAACTCAACTCAACTCAACTCAACTCAACTCAACATCTAAATGTACCATTTTTTTCTGGGTTTCAAGTAGTGTTTTAGCTACAGGAAGATTTTCGATTGGCTGGTTTGAGGTTAGGGGATTTTGGCTTGAGTTTTTGCTTTGGACGCAAGGGTATGTTGGGTATTGGCTTGTGTTGTTGGGCTGGTTATTTTGTTTGAGGGCTAGGCATGCTCGACCCGACGACGGGCTTACTAGCAAGTAGATATGAGTTGGGTTTTAAGTTTGATTTGGCCACGTGGGCTGGATTGTTCTTAGGATTGGGACTTGGTTAATTTGGGCAATGATTTGATTGAAAATGGATGTTTCCGGATTCAGAAATTTGGGTTCATTTATCTTTTGGTTGATGCTACAGCCCCCGCTGGGCTCCCGCTGTGCTGGGATGTAGTGTTATTTTATAGGATCGTGCTACAGTCCTGCTGGGGGCTCCCGCTGGGAGCTGTAGCATATATTGTATGTGTTTTTTCTCAAATTGTTTTTTATATAATTTTTTTAATATTTTTTAAAAAATAAAATAAATTTAAAATATCATTAAAAACATTTTCTTAATCAAGAAGTAAAAAAAAAATTATTAAAAAAATACTTCCTTAATCACGAAGTAAAATAAAAAATTATAAAAAAATATTTTATATTTTACTTCATGATTAAGCAAGTATTATTTAATAATATTATAAATTTTTTTATTTTTTAAAAATATTTAAAATTATTAAAAACATCTATATAAAAAAAGAATTAAAAAATACACATGATAAAATACACTGGAGCTCCAGCGGGAGCTCCAGCATTATCCTTTTTCAAAATTGCATGGCTGAGTCTCTGGGAGAAGATGAACAAGAACAAGTCTCCATATTGCACTGCTACCGGTTTCTTTGTTTGCTTCCATTGCATCTTTGCATGCGTAACTTTCTACTTCCAGTGCTGTTTCATAGATCTTTTTTCCTTTTCCTTTTTTATCTTCCAGACTTTCCTTTTCCGGCGCATGCGAGTGTTCTTGAGTTGTTGGTTCCCTTATTTTGATGGTTGAAGTGGAAATGGGTTCTGGATGGAATGAGATATTGGGACCCTTACCATTTCCTCATTTTAGATATTTCTTCTTGTGTCACTTCTTTCATGCCACATTCCTTGACCGTAGTGGAATTCTTTAAGATTGCCATAGTTTTGGGGGCATGCTTGGTGAACGTTGCCCAGGCACCCACAGACATAACATAAATCTTAAGAGTCTTTCGTATTTGAAAGAGACTTTTGCTGGGTTTCTGTTTGGTATTGGGTAGTAGAAGCCTTCGGTTAATGGTTTGGTAATGTCAAGCTCTACTCTGACCCGCAGGCACTTTTTGATCTAAATGTTTGAGGTAGGGACAGGTTCGACCTCCAAAAGATTGCCCAAGACGCTCCCAATTTTCTCTGCATTTTTGAATGTCATCCTTTCCAAAGGGAGTCCCATGTATTTGGACCCAGAATGCTGAAGATGTGAGGTCAATTTCGTTCAGGCTAAGTCCTGGGTTCCTTTCTTTGAGAACCATGTGGAATCCTTTTGAAGTTCCAAGGCCGTTGGTTGAAGACTCGGTTTTTATCTTGTGAGTTGGGGAATGTGAATAGGAAGGTATTTGTCTCTAGGTCTTCAATGTTGAGTCCTTTGATAAAACTCCAAACTGCCTTGATGATGGGGTGGAAGGTATGTTTGTTTTGTTTTTTTGTTTTTTTTGTTATATAAAATCTTATTACTATTTTATAACTTATTTTAGCAAATAGCCCCCATTTGAAAAAAAACAAAAAGTGAAAAGTATTGTGACTATTGTCTATTCGTCATTTTCCTTGAGAGTAAGAGGGTTGCTATGGAACAAAGAGCAGTAGTTTGGGAATAGCCTTGCTCCTCTCAAGCACACCTTAATTTCAACGACAATAATGAAATGATATTATCATCTCCTAATATGATATTAAATGATTAGTCGTGATTGACTAATTATTCGATGTCGTCACGTCTGAAAATAATAAAACAATGATAATTAATAGGATGATGAACAGCATTTTCTAATCGAGGACCATCTAGTCTAGAAGGCTTCGTTTATTACAAGATTTATGATTGACCAAAAACCATATGTTTCTAGTCATACATATGACAAGATATAATCACATATACTGATCATAAGCTAAAAGGAGAAGTCGATCGTTACAGGTATTAAGCTCAATTTATAATCCCTCAATTTGTGTATCCTACAAGCCAAATGGCCACTAAAATCAGGCTGAGACACATGAAGGAAAGACAAATAAAAGTTAGCCGGAAGTGTCCGACACTGATGAATGAATTGAAAGAAATTCCCCCCAACAGGAACCAGCACTGATTTATCTATCCGATTGGACATTACGACAGTGCCAGCATTATAATGACAAGGTGAGAAAAATCTCCTCTTATTCAAATTAGAGGAAGAAAAAGATGCGTGCCATGAATGAAATCTGAGAAAGGTGCTTACTTTTGGCTTTCTATTTTGGCTCGAAACTTCTGTTCTAACACAGATATCTCTGTCTCGAGGCTGAACATTCTATTAAGAGCATGCATATTCTCGAGGGTCTCGCTCAGTGTCCGGCTGTCACTCCCATCACATCTCAGATGCTGCATGGGACCATGAAGGAGCTTGTTCACTATACCACGGCTAAGATCCTCCACAGCTTTCCTTGTTTTTTTTGGAATGTCGTCACCCATCTTTGACAAGCATTTTTCTAGCTCCGCCATTCTTATTCTTTCAGCATAAGCCCTCAATTTCTTAATGGTAGGAACAGTCTCCAATGAATCCCTCCACGCTTCAAATTGTTTTGATTCCTCGGCAATAATTGATTGCGCTTCCATTGCTTTCCGAAGGCGATCCTCTTTATTGGCAGCAACTACCTCCTTTAGGTCATCGACATTGTAAACTCCCACAGTTTCAATATCTGCAACACATGAGCCGACATTTCGAGGAACAGAGATATCAACGAAGAGCCTTAAACCCCCAACTTCTGGGCCAACAGGGGGAAGATCCTCAACATGCTCTTTCAAAAGTAAAGGGGCTTCGGACGCGGTGCTGGTGAACACGACATCTGCTTCAGCAGCACAAGTTAGCATTTCTTCAAGGGGTTTGTATGTTATCTCAACATTCGTTAACTCTTCACGGATGGCTGCAACTCTCTCCTCAGTTCTATTTACAACCACCATCTTTGTGCAACCTTTTGCTGCCAAGTGTTTGATCACAAGCTTCCCCATCTTACCTGCTCCAATAACCAACATTTTTGCTGTAGCATGTGAGGATTCAGGAAGCTTCATTAAGGCAAGTTCAACAGCAGCAGAACTAACAGAAACTGCCCCAGCAGCAATGTTAGTCTCAGTCCTAACACGCTTTCCCACTGTTATAGCATGCTTGAACAACCCACTAATGTTCCTCCCAAATCCAACAACTCCTTGCCCAACTTTGACAACTTGTTTAACCTGAGCAAGAATTTGACCTTCCCCAAGGACAAGAGAGTCGAGACCCGCTGAAACTTCAAAAATATGCTGGGTAGCATCTTTGTTATAAAGCAGAAACTGATGTTGACAGAGCTCTGATACAGGGATCCCACTGGTCTGCCAAGTAGAAGAAAGAATAATTTTTGCAAATATAATCAAATTCATTATCATGAAAATGCAATAGGATAGGACACACTCCTTCTAAACAGTGTCACACACCAATCACTGTGTTAACCCTCTATCTCAATCCATGAAAAGGCCACAAACAACATGGATGAACAGTAAGTCACTAATGGGAAGGGGAAAAAACAGCAGGTCAATAATAAGAGGAAAAACATTGCAAAAAAGAAACCACTGGGACAGATTGATTAAAAAAATGGTCCAAAAGTTTTTGCATGACAGATCTTGATCAGAAGGCTATCTGCAACACGTTTTTCATTAGCAGCATTTTAAATTGACCAATCCATTTGTGTTTGTCACTACCAAACCAGGATATTTACAATTTCGGTGGTCTACACTCTATAAACCAATCCTAGTATTGATCAAGAGAGGGATAGGACCTTTGACATCCATTCAGTCACTTCTTTGACACCGCGATGCTGTGAAAGGGCTAAAACATATATCTCCATTCTATTGCAGGTGCTAAGAACAGCAGCTTCTTCTATATGATTTAAACTACACAGCTCCCCAATGGCTCTAGGCCACTCTGCTTCTGGAATGGCAAGTTTCTCACGCATCTCAACTGGGGTAGTGTGAACACTAAGTCCAATTACCACAATGCTACTCCTTTCTTTTGTATATCCTGAAAAAACAAATGCACAGTTCAGAAAAGCCATATTTCTTAAAGCTTTTAACGAATTTTATTCCCAAAAGCACTACGAAATTCTCAATAGAACAATAAAAAATAAAAGAATAAGCGATCTCATTTCTGGCACAAGTAGAAATCAGGCACTGAGAGTTACACACATATCCCGCATTAATCACTGAAAAGATATCATATATAAGTTTACATGACACTCGAACTCAATCGATCACATGATCAAAACTTTGTGAATTGAGACCTATATTTACTGAATCTTAATTCTTATCACAAATGCTTGGAAGTGCTTACAAAAAATTTCTTGGATTTTGAAACTTATTTGTGCACAGCCCCCGTCCTGAACGTTTAATGTTACCAGTAACTGAAAAGGATGCAGAAGAAACTCTATTTAATTGGCTAAGCTATTAACATTTCTCGACATCTAATTAAATCATCCATGACTTAGCAACTGTATCATCAACATTCTGATGCTTTCTCCACATGTAATAAAATCATCAATTTCCATAGGCAAAGACAGGTGGTTATGTCCTAATAATCGAAAGCTTACAAATCTTAAAGGAACATTAAACTCTTTCGAAGCTATAACGGTAAAAAAAAGAAGAAAGAGATGAACGGGAGCTATTACTGTCAGCAGCAGAGATCTTGAGCTGTTCAAGAGCGGACAGCTTATCGGTCTGAACAAAAGCATCTGAGGCAGCAACCTCGCACCTGACTCCTCTCTGAATCAAGGTTTTTCTGCTCCGAATGGGCTTACAAAGAATGGGAAACTTAGAGGAAGGCGAGGCCCTTGAAGACAGCGCAGATTTCAGGAACGGAGCCTCCAATTTGGCACCGGCAAAGCCGGTCGTCGAGAAAGCCATCACGTCAGCCTCCAAGAGCCAAAACCCAAACCCTAGAACTCTGAACTCAGAGAGAAAGAGCGTGAGATGGAGCTAAAAGATTGAGCCCTTCAGAAGAAGAGAATGTGATCGTTGAAACAGGGTGGGGGGTTTTGGTTAGTTGGGGGTAGAAAAAGTGAACATGGGCGTCTCTGACCGTCTCGTCTGGTCCGGAATAATTTATTTATTTACTTATTTATTTAATTGAGGGAAAATTATGATGTGGGGTTATATAAAAATTTATTCTTTATTTATTTTTTTATCACCTTCTTATTATTTTATGATATAACATATAAATTTATAAATAAAATATCATAAAATAATAAGAGAATTATGAGAATAAGATAACGAGTAATATCGGAGGTGAAGGGCAGCAAATGATGGGGAGTCTGGGACTTTGTCGTCTATTTGACTTCTCATTGGTCGATGCACTGCACGGTTTATCCACACTCCTTTCCCACCCTCTCTTTCAAGATTATTAATGTCATTATGCAATTCATTTATATAGTTATTTTATTATATTAATATGTCATTATCGTGGGATTTATTTAAATATCTATATATTCAAAATAAAATATTCCTTTAATATTTGTGTTTTTTATTATTTTTCTTAATAAGACGCGTGACACCTTAGATGTCAATATGGCAAAATAAGTGGTATAACTGAGATGACATACTATCATTTTTCTTTTCTTAATATATGTTCCAATTACATATAGGGGTGTCGCTGCTCAGCCCGAACATTTTTTCCCTTCAAAGTTATCATTAGTGCAATTGTATTGTTTTTCAAATATTTTAACTATTATGAAATAAAATACATAAACTGTCAAAATGAACGGACAAAACTAAGGGAACCACTTAGAGCATTTTCCTTACATATAACTGGAAAATTTCTATTTTCTCTCATATTTATAGAGATGAAAGTAAGATGAAGTATAGTATATAACATTAATGGATCTGATATAACGTATATCTTCTTTTTCGAATAAATGATCTCGAGCATCTGCCCAAAAGCTGATGGGGTTCGTCATCCTCTCCCAAATCTTACTTAAATTTTGTTTGTCTTGTAAATTAAGGTATAACACTTTAGATGATCTTTACTTTTTGGACAAAAAAAAAGGTCTTTAAAAATATGAAAAATGATATAAGAATAAGAGTGGGGCTACTATGCCGCCCCACTCTTACGCAAAGCGGTTTTTTTTTTTAATATTTTTTAATACATTTAAATATTTTTAAAAAATAAAAAAATACATCAATATGCTTAAAATCACTTCTTTAATTGCTAAGTAAAAAAAAAAAAAGTCAAAGTGGGATGATAGAATAGTTTTTCCCTAAGAACAATTATACTATAATTTGTTTACAACTAACTATAAAAGATTATTATTTTATTTATTTTGAACTGCTGCAAGTACAAAAATTTTGAATTAAAGTAAAAAAATATTAATATTTTAATATATAGTTGTTAGTTAAATTGTAATATAATTAGTGGTATATCATTGTCCTTCTTTTATTTAGACTGGATTAAGGCCGGTAAATGTAGTAAAATTTGAAATTCATAGTCGGTGTTCAAAATTCCCTTCCATGGATAGGGACAAACCTCGACAATGATAGGAACTGGTGCTAAAACCAAAAGAGAGTATCAAACTATCAATGTTCCTTTGATTCTTCTAACTTGTCCGGATGCCCTCCCTTTTTAAGAGTTCTTTTATATAAGTCGTTAGATACAACCGACGTATAGTTGTCCATATTACGTCAGATTTAAAATGAATTATTCCTCTCTCATCAGCTCTCTCTCATTAGCTCGGTCTTTCTCTCTCATCAGCTCCAACAACTCGATCTCTCCCTCTCCTCAACTCTCTCTCATCAGCTTGGTCTCTCTCTCATCAAGTGTCTTCACGTCAATCACGTTTGCACGTCGTTTACACCATATGCTTGCAACCATATGCTTGCAACCATATGCTTGCAACAAGTGTGTTTCCCTTTTTAAAGGACATGGACAAACTTTCACACCAAGTTAATAAAAAAAATTGTTTGATACAGTTATAAAGTGTGTAAAACGTCGCTCACTCTTATTTAAAAAAAGTGAATAAATATGAGATTCATATAAAAATTTATTTTCTTAATAGTGAATCTTATGTTTTTTTTCAAATGAAGTATAGTTACTTGGACACTATATGACTGCATTTAATATTACTTTCTTATTAAGATTATTAATACTGTTTTATTATTAATCATGTCCATTGGATTAGTTGCAGGGATCGAGACAAACCCAAATCTAGTGGTCGTGAGAGGTGCCACGGCTAATATTAGTAAATAAAGTCAGAGATATAATTTGCAGTGAAATATTGAACACCCAAAAAGTGAAGGAAATTACATAAAAAGATAAGGTGGAAAGAGAAGTGCATGGGGGACATGAGTATGTGATGGAGATTGCCTACTAAGATTTCAGGGCTTCTGTTCGCCACAACTTTAAGGAGATGGTCGTGGAGAATAAATATAACCCATATCTTAGGGCATGGATCTTTATGATCTTTTAGGTACCAATGCAGTAGAGTTATTATATTTTCAAATCGATTTGTAGAGAATATCATTCACATTATTTAAATGATAAAAATTAATTTATAAGATTTAAATTTTAAAATTTATCTTTCAAATCAAATTATATCATGTAATCATTTTACTATGTGTATCATACGCAACGGCATGATAATAGAATTTTTCTTAGAGATAACGTGGCATGCAGTGTTATCATTCTCAATCGTATAAGTTAGTGCGGCACACTTTAAGTGCATTTATAGGACAATAATTTATATGAAAAGTCACTCGAACTGCGACGTATCAATTAGTATGATTAAGAATGACAAAATTCATGATTTGGAATTTTTCCGATATCATGTGATATAATTCTTATAGAAAAATAAGGAGTTCTAGAAATAAAAATGTGATTAACAATAGACAAGTACATGATATGAGACCTGCATGCATGGTACTGTTAATTAGTTATATGACTGAAAGACAATATTATAGTTATAAATACAAGGATTCAAGAAAGCTGAAACCCCATCTGAACTAATCACATCTAAACTCTAATTATGGTCATAATTAATAGATCAGATCTTTGAAATCAATATAAATTGTAGGAATTATTCTTCTCAAATAATATTATATCTCATTCATTGTATAATGGATGATGCTACAGGGACCGATTTCTTTTTTTTTTTTTTTGCTTTTTTTTTATTCATTTTTTTTATAAAAAATACATAAACTCAATAATATTCACTTACTTAATCACTAAGATAAAAATTAAAAAAAAAAAAAAATCGGTCCACCATCGGTCACTATCGGTTCAAACAGCATTTTCCTTGTATAATAGTTTATACTCAATCCAGGGTATTACAATAAAATTACACAAATGATCCGTGCCTTATAAACAAAACGAAATTTCTTATTTTGTATAATAATAAATTACATACTAAAATTAATATCGATTTTTTCATAACCTTAAAAGCAATTAATTAATGGTATCTTTACAATAAAATCAAATAAAACCCCAACCAGTATTGCCGTGATGTGCATAATTAATTACATTAATTAATATTAGCTTAATTAACTGCACTTTTAAAATTCAATTTTATGGTGCATGCATCTAATCCAATATTGTGATATATAATTATATATGAACAGAAAATTTATTTATAAATCTTATTTTTTACACATTCTGTTTATATGAAAATTTTTCGGATCAGCTGTGTTAAAATATGGTGTCTTAATAGATCTCAGTATAAATGGTGTCTTAACATATATATCGACTTATGAATAGCAAGATTTATATTTGAATGACTAATAATTTTTACCTGTGTCAATGCAATGAAGATTAATTAGGGTTTTCAGATGCATGGGACAGTCTTTAGCTTAAAACTTTCTTCCCCTTTCCATATCTCAGTACATGAATAGGGTGCATTCCAAGATAAGTGCACAACTTGTTCACTACATTAGTCTTGGGCTAATCTATTCTTTTGTTTCAAACATGAACCATATTCAAGAAAGGAATTATTCATGAATTTCGGGCATAAACCTACTTTTTCCAATTCATCTATCATGAACATATATAGGAAGATCTCTACATTTCTGCAAAATGAATCATAATATATATATATATATATATATATAGAGTAATGCTACATACATTTCTCATATATATAACCGTACATACGTGTATTTTAATACTTTCTTTGGGTGAATTTTGTCGAAACTATTAATTAAGCAGTTCCTCACATATATGCATGAATATAGCCTTGGAGTATGAATTCAGTCGTCTTTAGATTTATTTATTTTTTCAAGGGTTTGGTGCATAATTGGTAAAGGACACTCAATATTTAGACTGCCAATTGATCTACTTGCTTGTTTTAGCTAAGGCTGCTGTTAGTGTTAGGGTTTCATGTGTTCCTAGTTTAGGCTCTTGCAAGGTTGTTGTGTTTGTGTCCTCTGTTGGTAGAGGAGTTTGATGTAATTAATTACGTTGTACTGTACTATTACTATTTTCTGGACTAATACATATATTGTCTTATCCCAAAAAAAAAAAAAAAAAAAATTCTAACCTCCAAATAAAATCTTGTCTAGTAATTAGTAATGTGAAAGTGTGGCTTACAAATATAAGTTTTCTTAATTCAAACAAACACATACATACCATTTAATATGTTGTCAAAAAGCGGCTTCGTTTGTTTTAAGAAACTTCTCAACTCATCTCATCTCATCTCATTATTATAAATTTTTTAAATTTTTATACCGATAAAATAAATAATTTAATTTTTTTAAATATCAAAACAAAAATAATATTAAAAATATATATTTTAATAATTTTTTATTTAATTTTTTAATTTTAATATCAACCTAGAAATAAACAAGGCAGTTGGTAGTAAAATATCACATAAAGGTGTGTCAAAATAAACATCACATAACTAGAATTCACCCTCGAGTCTCGTGAGTCGTGTGCGCCTATTCAAAATATTATATTATGAAGTATCGGGCCCAAGCCCAAACATAATTAAAGGCTAGGCTACCACATATCTGACTTGAGCTGGGCCCTTTAGAAGATAGTATGAATATCACTATTGAAGTGGCTCACAAGCAACATGAACCCAGCCCAAGCCCAATAACGTTTCTATTTCTCTATATATATATATATTTAAAAGAAATTATTAACTTATCTCACTCTTTATATATTATATTAAAAAATTTACAAAAAAAAAATATTTATCTACATGTCAGTTATTGATATGCTAAAAATTATAAAATTTAAAATTTAAAAAAAAAATGCTCGTTGATCAATTCACCTCCACTCTGTAAAAAGATCTCCATTCTTATGGCAATTTTGTCGACGAATGCGTGGCCATTAGTAAAATAGATCTTATAAATAAAAATATAAGTATATATAAGACACTCCTTACAAGATGATGGTTAGAATTAACTATCATTAAAATGAGTAATATTATAAACTAAGGCATACTATATTGATATTATTATTAAACCAGACGAACAAAGATTTAGGTTGAGATGCAGATGGAACAGCGGCGTAATTTTTATATATTTTTTAAAATTTTAGAAAATATATAAATTTTGGGATGCGTGTACCTTTTTTTATGATGTTTGCTTCCTTCGGTGGTGGGCAAAGAAACCGGTGGCCCGTGGGTTGGCTTGAGTTTGGGATGTTGGTTTGCCGGTGAAAGACGGAGATGGCCGGGTGCTTAGTGACGGAGATTTAGGAAAATTATGGAATTAGGTGGGAGATATCTACACAGAGTGCGGAGAGAAAAGGGGAGAGAGAGAGAGAGATAGATGGTCCCTCTTCTCAATTAGAAGACACCCGAACTAGATCGTTCAAACTTCTAACTTCAAAGTTCAAACCCATTGACTCTCTTTCTCTCTCTATCGGTGTCTTTCTCTCTTCACAAGAGAAAGATAGAGAGCACCCAAACCGTGAGATCAGTGCCCACGATGCCATTCAAGCCCCTCAATACAATCACCGTCGCATTCATGTTGGCCTTCACGTTCTTAATCCTCTTCTTTTCTGGATTTCTTGAATTCCCGTCCGTAGCGAACTCCATCCAACCCATCTCCCAGACCGCTTCGTCGGAGACCAAATCCGAACCCGATCCGTTTACCGATTTGATCAGCGCCTTCCGGAAGTGGGACTCTCAGGTGGGTTGCGCCCTTTTCAAGGAGAAGCACAAAGCGTTGCTCCCAATTCAGTCAAATGGGTCCTTGTCTTTGCAAGATCATGTACTTGAATGCCGTGAGCTGAAAATGGAGCATGTTAGTGTTTTGGTGAAAGGTTGGACGTGGATTCCTGATAATCTTGACGATCTCTACTCCTGCCGATGCGGATTGAGCTGTTTGTGGACTAAATCTTCTGTTCTTGCTGACAGACCTGATGCCTTGTTGTTCGAGACCACTACTCCTCCCCTTCAGGTAATCTTTTGCTCATTTTTAGCGCAATCTATTGGTTTTGGGAACTTCAATTTTTTTTTATTTTATAATTATAGTCGGCTGATTAGGTTGCTAATAATTTGGTGAATGTGGTATCGTTAAGAAGGGGATCGCCTGCACGTATTTTACATTGAACAGTGGTTACTGTCTTTAGTATTCTTCATTAAAGTGGGCTATATATTTTGCTACTTCTAAGAAAATCATTGGAAACTGTGTAATCGCTCTCCAAAACATTTGGAGTTTCAAAATATTGCTTAGTTTCTCGAAACATTTGAGATGAACCGGATGAAGGCATTTTAGAGTTTAGATTATGGTAGAGCTAAGAGGTGGAATTTGGAAATCAGTCTAAGGAACAGTGTTCATTGAAATCAAACAATAAAAGGGGCACCGTATAATAAGTAATCTTTTCTTTTGAACAAGCTATTTTAAGATATTTCGTATCAATTGTGTTTACGGACTCGTTAAAGTTTTATGTACTAGCTGAGTTCTCTATGTAATAGCTTAAGCTTTTAGGTTGATACTTTAACATGAAATGGGAGTGTGCGTGATGTGTTCGTAGACTCCATGTGTCAAGGTCTTCGTTTGGTTTTCTGTTTGTTTCTGGTGGGTCATTAGGTTTATTTGTCTCTGTTTCTGATTTATTGGGGTTCCTCATCAATATGGTTTTGGACTTAATGAGTATATGTTTTTTTTTCGGATTTTATGTACTAGTTGAGCCTCCCTATCTACTAGCTTAAAGCTTTTGGGTTAAGTGTATTAATTCAAGAAAAAATATACTTTTGTTTCTTCATTCTCAATGTATGTTGCGGAAATCAAATTTCAAAGGCAAGAAAGTGGTGGGAGGGTTTAGCTTGGGAAGGAAAGAAGAATAAATGAAGAAGAAATAGAAAAAAAATTTCTGGTATGTTTTTTGGTTGCATTATATGATGATTCCTAATTGGTAGACTTCTCTGTTTTTCAAATCCGAAATGACTTAGGCCACGCTTGGATGTTGAGCTAAGTTGAGTTCTTTATGAATAGTAGTGAGTTTTGTAGGGCCCACCTAAGATGAGTTTGGATGTTAAGATGAGTTTAGTTGTATTTATGAGAAGTTGAAAAAAGTTGTGGGTCCCGCATATAAAGAGGTGTTGACTGTTGAGTTGAAAAAAGTTGTGGGTCTCACGTGTAAAGAGGTTTTTGAGTTGAGATGAGTTTAGTGATTTCAGAGTTAGGTGTTTGGATATTAGACTCAGTTTAAAATTAGTCTGAACTGAGTCTAAGTTCCAAACGTGGCCTTAAACTGTCTATGCACAGTAGCTATGAAAAAACTTAATCAGGGGGATATATAATGTAGGTCTCATTATTATCCAGACCTGCAGCCTTTTTTTTTTTTTTTTTTTTTTACAAGTAGACCTGCAGCCTTTTAAATGATCTTTTATTGCTACTCCCTATGAATAATTCTATTCTAAGGCCTCTATACCACATACCATCCACATGGCATAATTTGATTTGGAAGATAAGTTTTAAAATTTGAATCTTACAAATCAAATTATGTCATGTGGATGGTGTGAGGTGTAAATGCTTTAGAATAGCAGTACTCATTGCTTCTAACACAGTTATAAAACTTGATCACGACCTAGAAACAGAAAAGTTTTGCACTACAGGACATCCAGAGTTCCATTCTATTCTTTTTATCAGTTCTGCCAAACAGATTTAAAGTCGTGCATAAATTTTTTTTAACCTTGATATGGGGGCCACTTTGGGTGCTTTTTGCATTATCTGGTTATAAGAAAAAACAGTGTTGCAATGAATGTTTTTAATATATTCCTTTCATTAACTACTTATTTAATTATGTTAATTTTTATAAACATCTACCATGGTCCATGATGAAACAATGGGTAGAAGAGGGACTTTTTATGTGTAAAGCATACTTCTGCCTTGCGTAAATGGGACTGGGAGCAGGATAGAAGAATTGAGTCAATCTTTGGAGATGCTGATTAATGTTGTACTTGCTCGTTAGCAGTCCTTCTCTAAGTATATACCTCGAGTGGACCATCATGGAAGTTTGCTTGCGAAGGATGGTTGTCATACGTGACTGATCACAACATAAGTGGAGATAAAGCAGGATCTGAGATTTTTTTTCTTAAAATAAATAAATAAAATTGAGATATACCATTATAATCCTACACAAATTCCAGGTCTGGGTGTTAGAGAGAGCAACAGAGAAATTAAGGTTTTAGGCAAATGTTGACTCCTTGTTTCCTGATAGTTGTCAAGTTGATTGCCTTTGTATCTTTTTCATTTCACGTGATGGTTGTAGTTATTGTCCTGATGATTTGTAAACTCTGTCTAAAAACATTTGTTGCTTGTTTCTGTGCTTAGATATGTTGTTGTGCTTGTTGCCTGGAAACCTTTACTCTATTATTAGTTTTCCTGTTTGATTGTTATTTATTTATCTTTATCATTTTGGTCACAATGTACAATTTGTTTGTGTAAAATTAGACTCCTCTTTTTTAGATTATAATTGTATATGTGGACAAGCTAATGATCAGTCTATCTGCATTTTTTACATGAGCATTATCCATGGTAAATTTGCACGCGCGCACACACACATATATTTATGTGCACTTTCAACTCCCTGTTTAGGATCTACTGTTTCTTTCTGCAATATTCTTCTTTACCTCGTTCTTCCCTGTTGGGGGTTTAACACTCATGTTGACCTGCTTCATTGTGACTTTTTCTTATGTTTGTCAGAGACGTGCTGGAGATCCGCTTCGTGTATACATGGATCTTGAGGCTGGCAGAAAGCGGTCAGGGGTAGAGGATTTATTTATAAGTTATCACGCCAAAGATGATGTTCAGTCTACCTATGCCGGTGCACTCTTTCATAATGGTCGAAATTATCACGTATCTTCTTCGAAGAACAATGTAAGTATATTTTCCTTCCATATAATTTTGTGAAGGGGTAAAAAAAGAAATCATGGTAACTTGACACAGTTTTTTTTTTTTGTTTCAAGGATACACTTGTATATTGGTCTTCATCACGTTGTCTTCCTCAAAGAAATCGGCTTGCCAAGCGGCTTCTCAGTTTGCTGCCTCACCATTCATTTGGCAAGTGTTTGAACAATGTTGGCGGCGCAAACATGGCCCTATCTTTCTACCCTAAATGTGCCAATGATGCCAGTGTCATCCCCAAATGGTGGGATCATTTACATTGTGCAATGTCTCACTACAAGTTTGTTCTTGCCATTGAAAACACCATGACAGAGAGTTACGTGACAGAGAAGCTATTTTATGCCCTAGACTCTGGTGCAGTGCCTATCTACTTTGGTGCACCCAACGTCTGGGACTTTGTCCCTCCACATTCAATAATAGATGGCTCTAAATTCAACTCCTTGGAGGAATTGGCTTCTTACATAAAGGCCCTTGCTAATGACCCTGTAGCCTATGCAGAGTACCATGCTTGGAGAAGATGCGGTGTCCTGGGTAACTACGGAAAGACCCGTGCAACGAGCCTTGACACATTGCCGTGCCGGTTGTGTGAGGCTGTCAGCAGAAAAGGTGGGAGGAATGCGAGAGCATATTGAATTTTGGAGGCCGGTATTTTCTGAGTCCATTCTCATAGTGGTCCTAGTTGATCATAGGATTGAGTCCTAATACGATGTGTTATTCTTAGGTGTGTATAGGGTCAAGAATGAATTTGACATCTTTTTATTACTAGAATTCGAATACTGATAGATTATACCATTGAAAAACAAAAGCTCATGTTAACCCAAAACCAACCAGAATCTATTAAATTATTAGCTCTTTGCTTTCCTCTTTTTAGGCATCCCTTCTATTTCTGAGTTGGATTTTGTTCTTTTATTTACTCGGTTTTTTCGTTAATATTATAATAATCCTATATTTCCCAACGAAGTGCCTCCCAAATGCTCTCTCTACCTCTCCTTTACATCTTCTGGAAAAATGCTAGAAGTTTACATTACAGTGCTGCTCCTCTTTGGCTTTAGATCGAAATACTAGTTTAGACAACACAATGAAAAGGAATGCCACACTAATTCAATGAAAGGTTTGACATTTGTAAGAGGGGATCTGGCTTTTGATAAAGCTACTTACATGCTACAATACCATGCCAAATCAATAGAGCACTACTACTTTAATATTTAGACATTAGACCCACTTTTGAATTCATCATCATCTTCCTTATGGAACTTCCATACCGAAGCCAAAATGCCATTGGAAGTAGAAGGTTTAGATTTCTCACCTCTTTGGACCTGCACTAGGAACATGACCAATCGTTAAAACCATAAAGAACAGGGGAAACTCAAGCCTGTTATTAACTTTGTATCTTACTCTTTGCCTTGGTTTGCCTTTTTGGATCTTCACAGTCTTTAGTTCGTGGGGTCTGTTATATAGATACTCCTTTTTCTGCTCATCATTCATGGAATCCATCATTTCAGCCTGTCAAACAGAGTAAACGAAGTACTGTATTAACTGTGTATCCATAAAAATGTTTTAGCCCTTTTTTATTTCAAAAGAATTAGGGCTCGGGTCAGATGAGATGAGATGGTTTTAAATGAGTTGAATAAAATATTGTTAAAATATTATTTTTTAATATTATTATTATTTTGAGATTTGAAAAAGTTGAATTGTTTATTATATTTTGTGTGGCAATTTGAGAAAATTGTAATGATGAAATAAGATAAGTTGAGATGGTTTAAGTCATTTCCTTCCTTTCTTACCCTATGAGGTTTTGCTTACAAACTTTAGAAGTGCAAAGCTACGAAATGCAATGGGAAGAACTGAAGGGAACTTACCCATATTCCAAGATCTTCTATTTCTTTCTGCAGGACTTCTTCCTCCTTATCTGCAAGGCTTTTCTTCTCTTGCCAAGAAACTGCCTTGGCCTCTGCAGTTCCTTTCTTTTTCTGGTTCCCTTCCCTTGTAGTAGACATTAATATCTCTTCTAATCCACAAAATAACTCACGATAGACAAAATGTGCAATGCACGTACTGCAGAGAATATGGAGGGAGAGATTTAAGGGAAAAAAAGAAGAAGAAAATATGTAACGGCTGGTCAAATGCAACACATGATAGACAATGGGGTTGCATCATTAATGTTAAAAGGAGTAGCAGAAAGTGGAAACGTTAAAAGGGAAAAAACCACCCCATGCAATTTACAGATAAAAATTCTATTTATAAGCCAAACATAATAAATGAGAAGTATTTTTGTTCTTACCAAAGTGGAAACGTTAAAGAGGAATAGATACGTATGCAAATCCTAAAGAAAAATTCTATTTATAATCCGGTGTGGATAACACGATAAAAAATAAAATTTTAGTGAAAAATATTCTTCTCTTACCTAACATTATAATGAGTAATTCTACATAAAATCATGAAGTGCGTAAATGTCGCGTAACTGCTTTGAAATATAGTGGAGTCCACTATTAAAAAATTAATTTTTTTCATGTGGGTCTCATGTTTTATTTATTTTTTTCAAAGCGATTACGCGGCGGTTGCACAATTCACGATTGTAAATATTTTTTCTCTATTATAATTGTCAATCACATCAATTAATATCTCACTTTTTTTTTTATAGGAACACTTGAATTGTTAATTTATAAAATTAATTAAGATGTGATATAATTATTGGAAATGATATTTTTAAAGATAAAAAGTAGTAATGGTGATGTGAATTTAATTTTAAAAACTAAAAAACTATTTTATTAGTATAGTATTATTAAATTAAAAATAAAACCAAGGTTGACATGGGCCCATTGGGCCGTGGCCAACCCAGCGCCTCGTAGCCCCTTATTTTATAAAGAACAGAGAAACGTATGTCAGATTCTTCAGATCGTCGTCGTCGCCGTCGTAATAAGACATGTCGAATCGCGTTTCAACGATGTTGTTGTGTTCGCTGGTGGCAATAATACCGTTATTGTATTCTGTTGGTGCGGAGCAGTCGCTGTCGGCGAATGGGAAGGTATTGGAACTGGACGAATCGAACTTCGATTCAGCCATCTCTACCTTCGACTTTGTCCTCGTCGACTTCTACGCCCCATGGTGCGGCCACTGCAAGCGTCTCTCTCCCCAGGTCCCTCTCTTTCTCTCTCTATTGATTTCCTTTTCGAGAAATTGCTTGGGTAAACGCTAAAATTCATCGGTGGTAATTCTAGAGGTACATTTTTTAATATTAGCCGTGACAATCTTTAACGATCATTCACCAGAAGGCATAGAATTTGAATACCCATATATGAACCTGACAGTATGGTCTAAAATGATTTCAGTAGAAGCCTATTTGTTTAACATTTTTTAAGAAAATCATCTAAGAACAGGAGGATATATCACTTCATACTGTTGCCAGTCTTATTAATACACTTGAGTCATGGTATATTTTGGGAAGGTTACCCATGTTGATCTTCCACTTTGCAAACTCTGTGGAGAATGAATATATGGTAGATTGCGAATCTTGCCCCATTTTATAAGGATATTCTTATTTTATTAGATTTCGGAGAAATGATCCGATACTTGTGAAAAGGGGTTCTGGGATTTACTGTTATGATTATTATTTTTTAATTGAAAAGAACTTCTATTAATACGAATATAGGCTTAGCCTACTTACTGTTATGATTCTCGAGCAACTCACACACCCCATGGGACTTGAACTAATGATATCACCCACGTCCCCATTCTTCTTAGTAATAACCATGATTGAGTCTAGAAGGGTGGTGAATTGGGATCTCACTTTGTTAGGAGGGAGAAATTGTTTCTGTTTATAATGATTCTAAGCGGTTCCAATTGAAATCTCTACTAATCTTTTCAGTATAAGCCCATACATGACTTGGGCTTTCTTTGGATTGTTACAAATGGTTTTAGTATCAATCATAAATTAGAAATATGAGGCTTGGACCTTGCCACTAAGAATGAAATGGCCTGTTGAGAACATCAGGGAATAAAGGAGTAGATTGTCATACCATAGATGATAGATTGAATATAGAAAACTGGTGAATGAGATCCTACATACATTGCTTGAGAATGAGAAGTTCTGGTAGTTTATAATGATTTTAAGGGCTCCAATTGTAACCTTGACTAGCCCTTTTGGAGTTTTCTTTGAGTCGTTACAAGTATATAAAAACCAATCAAGTTGTTCTTAGAATGTATTTAGGTGTTCTTTTGTATACTTCCTGTATATTCATATCAATAAATTTACTCTTACTTATAAAAAAAAAAAAAAAAAAAACCAATCAAGTTGTTATCATATCTTTATACCTAGTCAGTTAGAAGAAACAAATATGAGATACCACGTATGGAGTACTTGCCCATCATGGCTCAAGATAGGTGTCAGGTTTATTGTGATGCACTCTCAGCTTAGGAATTTGAATTTTTGCTGGCATAAGTTGTTCTTATCTTTGAGCTTGGGGCAATGATGCAGCTAGTGAGGTTCTAACCGAAGCGCCTCTTTTGCTTGTTGAAGACTATTTCCAAATCCCCTCTTAGACCCAGGTTTGGCCCTGGCCTTTGAGAATTTCTGGAACCCTTTGGGGGCAAAGCCCTGAGAAAAAAAAAAAAAAAAAAGTTGTTCTTATGTAAAACCCAGTCAGCTTTTGAGTTATGGAGGGAGACCAACTTTGCACTTGCTTTTTCTGTTTTAAATTTGCTCAGGAAATGATGAAATCATGGAGGAGGATATATGTTTTGATGCCTCTTCTGTAGTACAGCTCTACCTTTACGGTACAGTTGTTAGTCCTTTGTAATTTTCTGTTTATTTGGAGTGGTTAGTTTCAAAATTCAAAGATCTCTTTTAGCTTAGAATGGTTTTTTACAATTCCTTTCAGCATTATTTTTTTCATTTAGAGATTGGAACTTATGTTTCCAACTTGTATATTGAAGTTAGAACACTAACAGATTTAATTGTTACATTGCAGTTGGATGAAGCTGCCTCCATACTTTCCAGCTTGAAAGAACCCATAGTCATAGCAAAAGTAAATGCTGACAAATTTACCCGCCTGGCTCGTAAATACGATATTGAGTACTTTTCTGGGGTTTTCATCCCAATCCCTTTTAATGTTAATTACACTTGTCTATTTGTTGGATATTTGGGCTTCCTTTTGCGGTTGACTTGAACAAGAATATTAGGACTCAGCTCCAAGACACCATATTGATGCTTTCAGTGTGATCATAATCATAATTCCTACTCAGAATATGTTTCTCAGTGTGTTCTCTAGAATATCATTATTTTCAGAAAGCAAATCTTGCTACTTAATGATTCTGATGGAACTGTGAACTATGTATTTTTCTGTGATGTAGTGGTTATCCCACCCTCAAAGTCTTTATGCATGGCGTCCCTGTGGAGTATAGGGGGCCAAGGAAAGCAGATTTACTTGTTCGTTATATGAAAAAATTTGTCGCTCCTGATGTTTCGGTTCTTGATTCAGACTCTGCTATTAGTAATTTTGTTGAAGCAGTGGGCCTGCACTTCCCTATATTTATAGGCTTTGGCTTGAATGAGTCAATGATATCAAAGTTAGCTGAAAAGTATAAGAAAAAAGCATGGTTTTCTGTGGCAAAGGATTTCTCTGAGGACATCATGGTATCATATGATTTTGACAAGGTTCCTGCTTTAGTATCCCTTCATCCAAGTTACAATGAGCAGAGCATCTTTTATGGTCCATTTGAAGGTAAGTTTTTACTATGATAGCTATCCCCCGTTCATTTCTAAAACCATGTTGAGTCTGTGTTGAGTACCTCATATGAAATGTCTAATTCATAAAAGTGAAAGATATTTTAGACTGCCGTGCTTCTGAGATCTTGTTTCCATAACATTTAATGGCTTGATGATGTAACTTTAATCCTAAGGGGTGGAATAGCGGTCTTGGGGTGAGCTGTATAAACCAGACTAACTGGGTTCGAAATTCCAGCATTCACAGAGTGGGAGAATTTCCCCTTGAATTATCCGAGGTGCACTTGAGGTAAATTGCTTGCCGAGGGTCTGTGCACTCTCAGGATTAGTCGGCACTTTGTACCAAACACCTAGTGCCAATAAAAAAAAAAAAAACTTTTCACATCTCGTACACTTGGTAGTTCCTTCCCTCTCTCAAATTAAAAATAAAAATTCCTCCCCCTCCCCCTTGTGAGAATTTGCGTTATTAACCCCGTCTGTTCCTATGGAGGATTTCCACTGCAAAAAATATCTACCTGATTAGATAGGTGCATATGATTGTGATTGTGTTTCCATCTTCCTTCCATTTGATACCTGGGAATTACTTTTTATATTGGGTAAAACACACAAGTGTGCACCAACAGAGGATAGACCCTGACCTCAGATCATTTGAATCGGGCTGGCCAAAGTTGATCTAAAATTAGCTAAAAGGTTATTCTTTTTCTGTTTTAGCTGCCCACTTTTCCGAAACACCATACATCCCAAGACATTTTTAAGAAATTATCATTTCCTATCAGTTCCTTTTTTTCATAAATTCTTCTCTTACCAATGGTTATATTTTCAAAATATTTGTTTTTCCCAAACGGTAATATGCAATATACATAAGACCATTTTCTCTCCAATTTTTATCCACCTCAATCCAAGTTTCTTTTTTTATTTTAGTGCCTGTTTGGCATTGCAGTAGGAAATAGAGCTTTTCATAGTAGCGCTTTTAATTGTAGAGTTTTACTAAAAAGCTCTGTTATTAAAAAGTTCTTTACTATTTGGTAAACATGCGCCTAAAGCGTTTTTAAAGTTAGTTATGGTGGTTTTTTAAAAATATAGCATTATCTGTATGAGCTTTTCAATAAAAGCTTCAATTTGGTGTTTTTAAAAAAAAGTGGGTGCTTAAAGCGCTTTTTATAAATTTACCAAACATACTATTTTTTCTTTAAAAGAGCTTTTAGGCTATTAAAAGCTCTTTTTAAACCTCCAAAATCAAACCCAAACATGCACTTAGAGAAAGAAATGAACTGCATTCGAGAGGAGATGGAAGGGGGAGTGGCCTTACAAACTGAAGAGTCGGATGTGATCCTCTTTTTGATGATTTTTTTTGCTGTAGGTTCAGCTCACTTTAATTTGTCTAGCCCATTGTGAATGCTCTCACCCTTCATCCTTATGGTGTAGGAGATACCATTTCATCCAAAGACCATTGGCTGGTTAACCCCTTTCTTAAGGAAATATTCTATTGAGGCCTCAGTTTTGGATCCGAAGCTAGACAGACTCAGAACCATGCATGCCTGGATGGAAGCCACACATTGCTTTAATTTTTCAAAAATATGCTCGATTTTTAGATTAAAAACTTCATAATTTTTTTTTTCTTGTATGGGTCTATTCTACATTATATCTAATTATAATTGTTAAATGCTTTTAATTTTCATTCATCACCTGTGAATCTATTATCAGTAGTGAAGAAAAAAGGTTGTTTATAGCTTCCTGTTTCCAACATGCAGCGGAATTTTTGGAGGATTTTATCAAACAAAACTTGTTCCCTCTTGTCTTACCAATCAACCAAGACACACTAAAGACACTGAAAGATGATGAGAGGAAAATTGTCCTGACTTTTGTGGAGGATGAGACAGAAGAGAACTCAAAGAAAATAATCAAGTTATTGAAGGCTGCTGCATCTGCAAATCGTGACTTAGTATTTGGTTATGTTGGCATCAAACAGTGGGAAGACTTTACCGAAACATTTGAGGCTAACAAAAAGACACCACTGCCAAAAATGGTTATTTGGGATGGAGATGAGGAGTACTTTTCAGTAAGTTTAAGTTTTTTTGGAAAAAATTGTCAGATTCTGGTGCTAATTTTAGCTTCAGATGATATTTGGGTAAATATTTTTTATAGTAACTTGTAGAAAAAAAAATATTTTTTGTAGTAATTATTAACAAATGACAAATTTTTAAGTGAAGATATTGCTCATCATGTTTACTGCTTGGCTCTTGATCATTTTTTCACTTATATTGCATGGGCATGAGATTGTAAATGTATTTATAGTATGGAACACACAAGGGGCTGTGGCACACAAGGGTTTGCTCCAGAGTACACACAAGAAAAAAGGGGCTGTAAATGTATTTATTGCATGGGTTTGCTCCAGAGTACACACAAGAAAAAAGGGGCTGTGGAACACAAGGGTCTACAATACAATACAGAAAGGATCAGGAGTAGAATGGTCGCATGGGGAAAATTAGATTTGTCAAGGGGGGCTGATCACACTTTTTGCTAAGTACTCATTTGTAACTTCATATATTTCTTTTCACTCTTCACCTTGTGGCAATTAAAACACTCCTGGTAGTATGGAACTATGGGTTCATAATAAATTAGGAAGTGGTTTCTTCTCCTATTTTGAGCTTGTACTTCTAACCATCTTGGGAAGTGATTGTACTGTTAAAGGAGAGGGATCATCTGTGTATGGTGAAGAGTGGGAGTCAGTTGTCTGCATCTATCTTGAGTTCTTTATTGCAGTCTTTTATTCATGATCAAATTCTGTATACCTGCTGCTTTTCCTAGGAATGTATTCTATGTGCTCGACACATTACCCTTTCATTTTGCATCTCACATAGAAGTTTGCCACATTGCCTATTGTGGTATTTTTATGCTCTATCATCATCACCACCATCATTATTATTATTAACTTAATTCTTTGCTACTCGCACCATTTCAGGGGGGAAAATATATAATGACATCTTTATGGATATTTGGGATTTTGACATCTTTATTGGTCTTTGTGTTTTTGTTGATGCTAATATTTTCTATTTGCCCATGACACTTCACCACGACTGTTTGGGTCACTTCTAGAATTTTGACATGTTAGTCATGTCAGTAAGTTCTCTCTACACTTATTTCTAGTGGCTAAAGTGTGAATTTAATAGCTAATGGATTACAATTATTGGATAAATCCTTTTACTACCTGTACTATAGAATTTGTTTTAACATCTGTGTGACATCATCTGGGATATTTTCATCATCCTTAATAAGTATGTTCATTTCATGTTGCCACTTAGAAGTTGGTTTCTTGTCCCTTCATTGACTTCATAGACACCAATTTTCCATTTTTTCATTAGGTTATTGGTTCCGAAAGGATTGATGAGGAGGATCAGGCAACTCAAATTTCACGATTTCTTGAAGGATATAGGGAGGGAAAAACAATTAAGAAACGAATCAGTGGTCCATCCTTTCTTGGTTTCATCAATTCATTAATCGGCATCAGAACTGTGTACATGATTGTTTTTGTTGTTGCGGTTGTGATGATGATCCAAACCATCAATAAAGGCGACGAGGAACCTCCCAGGGTTGGTACTCAAGAACAAGAGGATCATGCTACCAGCTCTGTCTCCGAGGCTGAAAGCAAAGAATACAGATCTGGAGATAAGGAAGATTGAAGAGTAGGGAATTCGATGCCTTTCTAACTGACAATCTATTCGTGGGTGTGCTTATATACAAATCTACAGCATTGAGTATTCACGAAAATATCGGAGTCGAGAGGTTATGTTACACTTATATGCTTTTGTAGAGAGATCTTATTTATATGCATACCTTGGTCAGACTTCTTATTAAGCATTGTAAGTTTAGTTACTTTATCAATCTTAGAAGAAAAGCAAGTTTATTCTCCTTCCTCCGTGATAACACTTGTTGAAGGTTTTTTAACCGTTACTCCTTTGTTACCAGTGATATTATTGACATGTTTTTAGAGGATTTTAAATAAAAGGTCATGCCTCTTCAAAACAAGGTTTGATATGGATCTCCAAGTTTTACTAGAAACCCACTCATTTTACCACTTCCCCAATTTTGAAAAAAAAAAACTTGGATTAATCAGGAAAAACATAACGATCAAGGTGCAGCCTAGTGAACAAGGGATGTGCTTGGCAGTTGGCATTAGTTGGAGATTTAAGTATTTTGATTCGATTCTGTACTTTGGAGTAATCCCTAAATTCTATTGTACGTGGTTTTTATGAGTGAAGTCGTGTGTGTGTATTCGGGATTTATTCCTACCTCTGCGAGGTTCCAAATCATTATGTGTGTGTGTGTGTGTATATATATATATAAATAAAATCCTCTTCAAGAGAGAAGTCTTGAACCACTGCAATTAGTATGTAGAGATTAATAGGGATAGAAGACTTGCAACGCTGCATGGTCAAGTCCTTCCTGAAGAATGTTCAGATAAAACCTCTGCATTCACAATTCTTTGTGAGCCTTGCCATCTTTTTGCCTATGCCCAAAATATAAAAATACAAACTTCTTCGATTGCCCCATTGTTCTTAGTAAAAAACCGAAGTCCCAAGCCTCACAAAAAAGCAATTATAGCAACAGTTCCACATCAATCAACTTTAAGAAATTAGTTCCACTCAAAATCTCAATGAAGGTGTTCGTGAGTTAGACAGACCTCAAATGTAAAAGCCACAACTATCACTTGAAATTTGAAAGAGATGACATAACCTTATACTACAATGTACATGTGAGCAGGTAGTAACAAGTAACGCTCCAGACATAAAATATGGTAAGCCACGGTGAAGTAAAACCCAATTATGATGCAGCAACTTTGAGGTTCAAGCCAGAGGTAAAAATGATCCAGGGGTGTCAGTTCAACTCCCTCTGATGAGCTCTCTTGGCCGCACCCAGCTTCCCAGTCATATGCTAAATTATATTGGTTCAGCATTCCGGAAGAGATTGGGCAGAATTAAAGGGAGAAAAACTTGCAGCCGACTCACTGCAATGCAATGGGTGCTCCTGATAACCAGATGAACTGACAAAGCTCGGTGGCGCATAGCTTGAGCTTGGGATAAATGGGGACATGTATCTCGAGTAATGTGGTGATAAAGATGGGTAACCCAATGAGTGTTGTGAAACCAAATAGGAAGCATGCGATCTTAGGGATGATCCATTCCTGAAATCTGCTGAGCTTCGGCTTACACTCAGGGGAGGGGA
This sequence comes from Juglans cinerea, assembly GCA_961763995.1. NCBI lineage: Eukaryota > Viridiplantae > Streptophyta > Magnoliopsida > Fagales > Juglandaceae > Juglans > Juglans cinerea. The sequence goes on along the minus strand of CAUIVZ010000012.1, from coordinate 23,334,515 downwards.
TTGGCGGTAGGATCTGAGAGAATGCTGAACATGAGGAGTGCTAGCAACAGAATGAATTCGAGAAACTGAAGGGGAGTGAGACGACACTGGTGCTATTTGTATGGCTGATGATGATGCTAATGACAATCTAACGGACGACAAAACAGAAGAAGCCACAGAGGCTGGACTAGATGAAAGCAATGGCGTTGCTTCGGAAGCTGGTGGATCACCGGTGTTAGTTCGTGCATCGCGCTTGCAAACTGGACAGAAGGTTCTCCAGGCAGTAAGCCAGGAATCCACACAGAAGGCATGAAACTCTGTTGAATTTCAAAAATTATCATAATTATATTGCACAAAAGCTGACTAATATATGATAATGTATTTAAAGAATTTAATGAGCAACAACAAAAGAATCACTGAAAATAGTATGCCTGCCGCAAACATACATAAACTTGCCCTGAATGACAAAGGCCTGCAGCAACAATCCCACAGGTGCAGCCTTCAAATCAACACAAATAATTTCCCTCTCTTACATCCCTATGTCACTATCTCTAATAAATACGCTCTCACTAAAGATAATTTTCTCATCAACAAAATTATAGACAATTAGAAGGCCAAGAGCACACAAAACCCTTCCTCTTTCCCTTCTCGCTGCAAAACACACGTGCACACAGCACATAATGTCCCTCCTTTTACCCTTCTTGCTACAAAGACACACAAGTTACTATTTTCCCTGTGTAATTCTTTTTTTATGGCATCGGGTATCTGAGAACAGCGTCCCAACTAGTCCCAGGGGTGCACAGGCCCCTCGGCAAGAAGTTTTCCACAAGTGCATCCCGGGTAATTCGATGAGAAAATCCCTCAGTACGATAGTCCCTAGAGATTGTTTGCACCCAAGAGGATTCGAACCTTAGACCTTGGAAGGAGCATACCACCAAGACCATGGCCTTTACCACTTGAGCCAACCCCTATGGGTAAATAGTTTGGTCACCAGCCTCTTGCTTTAAACACAAAGGAACAATAAAGAGATTACTACCTGGAGAGACAATTTCTTCATATTAATTTTTTTTTTTATAAGAAAAAATATTATTGATATGAATGAAATAGGCATAGGCCATGTACACATGAAGTATAGAGAAGAACACCTAAAAACATTCTAAGTACAAGAAAATAAAGACAAGAAATCATGGACATTTCTTAATATTAATTTACAAACAATGTCATGCAAAGGAAAAGCCATTTCGTGGGATAAACATACATGCAGTTAATAAATTAATTTACAAATGTTATCATATTTGCTACTGCAAGAAAGACTTACTGTGACGACAAGGTAGAATCCTGAGCTTATCTCCAACACTATAGTCTTCAAGGCATATGGCGCATGTTATTGAAGTACAATTATCCTCCAAAACGGTTGTAAATATCAAACTTGGCATTGCTTTCACAAATCGACTACTCATCCCATGGAATTCCCGGGTGTGAGAAGCTTGTGGTCTTTCATGTCTTATGCGATGCCTGCGAACGAAGAAACAAGTAGCCAGCACTGCAGACATGGCAAGTAGGGAAATGAAAGAGATTGCCATGATTGACCATGCCGAGTTTTCAAAACTTGGGACAATCCATAGCTCCTTGTCCGCTAAGCCGGTGTATTTTGTCAGAATTTCACCTGAAGCTTTAGAAACAAATACAGCATGTATTTTAATGCCAGCTGAATTTCCTGCCACTGCATTGTCCACATGAGTGCGATTAGGGACTCTCACAATAACAAAGTTCCTTGCTATTAACTAAAAGAATAGCACATAAGAAGAAAACCAATTAAAGAGAGACCTCTAATATTAATCTAGAAAAACAGACTATACAAGTAAAACAATTAGATTCCAAATATCACGCATTACATTTTAAAACAAACACGAGAATGGCCATATGACCTTAAAACTCTTTTTCAGTGCGCACTATTCTCTCTCTTATCCTTTGACTCTCTTTTCAAAGTCCTTTTCACATTTCCCTCGAGGTACTTGATTCCTATCAGTCTCAGGCTCATATTTAACCTTGGATGGGACTTACTGCATAATTGGGGCCACATTCCCTAACAACCTGACTTGCTAACAATGCCTCATGATGCAGCAAGCTCAAGGCACAACCGGGCTCTCATCCTCTCCAATGCCCCCCTTCCAAGCAATTTACGTTTGAAGGATGATGAGGGGAGGGGATTGGCAACCAGTACATGATCAAGGTGGTGGCCTCATTCATAAACAGAGATAGAGAGTAAAGTGGACTATATGGCAGTAAAGCATGTGGACCATGTCAACTAGCTGGAAAGTCATTTCCAGACAATTATTCACTGGTTGTTACTACCAGTACACACAATGTTCTAGATAAAAATATTTCATTTTTATCCAACATTTTTTAAAGAGAAGTAATGGTGCTGAAAGTAATCAAAACCTGATCTTACACAATGCTTGTCAATTTCCAACTACAACTTGCAAGCATTCTACCAGACAACTTGAGTTACATTCACAATTTGAACAATTACATGTTTAACAATTTAATTTTTATTTTCTGCATTAAAATATCTTCATTAAGCGTCAAACACAAAGTCCTGGAGACAAACGCATTAAAGGTATGTTCACAAATACGTAGGAAGTGAATCTAGAATATATCCCTCACTAGACTTATAAAGATGCTTTGCATCATTTGTCTGAGTTCTTGCTTGGTAAGCTATAAAATCTCCTTTAGTACTCAGTGGAACACATGTGAGAACTCACATTTTCAAAAGTATCAGACTTCGAGTGAAGAGTAATTTAATTAACCATAAGCATGATATAGAAAAAAATGATTATGCAGGAAAAGCTCGTACTTGTGACCAAGATGCCACTGTCTTCATCGTCATAGACAATTGCAGCTTTGAATCCAGCATTTTGTGCTCTTCTGACTTTATCCTCAAAACTACATCCTCCCCTAATAATTATAACAAATGGGGAATTAGCATTTGAAGCTGGTTCGACTTTATTGGTCAATGTTGAGCATGCATCAAGAGGCTCCGCCTCATATAATATCCCACATTCCCCTGAACCTTTAACCAGTGGAGCTGAAAAATACAACATAACACAAACCACGAAAATGTACAAATAAGTGCACGCTCAAGTTGGCCCAGATGCCCACAATCCAAGCTTTCAACAATGGCATGTAAACATATGAATATGTAAAAAATGGGCAATATAACATAAACCGTAATCACTGCACAGATTCAGTAAAAAAAAAAGTTTTCAGCTTTATCACCAGAACCAACAACCTAATGCAGTTTTTAATCTTTTCCCAATTATGTCTAGTGAAGTTGCTCTTCTCTGCCAAAAAAAGAAAACGAAATAGCTAAAATCAACTCAACTCAACTCAACTCAACAAAATTAATAATCTAACCTGAGTGAAAATTGCAAAATACCCAGGCCCCCGATAGTCAAAATTTTAATACCCTTTATATACCCAAAAACAATGTATAATTACCCCACTGACAAGTCCCTCACTACTTCCCAGATCTTCTCACCACAAACATAAAAGTTTAAGCTAAACCCCCAAACCCCCCCCCCCCAAAAAAAAAAAAGAAAAGAAAAAGAAAACTTACCGAAATTAGCTTCGATATCGTCGAAAGAGAGAGTGACGTTGTCCCCAACGAGCACCACAGTCGCTGCTGTCATCCAACAGGCTGACAATAGAGAGAGCAACCAGAAAACTAAAGCCGGATTCATGGCCTTCCCCAAGATTAAACTCTAAAATCTCCAGAAAAATAAAAAGAAACCCTAGTTCCTCGGCTAGACAAACATTAGAGATAAAAATTTAGGGTTTTGCAGAAATCATGATAGGAGGAATAGACACATCCGCTTCCATTTGAGACCAAGAATAATAAATCAGAATCTTCTTGTTAATTCTTTGATGCTCTTCAAGTTTTGGGGATTTGTATTACAACGTGAAAATCGAACAATAAAATCTAGATTGCCTGTTTGGGTAAGAATTTCTTTTTGGCAGTGATTGTTATTTATGAATGAATGTGAAGAAGATTTTTCTTTATTTTCAATGTTATCATCTAGCCACCAGAGGAGAGAGAGAGTATGGCCTGGTGCGCATACGTACGATGACGTGGCCCAATGTGTCGTGGGTCCTGCTCTGACGTGTGTCTTGTCATTTTCTTGATAAGAATAGATATTACGGGCATAGGCGTGTATTGTGCAAGTGTGGTATAGTTGTTATTTTAAAATAAATTTTGTATTTATTTAATTTTTTTTAAATGATTAGACAACGTTTATATATATTATTTCTCAAAAATAGATTATTTAGAGCAATTGTAGTTGCAGGGAATTTGGAAAACTTGGACTCGTTTGAATTTAAAAATTATCTCATCTTATCGTTATAATATTTTAAAATTTTTATATAAAATATAATAAATAATTTAACTTTTTTAAATTTTAAAACAATTTTTTCAAATTTCCAGACAAAATATAATAAATAATTTAATTTTTATTTTATTATTCATAAACCATCTCAACTCATCTCTAAATCTACATCACTCCTTAATCTAGCGTAAAGAAAAAAAAATCAACTATCAAACTAACTAAATTAACGTTAATTTTGTTATTGATTATTTGTGCTGGTCAAATATGTTCAGTGCTATTTATTTTTTTATCATTATTTTATTATAAATGTTTTAGCATATGGGTTATATTTCTCTTTCTTCTCTCTTTTTATTCTTCTATTTTTTGACCTATTATTTTGTAAATATTTAAGAATAATTCCGCTGGAGCTTTTTATATGTTTTTTTAAAGTTATTTTTTATATATATTTTTTTAATAATTTTTAATATTTTTAAAAAATAAAAAAATTTATAATATTATTAAAAAATAATTTCTTAATCACAAAACAAAATAAAAAATCATTTTTTTTATAATTTTTTTTTTACTTTCTAATTAAAAAAGTGTTTTTAATGATATTTTAAATTTATTTTATTTTTTAAAAATATTTAAACGTATTATTAAAATCTATATAAAAAATAACTTAAAAAAATATATAAAAAACACGTACTAGAACTCCAGAACTCCAGCGAGAGTACCGTGAGAGTTGTAGCATTATCCAATATTTAATGACCCCCGTTATTAAAGACCCACGGAAACCCAAGGCTACGATTTTTTTGTCCTTTCTTCTTTAGGCTCCGTTTGTAATTTGGATAGAAGTCCATCAATTCAGTTCAAATTAATTTTTAGTTAAATCTAATATTTAAATATTTAAATTTTAAATTATTAAATTTATCTTAATTTAAAACTTCTTTACACATAGGATCCACAACTTTTATCAACTCAACACTTCTCTATAAACAGAATCCATAACATTTTTCAACTTCTCATAAATATATCTAAATTCATCTTAACATTTAAACATATTTAAATTCATCTTAAGTGGCTCTATAAAACTCATTTCACCATCTCAACTCACTATTATTTATAAAAAATTTTATTCACCCGACTCAACATTTAAACAGAGCACAATCTTTTTAGTGACCGAAACCATTAATTGGACAGCAAAATCTATTGCAATGTACGTGAATTATTTGTACTCCACGATTCCATCCCAAATCAAAATCTAAACTTTTTTTTCACTTGACTCACAAAATCTATAATGCCCATTTCATAAAACTCTTTATTTTTTTTGCACTTGTAAGTTGTTGTATTTTAATTTGTGTGATTTTTTAAAAATGAATAAATATCTCAATTTTTGTGAGAATAAAAAAAATATAAATAAAGCATAAAAATAATTATTTAATGAAATAGAGATCAATTGAGAGAGTTTGTTATTTATTGTTTATGAAAAGTGGCTATCTATAATGAAAAAATTGAATTCTCTAACTAAAATTTGATTAAAATTTAGCCACTTCACCCCCCAAATAAATATTCTATGTCAGTAAATAAACTAAGACTTCATTTGGATGTTGAGACGGTCTCAACTCATTTCAGATTTTCATCTCATCTCGTTATCTTATCTCAACATCTAAACATCACTCAAATATAAACACTTTTCAAATTTAAATTTTTAGTTTTTTAACTTTTTTTATCTAATCATTACCTAATCATTACAATTTTTTAAAAATTTTAAATAAATACAAAAAACAATTCAACTTTTTTAAATCTTAAAACAAAAACTATATTAAAAAATTATATTTTTACAATATTTTAACTTTATAATTTTTTTATTCAATTTTTTTCTCTCATTTCCCAAATCCTCATAAAACATCTTTAACTCAAACCGTTTCACTACTATTCACATATTATTTTATTACTATTTATAAATTTCTCGTCTCATCTCAACCTTAGGGCATATTTGGACAATGAGATGATATAATAATTTTTTAAATAGTGATGAAATACTTTGAGTTAAGATTTTTTTTAGTTTTGAGAAATGAGAGATACAAAATTGAATAAAAATTGAATTCAATTTATTTTAAAATTTAAAAAATTTGTATTGTTTTTTATATTTTGTTTGGAAGTTTGAAAAAATTATAATAATTAGATGAAAAAGTTAAAAATCTCAAATTGGAAAGTGATTTATATGTGTGATGGTTGACAAAGATGGTTATGAAAAGTTCTCAGATCGGATTCTCTCAATTCCACTTTCGGGTAAATTAATCACAAACACAAGTCCCTTACAAATTAATTCGTAGTACCCTGCGATGAGATCTAAAAAGAAAGGAAAAACAATAAAGCAAGTACCGTCAAAGAAAACGAACACGAACAGGGCAGGAGACATGATCAAATCAAATTACTCTTTCTTTAGTCATGCTGATCATGATGTTCTTGCCAAAAAGAAAACATGATATATGTGGCAGCCGCGAAGGGATGCACGAGTGAGAAGGGGTGAAGAAAATAGAGTGACGATGATGACTATGCTTTGTCTTCAATGTTAAGCAAACTTAGATTGTCATCATCATCCGGCCATAAGGTCCCATATGTTTCCCTCTTTTCCAATACATGTATAGATCCCTGTAATATGCTGTGTCGGCATCGGCGTCGGCTTCGGCGGTGGAGTTGCTCATGTTGGTGTTTTAAGAGTCGTGATCATGAAATTAATGATGTTAATTACATATAAAATGTTTTCAACTTGCAAGTGGGATACACTTCTCCAAGTAGCACTAATATTGTTAAGAATGATAAAAAGAACAAAATTATAATCAATCACACGCGATATAAGATTTACGTGGTTAATATGCTTATGTCCATAAAATTGTAGAAAATTTTATTTAAATAACAATAAAAAAATACACTGCAATAGGCGGTATAAAAATTTAATATAATATAAAATAAATCTTTAAATAGTAGTCGTGAGTGTGCAAGTGTCTTGCAATCACTTTTAAAAAAGTGAATAAATACGAGACTCACATGAAAAAATAATAATTTTTTAATAATAAACCTTACTCTTTTTCAAAACATTTATATGACGCTTACGCACTCCACGACGACTGCATGTAACATTACACTGTCATCAAACTACCACGTGTAACATTACTCGGTCATCAAACTACCACAAAAACTACCAAACTCTACAAAACGTAAAAAATACTTGGATAGTAATTGATATAATGGAGTTATTAAATTGAGAGTGTTGACTCTCCTACTGTAAACTATATTTTTATGTTTTATTTGTATTATATTGCATGTATAGATATCCTGTATCACTTGTCAGAGTGTAGTCTAATCAATACTGATAAACATCTTTAGTTTGATTTTGCATTAATAAAAATGATATTTGCAGTGTATCGCCCAATTTAAAAAATTAAATTTTTAATAATAAATTCAACCTTTTTTAAGATGTGTATACTATACTTGTTTATACTTCTCTCCAAATTATTCAAATATTTTTATATGAAAGTTTTACATCACATATATTCACCTAATTAACACGTGATTTATCATTTTTATTTTTTTATATTAATGTTTAAATATGTAATCTATTAAATAAAAAGATAAAAATAATAAATTATATATTAATTCTATATTGATTAAGTGAACGTGTATAATATAAAAATTTTAACATTTTTCCAAATTATCGAAGAGACGCCACTTGAGCTAGCAGATAGGTCAAACACACACACGTGCCTGTGTGTGTGGACCTCTTGGTCATGTACCATCCCTGCTTTCAGCACTCTCCCACCGGCATAAACTTGACAAAAAGACAATGCCCACAATAGCTTTCATCATATGCCACACACAAAACAAAATGGAAACCAAGATCGACCCCTATTTATTTAACAGAGAAAGAAACCTCAAGAACACACTCATGAATTTATCAAAAGGATCGACTTCATGATGAGTATAGACATGTACCCATCCAAGGAGATGGAAAAAATGCCCAACTTGAATTTAAGGACACAACTTAACGGATCTCATGATTCTAATGCATGGCGTCCACCATCTTTAGACATTGTCTAATTCAATCGTCGTTTGTTTTTCATATTTATCTTTTATCTTAAATTTTATCATGAGAACTGTTACATACATAAAGAGATTACATAAAGAAAATCCATAAATTGATATGGTTTTATAGAATCCGTTAGGTCTACTTTACAATAAAAGTAACTTAACAATATGACGTATCACATCAAGACACATCAATTTGTAGATTTACTATTGTGTAATTATTTTGTATCTAAAGTATTTTCTTTTTGGGTTTATCAGAAAACAAAAATACCACCAAAATAAAACGTGAGAGTGCATATATAATTGGGTAGCTCAACAACCTCTAACCCTCGTTCCAGGGCACACATAACTGTGTAATGGGTCAATAATTGTATTAAAAAAAAAAAAAGATATAAAAAACTCCAATCATCAATGCAAGAGCTATCTATTCCCCAGTGCATGTGGTCCTGTACCTTAGCTTCCTCCCACATGGGTTTTAAGTACATTTCACTCCTCCTGTCCCATACATCATATGAAAAACAGCAAATATCGTATATACTATAAAGATCTCGACATCATCACATACACAAAAACAATAAGATAAAACACTGTATCTCTCTTACTAAATAATGCAGACAAACACTGCATGCAGCTTCCTACTTATATTAACATTTTACAATGGCTTATGAAATTCTTGACATAGTTGTCCGCTTGTCGTCACATACCATTTAAAAAATAAAAGAGCAGAAAAAATAAAAGATTAACCAATATAGCACAAACCCGGTAGAGGATGACTGGAAGGGAAACAAGTTCATCGGGAACGGGGATGAATCAGATCGTAGGAGTTTCTGCTTGATCTTGGAAGATAGACTATTGACTTTGATATTGCGCAAGTTCTCTTGCAAGAAGCATAAAGATTGATAATCCCAAAACGATCACTCAAGCTCCTAGATACCTTATTAGCTGCATTCCAAAGATTGCTGCTACTGTTTGATGATTTTTGATCATCAATATCCTTGGAGCACTCTACCATTGCAGCGAAGAATGGATCCCTTTGGAAAACCTGTCTAGAGTAATTCTTCTTCCGATCCCCAACATCTTCGGAGCTGAATCTCTTTGAGGTTGAACTGGTCGGTGGTGGCAATGGCAGAAGCTTTAACGAGGGTCCCCTTTTCATGGAGACTTGTTTCTTGGGAATTCCTGGTAGTTTTTCCCAAGAAAACGGGACACCGGAATATCTTAGGGGAGTGGCTGGGTTGAGCGGGGAATCATCAAGGAAATAAGAAGAAGCAAAGGAAGAAGAAGATAGAGAAGGTCGTGATGATGAGGAGGAGGAAGAGGACGGAGTCCGGCGAGAGGATGTGTATTTTGTGGCCGGAAATGTGGTGTCACTCTCTTTGCTGACAAGTTGGGAACTGCCACTCAGAGTTGCTAAGGAATCCATGATCAGTACTTTCTGGCTAGCAAAAGAGAAGAAGATCACTTAGCTTCGTAAAGTTACTTTTCTTTTTTCTTTCTCCATCTTCTTTGCCTCTATATATAGAGATGTGCCACTCATTGCTCATAATCTTTGGACATTAGGAGTGAAAATATGATATTTACTAAACGACCCTACTCATCGATGTCAATTGTCAAGGAGCGAGGGGTTAGGGAGAAAAAACTGGGGATTGAAGGGACATTGTGATTGTACAAGTAGTGGACTCTTCTGCACATTATTATTGTAATTGAGTAACTGGGTCATTCATTACACGTGTAGACCATATAATGAATACAGACAAAGTTATTTAATTTTTAAAATTAATTTTAAATTGAGATGAGTTTAATAATTTAAATTTTAATATTTAAATATTAAATTCAACTTAAAATTAAATTTTAACTCAATTCGTTAAAAAGGTGCCTAAATTAAGTTGGATTAGAATCTACAGCCAATAAATGAGCATTCCAGTCTTTGCTTTGAAAGCTTTTTTAAGAGTGTTCACATTGGTGTAGACAAAATTTTAGATAATTTTTAACTAATATGTCACTTTTTGTTTTTTGGACTATCTTACTCAAAACTTAACCACATATTAAGGTCTGATTTACTTACAAGATTAAAATCTAAAATTTTAAATTTTTTTTATCTAATTATTATAATTTTTTTAAATTTTCATATAAAATAAAATAAACAATTTAACTTTTTTAAATTTCAAAACAAAAATAATATTAAAAAAAATATTATAATAATATTTTAGATATATAGAATGCACATAGACTTTATATATAATAAAGTGGCAAAAATAAAAAAAAATATATATATAGTATACATTTTATCAAATGGAAAGAACAAAGTTTTTGAGTGTGAGAAATAACATTAAAAAAATAATTGCCTAAGTTACTGTACACTTAGTGCATATTTGAGATTGCGATCAGAAATATAACTTATAGTTTTATGACTTATAGCTTATAACTAAGTAATAAGTTCTACTATTAAAATTTGGTAACCATGTGTTGAAAACATTTTCAAATATGCTATATTTGTTTGGAAATAAATTAAAAGTATTTTCTGATGTAGAAAATATGATCATTTGATTTTGTTTTTTTTTTTTAAATTATGATCATATTCTTCAAAGTTTAAAAGTTATAATTATCTTAAAATTATATGGATATTTTTGTCCATTGATAATTTTTTAAATATTCAAATTATGTTTCACATTATCTAAAAAGCCACATTTGAAGAAGTAATATCTTTCCTCAAACGTACTTTTTAATTTATTTGAAATTAAAAACTATCATAATATACAACATTAGAATAACTTAATTTTTTAGTTAAAAAACTTGTATTACTATTTAAGTATTTTTTAAAACTCTTAACGCAACTCTAAACATGCCCCCTGCATTCGAAAGTGAAAATGGAACTCTTATGAGAAGCAATAAAAACCGAACATCATCGGTCAAAATATCACATTATCTATGATTTTTGTGAATCCTAAGATATGTTTGCAGTTCAAGAATACATGGATTACGTTTTCCTCAGAAACAAACACAGCCTTATTAGTTACATGGAAAGACCAACGTCTCGTTTGGATAACTATCACAAACTTATCGTGGACAGGGAAAATCAGAACCTTGTACCCAAACACACACCCGTATCTCTGTTTTAATTCTACTACTAGCAACTGCGCTGATTTGAAAGAAACGTCGAGAAGATCATCACCTCACCGCTCCTCGTCGTCGTCGTCGAGCTCAATTGGTTTTTTGACGCATTTGCTTGCTTCCAGTCGAAGTTCATCTTCATTGCAGAGGAGAAGAGACCGTGCCAACCAATTTCAAACCAACAAAGTGCAAGAAAGCTAAAGCGATAGAAATCCCCACCCTCCCCCCCAAGCCCTCCCGCTCGCCATGGCAAAATTGGAGAGAGACCTTCAGTGCCAGTGCGTCGGAAGACTTGAAGTCGTTAAGCCCAAGCCCGTCGGATTCCTCTGTGGTTCTATCCCCGTTCCCACGGACAAATCCTTCCAGTCTTTCGATTCCTCCGCTCTCATCCCATCACCCCTAGCGTAATCTATCTCCCTCGATTTTCTTTAACTATTTCGGTTGAACTTTTTGCGATTGCAATTTTGTGTTTTTTAGCTCAACAAAAGAAAAAAAAATTGAATATTTTTTTTTTGTTCTAATGAAAGAGTTAGCGCTCCTCGGTATCGGATGCTTCCGACGGAGACGGATCTCAATACGCCTCCGATTTTCTCCAAGTTTCCGGAAAAGTTTATTCCTATTGCTGCTGTGCAGTCCAAGGCTAATGGAGGTGCGCATTGATCCTTTTTTTTGTTGCAGTTTGTAACGCATTATAGTAGCTTGCATAGAAAAACTCATTCAATAATTTCATTTTTGATACGTGTTGCAGTACCTTTTTTTACTTTGAATTTCCGTGCTTCCGGTTTTTAGCGGTTCTTTGGGGGATACACACACAGGCCTTTGATCACAAAAATGTCACGTTTTGTGTTCCTTATGGATCTTCTTGCCATTGCACAGCATTAGTTATCTAATTAGATGGATTTCGCTCTTAGTTTCCAGAATTGGTTTTGATATTTCACTACTCAGGATGCATTTATTGTATTTCTGCTTGTAGATATCTGTTTGCGTAATTTTAAGGCTTGCTACCTTAATGAACATGTTTTTTTCTTGGATGTCCGTTCATCGAGTAATTATTAGATACTCCCGGCCCATCCCATCATAGGATGTCATCAATTAAAATTACTACTTAAATAAGCATTTTTAATTACATGGCATGTTAATACTCCTTTAAAAAAATCTATAAACTGATGAATATCTAAAAATTAATAAACTCCAGAAACACTTCGCCACTGCATCCATGCAAAGTTTCCGTTTTCACCTATGTCACCCGAACTTCTCTACTCTCTTTTTTGCTGGACATGTATAAGTATTTGGGATCCTGTTCTGATCGTACCTTTACCAAAACTATAGCCCAATTTGAGTTCACTAGTCTTGTTTACCCTTGATCTTTTGCTTCTTAATTTCCTCCCTTCAGTTTCAATTGCTTTTTTGTTTCCTTTTTCTTTTTCCCCTTACGCCAACCTCAACATTCAAAACAATGTCTTAAATGAAGACATGAAAAATTCATGAGCCAAGGAGGTCTGAGACTTCTATATAGTCGCCTGGTTAATAGCATTTCTGCTATAAATCAATGGAGCTGACAATTTCCATCAATGTACGTGGCTGTGTTTACTGGCCCCCAGTGGGACCCACAAAATGACGATCCTTTGAACTCAACTGATGTATAGTTTATATAGTATATTATGGTATGTGTTTGGGGTTGCTTGGACCTTGCTAAAGTTTTCAGATAAGGAAGACTAGTTTGTAATGCTAAAGAGATTATTTCTTTGGAAATGCCTAGGGGCAATATGTCAACCAGGCCAGAAAGGTAGGAGCAGTTGCATGATCTAGTTTTGTTGTCAATTTAACTCATGCTGTTTGATGTTATGTTTTGAGTGGGTGGAGTCCATGACTCAATATTTCTTTGAGCTTCTTCAACTATTACTCTATATGCTCAAGTTTATCTTCCATGAATCTGGATGCACAGAGCCACGGGCTTCCCAGTTCAGGTAACAACCATCTGGGTGGGCTATTTGAAATGATTATTGTTAGTTGCTAGGTGAGATTTTAATCAATGTCAAACTCTAAGACGGTTAGAAAATCTTAATTCCTCACTTAAGCTCTTGCCACCAAGCCTTACTCTACTAATAGACGCAACACAATCACATTTAGACTTACAAGTTCTAGTTGGACTTTAGCCTGAATCTGTAATGTTCTTAAGAAACATGCACATTCTCTGCCATCAACTTCGGTGTTCTCTATGAAATCAAGGGTCACATATCGCTCTAGCTTTTGGCTCAATAACTTTTTCCCCCTTGCAGAAGCTAAATTTATGAGTTACTGATCTTTCTGGACGCTAAGAGTCTAGGTTCTTGTGAACTCAACTCTTTGTTGTTGCAGAATTTCTGCTCTTTAATCAATAATCACCCCATACCCTTGTTTTTAACGAAGAGATCCCATGCTCAGGATCAATCAATCACTATCATTATACCATAGTTACAAGCAAATCAATCCTAGATACCTGAGTTGTTACTTGCTCATGCACCCGGTTTGGTCAGGAATGTGCTGATTCACAGAGCCAAGACCGAATATGTTTGAATGATGGGTACTTTCACATCCTATGTTCTGAAAAGGAGAAGGGACCTGTACCCTTTGTTGCAACTATTTGCTAGGGTAATCAATTAAGCAAGGGCCCAATTTAATCCTTCTTAGGTTCTTTTTTTTTTCTTTTGGGGGGGGGGGGGGGGGGGTTTTGGATGTGCTACAATTTGGTATGAGTCCCCTTTTTAGGTCACTGTTTTGCCACACTAATGTAAACAAAATTTAGATAATGCTTTACTTCTTATTTGCTTCTTTGCTGAATCATTTGCACTGGTGCTCATGCTTGGCAGATTTACCTTGGGAAGGTGGTGCTGTTACATCAAATTTTTCTAGGAAATGTGAGGCCCTTGCAGTTTCTGGTTTGGTTGAGTATGGGGATGAGATAGATGTGATTGCTCCAGCTGACATTCTGAAGCAGATCTTTAAAATGCCATATTCTAAGGCACGATTATCAATTGCCGTTCATCGTGTTGGACAGACTCTTGTTCTGAATACTGGGTGGGTATTTGTCTACTGCCTTAATTTCATCCCGTTAAATTTTTTCAAGATTTTTTGTTGCAAAGGAATTCTAAGAGCGAATTGTCAGTGGATGGATATGATTGAAGTTTGTCTATCCATTTGACAATTCCTTAGAATTTCCACTCCCATAATTTTTTAAAAATGTTTAAAATGCAAGGCTATCTTTACCAATTGAAATTTGTCTGTACTAGTTGTAATCTATTTGAACCATGTGATCAATCAAATTTTAAGTACATTTAAACAACAATGACGTTAATTCTTGGGATTTCTTGCTCTTTGTGAATTAGATTCTCAAAAATAATAATTGTTGAGCATTGATTTTCTGAGAAATACTTAACAAAAAAATTCTACTACAAAATGAGCTGAATCTTTATGTCTATTCTATTTTATCAAGTGCAGGCCAGATGTTGAAGAGGGAGAAAAGTTGATTAGAAGACACAACAATCAGTCAAAATCTGCAGATTCTTTATTTTTGAATTTTGCCATGCACTCAGTTAGAATGGAGGCTTGTGATTGTCCTCCTACTCATCATGTCCCATCACAGAAGCAATCAAATTCTTGTGTTCTTCCTGGGGGAAATAGAACTCAATTTGCGGGGAAGTGCGATAGTGTTATTCCAGATGAAGGATCCAATTGTTGTTCCGAGTACCCTCAAGTCAAACAAGATAGCATCTTTTGGGGCAGTAAGAAGAATAAGAGAAATAAGGGGCGGGATCATGTCAAAAAGGCGTCACAAGTTGGTGAGAAGCCCAGGTGCTCAATGCAGGAGTCTGAAAAACATAGAAGAGTTGGAAATGATGGGTTTCAAAGGGTTTTATTTTGGCAGTTTCACAATTTCCGTATGCTTTTGGGCAGTGACTTGCTTCTGTTCAGTAATGAAAAATATGTTGCTGTCAGCTTGCATTTATGGGATGTTACACGACAGGTGGGCGTGAACTTTTGAAATTTTCCATGCTTGTGTTTATACTTTGTTTTGACGTTTTTCATCCATGTTTTGACAGGTCACTCCATTAACTTGGCTTGAAGCTTGGCTTGACAATGTTATGGCAAGTGTGCCTGAGTTGGCCATCTGTTATCATCAAAATGGCGTTGTTCAAGGTTATGAGCTTCTGAAAACAGATGATATATTTCTATTGAAAGGAATCTCTGAGGATGGAACTCCTGCTTTTTATCCTTATGTAATCCAGCAAAATGGCGTTTCTGTTTTGAGGTTCCTCCAAGATAACTGCAAGCAGGATCCTGGTGCTTATTGGGTACTGTTGTGATTTACATTCACTCTCTTTAAATGTGAACTACCTTCAAATAATGAATGCTAACCATGGATTTGATGCCCCGTAAGTCCAACTTGAATTTGCAAAAGCAATGTCTTCTTACATAAAGTGATCTGAGTCTGAATCAAATCGATCTATATACTCATCAGTTCTTAAGTGTTAGGAAAATAAACTTCAAACTAAATTTATTGAACCAACTTTATTTCCCAAGAGTAACAATGAGTAACAATCAACTCAGAAGCTTGAATGATAATTTGATTTTTTTTATTTGATGCATTTGTAGCTTTTTTTTTATAAGTAAGAAAATTTTATTAATCACGTAATTAGGCAGTTGTAGATGATCCCCCAAGCATTTTTTTTTTAAATCTCTCTCTCTCTCTCTCTCTCTCTCTCTCTCACACACACACACACACACACACTTGTTTTGCATACAGGGGTATTCTCTTTTTGAGTTCATAATGTGTATGTTTGATCTCAATTTCTTTTCCACCTATTTACTTTTAAATTGCCAGTGAACCTGTTATTTTTGTCCTACTTCAATTTCTGCAGCTTTATAAAAGTGCGGGGGAAGATGTAATTCAACTTTTTGATCTTTCTGTTATTCCCAAGAACCATTCCTCCAATGATTGTGATGATGCCTCAAGCTCCTTGCCTTCTCTATTGCAAAGGGGACGAAGTGATTCCTTGTATTCATTAGGGACTCTTCTGTACCGAATTGCTCACAGGCTTTCGTTTTCAATGGTGTGGAAGAGATATAACAACTATTTTTGTTCATATGTTGTCTTGTAGCCTCTAAGTAGCTCTCACTAATTATCGATGGTTTGCTGCAGGCTTCTAACAATAGGGCCAGATGTGTGAGGTTCTTCCAAAAATGTTTGGATTTTCTTGATGAGCCAGATCATCTGGTATGCTTGCTGAATTACTTTTAAGCTAACAATTGAACACTTCTATGTTATTACTTTCATTTTAATTAGTTGAAGTACATGATATGTTTGCTCTTACAATTAATATTGTGCCAAACAGGTTGTACGTGCATGTGCTCATGAACAATTTGCAAGGCTCATTTTAAATTATGATGAAGAGCTGGATTTAACATCTGAATCTCTTCCTGTGGAATGCGAAGTTACAGTTATTGATGCTGAGGAAGAATCTTCGGACTTTGTAGGTGGTAATTCAGAATCAGTTGGGCATGAAAAGGTCTCCTCTTTAGTTGCGGAGGATAAACCATACGAGGACGGACAAAGTTTTCAAGATTTAGTATCAGAGACTTCTGTCAAGATGACGTTGGAGGCATATTTATCTGCTTCTGAAAAATTGATAGAAGCAGGTGACACGGAATTAACAGATCCAGGAGCTGTGACAAGTTCCAGTGGCAATGAAAGCTCTGCTTTGTGCAAGGTGTCACCAACACCAGTTCAAACTGTTGTTGATCCCATATCCTCTAAGTTAGCTGCAGTACATCATGTTTCTCAGGCTATCAAGTCTCTCAGATGGATGCGCCAACTGCAGAGCACTGAGCCACAGCTGGTGGGCAAAAGCAGTGGAACTAATGATGCACTGCCTTCGTCTACGAATTTTTCTGTTTGTGCATGTGGTGATGCTGACTGTATTGAAGTTTGTGACATTCGGGAATGGCTTCCAACATTAAAACTGGATCATAAGTTGTGGAAACTTGTTCTTTTGCTTGGAGAATCTTATTTGGCACTTGGTCAAGCTTATAAGGAGGATGACCAGTTGCATCAGGCATTAAAGGTGGTAGAATTGGCATGTTCTACTTACGGATCAATGCCTCAGCATCTTGAAGATACAAGGTTCATTTCTTCAATGATCAGTTGCTCATCATTGCAGAAGAAATTCAGCGAAAGAAATGAAAAGGCCAGACTATACGGTGGTGATGTGATGGATGAGAAATCCAGCTCCTCAGATGATTCTCTTACTTTTGAGCAATACTCTTCCACTTACCTCTTCTGGGCCAGGGTGTGGACACTGGTTGGAGATGTTTATGTTGAGTTCCATGTGGTACATGGTAAAGAGATCTCAATGCACGCAGAGAGGAAATCCAATACTAGAGAGTTGAGAATCTCTTCTGAGGTGGTGAAGGAAGTTAAAAGGCTCAAGAAGCAGCTGGGCCAGTGTGGCCAGAATTGCAGCTCATGCTCCTTGGTAAATTGCAGCTGCCAGAGTGACAGGGCAAGCAGTGGTAACAGTGCAAGCAGTAGCAATGCAGATATGCGCTCTGTAGGTTATGGCAGAAAACAGTCAAAGAAAGTTTATGCAAAAAGCACATCCTGCTCCCTTTTGGGAGACCCTGAAGATGGGCATGTTCATCACCGGATGGACAATACTAAGACTTTTGATGGTGGGCATTTACAGCACAACAGAAACGATGAAAGCCTAAAAGAAGTTCCTTATACTGATAATGCTAATCTTGGGCTAAAATCTTTGGGAACTAATACTAAAAAAGTTGAGGGTTTTCTGGAGATGCATGATACAGGCTCCACAGTTGCCTCACAAACTGAAATGGCTTCTAGAGAAACCCCCAAAGTGAAAAATGGTGGAATATTTAAGTACCTTGGGGGTCCTGTAGTCAGAGATGCAGAGCATAATCTTTTAACTGCCCTAACCTGTTATGAAGAAGCTACAAAGGCGCTGGGTGGATTTCCATCGGATTCAGCAGAACTACAATCTGTAGTCAAGAAGAAAGGGTGGGTTTTTAATGAACTGGGTCGTAACAGGCTCGAAAGAAGAGAATTGAACAAAGCTGAAGTTGCTTTTGCAGATGCTATAAATGCATTCAGGGAAGTCTCGGATCACACCAACATTATATTAATTAATTGTAATTTGGGCCATGGCAGACGTGCATTGGCTGAAGAGATGGTTTCAAAGATTGAAGATCTCAAAGTACATGCACTCTTCCATAATGCATACAACCAAGCATTGGAGACTGCTAAACTAGAATATACTGAATCACTGAGATATTACGGGGCAGCAAAGTCAGAACTGATACTTGTTGCTGAAGGGGATGAATCTGTGACAAGTGCCTTGAGGAATGAGGTACAGACTCAGTTTGCGCATACATATCTGAGGCTTGGCATGCTCTTGGCAAAAGAAGATGTAACTGCAGAAGTTTTTGAAAATGGAGCCTTGGAAGGTAAATCTGTAGGTTATACCAATTCCAGTGACAGGAAAGCGAGGAAAGAATCAAGAAAGCATGAGATTTCAGCTAATGATGCCATACGGGTGGCACTGTCCGTGTATGAATCGCTAGGTGAATTGCGCAAACAGGAAGCTGCATATGCTTATTTTCAGCTGGCTTGCTACCAAAGGGATTGTTGTTTGAAATTTTTGGAGTCAGATCAGAAGAATAGCAACTTTTCTAAAGGTGAAAACAGCATTCTTCAACGGGTCAAGCAGTATGCTTCCTTGGCCGAGAGAAACTGGCACAGAGCCATAGATTTTTATGGCCCACAAACGCATCCCACCATGTACCTGACTATTCTCATAGAAAGATCGGCTCTTTCATTAACCCTTTTCGACTTTTTTCACTCAAATGCAGTATGTTCTTGGACTTCTCTACTTGTACAAAAATGTTCTTGGACTTCTCTATTTCTGGTCTGCTTAGCACTGTTACTAATATATTGCATTTGTTTTATAGATGCTGGAATCAGCTCTGTCTCGCATGCTTGAAGGACGTTATGTATCAGATAAGGATTCAGACTCTTTCAGAACAGACCATCCTGATACGCATGCAAAATTTTGGAGACAGTTGCAGATGCTTTTGAAGAAAATGTTGGCCGTGACAATTTCAGGAAGTGCAAACAAATCATCGACAGTCTCTCAACCAAATCCAGTATCCTATAGGTCTGGAGAAGCTGGAAAGCTCAGGGAGCTTTACAAAATGTCTCTGATGTCCACCGACATGAGTGAATTGCATGCTATGCACACATTGTGGACATCATAATCAGAAATTTGACTCTTCAGTTCCTGGTTTTCAATATTATCCATCTCAAGGAGAAAGTTCGCATGGGTTGTATACTTGTACTAAATATAGAGTAGAATTCTCTTTTTTCACTGTCTATATCATAGAGGAAAATTTGGGAGATGAAATTAACAACACTTGTAGATATTCATTTAAATCGACAGACTTCAGTAGCATATAGGGAAGTCATTTTATTTTTCTTCTCTTTTATTTGAGATTGTTAGTTAATTCTTTAATTCAGTCTAGTTTTCCTACTCCAAATTAACTTTGAAGGTCCACGGCGAGTATATTTGAAGGAAAAATTCTTTTCATCAGCTACTATTTATTATTTAACATCTCACGTCTTAAGAAAAACAACCTCACAAGAAAGGGAAAAAAAAAAATGTGGGGTGTGAGAATGAATAGTGGCATATGTATAACATTCCTCGTTCGCATCAAGATTGGTGGCAAATATTGCTAAATTAAGCCATCTATAATATGCCACTATAATATTTTTGAAGGGCATTTTGTGAGTGGTCTTTATTTCTTCGAACCATACATTAATCTGTTCTCCAAAATTGCTCTAAAGATCATGATTTTGTATGCTAAGAAGATATGCCTACCATAACTCTCCTAATTCTTAAACATTGATAATTCTAATCTTTTCCTTTCCATTTGATTATATCTAGTGAATTAGTTATATATATATATATATATATATATATATATATATCTCATCAGGTGAAATGAACATAAACTTGCTAGCAAACGTTGTATTGATAAATTTATTACACAGAAGTAGACATGCACACACCTTATTATAACATAAAGGTTAGTGGATGAAGAGCAATGACCAGCAAAAGCTCATGACAACCCTACCCAACCCAATAGTGCTCTCACTTATTTAATAAGCTTAATACGCCACAGATCCAACTGCTATTTATTGAGGGAAAGTTGTCTGATATATTTGAGAGCTTCCACCAGCTTTTCATGAGGGGGCGTTGCCTCTTTCACCGCAGGTATCTCACGCAGAGCTTTCAGCCACGAAAAATAACAATGGAGTCTTTTCTGTGTCTATAAACTTAAAACCAAGGACTTCTTCCTGAACCTCATGAGGGCCGAAGCAGGATACAACCATAATGTCCAGGAGTCCTACGGTCTCGTGGTTAATGGAGGATGGAATCCCCTCTGGAAAAATCTTCTTAATTCCCTCTTCGAACACCTTTAATTTATCAAGCAGTTCCTTGATGACTTTCTGTTGTGCTTCTCCTTCGGATTTGATTACCGAGATCATTGTCTCAAACAACTGCATGGCATGATGCAGCTACAAGCATTAGTTCTTGAACAGAAAGCTTGTAATTAGTATAGTTCGGGTGAGCGGAACTTCGACACAATTTAAATAAAGATGCAAACATCTATATATGTAAAAAGGGCTGGAATTTAAGGTTGCTAGAATATATCAATCAATCAATCTGACCTGTTGCTGGACAAAGCTAGCCCAAAAACGAACTTGTGCTCTTTCATAGGGATCTCGTGGAAAAAGTGGAGGACCATTTTTCCAGGTTTCATCAATATATTCAAGGATGACAGACGACTCAACAATGGGTTTTACATTATGAACAAGGATAGGAACCATTTTGTGAACGGGATTGTACTTCAGAAGCTGTGGGGATTTGTTCTTCATGTCTTCTTCCACATACTCATAAGGAATGCCTTTGATTTTGAGGGCCAATTCCACCGTCTTAACGTAGGAACTAAGCCATAATCCATGCAGCGTAACTTTGTTTTCCTCAGCCATATCTCTCTCTTTTTGCTTAATTTCTCTTAATTGGATACTGAAGTCCAACGTCGCACTTGATCAAGCTTTATATGATCTAGCACTTGCTGTAAACTTCAACCATGCATTTGATTGTCAAACTTTCTTGGGGACAAAGAAAATCAATGAAAATTAAAATACAAGTACTCATTCGTCATGGATTACTTCAGCCTACCCATAATGCAAGTACCCAGCTTTCAGTTCTTCAAGTGTATATATATATATATATGTGTGTGTGTGTGTGTGTGTCTTAAAATTGTTCCATTTATTTGAAGCTATCCCAAATTCTCATTGACCAAATCATGAATCTTGTTTTCCAAGAATGTTTGGGTAATTGGGTCCAACCATGTTCATATATATATATATATATATATATATACACACAATATTATATGTACAATACACATGACAGACACATATATCCTTTTGCATTTAAAAAGTACTAAATATTAACTGATGATCATATTATATAGTCTTCTAACACGGCATGCATAGGATAATTAATTAATTAATCCATGTGAAAGTTGAATTCCCTGTTTGGATTCAGAGATGGTTTAATCTCATCTCATCTCATCCCATTTCATCATTACAATATTTCTAAATTTTCACACAAAATATAATAAATAATTCAACTTTTTCACATCTCAAAACAATAATAACATTAAAAAATAATATTCTAATAATATTTTATTCAACTCATCCAAAACTATCTCATATCATCTTATCTCATTATCCAAACCAATAATCCAATTATCAAAGTTAATTTATTATTTATTCAAAGGGAAGAAAACACAATAAGGTAGCATGAATCATGATCCTAACAAAAAAGGCTTTATGCAAAGGGTAGTGCTACGGTTCGACACAATGTACCGATAATGGTCCCGATAAGTGTAGTTTTTCTTTATTTTTCATGCATTTTTTTAAATTCTTTTAAACATTTTAAAAAAATCATAATATCATTAAAAAAATACTTCTTTTTTAATATAAAACATTTCCTTAAATATTAAGCAAAAAAAAACATTCAGATCCATTGTCAGAACCCATAGCATTTTCCTTATGCAAAATTACGTGAATAATTGTTTTTTTCCATACTCAATTATATAAGAAATTACCTAAAACGCATCGTATTAAAAGTAAAATAAAAAACTCTTTACTTTTTGTTTTAGAAATGTTTGTATTCTAAAACTTCAATAACCCCGCCCCTTATAAATGCTTGAAGACGTCAACACTCATGTATTTATGCAGTAGTTTTATTTTATATGTATAGATAAATATATATTACTTTTAGATCAAAATTCCTTATAATTATTTATCTTAATTTATTTTTGTAATTAAAAGAAATAAAAGGATCGAGAAAATATATTTACAATCGTAAATTGTGTAACTGCTGCGTAATCGTTTTGAATGAAGTGAATAAAATATGAGACTCACATTAAAAAAATTAATTTTTTAATAGTAGACCCTACTCTTTTTCAAAACAGTTACGCGACGTTTACGCACTTCACGATTATATATAGAATTACTTAAAAAGATCTCACTATTTCAGGTTAAAGACTACTTTCCAAAAACAATATTATATTAAACACTTTAAAATCGAATATTATGGATATATCTTTCCTAAATCCTATTTATAAAAATACTTGAAGATAAATAATCATAAAAGTATTTAATTCATTTTTGTAAGAAAATATTTCGTATTTATAATATATATATATATATATATATATATATATAATGATAGACTTATTATTTCTTACTATTCATTTTTTATTTTTTTTATTTTTTTACAAAAATAATTATCAAGAAGTTATATATTTTTTAATATTTTTTAATCATTAAAAAATAATAAAAAAATAAAATTTTAAATACATTATAAAATAATAAAATAGTAATAAGTGGATAATAAGTTATGATGCTATATCTCCCGCTGGGAGCTCCCGCTCGCTGGAGATTAATGTATTTTTTATGTGTTTTGTTTTTAAATTATTTTTTATATAGATTTTTTTAATAATTTTTAATATTTTTAAAAAATAAAAAAATTTAAAATATTATTAAAAAATATTTTCTTAATCACGAAGTAAAATAAAAAAATATTTTTTAATAATTTTTTATTTTACTTCGTGATTAAGAAAGTATATTTTAATGAGTTTTTTTTACTTTCTAATTAAGGAAGTATTTTTAATGATGTTCTAAATTTATTTTATTTTTTTAAAAATATTTTTTATAATTTTTTATTTTACTTCATGATTAAGAAAGTATTTTTTAATATATATTTTTTTACTTTCTGATTAAGAAAATATTTTCTAAATAATGTTTTAAATTTATTTTATTTTTTAAAAATATTTTAAAATAAGAAAAGATCTATATAAAAAATTATTTAAATAAAACACATATAAAATAACAGTAGAGCCCCCAGCGGGGCTGTAGCATCACCCTTCTCTATATGTGTGTGTAATAATGGGGTGGCCCACTCTATCTTTCATCCTGGATACGTCCTGTCCTTCTGCCCCTCCCCCCACCAATAAAACCAGCCCTCATATTTACGTCTCAAATTCCCACCATCTTCCTTCTTTTTGACTAAAAAATTCAAAGTCTTTTTATAAAGAAGAATGACGGAGGTAGGAAAAGCACTACTTTAGTTGGGATAGCGACCGACGCCATTAGAGAGAAAACTGGTGTAAAGTCTTTTTCTTTTCACCTTTTCTTTGATTCAGAATCAAGAACTGCAAAAAAGAAAGAGCGAATCCAAGAAACGTTCTCACGAAAATAGAGAGAGGTGGAAGATCCAAGTCTGAGAGAAGTAGAAAATAGAGAGACAAAAATAACAGGCTGGGGCCATGAAGAAGCAGAGCACGGCATCACAATCGACGACTACAAAGCCTGCGACCACGGTGTTGCCTTATCAGACCCCAAGGCTGAGAGAACATTACCTTATTGGGAAGAAGCTGGGCCAAGGTCAATTTGGGACCACCTACCTCTGTACCCACAAGTCCACGGATGCCCACTACGCCTGTAAGTCTATCCCCAAGAGAAAACTCCTATGCAAGGAAGACTACGACGATGTTTGGAGGGAGATTCAGATCATGCACCACCTCTCTGAGCACCCACATGTGGTACGGATCGAAGGGACTTATGAGGACTCGGTGTTCGTTCACTTAGTTATGGAGTTGTGCGCTGGGGGAGAGTTGTTTGATAGGATTGTGCAGAAAGGGCATTACAGTGAGAGAGAGGCGGTGAAGCTCATAAAGACTATTGTTGGAGTGGTGGAGTCTTGTCACTCCCTTGGGGTCATGCATAGGGATCTCAAGCCCGAGAATTTCTTGTTTGATAGTCCTGGTGACGATGCCAAGCTCAAGACCACCGATTTCGGCTTGTCTATATTCTACAAGCCAGGTTGGTTTCTGGGTTTCCTTCGTTTTTCTTGGTTTTCGTTGGAAATGGTGGTTTGTATTTCTTTGCCTTTCTTTGGCTACCCCGGCGGTTGATGGGTACTTTTCAGTTTGCGTTCTCTCTTCATTGTTTATGAATTTGGTGGATTTTTAAACTATTCTGTCGTGGTTCCGATGGATGTTGAAGTGGACATGTAGATTTTTATTAAATGTAGTAGTTAAACGTTTCTTGATTGCTTACTGAGATGATATCTGTGCTAATTTACTGTCCACATCTGGAAGCTGTTTCGATATTTCTCCCATATAAATTTTTTTTTTGGGGGATCTTCGGGCGGGGGTTTGCTAAACTTGTTAGACTGGACTATAGCCATTGGCATGAGTACATGTGGCGGAAATAAACAGTCTGGCGAATAGTATAATGATGCCAAAACCAATGGGTTACCTCACTGATTTAAGTCCTCAAATTTTTTTTTAATAAGTAGTAAGAGAATTTTTATTAATAAGTAAATAGGCATAGCCCAAGTAGTATACAAGAGAAAGCACCTAAATACAAGCTAGGAACTAGAGAAGGGTAAAGGCAAATCATGAAGATTATCTCCATTCAATACAAGAGCCTTAGCCCAAATGCACGAAGTACTGAAGGAAAACTCTCTAAGTTCTCCCACGAGCATTCTCTATCTTCAAAGCACCACCCATTTCTTTCCAACCATAAGCACCACATCAAACACGAATGAATCATCTTCCATATGGCAACGATGCGATGTCTCCCCTTAAAACCTTGCCAACATGCAAAAAGATACACCACTTGCTTAGGCATCACCCAAGCAATACCCGTCCTACCAAAAATCTTGTTCCACAAAGTCTTAGCCACCTCACAATGAAGAAATAGATGGTCAACAGATTCACCATCTTTCTTACACATGAAGCACCAATCTGCGACAAATAATCCACTCTTTCTCAAATTATCCGTGGTCAAAATTTTTCCAGGGGATACCAGCCAACAGAAAAAGGCGACCTTACTAGGCACCTTAGATCTCCAAATGCATTTCCAAGGGTATTTATTGACACAATGACAGGTTAACACCTTATAAAAGGTGCTAACCGAAAATCTGGAATTTCCAGCATGAATCCACAGCAGACTATCCCTCCCTTCCCTGAACAATCTTTATAGACGACATTCACTTCCCAGTCATGCACATCTCTAATAAATTGACATTCCATTGAAGATTATTATTTAAAAAAATAATGGAATCAGCCACTGCAGCGTCTTGATCTCTAGCAATCTTAAAAGAGGGAGGGATAAACATTCTTTAGAGCCGAGTTCCCACACCCAAATATCATGCCAAAAACTAATCCTTGTCCCATCACCCACCTTGTATTTAAAATGATTGACAAATTCCCCCCAACCCATCCAAATAGACTTCCACAAACCCACCCCATACACTCCTTTAACTTTGTTAGAACACCAACTCCCCCACATCCTTTCACATTTAACATCAACAATATTTCTCCATAATGCATCCCTCTAAAGATGATACCTCCAAAGCCATTTCCCAAGAAGAGCTTTGTTGAAGAGCCTCAAATTTTGCACCCCTAATCCTCCACAAGAAATCGGTGAGCAAACCTTATTACAACTAAGCAAGTGAAACTTTCTTTCCTCCCCATAAAAAATTTCGAAAAATCCTCTCAATTCTATTAGCCACCCCTGCAGGTAAAGGATAAAGAGAAAGGAAATACGTAGGAAGATCAGACAAATATAGATTTTTCGAACCAGTCAATCTCCTCTCAATCTTCTCGATCACACCCTCCCAAATCATCAAAGATTTGTGAGGTGCGTCCAAAGGAAGACCAAGATATCTCATAGGTAACGAGGCTACCTTACACCTCAAGATATTAACCAAATCCAAAATATTCAAAACAGAGCCCACTGGAACAATTTCAGACTTAAGTCTTCAATTTTATGTACTTCTATGCAACATTGTGATTTTCCACGATTCTCAGATGGCAGGCCGGTCTTCAAATGGTCTTGTTTCAATGTGAATTGCTGGTTACTTTCACTAATGTTACTGTTTTCTTCCAGGAGAAGCTTTTCATGATGTAGTTGGAAGTCCCTATTACGTTGCACCTGAGGTTTTGAAAAAGCATTATGGACCTGAAGCAGATGTATGGAGTGCTGGTGTTATCCTTTACATCTTACTAAGTGGAGTTCCACCTTTTTGGGCTGGTAGTCATCTTGATGAGCTAAGATATTTTATACTTTTTAGTTGTGGCTATATTGCTGACAGTTGTACTCTACTTTGCATCCATTAGTGCAACACCCCGTTCCCTGGTCCTAATGTGATAATTATACCTGAGTTGTACCTATTTTGTCCAATTACTTGCAGAAACTGAAACAGGAATCTTTAGACAGATTTTACAAGGAAAGTTAGACTTTGAATCTGCACCATGGCCTAGCATTTCAGAAAGTGCAAAAGATTTGATCAGAAAGATGCTTGAGAGGGACCCAACAAAAAGAATCTCTGCCCATGAAGTGCTATGTGAGTTTTTCATTCCTGATATACTTGGTGCGCTGCTTGTAGAAATAGAAGTATCTGATGTCCTAGATTTTTAGTGCTCTTGTATCTGAGTAAGCAATAACGACAAAGTTTGTGTGCAGGTCACCCATGGATTGTAGATGACACAGTTGCTCCCGACAAACCTCTGGGTTCTGCAGTTTTATCACGGCTGAAGCAGTTCTCAGCAATGAATAAACTTAAAAAGATGGCTTTGCGGGTATATTTCCTTTTCCCCACAATACTTATTCCATTTATATTTTCAAATGGATTTCTGTCTCAAAATATATTATCAAAATGATCAAGAACTGAACTTTCTTTCTTCAAGTAATCAAGAGTTTTATTAGTAAAAGCAGTAAGCATAGCCTATGTATACAGGACATATACAAAAGATACATTTAAGTAGGATTAACTTCTGATGCAAGAAAATCATGAGCACTTAGTCCGTTAAAGTCTATCACAATTGGCTAGAGGAACCAAGAGTTAAAAAAAGAAAGTTTTAAGTTCGTCTATTCTCCACTCATGATCTTTGAAACTTGTATTGTTCTTTCCCTCTAAATGCTCCACAATATGTAAATAAGAACCATCTTCTATAATGTTACAATTTTTTTATCGTCCCCCTCTAGCTAGCTAGAAAGTCAACCAACCTTCTAGGCCTCACCCATGCTAAGCCCACTCTACCACATAAGTCATTCCATAAGGTCCTTTGCAATCTCCCTAGTAGACTATAGTAGTAGATGATATATAGTTTCACCATCGTTTTTGCACATACAAACACCAGTCTACCACAATGATCCAATGTTTCTTTAGGTTATCAATGATAAGGATCTTTCCTAAGAAAACAGTCCAAACAAAGAAAGCTGCTTTTAGGTGCCTTTGTCTTCCAATATATTTTCTTCAATAAGGAAACCTATCAAAAAAAAAAAGTCTTCCAATATATTTCTCGGAAAAATCTAATTGTAAGCGATTCTGCGCACTAATACGCGCACCATTCAATATGATTGGTCAGAAAGTAGATTTTATTGAGAATAATGCTAATTTAAATTTAAAATATGAAGGCAACAACATTAGTACGCAGATTGGTACGTAAACTTGCTTGTACATAGCAAAACTCATATTTCTCCAAGGAAATGGGTTAATGTCTTGGATAGTGGGGCTTGGTAGAATGAATGAACAGTGAGTTTCCCTTTTTGAGAAGGGTACCAAAGGACCTGATCACCTTCTCCAATTCTCACTCTTGTGGAGTAAAATAGACTAAGAAACTATGAGAAGACATCAACATACCATTCTTGTACTGCTCTGGAAAAGCTGACCTTCCATTGGGGAGAGCCGCTGGAAAACAAAAGATCAACTATTGAGGCATCCTATGCCCGCGCAATCCCATACACTTCTGGAAAGACTTCTCTTTCAACCTGCATAACATCAAAATTGGATGACCAAATCTAAGCATCACAGAAAAAGTATCATAATACACATGTCAAAGTATGTAGTTTAGTCCCAACTTATCAGGTCTGCTGAATGAGTCTTTTTGTGCCACTTGTAGCTCCCTATCAGGAGCCCGTTTCTCCATTTATCTATCCAGCATTCATTTTTACCATATAATTTTTTCTCACTAAAATATAGATGAGTTAGATATTAACTTGTTTCCTTTGGGACTGAAGTGTGTCAAAGTTATGAAAATGCTCTTGTTTATTTTTCTGTGTGTCCAGTTACATGAATATGAAGGCAGTTTCCACACTTTGCACCGCCCTTTGTATTATTAATATTTACAATTCTGTTTCTTAGCGGCCACTTCTTATTTGTCCCAGTATCTATGTTAGCAATTCGTTCATTTTTTGATTTGGAAAATCTCATTTTCAGGTCATAGCAGAAAGACTTTCGGAGGAAGAAATTGGTGGTCTGAAAGAGTTGTTCAAAATGATTGACACAGACAATAGTGGGACTATAACATTTGAGGAGCTTAAAGAGGGTTTGAAAAGAGTGGGCACTGAACTAATGGAATCTGAGATCAAGTCTCTGATGGAAGCGGTAAATTGATTGTCATAAACCCTGACTAGACAATAATTTAGTTTCACCCTTTTTCCACTTTATTTAATATATTATTTGTTATAATGTAAATGGATTGGTTCGGCAGGCTGATATAGACAACAGTGGATCAATAGACTATGGTGAGTTTCTGGCTGCTACTTTGCACGTGAATAAGATGGAAAGAGAGGAAAATCTGATAGCAGCCTTCTCCTATTTTGACAAAGATAGTAGTGGTTACATCACCATTGATGAGCTTCAACAAGCTTGCAAAGAGTTTGGTCTAGGTGATGTCCATCTAGATGACATGATCAAAGAAATTGATCAAGACAACGTAAGCGTCTCTGGTTACATTCATTCTTCATATTAAAACTTTCTGTTTTCCCATTGAAAATTCTTAGGCCGTTCATGGTTAAGCTAATGTGTATCCTCAATAAAGATCATCATTATTACTTATCTATTATTTCATGCCTCTTTAAAGTATGAAATCTCTTACTTCACTTTGATTTCTTCGATTCCAGAGTTTCTTTTGCTCATAGAAATTATCTTGGCATCATTAAAAAAATATATGTTATTGCAGTTTCTTGTGGGATCAACGCCTGTGCCCTTACTAGTAGAAATCTTCACCTGATCTAAAATTCCAGGATTGCTTCATATGCTTAGAGTTGTTTTATTAAATCAGCAAGGATGCAATTTGATATTTGCAGATTTTTTTTATGGAAAACAGCGTAGGAAGGGGTAACCGGAGAGTCTCTTTACCTACCTAGGTGTAACCAGAGCCACCTTACCTGCTGGGTTATCCAGCAAGTGCCTAGACAAGCCCATGACGTAGGAATGAGTGCAGGATATCTGCAGGCTCTCCCTTAAAACAGTTCAAGTTGTAGTCTAGCCTAGCCTCAGAAGGGCATAATGGTAGCAAACCAATGCGCAGGTGTAATGCGTGCAGGTCTCATCCCCCTTGCATTATTGTCCATGAAGACACAAACCCAAGATATCGAGTTGATGGCAGTAGAAGTATTTCACTGTGCACTGTGCAATGTGCATGAGAATATCAAAATTTTTTTTTTTCTGTTTCACATTTTCTTGTAGAAAATAGTTGGAATTGAATTTTTTTTTTCCAGTGACTTGTTGCTCTCTCACCAGCAGTAAGTATTTCTGTCACTAGAGGCCAGAGCACTGTTGAAGTAGATTAATGATTCCTTTTTTCCTTGCAACCATGGTGTTGATGTAAATTTAACGTGAAGTATCCCCACTTGATGATATTTTTACAACGACTACCCTACCTTGAACTCTTTACATTATTACGTTATATTCATGACTCCTAATTTATATTGAATTGAATAGATCAGAACATAAAATACTCATATTACATAAAAACTTTTATACTAACCTTTATCACTTTTCCAGGATGGACGTATAGATTATGGGGAGTTTGCAGCAATGATGAGGGCGGGAGATGGAGGAGTTGGGAGGAGCAGAACAATGAGAAGCAATTTGAGCTTTAATTTGGCTGATGCCTTTGGTGTAAAAGCGACAACCCAAGATTAACCAAAATCAATTTACCTTTGTAGTTTCAACAGGAATTATTTATGTTAACTGTAGTCTGCAGCAGCAGCTCCCTTTTTTTCTCTTTGGGTGAGAAGAATTTTCTATGAAAAAGCCAAGCGACTGAGTAGACAGAACAGCAGGGTTAACTAATTCCCAAACCGAAAGTCATTTGGAATCTTGTTTACAACATAACCAAGAGTTACATGAACAACAAAAAGCTATCAGGATCTGGTAGTCCTCCAGTTTTCTAATCATTTTACCTGCAGTCACAGATCGAAGTGCTACAACGTACATGGTTGACTGCTGAAATTCAAGAAGCAAGCTTCATCGAAATTGATGTTCAACGTATGTAGCAACATGGATTTTGATGCTACATTGTTGTGTAACCTCAGGCTCTGTTTTTTTTTTTTTTTTTTTGACAATTTGTTTTTTTTATAACATTAGTTTGTCTTTTAGAACTCAACAATGGTTCTAACAAAACCTATCTTTTTTTAACATCCATCCATTGATCGGTGAAATGTACGAATTATTTGCGACCCAAAAACAGTTTTTGAAAAGGTGAGATGTGTAGCAAAGCAAGTTTCTGTAGCAACGATTATGATTAATGACATGGACAACCATTTTAATGCATAAGTGGTTACTTGAACTATCACAAGGTGGTAGTCGAGTTGGCAAAAGTTAGAGATCGTTCTTCCCTTTGCATGCTACTAGTATCTTGGTGGGATTGCAGTAACGGGCTACTCCACCTAAGATCAGTAGCTATGGCTTAAACCGAATATACTGCAAGGAGTGGACGCCCTTATGGTCATGCTAGAAGCTACATTGGCCGCCCCTCCTCACTAAAAAGTGGTTACTTGAACACTGCACTCACACCATTGACACAAGGTATTTTTAGGCTCCACACCCTTTATCCTCCTTAGAAGTCACACCCTTCCACGCCTGTAACCCTTTTGGCTGGGACTGGCTTATCCTTTTATCTCGCATGATCACTTATTTTATACGTGAATTTGTCATTTTATCAATGCATATGGCACCAATGCCTTTGTTGCTAGATGCAGCTCCACATTACATTGCTACGTTATCCAAGAGGCCCACCACCATTTATTATTGAAAACATATGCTAATTAGCTAGTTTTTTCTTATGTTAGTGTGTACATATATATATATATATATATATATATATATATTGAGAAGTGATATAACAATTTAACGAATAAATTTATAAGCTGTCATGATTTCAAGTGATCCGTTAAATCAATTTTACAATAAAAATAATTTTATAATCTGACGCACTTCATCAAATTATGTCAGTTTGTAAGTTTACTTTTGTAAAATCTTTTTATAATTAAAATATTTCTCTAAAATATTTTTTAGATGAGTTCATTCTAAGACATGCCAATTAAGTTGTGTTTGGATGTTGAAGTAATTTTAAATGATTTGGGTTGATATGTGAATAGTAATATTTTGTGAATCTCATTGAGATGTGTTTGAATGTATGAAATAAGTTAAAATGAATTTAATTTTTTTATAAGAAGTTGAAAAGGTAGTGGATTCCATCAATAATTAATTTGAAATGAATTGAGCTTACACAAATGACCAAACACAACCTTAAACTAGACTAGGAATCATTCGGATTAATGATTATTGGTTACATAATGAAGGTTTCTTGAAATAAACCTACGTTAAGAATTTAGGGAATGTTTGGAAATAATTATCATCCCATCACATCTAATTTCATCACATTTCATTTCATTTCATTTTCAAATATCACGCAAATGCAAACATTTTCAACTAATCAATACAATTTTTTCAAACTAATAATTACAACTTTTCTAAATTTAAAAAAAAAACAAAAAATAATTCAATTTTATCAAATTTCAAAACAAAAATAATATTAAAAAAATAATATTTTAATTTTGTAATAGTTTTTGTTCAACTTTTTCTCTATTTTCTTAAAATTTAAAAAATATTTAATTCAAACTATCTCACTGTTACTTACCAATTATATTAATACTATTCACAAAATAACCACCTCAAACCAATTCAAAATTCTAACTAATATTCACAAACCAATACAATTTGAAGGGTGTATCGGTCATTAATGAACGGAAACGGATAGGATAGATCTAATTCCGAGGAAGGGCATGGTGACGAGCAGAATGAGAAAGAAAAGTGGCAGAGCTGTGTGAAGAAGAAAGTGCCAGCAATTTGTATTTTGGAGCAATGGCCTCTGCCTCTGCAACCCTTTCCTTATGTTCCTCTCTCCCAACCGACTGCAGAATCTCTACAAAGCGATACCCTTCCCCGACTTTCTCTTTCTCTAACAATTCCAATCTCAGGTCTCTCTCCCCCTCTTCCCTCAACCTCTCTCTCTCTTCTTCTTCTTTTCTTCGCGTACATTTCCACTTCTCTCCAAGTCCTCAGAATCTGAGGCAGCCGTGCTTGAGTCTGAATCCGGTTCACCGGAGCCCGAAGCTGCGGAATTCGTCCAAACCTCCCCAGTTCAAGTCCCCAAGCGAGAGGAAATGTTCGCTGTGGTTATGGTGAGTTAATGCAAAACCAAGACACTTGCATACTTCGAGCGTTTTTGAGGTGATCCATTTAATGGTTTCCGCTGATATTTATGATTTTTGGAGTAATTCTGTGTTTATCCAGATAATGCTCACCGTTTCACATATTTCTCGCCTCTCGGTGTTGTATCGTGTTCTCCTAGTAATAATTTCGATAGCTTGTATGCGTCTGAACAATTGGTTTATATTTTCTTTACTATAATTTTGGAATTGCCGGTGATATTCTGATTATTATTCATTTCTTTAGAGTACTTTAAGGCTGTTCATATCACACAAACTAATGCTATCTATATTCTTTGGTCGTGGATGTTATTTTTCCACCTTGTTTAGATAGGATCACGCCAATACATTGTTTTTCCTGGGCGGTTTATCTATACTCAAAGGCTTAAAGGCGCTAATGTCAACGATAAGGCATGTATTCCATTTTTTCCCTTTCTTTCTGTCAGTTATTCCAATATGTTCTTGATTATTATTTTTTATTTTTTGAAATCGTTATGTCTGTGCACTTGTTGAAAAGCTATACCACTCATCAACCTATTTTCTTATATGAAGGCCGTGAACTCAACGGTCCCCCTTTGTGCGGATTGTCCTTTATCTCTCAATTTACTTATTTCTTTTAGAAGAGTTTGGTGATTTTGTTGGCTAAACTTTTGTTCCAATATCAAAGTTTCTTTCTTATCCGAAAAGGGTAAATTCTCAGCTACGGTTTCAATTCACCATTTGATTTATTACCTTGCCAATACAATCTCAATGATGTGGATGCTCTAGCATCAAAGAACATATTTTTTACATCCCTAATCAACAGATATCTGGGTAATTTTAAATAGTAAATATTAATTGAGTGTGCATAAGTACATAAGATAATTTTACACAAAGCAAAGTTTTCATTTGAAATGTGGAGTTGTCTAAAATAGGGCACAAATTCAAATTCTAAGCGCATACAAATAAGAATAATTTTAACTCTTTGGAAATTTAGTTATTCTGAGTCGGTACTTATTAAAAACACTTAACAAACCGTAACTACTCTTAAGATTGCCTAAATTAAGCTGTTTGAACTTTGATGCTTGCGCAGATTATCTTGAACAAGGTGTTGCTCATCGGAACCAGAACAAGTACCTACATTGGAAAACCAGTGGTGACTAATGTTGCTGTGCATGCTGTAGTTGAAGAGCAGGTTGTTCACTGCCTCCTGATATATATTTTTTTGGCATTATGATTATTTTCATCTACTTCCTCTGTATGTGACCTCCACGTTTTTAATGCAGGGTTTAGATCCCAAAGTAATTGTCTTCAAGTATAAGAAGAAGAAAAACTATCGAAGAAACATTGGTCATCGACAAGTATGTTTCATGGTTTACTCATATCACTAATGATAAACTGGCTACTCTAAATGGTTAAGTGCATGGATGCAATTCTGGTGAATGCATAAAGCAACTACTTTTGTTTTTTTAAGTGTTTGGCACAAAAAAAAAGTTTTAAAAGAAAGTTACTGCATGGTATATCATTACGCATACAGGGTTGTAGGCTTCGCTCTTTCCCAAAATATTACCCTTTCTATTTCTTTCTATACCTTCATAAAAGAATAAACAACTTTAATGTTTCTTTTTAAGCTCAGAGTCTCCTCCTTGAACAATTTTCCTGTCTATCTGAATCTGCTTCTTCAGCCAAGCGATGAGGGTGATTATAAAATCCTCTTGCTTAATAATATGGAACCGCTTAGCCTTCAGATGCTTTACACGGAGACGTCACTTGCACATTTCTGACTTCTAAAGCTTGATTGCATTTTTCTTTGCTTTTCCTTTTTTTGTGGGTTTAGTTGACAGAATTGACCCACAATTTCTGCTCCATGGTGGTTAGCATACCACCAGGTGGAGATTTATGTGGTCAGCTTGAGTAATGTTGCCTGCTAGAAAGTTTTGTTCCTTTAACCTACCCATTTTGGTACTTCCATCCTAGCTGCAATCCACAGATAGAGAGCAATAGTCCCACTCTTATGACTCGTCTATGTGTAATTTTGGATCTGTACTACCCAAAAATAATAATAATACAATTTGACTAATTTTTTTTGTTTGCTAATCCTGTTATGGTGATTTCATTGTTACTTATAATGCAGCCAAATACAAGGATACGCATAACAGGCATTACAGGCTATCAGGACTATCCAGCTGTTACACTTGAATCATAGGGTTTCTGGCGAGTACAGTACTGATTATTGACATCTGAATGCTTTTGTGAAGGTTTTGTTCTCCAATTGTATGTAGTTTCCTCGGTAGGGAACTAACTCCAGCAATGGATTATAAAAGTTACTTTGTGCCAAAATGAATTGCTCAATTAGAATGCATTGTGAAAATCCTGTCTGATGCATTGTTTTTTGTTATATAATCATTTACTACACCATTCATTATTTACCAATTTTTATTTATGCCACGGACCCTTTGTGAATTAATATGCAAAGCAGGGATGGCCAAGAGTTCCATCTACACTGTCAACTACGAAGGCATGAGTAGGGCTGTGCATATAATCCGATAACCCGTTGAGTCCGATTAAAATAACTCGACCCGACCCGACTTTTATCGCGTTTCATCTTTTCGGATCTCCAACCCGACTAGTAGCGGGTCTGTGTTTTGGGTGTCAACCCGTCCGACTATAAAAGCATACTTATCTTCAGTTCTCAAACCCTAGCTGCCCAAATCCAGATGAGAACCCTGCCTCCTATCTCCAACTCGCCGATCAATTCGTACACGAGGTTGCCTTCATTGGACGAGGCATCTGCGTAGGAGACTGTCGACTATCATGTGGCAGAGCTTATTTGGGTCACAGGATACAGGTAGGACCGTAAGAGTAGGGTCTTGGTACGGGTTTTACAGGCGAGCGAGGGGCATGGGATTGGAGAGTAGGAAGAATATAGAAGCGGGTTGAATATGGAGTGGAAGTTTGGGTTTTTTTTTTTTTTTTTTTTTTTTTTTTTTGCAGTGAAGCCAAGAGAGTTCACTCCCCATGTCGAGGACCATGGTAACGCTCTATGGGGGCAAACCTACAGTGAGTGAGACTGTTAGGGTCACATTGTGGTGGAAAGGGAGTTTGTTTGGAGGTTTTCGAGCAAAACCAGGTGAGAGTAGCGTCTGGGCTTTGAGGGGCAATATGATTGTTTCATATGTTGCAGAAACAGAGTGACTGTTTCATGATGAACAACCGCAGAAGAAGGAGAAGCAGCGAGTTTTGGAGAATATATGAATTTTCTTAATATCAAAAGCCATTTCGCTGACCAAGTTGAAGCTCTTCGTCTTCGTTCTCCGCAAGGATAGGCAGAGGTGCGTGTGTTTAGATTCACTTCCCAGCTAGCATCCACCCAGAAATAGCTAACACAAAGAGAGAGAGAGACGGGAGGTTACCAAGTGTGTTTGATGTTTGTTATGGCCTCTTGAGGAAT
This sequence comes from Juglans cinerea, assembly GCA_961763995.1. Taxonomy (NCBI): domain Eukaryota; kingdom Viridiplantae; phylum Streptophyta; class Magnoliopsida; order Fagales; family Juglandaceae; genus Juglans; species Juglans cinerea. The sequence goes on along the minus strand of CAUIVZ010000012.1, from coordinate 23,297,335 downwards.
GTGAGATGGGAGTGGGTCACTGGGCATTGTAGAGAAGAGTGGGGAGAGGTTCTGTTGAAGCTACGAAATGAAGGTTAGGGTTGAGTTTTGAGAAACTCCAAATGCAGCACGTTGATGTTGGCGATGGTGATGTTTTCGTTTCCCTTTTTCTCTCTTTAGTTTTATTTTTTCCTTCATTTTTCTTTTGCAAGTGGATCTTCCATTCTGCAAGTATTTTTTGGGTCTTTTCTTGAATTTGAGGATGATTGTAGATCTGAGATCCTTCGTTTTTCTTCTGCAAGTGGCTCTTCCATTCATTTTTTAGGTCTGTTCTTGAATTTGAGGATGATTGTAGATCTGAGATTCAGATCACAGAGAAATTTTGTAAATTGATGTACAGAAAGTTTTTTTTTTTTTTTTTTTGGTCGGGTCGTACGGGTTCGACTTGATTTTCTTTTGTTCCGGTCGAGTCGGATCGGTTTGGCACCATGAACAAGACCACTCGGGTCGGGTCGGGTCGGGTCGGGTCGGGTCGGGCACAAACCCAATTGCAGGCCTAGGCAAGAGTGTCCCCCAGTGGCGACATTGAACAAAGCATGGAGCAAGACCCATGTTAAGTGAAATTTCCTCCAATCTACTAGTGCCATGCTAAGGTTTCCATTAAACCTGCCCTCGAATCAACATTCTAAAAACCCTTTATTAAGATATGCTGATTTTACTTCAGTAAAGAAGTCAGGACAACTATCCTCCACGGGGGAATTGGAATAGGTATCAATGGGCATACTTTCCAAGTTTTATCTCCTTATAATGTTGTCTCATTATCAGATTGCCCCTAATGTGGTGCACAACCTGACAACAGATTGGAAACAGGAACCAGGGGTTCTGGAGCACAGAAATTGAAGCAGCTTGTTGACGTCTCACCAACAAAGAATTAGGCCTCTTGGTTACGCAGTTTAGATAAGATAAGATGCGATGTTTTGTCGAAAGTTAAATAAAATATTATTAAAATATAATTTTTTAATATAATTTTTATTTTGGGATTTGAAAAAGTTCAATTATTTATTATATTTTGTGTAAGAGTTTAGAAAAATTATAATGATGAGATGAAATGGTTTTGTGTATCCAAACCGGGCCTTTGAGTCTCACCAATTCAATATTGTTGGAGTCGCACCAATATCAAGCACATAGTCTCTCTGCAATGTTTTGACGATGTAGATATAGAAACTAAACCAAAACAAGCTAAAACTCCAACTCCTAAACAGTCTAGGACTCCCAACTCCTACTTATGATAAACAGAGCACTCCAAAGCTAACTCAAAAACAAAACAATTCAGAGAAATATTATTCAAAGTTTTTTGGTTAGTTTACTGCTATCTTTTTGTGCAGAGAGACTGTGCTTGATATTGGTGCGACTCCAACAATATTGAATTGGTGAGACTCTAAATTCTTTGTTGGTGAGACGTCAACAAAATGATTCTACTTTAAATTTTCTGTGTTCTTGGCTCCTATCTCCAATCTGCTCTGCACCATCATGGCTGTAGAATAGAGAGATTTGATATCAAAATGACACTAATGTACCTCATAAAGTCCCACATCCGACTCCCTGGCTGAGGCTGCTTACATGGTTGACCGCAAAGAGTAACTCAACATCCTTCATTTTTCATAAGTTTAAAATTAAATATGTGGTTGAATGTTATGATGAGTTTAGATGTATTTAATATTTACGAGAGTTGAAAAAGGTCGTGGGTTTCACGTGTCAAGAGGTTTTGAGTTTAGATGAATTTAATAATTTAAAAATTGAGTGTTTAGATATTAGATTTAACTTAAATTTAGACTGAACTCCAAGTTTCAAACGGAGCCTAAATGTTAAACTCATGTCGAGCATCTCAATGCACGAGCCTTGTTCAAAAAAAGAGGTAGATGCTAGAATCTCAACTCCAAATCACTCTATTGATTTTGGTTTGGCTTCTGAATTTATTTCTTTTGTCCAACTCTCCTCGGTGATTTGCACTTGAGGAAAGCTGGGCACCAGCCGGAAGCCGCAGCACATCCTTCAGAATTTTTTTTTTTTTTTTTCCTTCACCACCGTGTTGAGGATGTAGGCTGCAGCAAATATTTTTCCTTTGCACTTTAATAGTGAATTTAATCTTGGGAAAGTGAAATTATCAATTCCCAGAATTTTTTGTGGGACGATTTCGCTTCACTTTCAAATGTTTCTGCACTTGGTATTCTGCGTGATTACATTTGACAATGCTTACAGTGACTAACTGTGAACTGTAGTATTTTGTTACTGAAACAAAAATCAACGATACAGGACCATTCCAATTCCCTTCGTCTGTGCAAATTACATGCGCTTAAGCACTAGAAGAATAGTTTACACACATCTTTCCAAACGCTAAATGACTCCATAATGACTAATCCAGTGGGAAAAAACCTGAACTTTTTGGAGCCTATACCAAATTCCCTTTTCATTTAACATTTTTCACTTTGGATATCAAGTTATTGCCCTAATCATCCTAATTCATTGTTAGAGTTCACAATATAATCTAAATGCTAACAAAATGCCTTAGACGAGAAGATGGGAGGGGCCCACCAACATTCTCAGGTTTGCTTCCTCTTCAAACTTGAATCGAAGAATGGGAGGAGGCCTTGTCAAGGGAACTTCACTCATAGATTTTCTTCCTTTTCAGAAGGGTAGGACAAATGAAGATGAAACCAATCAGAAAAAGAACAGACAGGGTTTTGAAATCATAAAGATCCTTGACTGACTTTAGATCCCCAAGTGCTAGGCCAGCCTATATAAAAATGAGCAGCAAAAGTAAGGTAATTGATCAAATGACAAAAAAACACAATTTTATTGATTAGTTTAATGATAAAAGTATTGATTATATGTAAACAATTTAATCTACGGGAAGAACTAATAAAATATATACAGAATCTACTAAGCCCGTAGCAATGGAGAGAAATACCAAGAAATAAGATCAATTATAAAATTCCAAAAAAAGGTCAATTGACGAAAACAGTTAAAAAAAAAAACCAAAGTAATCCAACGATGCATCAAAAAAGAAAAGAAAAAAAGACTGACAACAGAATGTAGGAAAAAGCTTCAGATTACAAGTATATTCATCCCTTCCTTGATGTGGGGAGGATGCGGGGAGCACGTAAAGCAAAAGGAAAATTTCAACTGAATGTAATGTCCTCCATTCCATTCTTAAATGGTTATCCCCTATGTATAAGGTTCAAGTTCAAAGATGAGGTTCTGGTTGGGAAAAAAAAATCCAGCCACTTCAGCTCTTGTATATGTCCCGTCTACTTGGTTTCACCTATTATCAATAAAATTCTTATTTACTGATAAAAAAAGATCCAGCCACTTCGGCATGTGGTTTTGTTTGTAGGAGTTGAGGCAAAAATAGATTGAGAATAATGAACAATGAAAAGGAGTGTTATTAGCTACCCTAATTCCAGGTTTACATATTCAGCACTTGTTAGGCAACAACTGGTCCACTAAAAGACTTCTTAATCAGAACTTCAGTATAAACTTAAAGAGACATCCCCAATAGTATAAATTTAAAGAGGTGCCTCACAATAAGAATTCTAGGCCAACATGTGTAAAAAAAGCACCCTCCCAACTCTAGACAATGGATATAAAACAAAAATAAAGAACTCTCCATGCCACTACCAAATCATGCCTATTTCTCTAAACCTCTAAAAATATAGCTTAATCGTGAGATGCAGCAAAGGTTTTCTTATCAGTTCATAAAGGGGAGCTGTTTTCTGTGTGTTCTTTAAATCTAACCGATATGTCCAGCATTGCATGACTGTAACACCAACCAGAAAGAAGCAAATAGCACAAGAAGGAAAAAATGACAAATAATCAATACAAAGGCAACAGTAAAAAGTTCACATACGTTAAATAATCAGAAGGAAACAACATGTGCCATCTCAAATAATAACTCTGATCTAAGAGGGGGAAGAAAGGGACTTACTCTGACTATGATATAGGATGCCGGAATAAGACCAATCAAAGTAGCCAGAAAGAAAACATGAAATGGTATATCAACAATCGGAGATGCCAAATTGATGAAAAGGTTGGGCAATGTTGGAGTTATCCTCAGAAAAAGCATGTAATTCAGCAGCTTATCTCTACGCTTAGCTATCTGAATCCATGAAAGTTCAGGTTAACGGTAATTTTAGGATATGACAAATTAACTTATCACAAACAAAAAAACAAGAAGAAGATATACCTCTGATTGGAAGAATCTCAACTTTTCATCCCACAACCAACTAACAATAGGCTTGCCAATTAACTTGGACAAAAAGAAGCAGCACGATGCTCCAGCTGTAGCATTAAAAACAACTAAGAGAAGACCTCTGATAACACCAAAAAGAGCTCCAGCTAGCAAAGACAGGAAAATTGTTCCAGGAATCATGAATGTCTGCATGAAGATGTATATGGAGCAGTAACCCAGCATAAATTGAGCCGGGAAATCCTTAGCATACGATGCCAGATGATCTCTGAAGCAAAATTCGAAATAAGTATAGTTCAAGAAATGCATAATGCGGTTAAAACATGAAAGCAAACAAAGACGCCCAAATGATATAGCAAGCCGGTAATACCAAAAGTTGACGTTCACAGACGAAAAGAGTCCGTACAACTATTTTTGGATCATAATGCGGTATATATGAAAGAAATGTAACGAAATTAAATGAATGGAATTTGCATCACAGAAGCCATGATTTCTCGGGGCCAACGCACAAACTCTTACGTGATGGCAGCGAGTAAAGATGATATACATAAATCTACCCATAGAAACCACTGATGGGCAGCTAAGTAGAGATAGTATACATAAATCTACCCATAGGAACTACCTTTTAGAGATCTACACGATATAACGTCGTAATCAAATTCAACTCCGAACCCCAATTTACCACGTAACTAGAAGGGATTGTAATCTACTATGAAACAAATGGGGATAATCATTTAATGGCGTTCTCGCATTCCCCAATCGGTTCCCAAACAAGAAATTGATCACTAGCGTGCCACCATATGCACGAGCCCTATCCCACTTATACGTTGTAACAGGTCATGCAACACATCTCAGTATGTATGTCTATCGAATGCGAGTTACCTAAAAAAAACTCGAGGAAAAAGAAAAATTACAAGAACAAAAAGCTAATATTGTAAAAAGAAAAGAGAAATGAAAGGAACAAATCGAAAAGGGAACGCACTTGAGCAAACGAAGATCCGAAACGCTGCGAGGCAGCTTGAGTTTGCCGTATTCTGCCGCGGGCATGGTCAAGTAGATGCAGAAGAGTCCGGTGGAAAAGATGACGAAGATGCCGATGGCGGCGACGAACTCCCAGCGAGACAAGGTGAATCTCTCCGATTTGGGCTTCTTGCCGGTGGGCGAATCGTCCTCTCCGAGGCCGTTCTCTTCGTCTCTCGACAGCCGCCCGTTGTCGCCCATCAGATTCCGAGGAGCCGCCATTGAAACTTTTCAGTGCGTTCCTCCGAACGGGAAGAACTGCACCGCCACCTCAACCACTACCGTAGACCGAGAGGACTGTGAGGTTTTGGCGTGAGAAAGGCTGGAGAAACACATCAAATCGAGATCAAAGTTGAAAATTCATGTATACAATTTACTACTAAAATTCAAAGAAATTTGGGGGAAAAACGCTAATTAATGTTAGTGCCGCGTCTCTGTGCAGGTTTGACCGAGAACGAGGAACCGGAAGAGAAAGTTCTATTTAGTTCTTTTTTCTTTTTTTTTTTTCTTTTTTTGTTTTATTGTTGTCGGAGAGCCTCAAAACTAATTATAATTAGAGAAATATTGGGAACAGCCGGAAGCCGCAGCACACTATAAATAAATTTTTTTTTTTTTTCAACTCAGCATGTTAGGTGTGCTGGGGCTTCTCATACAGTAGAGTGTGAAGAAGATTTTCTCTTATATTTTCCATGAATTGGAAAAACCTCCGCACTTCAAAAAACAAAACAAAAAACCTTCCTCACATAATTAGTTATTACTTATTATGTTATAAACTAGATTATTTAATTTAAAATTTAAAATTTCTATATTAAATTATGTCATATAAAAAATATAAAAAAATTTAAATAATACTACTCTTTTATTTTATTGCAAATAAATCTTATATTTATTCTTATTTTTTAAAAAACTTAATAAATAATATCACGTCAATTGCGATAAAAATGAGAAGGTAGTGAAAAGATATATATGTATATAATATTTAACATAGCTTTTACTTTTAAGATTTTTAGTTGTAGAGTTTAAATAATAAATTTTATTATTAAAAATTTATTTAGTATCTGGCTCTAAAATATTTTTAAATATGTTATATTTGTTTAAAAATAATATAAAAATTATTTTTCAAAATAAAAATTATATAAAAAATTATTTGAAACGCATTTTTTTAAATTAAAAAGACTTTAATATATAATAATAAGATAACTTAATTTTATCATTTAAGAGTTTTTGAGATCATTAGGAGCCTTTTACTACCGTAATGCAACCGCAAACAAGCTGACAAGATTAACTTACCATATATCCTTCAGCTCTTTGCCTCCAAATTTAACGACAAGATTATAGTTGAAAGACCAACTCTAATTGGCAACAAGAGAATATCTGGGGAGCGGTCCCGGTGCTCCCCTCATTAAACAGTCGTCCAATAGCCCTTCACCACGTAAGTTGTTTATTATGTTTAGAGTAATTCTACATATAACCGTGAAGTGCATAACCGCCGCGTAATCGCTTTGAAAAATAGTGGGGATCACTATTAAAAAATTAATTTTTTTCATGTGGGTCCCATGTTTTGTTCATTTTTTTCAAAGCGATTACGCTGTGGTTACACAATTCACGGTTATAAGTATATTTTCTCTTATGTTTATTATACATTTGCATAAACTCGATCTCCATACACCCCTCCCCTGCCTCTCTCACTCATTCATTTTCCATGCCTCCCTTCACTTATTCCACTCCATCCCAACGAAGATCTCGACCCCACACTCATCCCCGACGGTGCTTGACCCAGACGGTGACGAAGCTCGACCCAAACGAAAATGGGTGGGAAGAGATTCGTCGTTCTTCTGTGCGTAGAGGGCTCGGACTACGTGAAGAAGATGTACGGAGGGTACTTTGGAGTGTTCGTGAAAATGCTGGCTGAGGAAGGCGAGACGTGGAAAATGTACCGCTTGGCCGGCGAGTTCCCAGAAGACGAAGAGATCTATGTTTTTTGATGGGTTCATGATCACTGGAAGCTGCAATGATGTGCATGGAAACAATGTTTGGATCTGTAAACTATTGAATTTGTTGAAGAAATTGGACTCCTAATTCAACCATTAGTGGTTTGTTTTTTTGTTTTTGTGTGCTTTAAAATACTCCGGTTGTGATTTGGTGCCAGCCTATTGATTCTCCACCTTCCACCCATGTCTATTGCACTAGAAACCAGCCACATGGCATGCCACATTTATCTACCCTTTCGCCATCACCGTGAGCCATGTACGCATGCATGCATGCACAACTTGCACAGCGCAACTGCACCTTCACATAAACCTCCGCCAGTTCCTCCATCTTCATGTAGACCTCCACCCAGTTCATCCACTGCCACCGTATGTTAAACCTTTGCAGAACCCACATGCATGGCCAGCCACCTCTGTTTTTCTTCCATAAAAGAGAGCAAATTTACGCAGCCACAGTGGGCCTCAATTCAGCCACCTTGCACCGTCAGTCGTCCATGAAGCCACTGCCCAGCCTCTCCTTGAGCCTCTTCATGCACCTCATCCACTGCAACACCCTCTGCACAACCCACATGCACGGCCAGCCACCTCTATTTTCTTCCATAAAACAAAGCAAATTTACGCAGCCATGAAGAAATTTTTTTTCTTCTTTTTCAGCCGAAGGCACAACGTGAGTGTTGCTTTCAGTGTCCAGCCTTTCTTCATGAGGAGTCTATGTGCGTGTGTTCCCTCCAGCCGAAAGTTTCCCTTTTATTTTTATTTATTTTCGTCTTGCGTTGTTTCTTGATTTTTCTTCCATGCGTGAGTTTTCTTCCATCGCTGGCCTTTTCTTTCTTTCTTTCTTTCTTTTTCTTCCATCTCCTTCCGTTTCGTTTTCTGCATGCTTCTTCTTCCTTATTATTTCTTCTCGTTTTCAGCCCAGTGTTTTTCGTCCGAACGAGAGTGAGGCTAGGCTGGCTTGGTGGAGGTGCAAAGAGACAGGCTTGAGAGCTCGGAGACGAAGATGAAAATAGGAAGAGAGCTTGGAGGACAACGATTTTTGCCTTTGCGTGCGATGATTCTATGTGGTGAGGTCTAACTTGGAGGACAACGATTTTTGCCTTTGCGTGCGATGATTCTATGTGGTGAGGTCTAACTAACTTAGTGTGTTTTTTCCTACGTGGCAATATCTGAATGGAGCGCTGCTCTTCTATCATTAATAGCCCGACCGTCTCGCAACGGCTTTGTGGCAACAATACCAAAATAGAAAACCTAGGGAGCGGTCCGGCTGCTCCCCCGTCATTAAGCAGCCCTCCAATGATTGTGGGCCACATAAGTCGTTTATAGTGTTTAGTCTACACTTGCATACACCTAATCAGAGACCCACACAGCCCCTTCCTCACTCCTTCGTCTTCCATCTCCATCGCCCACAACTTCCATCACCCACCATGTTTTTTTTATTTATGATCAAATGTTGAGGAAAAAAAACCCAAGCAGTGCTCATCGATATCCATACCCATGGAGGACGACGAGTTTGGCTTTCGTAGAGAGCATGGGGGTTTTCTAGGCGTGGCCTTGTCGACGAGGGGGACATTGCTATGAACCTTCAAGTTTTTCCTCTCTTCTTAAATTATTAAATGCTCACCAAACTAATTCATTTTGGAAGCATAACACAAAAGGGTTTCAAAGCAAAAAAATCATACTCAATTTTGCAAGCTGATAAAAAACGTTTCTTTTTTAGTTCATAAGTGGCTGATAATATATTTCAGTCTCCTAGTTTTTTTCTTCATGCATGGATCATTGATGTTAAGTATTATTAGATCCTTGTCTGGCCACAAATTTTCACCTTTTCCTTCTTTCCTTAGAATAATTTTCTTTTTCTTTTTCTTTTTACTGGAAACATATGATGCATTTCTTTCTTACCTGAAGAATTCCATCATCACCAGTCACCATACCATATATATTGCAGTCTGACAACTATGAGCCAGTGGCCTGCCATTTGGAAGCATGCTCTTGTAGTTTTGGTCAAATGGTGGATGTGCGAGAGTGGGTTATGGTTTGCAATATTTATTGGTGACTCGTGAGTTTTTTTATTTCTTTTTCAAACCAGTCAATTCACTCCATGGTCGTGAAGGTCTCACGGGATCATTCAACTTGGAAGAAATTTCTTTTTGTGTGAGGGGGCCGAATCGATTTGGGTTTCGTAAATGGATTGGGGGGCGTTGCCGTGGGTTGTGGTATGTTATTTGTGGGTTTCCGTCAAGGGAAGGGGAGGGTCAACGCCGGTGTAAAGGTTCCAAGGATCGGACCTGCCCTTCTGGTATAGCTTGACCGGAGTTTTCTGCATTCGGTCTTGGGTGGTGGGACTGATTTGGTGCAAAGAAACCCAGACGGCGCTGCCCAAATAACAATTTCTGCCTCTTGGGTGTGGTGCTTCTGTTTGTTGTGATCTAACTAGCCTACGTGTCACTGTCTCAATGGAGGGCTGCTTTTCTATCTACAACAATCCGACCGCCCCGCAGTGCTTTTCATGACTCATCTCCTTTCGAGGTACCTTCTACTGGAATGAATGAGAAATGGTTCCCAAATATCTACGGAGGGCGATGGAGAAAGGTTCTCTGTCTCCCATGCCTTCTTGGTGGGTGAGAGAGATTCTCCTAACCGAGTTATATACTGTTAAAGTCTGGATATTTAGAATAGAAAAATTTTTTGTCGAAGTCTGCAGCCGCAGCACACTCTACTGCAGCTAATGAAAATAAATAAATAAATACTACACAGGTGTGCTGCACTGCTGCGGTTACGGGCTGGTGCCCAGAATTTCTCTTTAGAATATAGTTAAATGATTTGAATTGAGATATTTTATTTAGATTTTGGAAGATAATTGAAAAAAGTTAAATAAAAATATTATAAATTTTAAAAATTGTTATAATATAATTTTTATTTTAAAATTTGAAAAAGTATTATTATGATTATTATTATTATTATTTTGGAGTTTGGAAATATTCTAATGATTAGGTGATATTTAGATGAAAATATTAAAGATTTGAAATTGAAAAGTATTTATATTTAATTGATGTTTTGGAAAAAAATATCTGAAAATACTTGATAATTCTTATGTTGCCAAACAGATCCTTAAATAACACGTAATAGCTTGAGGGAAGAAAATCTAATAATAATAATAATAATAATCTCTTTTTATTGGATTAATATTTGAGATGGAGAGGTCCTAATCTCATTAATTTTCAGTTCAACAAATTCGGAATCTCTGTCTATTTACAATGAGAAGACTTCCATACAACTTTTCTATGTTTTTCTTTCTTTCTTTCTTTCTGTTTTGTCGGTGTTCCTTATTTAGTTTATTGGTTATGGAGAGGCAGAAAGAATGGGCTTTTGTAGCTGAAGATATTTATTTTCTGAGGTGGATAAATTAATCACGTTGGGCTTTTGAAAAACCATAAATTCTAAGTCCGATCATGGTCGAGGGCTTGCAAAACATGCCCTAAGTACTAATGTCCCCAACAATAATTCTATTTGAAAGTTTTTATGCTACATATTATTTACATAACATAATTTAATTTAGAAGATAAATTTTAAATTTTAAATCTTACAAATTAAATTATATCATCTAGATGATATGTGGTGTAAAGACCCTCCAATACTACTAATGCCACCAGTATGTTTTGTTTCAAGTATACATAGATAACTAGAAATATTTTGCTTTAATATATATGAGAAGTGCTATATCTATAAAGATATTTTATAAAAATAAATTTATAAATTGACATGACTTTATATGTTACGCTGAATTTACTTTACAATAAAAAAAATTTAAAATTTTTATAATATGACGTACCACGTCAAACAATATTAATTTATTAATTTATTTTTGTAAGATCTGTATGTGGATTAAATATTTCTCAATATATAATATATAAACACACTTCATTCGGTGTTCTCAAGAGAAAAACACAAAAAATAGAGAATGAAACGATATTTAATAAATTATAGTTTTCCCTAACTGATGATCTTGAAAAATGGAATACGGATCTCTCAAAGAAATATCCCTAGACAATAAATTGCAATGCACACACAGCTTCCACTGCCTTCAATGGTGGTTCCACAGTTCACATAGCCATACGAACGGTTAAAAATCGTCTCTTAAGACGGCGCCCTCTTTGTAGGGCATGGGTGGGGACCAAGAAATTGGTCCCAAAACTCTTTTTTTTTCCCCTCCACATTTGCACTATGGTTATTGTACTGGAGCGTTTGTTGGAAACCTCACCCCCTCCACTTGTATCATATTTTCCCTATCTAAATGAAAACTTACTTGCTTAGAGAGAGAGAAAAAGAAAAAATATTTAATAAAAACTTGGTCGTTTGGATTGGGCATGCACTTGTCAATATACAATGAAATAGGGTCTCGTCTGGAACTTAAACTGAACTGAGTTGAGTTTAATTTTAAGTTGAGTATGAAATTCAAACACTCAACTCTCAAATCACTAAACTCATCTCAACTCAAAACCTCTTTACACGTGGGATCCACAACTTTTTTCAACTTAACATCTCTTTATACGCAAGACTCACAATCATTTTTAACTCAACACCTCTTTATACGCGGGACTCACAACCCTTTTTAACTCAACACTTCTTTACACGTGGGACTCACAACCTTTTTCAACTTCTTATAAATACATTTAAACGCATCTTAACATCCAGACACATCTAAACTCATCTTAGGTGGGTCCCACAAAATTCACTTCACCATCTCAACTTACTACTATTAATAAAAAACTCAATTTATCTTAACTCAACTCAACATCCAAACGGGCGGGCCAATTTTTCTATTGAGAGGCTATTGGAGTTGTTTGGAAATGGAGATGGTTTTATCTCATCTCATCTTAAAATTCTTCATCTTATTTTCTTTTCAAATATCACTTAAATATAAACATTTTCCAATTTCAAACTTTCAAATTTTTATATAATCATTAAGTACTCATTATAACTTTTCTAAACTTCCAAACAAAATATAAAAAAACAACTCAAATTTTTTTAAATTTCAAAACAAAAACTATATTAAAAAATTATATTATAACAATATTTTATCTTTATAATATTTTTATTCAATTTTATTTCTCTCATTTCTCAAAATCCAATAAAACATATTAACTCAAATCATTTTATTACTATTCACAAATAATTTTACTAGAATTCTCATATAATCTCATTTCATTTCTCAAATATCCCTTTAATCTTGTTACTCTTTGAGTTTTGACTTTTGATCGGTTTAAAAGTTTGAATAAGAATAAATCTCAAATATATAGTTGACAAGAACGAGATGCAAAGTAAAACTTTTAGAATAATGTCCAAAATGTGCAATTATCTTACCGGCCTTTTATAAAAAAATAGATCACGAAAATGAATTTTTCATAATGAAATTCAATTTTTTATAAAAAAAAAAATATGTAAGAGATTCCAACTTTAAGACTAATAAATATAATTATAGCATCCCATTCTAGTCAACCATGCAATTACGTACCAGGTGTAACTATTAAAAAATACGTACCAGGTGTAACTATTAAAAAAGAGTAATGATAGGTACAGTCTTTAAATAGGAACTACAATACAAGTCTAGGTTATTTTAATTTTAAAATTTTTTAAAATTACAAAATTATCCCTCCTAAAATTATTTTTTCTCTCATTTCATAATATGTCTGCACATGCAGTCCCCACTTGAAGATTGTAAATAGAATTTCTCCTTAAAAAAAAAAAGGAGAAAAAAGATTTTGTGACTTAATACTTTATAAAAAGGTATATTATTTTTTAATTATTGATTATTTATTTTTAATTATACAAATTTAAATAAGAATAATGGATTAGACATGGTCACATGAGGAATCAATAACGGTGGGTGGAAAGTTGATAATAATTTGGAATGTGACGTCAGTTTTCATAGAAGAGGAGGGAGTTGTTAGAGGAAACAATGCTACGGGCCCCACCCCCAGGGCACGATCCTTTTTGATGCTGCTGTTCCCTTCATAACTCTTGTGCTTTTGTTGCGACAAATACTTCAAAATTTAATTAGTTTCATCGACGTAGCCAAAACCCAATGATTATAACCATTATCAACTGATTTGTCGCTATATAATAAGAAATAACCCAAAAATATTATATAAAAATAAATTAATAAATGCAATAAAAATAATATATTTAAAACTCTACAATATAATATTACTTAAATTTTTTTTATAGATAAACGTCTGAGAGACAATCTTCTATTTAAATAAAAATTTAACCTCATCTTTTGAATTTTTATAAAAAGAGAAGACTTAATTTCTACGTACAAATATTCAAAAGCCGAACTATTTGTTTACTTTAATTAACAATAAATAAATTAAGAAAAAAACAGTAACATATATGTAAACTTATAAAATAATGACGATACATTAAAAAAAACTTATAAATCAATTTGGTGGTATTATTTCAAGAATAATGTTATATATAATTATAGAGTAAACAAACATCGTATAATTATTTTCAAGAAAATAAGATTTATTATTAAAAATTTAATTTTTCTTTCGTATAAATCCATATTTATTCTATTTTTTAAAAATAATTGTGCGAGGCTTAACATTCTCACAACTGATATTATCATTTCTATTTGTTTGATTTATTTTCAAATCCTGTTACGTAGGTGTTCGATTCTTTCCCCTCACTTTCTTTCACATTTTTCTTGGCATTCTTTCTTCGTGTCTGATTCTGCAGAGAAATTTCTGCAGTGAAAGAACACAGAGAACTAGAGAAGAGGAAGAGGAACAAAGTGCGTAAACCTTTACGTACGTGGACCCTGATAATGGACTACCAAGCCTCCTCTTCTACTCTCTCCAATAAATTCTCCAATGCCCACAGCGTTGGCTCAAAAACTGTGTACGACGGCGCTTTCTCTGCTCCGACCTCACAGTTTCGGGCTACAAATTTATCGTCCCGGGTTCTAGACTACGGTGAGATATTCACTTGCTCCGAAGCCTCGCGAGGTTCTTCGATTCCGTTTCTTGACGTTCCTGCGCTGAATGACAGCAACGTTTCTGTGGATGTTCCAAGTTCAATACTCGATTACTCAAAGGTTTTCGGTTCCTTTGGGGAATCAGATTTTTCCCTATCATTTGAGGAGCTTATTTCTGAGCCAAAGACAAGGAATGGTTTTTCTGATAAAGAGCGGTATAAACCCGCTCTTCGCCTTTTAGTTGACGGTATTTTTGTCTGGGTGTGAAACTTCAGGCTTTCTTTGGTTGCTGAGTTATTCTCTGAAATGGAAGTTCTGAGAAAACAAGCTCTGCAAATTTTGTAATGCACAAGTTAGAAAACATACTTTTTTGTGTTACTAAATTGATGTCGGTTTTAGAAGTTCAAGATCTTTATCCTAGATTTTATTATCTATTATTTACCTAACAAAATTAGTATGGAATTTATGAAGAAGCGTTTGAGGTCCAGTAGGTAATTCGTAAGTAGTCGAGAATGTGAAGAGACTTCGTCGTATAGATATTCGAGTTCTAACAACTTTTCGTACAGCTCGCCAGGGGATTGGATTAATGTTAGGGAATTTTATTAGTTTGTAATTGTTTAGGAGGAATCTGAAAGAGGAAAATTCAGTTTCTTTTATGGCATATGTTATACTACTCGTAATTCTGACAGAGCCTCCCTTGTTTTAGAACCAACCCATACCATCATGGAAGCAGTTATTCTTAGAAAATCTTATGGATGCCGTATCTGGCTTTTTGGGATTGCCGGTCTGTTGATATTGTCTGGTGTGAATAAGAATAAGAATTTTATTGATGAGAACTAGGCATAGCCCAAGGCTTTGGCATTGAAAGGAATTAAACAGTTTTCTTTAAAATCAATTGAACTTTGAGAGGTTGAGCATTGAGCTTATGTTATTGTCATATCTATTTTTATTATGTAGGAATCCAGCTGATAGAGGATCCCCTTTTGAAGGGGCAGATCCTTCTGATTGTCAAGAAAGAAATCAGATGTATTCACATGAAGCATCTTATCATTCATTTGATGCTGTGGAGAAGCTCAGCAAGTCACGCATTAAAATCAGACAAGGAGGCAAAAATGGAATAAATAGGACAACCCAAGTGGCTCAGCTTCATGGAGCTCCTGGTTATACATGCATAATCAATGAAATGACTACCTTGCAGATGAATGAAAGCCAAAAGCCGGTACCTTCTGCAGTAAATGATGCTTATCTGAAGAATGATTTAACCGATGGGCTAATAAATAGTGTTCCTCCCACAAAAATTGTGACAGATCTTCCTGCTTATGGTGCTAGCGAACAGAACTGTGAAGTTGGTGTTGCACTTCAAAATAAATATGGTATGTGTGGGTCCAATTCAATTGATATGTCATTTGGTGCGTGTGAATACGGCCATGGACATTTTTTGAAAGTTTCACCATCTTCAAGCCCACTGTCCAATTCATGTGGTAGCAAGGGTGATTCTGAGAAATTGATGGCTCCAAAGTTTGGGGCTTCTGGGATTCTTTTTGAAGGTACTGGGCATGTCTCTTTGCCAACATACTCTGATGAGGACATAGATTCAAACTCATTTGCCGTCGCCTCTGTGGTTGCTTTGAGGAAAGCAATAAAGGAGGCACAAGAAAAGATGGCATTTGCAAAAGAATCAATGGCAAGAAAGAAGGAAGGCCTTCGAAATCATGCCAATTCGAGTTCTAATTATGGCCTCAAAGCTGAGCTGAGAAGGGAGGGTAATGCTACAAACAAGGCAAAGAGGTATAAAGAGAAGAAGGATTCAGAGATGTATGAGATGGAGGATGCTCCAGAGCAAGCTTTTGCAGGTACGGGGGAGCAAAATATGATGAGAACGGGCCGCACAGTAGACTTTGGGATCAGGAAGTCACCTTTGGGAACTGAAGCAGCTTTAGAAGAACAGTTTTATGAACCTGTTACCACAGGTAAACATGAAGAAGTAATGCTAGAGTTTAAACAGGCAGACAGCACAAAGAAAGAAGGCTTAGAAAGTAGTGAGAGATCAAATGCAGTTGAAGAGGCTCATAAGCAGGAAATTGAAAGGAATGTAAAAACAGTTGAAGCTGCAGTCAAAACTGAAGAACACAAGGGCGAATTAGAATTAAGTCAACAGGTTCATGATCAGGAAGAAAATGAGAAGATCTTAAGAGTTGTTCTCGAGCAGGAAGAATCTGAGATGAAAGTTAAAGCATCCCATGTACAGGAAAAGCGTGGAGAGAAACTAAAAATTCTCGAGGAAGTAGTAAATCATGAGGAAAATATTGTGACTCGAGAGTTTGAGGAAAATGAAAACATGAAGGGGCAGATGAAGCCTCAGGAGTGGGTAGAAAATGGAAAGCCAGGAAAAGATGATTGTGAGGGGGAAGACATTCAGAAGGAACAAGAATATGCCCACTGGGAAAAAGACACTGAAAAGAGGCTAGAAAAAGTTCATGAGAAATTAGTAATTGAGATGGGATTTAATGACATCTACAATGAGAAAGAAAATGGGAAGAGTCTTGAAGTGAATGGTGATTTGGAAGGAAATAAGAAGCTGCAAGAGGCTGGAGAAAATGAGATGTTACATAAAGGGGTTGTTTATCGGATTGAAGATAAAGACAATAGACTAAAGAGGACTTGCAAATGGATAGAAGCTGAGAAGATACAAACAGACAATGATCAGAGTGCAGAAGATGAGAAAAGATTGAAAGTGGCCCAAGAAGCTCTTAGTTGCAAGGAGAACAATCTTGACACAGCTGATGATCAATATAAGCAGGATGAAAGTAAAGACCTAAATGAAAATCAAAAAGTGAGTAGACATATTGAAAATGATAGAAATGTGGATGTAACGTTTGAGGTACCTGCACATGATGAGAATGGAAGTAGAATTGAAGTAAATAAGGATTCCATTAAACTGGAGGAGAATGTAAAAAAGGCAGGTGGTGTTAAAGTTGAAATTGAGGTAAGAATGACCGAAGAATCCCTTTATGATGAGGACAATCTTGAGACAGTTGATGATGGATTTAAGCAGGATGGAAGTGAGAAGCTAAGCAAAGATCATGAAGCCAGCAGACAAAAAGACAATGATAAGGATGTGGAAGTAACTTTAGAGGCACCTGCACATGAAGAAAATGGAAGTACAATGGAAGTAAATACATCTTCCTTTGAACACAAAGAGAATGGGAAAGATTTAGCAGCAGTTAAAGAGGAAAATGACACGGAAGATAAGGAGATACTTGAAACAGTTGGTTTTACTCGAGATGCCTGCAGACTAGCTGAGATAAAGCAGCAAATGGAAGAAGTGATAGATACAGTTGTTTTTTACTCAGAAAAGGGTAAACTTTGTTAAAACTGACATGAGTGGGCAAAAGCAAAACTACCAACATGAAGAAGAACACAAAATAGCCTTCAATCTGGCAGGGAACATTGAGGAATCGGCTCCTGAACTGGGGAATATGACTGTCAAGGAAGTTGAATTTGCTGGATATCAGGAAGAAGATGGGAATTGTACCATGTCTTCTCACAAGGAAAAATGGATTTATGGGAACAAGGTGAAAGCAGATCCTGAAGAAGATGGAAATAATTCTACCTCTTCTCATGAGGAGAGATGGGTTGATGATGGGAACAAGATGAAAGCAGTTCAGCTTCCCAGCATGTTCCAAGGGGAAGGAAATAGCCTGGAAACAGCTCAAGAGATCAAAATAGCCCAGATCACAGAAAAAAATGGGACTCATCAATCGACCCTGACAATGGAAGAGAAGGAAAGCAATACTACTGAGCAAAAGGATGTGGAAACGGAAGAGGAACACTTTAAAATCATAGATGAAGGTCAAGAGAGGGAAAGAGAAAGAGAGGAGATGGCTGTTGAAAGAGCCATCCGTGATGCTGTTGAAAGAGCCATCCACGAGGCTCGTGAAAGGGCATTTGCTGAGGTTAGAGAGAGGGCTGAAAGGGCTGCTGCTGAAGCTCGTCAAAAGGTGACAGCAGAGGCACGAGAAAAGTTACCAAAGACTTCTGCGGCTAATGAAAAGTTGCCAGCTGAGAAAGCTGCTATCAAAGCCAGACTTAAAGCTGAACGTGCTGCTGTAGAGAGAGCAACTGTAGAGGCTCGAGTACGTGCCCTAGAAAGAGCAATGTTCAAGAAGGCTGCCTTCAAGGCAAGACACCAGGCTGAAAAGTACGTTGATGAGAAACTGTCTGGTTCATCAAAAGATAATGGAAGGAGGCAGAGCTTTTCACCACATGTGCGTTTCCCTGTTAAACATGTTTCTCACTTGACCTTTCCCATGAAGCTTGTCCAATGGCTTATTGCATGGAAAATTAATAGTTAACTGAAATTCCTGCAGGATCCACAGCATAAAGGCTCGAGTTCTACCTGCTATACGAAATACCCCAACTCTTCAAGTTTTGGTGATGTGTCATACTGTGAGTGCTTGCCCCACCACCCTTTTAGAGCATTTGCTATATCTTTACTTATTAATCAAAATGAGGATTAAACTCTACTTGCTGATGGCCGATTTCTGAGCAATTTATATTTGTTTAATGAAGCTCCCCACTCCACTGAGAGATTTGATGGAACTAATGATGAATCAGCTCAGAGGTGTATAGCAAGGTCTGAGAGGCATGAAAGAGTAGCGGAACGTGTGGTATGCATCCTATTTTTGTTTAAGTTTACATATACAGGTGCTCTAGCATGTAACAAGCTTGGTTCATGCTTTTTCTGGTTTCCTTCAGGCAAAAGCTCTTGCAGAGAAGAATATGCGGGATCTTCTTGCACAGAAGGAGCAAGCAGAGAGAAATGTACGATCAGTTCTATTAAGTTAAAGAAGTTCTTGCATTTACAGCCCAGGACAACACCTGGAGTCTCGTCTTACTATCTGAACATCATTTTTGTGACAGAGATTAGCAGTGTCACTTGATGCTGATGTCAAAAGGTGGTCAAGCGGGAAGGAATGGAACCTGAGGGCACTGCTTTCGACACTACAATATGTATGTGTGAGCCTTGTACTTAAGTTTTATAAGAAATTCATATCTCTATGCTTTGTACTTCTATAATCTTGACTTTTTTGTAGGATGGCATAACTTTGGATCTTGTGGACTTATTGACTGGGCATCTGCCTGCCGTTAATAAATCATAGTCTAATAGATATATAAAACCTTTTCCTATTGAAGTATTACATTTTTTTCATTGGAGAATGCCGATAAGATGGAAAAGTTAAAACTCCGTTCCTTGGACATCAACAGCATCGATTGGAGATGACTTCATAACCAACAAGCCGGAAAAAAAAAATCATAACTAGGAAATATAGGAAGAGACGAAGAGACACATAAATTATTCTATGTTGTACAAATCCTATATAGTGCATTGATAAAGCTATGGATGCTATATTGCAGTGATAATTGACTCTTTTTGTTCAATTTCTATATATAGATTTGATACTGAGAATTAAAGTCCAAGGTTACTTCAATTGCCATTAACTCGATCGCTTCTATCTGTACAATTTAACTGGATGTTTGTACTGGCAGATCCTTGGGCCTGAAAGTGGTTGGCAGCCAATACCTCTTACAGATATCACTACAACTAGTGCTGTAAAGAAAGCTTACCGTAAAGCTACTCTTTTTGTTCATCCTGACAAGTTGCAGCAGCGGGGTGCAAATATCCAGCAAAAGTACATTTGTGAAAAGGTTTTTGATCTTCTAAAGGTGCATCCCTGATATTGTCCGTGCATTATTATTCGGTGTAGGAACTAAGCTTGGACCAGTTCGCCCTGGAGGAGGGTTTGCGCTTAGTCCTTGATTAGATGGAAGAACTGGATCAAAACTACCATTAACATAAAATTCAAGTGGAAAAGAAACTGCCAAAATGTGTTGGTTGTCATTAGCCTTCATTGACTGATGCTCAACAGCGTACCTCAAAAATGATCATGAGTAGTGCCTCGCATCCTTTCACCCCATCCACTAGGGATGGTGCAATCAGTAGTTTAATCTCATATCAAATCATTTTTTCATGTAATTATGTACTTGAGCACTTCGAGCTGTGAACTGTAAGAAGATATAAATGTTGCTATAGATATGCCTTTTGATCTAATATTTCAATTCTTCCATGTTTCATTTACACTTCATACTTTTTCGGCCAGATTATGAGATTGGGACATGAGCCTTGCATGGACATCTTTTTTTCTTCATTTTGTTCTCTTATTTATCCAGATCCTCCTAATAAGCCTGATGCTAACCCATATTATTTTGTCTTTTTTTATCTCCAGAAGCTTGGAATAGATTCAATGTGGAAGAATGGTAGATAGGGACTGGTGTATTTTTTTGGCCACCTAAGCCAAGTAATACAATAAATAAACAAATAGTATCCATTTTTGCCCATCCGGCCAAATTATGGACACAAGCTTTAAAGCTGGAACACCTTGAAATAGCATCAAATGTGAAGTATTTGAGAAAACATTTGCTGTTCACAGGATGCAGACAAATCAGGACCGTTCGGCAGCCAAAGCCAAAAATGCAAGTGAAGGATGCAACTGAAAACACGCCATGAACCAAAAGTCACTTTGAGAAGAGAGGAAGTGCAGGCCACAAACTATCTCTTTCAGTAGCTCAAAGGTGAAATTCAAGTTGTAAGATGAATAATCTCTTTGAAACGAGTTTTGTTCATCCTAATGAGAGTATAAATGAAAACAGCATGAGGCTTATTTATTAAGCCGAGAAATTAACTAATAAATAAACCGAAAAGCAATTTCTTTTATTCAGGAACTAGCTGGCCTTCTTACATACATATATTAAACTTGTAATTTACATATATAGGAGTATTACTGCTAATGTTTATTGCCGAGTACAATTTAAACTTACTGTCTGTCTGCTCTTGCTCATGCAACACTGGCTCAAAATCTGATAAAGAAGCCCTTCGATCTGAAAATTGTTAAATTAATGTTCCATCCTTTATTGTTGCATTCTTCAGTATGACTGTGATCCCTGACCGTATGTAAAATCCTTCATTCGGTCTATCTGCTTCTTGAACACCCTGAGAAGTCAGAGAACATCCTTTAGCAGTGTGTTGATGAACAGTTTAAAACACCATTCTCCAATAAGTTGGATGGCTTGATGTTTTAAGAGCAATCTATAGTTTGAAGATCTTAGAAATCTGCACTTACATCACCATTTGCTATGACCACATTTCTTCCTATCTTGGCATTCTTATCAATTATGCAATTCCTTCAAGAAGTTTGACATCAGATATTAGGTAACTGGTTAGGCATATTGTTCTGAACTTTAGGACAAAGCATTAAATGTTTGGATATCAATCAACACAAGATTTAGGGGAGAGAGAGAGAGAGAGAGAGAGGTTAACAACACCCATAAGACCTCACCTGATTTTGGTGTTCTGTCCAACACCAATTGGAACCTTTCCCTCCGCGAGCAGAGATGCAATTTCAGATTCTGTTTGGTAGTAATCTGCACCCATCATCATAGTATCCTGGAAACCAATACGTAACCAGATATAATCATTGTTCAGTCAGAAAATGAAGATAGTCAAGCTCCTAAATCACACCATCTTGAAGTCTGAGGGAGCCGTTAACTGACCAATCTCACTTGAATATGCATGAGTATAATCAGAATCCAAATATTTTGAAGCCAATTGCACAACAGACCACTAAACCTACGACATCAAAGAGGTGGAATTGGGCATAAAATATGTTTCCTCACCTTAAGTTCTACACCATACTCTAAACGTGAGCGCACACCGACTATGGAGTGCTGAACGCTGCATTCCTGCAAGAAGCAACCGTGGGAAACAATTGCATCCTGAATCTGGAAGAACCAATTTAAGCATGAGACACAAGAAGCAAACCAATCTCAGATACCAATTTAAGCTTATAATCATACCCTGCATTTGTCAACTTTGGTAGGAGGCAAGAATCTAGGAGATGTGTAGAAAGGTGTCTTTGGATCATAGAATTCAAACTTTGGAGGCTGCAAGGAGGAACCACATGATTATGATCAGTTCAGAGTCATTTTCTCATTTGTGGGGACTAAAGAAACAATTTCCAAACCCCAGATTTCTAGCCCGGGTGTGATATGCAGAACTTCTTGTTAATAATCAACACATGATACTTTTTCCCTATGCATATATTTTTTTTAGAGAACTGCTATAGACACAAAGAGATTATACAAAAGTAAACACACAAACTGACGTGGCTTCATGGGATCCGTTAGATCTATTTTATAATAAAAGTAACTTTACAATCTAACGTATCACAACAAACCACATCAGTTTGTGAGTTTATTTGTGTGTAATCTCTTTGTGGCTAAAGTATTTTCCTTTCTTTTCTTTTTTTTTTTGAATGGATCATTACTGAAGTTCTTGCCTACCTTTTAACAGGATACTCTCTAGATCACTCCAATTTGTCAGACAGAATCCTTTTACTGTATATTCCGAGCACACAACAATGACCAAACAATCCGAATATAGTGTTTCATGATATCGACAGTGATTCGTCTATAATATTTATTGTTGCGAAGAATATATATCGAAATATGTCACTTGGGAGAAACTTGCACCAACCTGTTCTGTCATGGCCAAGTTGGCATCAAAAAAAGACTTTATAGTTCCAATGTCCTCCCAATAATCATTGAATAAATATGCCTGACAATGAAAATGCACCAAGAAAATCAGGGATTACCATGCTAAAATATTGCTTACATGGATCACAAATGTGAGCATGGGAAGATTCAAAACCATAAAAATGACATAAAAAATACAGAAACTCAGATAGTTAGTTCTATCCTACTTGGACATTGTGCTCCATCACAGCTGATGGAATAATTTCAGAGCCAAAGTCGTTGCATGAAGGATATCTCCATCTCAAAAGCTTTAGTAGGACATCGGTTTTAAATACATAGACACCCATTGATGCAATGTATGGGTATTTCCTGGCATCTTGCTCAGAGAGCCCTAGAAGAGTGGTGTTAACTTGCTGCAGCACAAATGTGTGAGAGAAAATAACCAATTAGAGAGAATGGAAAGGTGTAGAAAGAAAGCTAAAATAAGGTCAAACAACAACAGTGAAGTAGATTTTCTTACCATTGCTTTTAGGTCAGGGCCCTTTGGTTTCTCAGAGAATTGAATAATACGTCCTGTGCTGTCAATTTTCATGAGTCCATAATCTGATGCACGGCTGCAATACAACATTAAAGGATAAATATCTAGACACCAGGAACTGAATCTGTAGATCTGGTGTGTAAGTGTGTTGTGTGTGTAGATTAAACTGTGACAGATAATGCATCAGAGATACCTCTCATCCATGGGCACACATGAAACTGTAATATCAGCGTTTGTGTCAATATGTTTCTGCAGGCACAGCTCCATCAATAAGCAGAATTGTTAAAAGATGTAACCAAGTTTTAGATGAAGTATTCCACCAGTAGGTAGTTAAATATTACCTGCACAAAATCCATATAGTCCATCCGATAGAGGTGATCACCAGACAGTATCAATATATGCTCTATATTCTTGTTCTTTGCATCCTTGCACAATCAAACAAAAGCCAAAAAAGTATTATTATGGGGGTTTAATGTTGAGCATTAATGCAAAATCATAATCACTCACCTCAAAGACCCATATAAATTGCCTCACGGCATCTGCTGTTCCTTGGAACCATCTCTTCCCTGCTTCTCCTGGTGTTTGAGTGGCAGCCAAAACCTGTTTGTCCATTTACATTAGCCTTAATTCATTGAAGGACATTTACCAGTCACTATAATTCCTGTTGTACTTTGTCGAATGATTCTGATTTCTAAATGACAAACTGAAGGTATCAGGTTGTATGCATTTCCATAGAACATGACAACTCACAAGGATTTTATTTGCCTTAATCATCTTACCTCCACAAACCCATCTCCAAAACTACTACCATTCCCAAAATTATATGTGCGGGCAAGGTGACGGTTGAGGGAAAACGAGTTAAACTGCGTTAATATGAATATCTTCTTTATGCCACTGTTGATGCAATTACTCATCGGGATATCGATTAGCCTGTAATACCCTCCAATTGGAACCTAAAGATCATAGCAGATTATCATAAATCCCACCATGAGATCATATTCAACTTCATAATCAGCACTCAAAAATTATTATCATCTTGCTCTTAGTTACTGATACCATACAATCTGTTTCATAGCAGCCGAATCATAAAACAAGAAAAAGAGAAATAAATAAAATATGGAGTGGTCATTTGTGATATTGACATCTAAAAATCACAAAGTGCCTCCTAGAAGCGATATCTCACCGCCGGCTTGGCTCTTTTACTTGTGAGAGGAAATAAGCGAGTTCCAGCACCTCCACCTAGTATGATAGAAGCTACACTTTTCGGGTCTGCTCTTGGAATCTCAAAAATCGGTGCCTGAAATGACTGAGATCATATAATTTTAATGCTACAGTGAGAGTCTAGTAACACTGCCAATTAAAAAATGAATTAGCTCACAATTTGATTTGAGTGAAATTGCATGGAATTCGCTTACCAAGGCCTCTTTGTTGATATCTGAAGCGAGAACAGAGCAGACAACAACCGGCTTAAGTTTAGTAACCCTGCTGTTTTCACTTTTCGAGCTCTTCAAGATTTGTGCACTCAAGTCCCTGCTCTTTAGGCTCCGCAGAATACTCTCACCCCAAAAACCCGTACCCATATTCCTAACTCCTCTTCTGCCAACTTTGACCGGATGAGCATTGGTCTTCAGTGTCGCACAGCAAGAATCCATGGCGGACCCAGCAAGAAACCAAGTTCCAAGATGACTATTTATTTAGGACAGCGGTCTAGAGTGCAAAGTCCAGGAATGCTGAAGCTAAGGAAATACCAAAACCACTATCTAAGGAAAAATCGAAACCACTCTCACTGAGGTCCCAACTCCCAACCTTTGACAACCACAAACCACATCAAAAGTAACGAACCCAAAACGGCAAAACCGACCAGATCAAGAAGAAGCAGCCTGAAAACGAAGAATCGGAAGCACCCAGAAGCCAAAAAGAACGAAATTTTGATAGAGGCCGCTCGGACCACCAAATGGGCAGTAAAGAAATGTGATCGAATCGAGTGCTTATTTTGGCAAAGCTCAGAAAGTGTTAAGAGCGTGATCAATGGCGGATCAGATCACAAAATACAGAAAACATTTTCTTTTCAACGCCAAAAAGGAATGATGTTGAAGCGAAGCAGGACAAGAATCACACAAAGAATAGTGATTTTTTTTCTAATGCCGATGATGATGGGGAAGACTGAAAGTAGTGAAACTAACTTTATTGGTTCGTAGACCGTCACGAGAAAACCGGGAAGAGTTGCTATCTTGGGGTTTTAAAATGAAATGATCTGTACAAGTATTACTCTTTTAATATTGGAAAATGCTACGTGCCCCGCTGGGAGCTCCCGTTGGGCTGTAGAATTTTTTTTATATATATATTTTAAATTTATTTTTATATAGATATTTTTAATAATTTTAAATATTTTAAAAAATAAAATAAAAATTATAATATTATTTAAAAATATTTTCTTAATAACGAAGTAGAATAAAAATTAATATTTAATGATTTGTATTTTCCTTTCTGATTAAAGAAGTGTTTTTTAATAATTTGCTTTTTACTTACAGATTAAAGAAGTGTTTTTTAATGACTTTTTTTACTTTCTGATTAAGGAAGTGTTTTTAATGATTTTTTTTTACTTTCTGATTAAGGAAGTGTTTTTTAATGATATTTTAAATTTATTTTATTTTTTAAAAATATTTATAAGTGTAAAAAAAATCTATATAAAAAATAAATTAAAAAATTACACATAAAAGAGTACATGTTAAGCTCAACGGGAGCCCCCAACGGAGGCTGTAATATGACTATTTTAAATATTTTAAAAAAAAATCATAATATTATTAAAAAATATTTTCTTAATCATGATTTTTTTATAATTTTTTATTTTACTTCGTGATTAAAAAATTATTTTTTAATATATATTTTTTACTTTTAGATTAAAAAAATATTTTCTTAATAATATTTTAATTTAATTTTATTTTTTTAAAATATTTTAAAATATTAAAAAATCTATATAAAAATTATTTAAATAAAATATATATTAAATAATGCTACAGCCCCAGCGGGAGCCCCCGGCGGGGGCTGTAGCACCACCCTTTAATATTTCCACCGTCCTCTGTATTTTTTCTTTAACACCACTGATTCCAAAGCCTACGGTCGCTATGGAGTTCTCTGCAGTGGCATTCTGATAAGACTAACGAAGGTGAAACTCCTTTCTACCTCGACGTACGACTGTTCTGTGATTTTCTTCTTTTTTTTTGTTTTTTCTTGACATAAGTTATAAATCATGAGCATTACTTTTAAGTAAGAAAAAAACTGTCATTTTTTATTTAATTTATTTAAAACTATATATTTTCTTTGCATTGAAATATTAGGGTGGAGATCAGGTACGAATTTCAAGCCACGCCCCACGTGAAGCAAGATAGATCTGGTCTAGGAGCCCGGAGCTTAGCCTCCAAAGCCAATGGACGGCAATCACAACGTGGGAAGAGATTATAAACCTATTAGGTGCGTATTACTACTACCATTCACATTCTATCTATACAGTAACGGAACCAAAAATTTGTTGTAAGGAATAAGTAAAGTTAAAATTATAATAAAATATTTTTTGTTCTATTTTCAAATAAAAATAATCTATAAAATTATTTTTTATAGAAGAGACCAAAATATTTTTTAGAGAATGAACCAACACAAGATGAGATTAATATAATTCTATTAAATCATAAAAAAATAATATATATTTTTTATTTTTCAAACCTTGGGGGCCACCCTGCCCCTTTATAGGTCCACCCCAGTGCATAAATATATATATAAATAGAAAAGTATAAAACTAGTATATAAAATGAGTAAGTCCTACTTTATCCAACACATATATACATATAAGCGTTTTGGTAAGTGAAAATTTGACAAAAGAAATCTATACCAATAAATCTCCAGTTTAAGTTGTCTGATTAGATGTGAATTAATTTATACCATGCGGGTGCCCTCAACCAGCACCATGGGGTGCCCTCGACCAGCACCATGCGGGTAGCACCTCTATTTTTAATGATTTATCTATATCATATTTTTAAGAAAAAGTATAAAGTTCACATGTAGTTTCATAATAGAGTAATGCTACATACAATCGTGAAATGCGTAAACGTCGTGCAGTAGCATTGAAAAAAAGTGGGATCCATTATTAAAAAATTAATTTCTTTTCATGTGAGTCTCATATTTATTCATTTTTTTCAAAATGACTACACGGCACTTGCATATTCATGATTGCAAGTATCATTTCTCTTTGTGATATTGCAAGGCGGTGAGGTAGCTCTACATAGCATGTCTACTGTTTAAATAAAAATATAATAAATAATTTAATTTTTTTAAATTTTAAAATAATAATAATATTAAAAACTAATATTTAAATAATATTTTATTTAATTTATATAATCTCATCTCACCTAAATCTCTTCTCACTCTTCAAGTTATTACTGCAGATTCTTTAAAAGCAATAAAAAAATAATTGACTCAGGGACGGGCAATGATGGAGACGTACGGCTTAAAACAAAGAAAGTTTGGTCGATCTGTACGGGTGTGTTTCGTAGATTTCTTAAATTCTTTATGATTTTCTTTGACATTTCTTTGGTTGTCCGTTGCAGTTCTAAAGCGAAAGCGACCTGTGATGAAATGGGAAAGAAGAAGATACTTGTGATGGAACCAGGTGGCCCATGGAGACTGGCGAAGGTTCAGGTTGAGGCTGATATTTTCGACGGGACAATTACTGTCAATGACATGACAAACCACGTGGATCGTCAATGTTCTTTGTTAACGTCTGCCCACCACCTCCTAGATTTTTTTTTTTTTTTTGTTTACTCATATGGGTGACAACAAGCTGCCAACACATAAAATCAGGTGATGTCCATGTTTATATCATAAATATAGATAGAAGTAATTATTGAAAACATCTATTTTACACATATAATATGGTATCATCTAGACCACACATCTCTCCAAGTGAGTATTGAGAACAATTAACTAGAAGCAGCCACGCAGTGAGTGCAAAGTGTGCACTGCTATAGTAACTTCTCTTTAGCATTACTCATTTTATTATATGATTTTTTTTTTTTAACAAATGTTGTAACTATCAAAATAAATTAGATTTAAAATATTATATAAAATTATGTTAATTTATAAATTTATTTTTATAAAATCTCTTTATAATTATAGCACTTTTTATATTTTATTATATTCTTATCTCTCATGTGTAAGAATTAACTATTTTTCAATATTTAGGTAAGTTCTTCGTTAGAAATTTTTTTTATTAATTTATAATGACATATCAATATAATATGTTGATTAATATTATATTTGAGTTATGCTGTATAGTAAACTACTATCTTATTTTTATCCTCTAATATCAATGTAATATTATTCATCAGTCGTTGGTTTATTTCAAATAAGAACAAATTTAAAAATCAAGAACAAGGCTACATCAAGATAACATGAATAAGAGAAAAATGTAATATATAATATTTTTCATGACACATATCTTGGGACAAATTAAAGTGGTATGAGAAGTCCTATTATGCCACCCAAGTTAACTAGCTAGGTGCCTCTAATTCAAATTGTACTTTTTTTTTTTTGACTTTTTATTTCAAATATTTTTTTTTAAATATCAATATATTAATAATCAATTCTTTAATTATTAAGTAAAAAAAATATTAAAATATAAAATAAAATACATGAACGATTAAATTAAAGAGACAAACTCAAAGAACATGGTATTATTTTGGTATATCCTACATTTGAGGGTGGCCAGAATGGCACATTTTTGCGGGACAGAATTCGAAACAGCATGTGATACGTCGTATTCAGTCTGCAACAGAACTCAAAACTCTCTCTCTCTCTCTCTCTCTCTCTCTCTCTCTCTCGTGAAGTGAATATAACCACAAATATAATATGTACGTAGGTTGGATATATGAATTCATGAGAGATAGTGGGTGGGTGGGGTGGGGTGCGCCTCTAGCTGTTCAAAAGGTTGTTTCACAAACGCATGGATGAGAATGCCTGCCTGCCTGCCTGCCTGCTAATTGGAAATCGCATGGAATTCAGTGGTATCAGAACCACAAAAAATAGGACACGGATCGAAGTCATCAAAAGGAACGAGTTCCAAGTTGCCAAAAGGAGATCATAACTAAAAATCAAGTGCAAAATAATAATAATAATAATAATAATAATTGGGAACGAAGAACAGAACGCCTAGAAGACAAATTACACATGGGGATGTTGTACATGTTGCTACTTATGACATTGGTTTTTTGTGCATTTCTTTTAGCATTTATAATCTGAGTTAGATGAACTTGACTTTTTGTCAATTTGCAAGTAAAATTGTGCGAGTAAACTTGGCTCAAACAAACTAGAGTCTTGTGGCCTGATTGACATAAATCTCCAGCCTCCAAACTAGAGGTTTTGGATTCGAAACCCCCCTTTCAAATGTATCAAAAAAAAAAACTTAGCTCAAACAAATCCTTTCCATGACCTATATATATATATGTGTAAAGTATCAAGTCTTGTTTTGGTGATTTCAAAATGAATAGAATGTTTAAATCTAATTCATCTATTAGTTCCAGGTCCAGTATGCCACCTAATAATATTAAAGAGGAAGACTTTTCCATTGAAGAAACTAATTCTGTTGATCTCAAACGATAGAGTATTCCAAAGATTGATGCAAAAACTATTTACAAAACTTCATGGGTTCAATCTGCTTTCAAGACTGAGTTCAATGTTAAAACTGTTGAATAAACATATGCTATTTCCAAAAAGCATGAAAAATGTAGTCTGTTTACCAAAAAACAAATCTCTAATTTTTTGGTAAAAGGATACAAATTCTTGCATATTGGTTCTGTGCAAGTTGCTGTCAAATCTCTAACGAGGAAAGACATCAATGCCTTTATTATTCTATGTTTACGAGATGCTAGATTTTTAAAATTTGATACTAGTATTCTTGGAATAAAAAATCTTCACAACCTCCTAACACTCCACACTTCACATTATTTTTAATTTTTATTATTTTTTTCTTTTATTAAATATTTATTATATGAATAATGAATAAAAAATTTGAAATAATTTAAAAAGAATAAATTCAAAAAAAAATATTAAAAATTTAAAAAAATGTGGAGTGTGGAGTGTGGTGGAGGTTGTGTAACAAAGTTCTTCTTGGAATGATTCAATCTTCATTGTTTAGTGGTCTTATTCATTTTGATTATTTTCCTGATTTAACCCTTGCTTTGGATGATAAAAATATTTTAAAGGCTTTAACTTCAAATATTTTGATATCTAGGTATGATATGGAAGAAGGTAACAAAGCTCTTACCAATATTTACCGTATTTATTATAGGGTTTTAAAGACTAATTTAAATCTCAAAGCTATTTTAAAAAACAACAAGGAACAAGACTGGATTGTCCCACATCGGCTAGTAGCGATCCTGCTAATGACTTTATTTGAGAAAGGCACCCACTCATTCACAAGCGCTTTTGTGGGATGAGTTCTACCTTGATTGGTATCAAAGCCAAACGATGTGTTGGTGGGTATGCTAGGTCCTCCTGGTAAGGGTCCCCCGAGGTGGGTATGGGTCCACGACAAGGGACCCCCGAGGGGAGGGGATTGTCCCACATTGGCTAGTAGCGATCTTGCTAGTGGCTTTATATTGAGAAATGCACTATTTACTTCACAAGCGCTTTTGTGGGATGTAATCAGTTGAATATTAATGATAATGATCAAGAAGAATTGATTCACTCCTAGAATCAAGAGCTTCTTCATCATCTGACATCAATGAATTTAGTTCTAGTGATTCAGAATATCACTCAGAAACTGAGTCATCTGATTATTCAAATATTAAGCTTGGTTGCAATGATCCTTGTTGCAAATCTTTAGTCAAAACAATTAATGTCTTGATCAAAGCAGAGGAACAAGAAAACCTTTTATTAACCTTAATTTCTAAAATTACTAACCCTAAGCTAAAAGAAGAATATCTTCATAAGCTCAAGAAGACAATGGTTCGACAAGAACTAGAAACTTATAAACAAAAGGTTAGTTTTCAAGACATTTTAAGGAGATTTGAAAAACAAAAATCAAAGATGTCTCTATTAATGATTTACAAAGAGAAATTAGTTTTGTTAAAAAAGAAATTGTTAAACTCAGAACTGAGGTTCATAATTTCAAATCTGAGAATGAAGATTTAAAACAGGAATTTTTACATTTTAAAATTGATAACCAATTTGATCAAGGAATTCCTTCTGACAATGAGCAAACAAATGACTTTGATTCCAGTCTAAAAGAAGAAAAATCTTCTGGGAATCAGATATGTTTGATTCGACATACTATTCCTCCAAAATGGTTTTCCCGAGTCAATATTATTGTTTGCCAAGAATTTCAAATTTCTGTTGTTACAATGATTGACTTCAGATTGAATATGAATTATATTCAAGAATGATTAATACGTACTAAATATTATTAAAAATGTACTGAAAGATTATTTTTGGCAAATGGATCTCAGATGAAGATCATATATGAGCTCAATAATGTTCATATTTGCCAAGATAATGTTTGTTTTAAAATTCTTTCTGTGTTTGTTAAAAATATGTCTAATAAAGTCATATTGGGTATTCCTTTTATATCCTCTTTATATCTTTTTCTTTCTGACAGAGATGGCATTACTGTTGATCATTTTGGACAAAAAGTTAATTTTAAATTTGCTTCAAAATTCAAAATTGATATTGACAAATCAGATGATTTATTGGAAATATATTTCTCTTCCTAATGAATGGACTTTGGAACATAAGGTTCCTCCTATTAATGTTTTCAATAATCAACCTAATCTTGATTACATTCAACAATATTTGGATTGTACTGTTAGAATTAGTTTTGATAAACCTCTAGTTATCAATGAAAGAATAAATTCTTTTGCAGATGTTAGATCCTCTTTTGTTGACTCTAAGATTCCAGAAAGAAGAGACCAAAATCTTAAAAGATTTTTGAAGGACTCAATGAAAACAGCCTAACATGTTAACCCTAAGTTAAAATTGGAAGGAGTCTCCGCCTCCTCCCAAGTTACTTCTACTTATTACACTACTAAGGATGCTGACACAACCAAAGGAAAATCTGTAAAGAAAGAAACTGATAAAGAAGAAGAAGATGCTTCATCTTTATCACCAACAACTTCGGATATGATTGCACATATTCATCACAGCCAACTAACTATGATAAATGGAGCTTTTTAAATTGATTTAATTTTTTTTATTTAAAGAATATGGTTTTGTTAAAAACCGTGATAAAAGAAAATTTTATTATGCTACTTTTTCTGCTTCTAAAAAATTATGAGTTAAAAGAAAATGGAAAGAGAAAATGTATGCCCTCCAAAAGCATATAATTTTCTTTGATTTTCTTGGAAACTATTATGTTTTTAAAAATAATTTAAATGTTGTTAAAATTAGTTTTGTCAAGGAAGAAGGAAAGACTGTTGTCAAAACCATTCACCCTCCTTTTGAAGCAATAGTCATTTCTTATAAGAGCATTAGAATTGGTCTATGCATATGCATATGCAAAATCACCTCTTTTGCATAACCATTTTGCCATTCAAGTAAAATTCTCACATTGGCTTATGCATATTTGAGACAAAATAATAATAAAATATTATTATTTTATTATTATTAATTTTTTGCTAAAATAAATTTTTTTATATATATTTTACAATTAGCATCTACTACATACATTTAACATTAATAATATAAATGCAATAATAAAAAATATAATTTTTTTATATATTATATTAAAAATATAATAAAATGAAAAAAAATATATATAATATATTATAATAATAAAATGAATATGCAAGTGAAGGTTTGTTGTGCTGTTGAAGGAGGGAGAAAATGAAAGGATTGTGAGAGAGAGAGTGGGAGGAGAAAGAAATAATGATTAAAATATGATTTGTAGGGTGAATAGTGGTTATCCAAATTTGGATAAGCATTATTCATAGGTAGCTAAATATTTGGATATGCATAAGCCAATGTGGAGAATTTTAAGGTCATATTATCCAAATATGATTTTGCATATGCATATGCATAAATCAATGCTAATGCTCAAAAGGATCTGAGATTTTTGCCTCTCCTATTAAGGTTCCAAGTGTTGATCCAAAGGATAAAGAAAAAACGAAAAAACAAAGACAAGAAAAATTATTGAACAAAATAATTTCACAAATCAACCGCTGCACATTATTGGACAACAATTGAATTGTATTGAAGAAAAGGTAGAAAAATCTGTTTCTACCTCATCTTCAAAAACTATTTCAAAATATGTTTTAAAAAATATTGAAAAATTTTTGATTATCTTACCAGACGACAGACCAAAAATTGATTTACAACAAGCCAGTACTCTTGATAAGATTCATCAAATGCTTGCTAAAATTAAAAAAGAAAAATCCTCTACCAATACTGTAAATAGTACTGATAAAGGAGCTAATGATATTGAAGTTGTTACCACTGGAGAATCATCTGATAGTGATTCCACTATTAAAAATATTAATTTGCTTTAAACAAATTTTCAAGATATTTTTGTCATCTGATTTGTGAAGAATAATATATATATATATATATATATATATATATATATACTTAAACCTAATTTGTCATCTGAATCCGTACAAGTCTTTCTACTTGTAAGTCAGTGTAGAAGAAGGAGAACACAACATCCACGTCGCTAACATAACAGGCGTTAATTTGCCATAGCAGTTTAAAATTTAAAATTTTAAGTTTTTTTTTTTAATATTATAATCTAGACGTCGACTGTGGTTATCACTTGCAATTTGCAAATCACATTTTCAAAGCATATAGACAGACACCCACAAGTCCTTAGGTATATAAAGTAACAGAAATGGTCCATCTAATAAAAGCCCATGGACCAAAAGAACAGAATAGGTCCAAAGCATGGTTTACTTGTTGGTTTTGAAACTTTGGAACCCATTCGACCTAAAACCCTGAGCCCACCGCTTTCGACATCGCAGCCCACCACTTCATCGCCCATTTCCACAGTAAACACAGACCAGAAAATGGCGCTGATCCTAAACAACACATTCCTCCTGGTAAAGCCCTGCCCTTCTCCACACCTCTGTCATCAAGGCTGCTTCAAAACTTACCATAGCACTCGTTTGCTTCAGTTTTGTCGTTGAATTAACCCTTTTCTCCTTTTTTTTTTTCCCTTTCAGGAGAGTAGTAGAGAATTACCGGTCTGTTATGACGTGCAGGAAGAAGGACATACTGTCATACACCCGGAGTTCCACGAGGACGCCAAGGTGTACTGCAACGGCATGGACATGAACATGATTTATATGGAAAATAGCCAATTAATTCTTTGTTCTCAAATCTGAGTTATATTCTTCAGAGAGCATGAACATGATTTTGACATGGACTTCACACTTCAAAGGCATCACTTTACCCGTTACTCAATTTGCAAATTGCTTCCTCTCTTTATTTATTCTTTTAAGTAGATGCAGCTTCTGTTAGGAAAGCCTTTCTCTTTAGACATTTTGGAAATTTGGCAGGGGAAGACATAAGCGGCAGTGGCAGTAGTGGTATCTATCATGCTCATGATGAGTTAACAGGGTTTTACAAGACCCTAGGATTTGTACCTGATAAGTGATAAGATCCTTGCATTACCCTAGCTAGCTCCTTTGCTGTGACAGTCACTGTTACCGGAGATTTCACAAAACCCTGACCAATTGAGGATCCACATCTCTGCATCTCATTGTACATTCTAGGTTTATTTATTAAGAATACATTTGTGAATTATATACTTCCAAGCATGCATTTATATCCTTACATTTTTGGTTGGAGTGGAGTAGTACTACTCACTTCTGAAAGATGCATCGAATGATAAATCTGTTGGTGCTTTACTCAGTTGTTATATTGCCCTTGTCATTCATGATATCCTTCTTTAACTTGAAAATATCTTTTTTTTCGCACTCTTCATGAACCGAGGATCACCTAACTTTAATAGACATATTGATCAAGTTC
This sequence comes from Juglans cinerea, assembly GCA_961763995.1. Taxonomy (NCBI): domain Eukaryota; kingdom Viridiplantae; phylum Streptophyta; class Magnoliopsida; order Fagales; family Juglandaceae; genus Juglans; species Juglans cinerea. The sequence continues at coordinate 23,261,987 of CAUIVZ010000012.1, read as the reverse complement.
AGCAGCATAATATACAATCTGTTTATTATGGAACTTGAAGCTGAAGAGCAGACTTTGCTGCATGAAACTTGGATCAACATTTGAAGTAACAGAAGCAAGCAAATCCTGGGAATTGGGCATGACAAGCTCCGTGTTGCGCACGCTCTGAATTCCTGCACTGACGCCTGCGGTTTCTGGAGTTGGCACAGAACCCTGACCACGTTTTGCTACGTTTCTCACACAGTTTTGCTTCCACCATTGCCATCTCTGCATACCCAAACACAAGTAAGTTATGATCAGGATCTGTAATTCATCCCAAATAAAATCATTACAGGGTGCATCATGAAAAATCTATAGAGATGATGATGACTACCACTGGATAGAAGGAGAAGAAGTAGAAGGAAGATGAGAACATAAGATAGTAATTGGCAGAAGGCCGGGGTCGATGAAGTACTCCTTGGTCATGTAGTTAGCTGATATTTATAGCATTTTTGTGTCTAAATATCCTTCCTTTTTTCCCTCTAGTTTCATGAGGATAATCTTCACTTCGTTTATATGAATGCGAGCAAACTTAGTTAAAAGAGTCGTAAAGTATGTAGGCATCGTGCAGTCGCTTTGAAAAATAGTAGGGTCTATTATTAAAAAATTATTATTTTTTAATGTGAGTCACGTATTTAATCATTTTTTTAAAGTAATTGCACGGCACATGTGTACTCACGACTGCAACTATCCTTTCTCATATATATATATATATATAGAAAAAATCTTTTTCACAGTCTACTGTTGGTGGCTGTCCCAGCACACCTAACGTGCTGGGTTGAAAAAAAAAAAAAAAAAACTACGTGAGGTGTGTGGAGTCCCAGCACACCTAACGTGCTGGGTTGAAAAAAAAAAAAAAAAAAAACTACGTGAGGTGTGTGGAGAGTGCGATGTACAGTAGGCTTATACCAAGCAATTCTCATATATATATATATATATATATAAGTAAAACACTTTTTACAATTATTATACAATCCATTTTACAATCAGCCAATGCAAGAATGCTTTCCGCGTTGAGCTCGGTAGTAAATTACTAAATGCACCTTTTTCAAACGGCTGCGAGACCCTAAAATTGGAATACTACCCAATTCTTTGTTCTCCTTGATCTTTTATGTGCTTGTGTAATATCCAAGTTGTCCATAAACGATACTAACTTTGAAGCCTATCCATTGCTAGAAGCTTGTTAGTTCTTAATAAGAGAGGTACTTTAGAGTCAATCAGAGTGTTGAATGTTGACACTTGACAGATGTCAATGTGTGCAGCAGAGTAGTATTTGAGTAACACTATTTATTTATTTTTCTGTTTTTTAAACATCTTTAAACATTTTTAAAAAATAAAAAAATATCAATATACTAATAATCAATTCCTTAACTATTAAACAAAAAAATTTAAATACATGAGCAGTCAAAATGATTTGACAAAATAAGAGGGGATACTATCATTTTCCACTAAAAAATACCTTTTGATTTCATTAATCTAATTTGTCCATAAAAAAAAAAAATTATGCTTATAAACAAGAGGATCTTTGTAATAGTGATTTTAAAATTTTGTAGATATATATTTAGTGGAGGAGTGTTATATCCACAAAAAGAATTACATAAATTGTTGTGATTTTATCTGATCTGTTAGATCTACTTTACAATAAAAATAAATTTAAAATTTGACGAGCCACATTAACCCATATCAGTTTATGAAATTAATTTTATATAATCAATTTGTGACTAGAGTATTTTCCTATTTAGTCAGGCCGGTAACTTAAAATGAAAAACTACTAATACAATATTAAAGGAAATAAAAAGATAGATAGTCGAGACAATGATGTATAATAGAAACAAAACCAAGATGCATACATATATACTTAAGATTAATGTTTCATGCAGTTGTGAAGTGTGCAAGCACCATACAGTCGCTTTGGAAAAAGTAGAGTTTACTATTAAAAAATTAATTTTTTTATGTGAATCCCGTATTTATTCACTTTTTTCAAGATGATTGTGCGGCACTTGTGAACTCATGACTATAACTATCATTTCTCTATAGCAAGATAAATTAGATACAATGACTGATTCTCTTTAGTAAATTTGATTATCTCATCCTTATGGCCTACTTCTACAACGCGGCCGCTTGTTTTTTTGTCTTTTTTTTTTGGAGGGTTGGGGTTTTATGTAAGATAAAGTAGATAAAAAAATTTATACAAAAATATTAAAATTATAAAATGACATGATTTAATATTATAAATTAAATTATAAAATTAGTTTTATTATAAATTAAATGAATTAAATATATTGTCTCTTCACTTTCAATCTTCCTCAAGAGAACATTAATTAGTTGCAATATTGATCATAGCCAAGTCCTGCAAATAATTCTTCTTCTGTCTTCAATTCATGACTTCACCCAAAATTCTTCCGATTCAATAAAAAACATTTCTATTATAATAATCGTCAAAAAATCTTTTGAAAATGTTAGCTTCGTAAAGAGGATCGTTGAAAATATTAGCTACAGATATAAGGGTTTCATTTATTTTTACAACTCCTTTTAATTCAATTCATCTTGTTTAATGATTATAATTTTTTTAAATCTTCATACAAAATAAAATAAAAAATTTAATTTTTTCAAATCTTAAAATAAAAATAATATTAAAAAATATATTTTAACAATATTTTATTCAACTTTTAACTTTAATATCAACTTATCTCATCTTATCTGCGAAAACAAATGAAACCTTAAAATCTCATTTAGATACAAAAATACTCTCAACCGATCTCATCTTATTTTATCATTACAACTTTCTAAAACTTCCATACAAAATATAATAAATAATTCAATTTTTTCAAATCTCAAAATAATAATAATATTAAAAAATAATATTTTAAAAATATTTTATTCAACTCATTTAAATGTATTTTATCTTATTTCATCTCATCTCACTATCCAAATGAGTCTTTATCATTTACTAATTGATAGATATATGTTGTACTTATGAAATGTAAGCCTAGTGCAATTCTTTATGAAAAATGATAAATACAAAATACTTTATATAACACTTTACACAACAATATTTTAAAATGATGGGTATTTTTGTAAAATATCTTATAAAACTAACATCATTTTATAAAAATATCCATATTTTATAATATGTGTTGTGAAAAATATTATATAAAGTGTTGTGTGTTTATTCCTACTCATTATATTTATATATATATATATATATATATATATATAAAGAGTTTGTACAGTATTTACTCACCTCGAGGAAGAGCAGCCAATTTCGCGTGTCTGAAGGCTTCAATGTCCTTTGTGAGTGGTTCGTACCGAGCAAAGGCGAGAGGGAAAGTGCGATTCATTCTGCAGAGGAAAACAACCTTTCCAGGCAATTTCTTAAAAAACCAAAAACAAAAAATAGATTTTGGTACGTAGTGTCAGTTCAGGACTAGGAATTAGGGAAGGATGCACGTGGAAATGTCCCCCTCCATTTTCCACAATCAGTTCGTGCGATCTTCAACTTACTTTCTCTTACCTTACCTTACCTTACTTGATCCATGGTGTCTGTGTTTTGCTTTTTGTTTGAATCGATCAAATAAGTCTATATATGGGTTTCATCAGCCCCGGCCACGACCAAAAACACATGCGCGCAGCATGTCCTAACGCTGTCTTAACCCAACCATGCATCCCAATATCATATCTATTGATCTATGTTGGGCCTTTTCTTTTCTTTCCCACTTGTCCCAAATCTCACTACATTCCCATGCAACTCCACCCAATTACTGATTCACTTGACCTATTCACCTTATAATTGGTTTCTCTTTCTCCTTCCTTAATTTGCTGCTTCGTTTATTTTTATAACTTCTCTCAACTCATTTAATCATTACAATTTTTTTAAATTTTTACATAAAATAAAATAAATAATTCAATTTTTTCAAATCTCAAAACAAAAATATTATTAAAAAAATATATTATAATAATATTTTATTCAACTTTTAATTTAAATATCAACTTATTTACCAAAAAAAAAAAAAAAAAGACAGTGTGCAAGGCATACTCTCTATTATATTGACATGTTAAGATTTAATTTGTTAAAAATATTTAAAATTAAAATCTCTTATAAATAAAGGCTTATCATGTCAATACAATGGAATGTACTCGTACACGACTTTCAAATAAAACAACTCATATATTAAATGATTTTACGTACGTGTCTTGCTTAAAATGATAATTATTTAAACCAAAACAATGGACGGTTGAAATTACAAAGTTATGATTCCAATTGAATTCACGCTATAAGAATCCGAACAAACACGATACGTATAATTAACGAAATAATAGAAAAATAAAAATGCCACGTTGGTGCAGCCGCTTGGTGTCCGTCGTCCTTATGTCTGCACTCTGCAGTCAGCGCCCCTATAGACGCTTCTTACCCACGCACGCTTGCTCTTCGTAGTAAGGTCGCGGTTCCCTCCATGTGCATCCTTTCCCCACCCCCCACTTCAAAATTCTACAATTAATGTTACGTATAGTCATAGAATATATAAATATTGTACAATCGTTTTGAAAAAGAATGAGATCTATTATTAAAAATTTAATTTTCTTTTATGTGGGTCTCAATTTATTTACTTTTTTCAAAACGACTGCACGGCGCTTGCACATTCACGACTGCAAGTATCATTTCTCATTCCGTATACAAAATCCTTTTCCTTTTTTTTTTAAATATATAAAAAAAGTTAGTAGAATTTTTCATTTTGAAAGAGGAATTCTACATCCGCTTACATAAAATTATTTTTAGAATAATACTAGTTGTTTCGAAGATCGGTTTCGATACAATTTTTTTTTTTATTTAGTAATTAAAAAAAATATTTTTTTAATGATATTATAAATTTTTTTAAAAAAATATTTAGAAATATAAAAAAAAGAATGAAAAAAAGAGTAAAATGGCTTTATGGGAGAATTCTCTTATTTTGATGTAATTAAAATATATATATTTTTAATTGCAAGAGTAATCAGGGGATGAATTATTCAGAGCTTCTATAAAAAGGGGTAGCAGATCTCTACCCATGCCTTCAGTATTTCCTCTCTACATGCATTCAGAAACCATCCCAATTCCCATTAGCTTGCATATAGGAAGCATATATAAATATATTCAGGGCAATCCCTCCTCGACTCTCCTTTTCCATGTCCCCCTTGTTTTCCCTCACTTTCTTTTTCTTTCCCTTTCTCCCAGTCTGTTTTCTCCTGGAAATCTTTCCTCTTCCATACCTCCATAATCCTCGAGCTTCCCTCCAAACAGAAGGCCCACAAAATCATATATAGCTCTTCCTGTTTATAAATACATACCTGAAAAGCCTTTAATCACTTTCCTTTATATTCTCCCAAGCCCTTCTATTTGTTCCAGAAATTATATATATTACTAAAACTGTTGGTTTTCTTTCATTCTATAAAAAAATGGCCTTGTTCGAAATTGACGTCGTCAAGGTTGAGAAAGCCAAAGCCATGAGAAGGTATAATCGGCGGCGAACGGTCAAGTGGATTGTCGAACTTTGTGCTGCTCTGTTTGTGCTTTCGCTGTCCCCCGCTTGGCTTCCGGGCGCCGCAGAAACAGCATGTGAGTTTTTCCGGCGATTCATCGCCGTCTTTGATTGCACTTTCTACGTCTTCATTCTCATCATGGCGATTATTTTCATCCTCTACGCTTTCTCCGGCGAAAATGGGGCCAGGACCGATATCTACGACGACTTCCTCAGATACAACAAGCTTAGCAGTAAGTTAGCCGCCGGTAACGAGCTACCGGTGCAGCCGGAGACATACTCTTCGCCAGCCGAGACCTTCCATGATAAACACATCGTGTTCTGGGACAATGCGAACTCTCCGGCTCACGATGACGGTACAGTTTCTTCAATCACCGAGCGTACGGCCTCTCCATTTCCGCTAGATAGAGTTGCTGCCGTCACTGAGAAGGCTTTGCGGGAAAAGCGTTACCGGAGAGCTAGGTCCGAGAAGCTCGAGCTACGTATTCTAGAGACGACTAGACGAGAGTTACGGCGAACAGAGACGGGGATATGCCGGGAATTGGTGAGGTCCGGGGAAGAACCGGCGAGGAGATCGTCCTCGTACCCGCCGGAAGAATTGAGCATCGAGGAATTCAACCGTATGGTAGAGGCCTACATTGCCGATAAAAAGGAAGCTCAGAGAGAAGAGTACAAGGAAGAACGGAGAAAAGAATCATCATTGGCCCTCACTACGCAGAACTGAGCCTCGATCGAACACCAAAAAGAGAAAAAAAGCATGAAGAAAATAACAGGGGATTATGGATATTACTCACTCTTAGGAACCGGATCATGTACAATTTTCTTACTCCAGTTCTCGATCGAGTACTCATTACTTTGCATGTCAAAGAGGATTTATGGATTGTTGATAATATTTAATGCGTGCTTATCTTGATGGTAAACTGAGATTAATTTGGACATTTATGCTGTTTGATCCGTTTTATACGATGTTTGGCTTCCTAATCTGGGTGTCCCCCATAGGAGAAACCCCAGAGAATGAGTAGCAGGTGACCAGAGGTAATACGCTTATCGATTATACTTCGCCAGTTTCATTGCGTTTTCTTTTAGTTTTGTTTTTTTTGGGCCTTCTTTTAATTCTTTCTTTTTTACGAATCAAATCCTGATCTTGATGATGGAGGAATTAAGGAAGGGGATTGAATTGACAATGGAGATTCAACGTACGGATTCTAATTTCTTTGTGGTGATATTGATGATTATATGTTGCGCGCTGTCTGTCTGCTTTTCCACTTCAATTTTTTGTTGAGAAATACTTTAATAATAAATGAATTATATAAAAATAATTTTATAAATTAATATAGGTTGATATGATTCGTCAGATTATAAAGTTACTTTTATTGTAAAGTAGATCTAACAGATCAGATGAAACTACATTAGTTTATAAGATTACTTTTATGTAATTCGTTTGCAGACGTAACAATATTTTTTTTTATATATAGATATATATCAAATTTTGATGCTGAAATTGACTTTGACGTCAAACCAAATCCCCAAATGTCCCCAGGTAGAAGAAGATTGTGGGTTTATGACCCCTACCATCAGTTTGAGATTTTGCCAAATTTCTTTTGCATGACAAATCTGGGTTGATTCTATTTTATTTTATCGTATGTGCTTGAAAGCTGTGACAATTTCCCTTTTGTTAAGGGGTGGAGATCATCAATTAGTTTAATTAAGTAATTATATATATATATACATATTATATTATATTACCTAATCTTGTGTGTTTTACAAGATAGCTTGAGATCATCTCCTTTAGTGTTTTGTTTACTGCGTAGTGATCTCTTTATACCCTCATGAGATGTGTAGCCAGCAGTTATGTTCCTTCGGTAACTTTTGTTAGAAAAAGAGAGAAAAATCCTTGATGATCTTCATCCTCGTTTGGTAGGTGGGGGGAATGACGTAAGGGTCTCCCAATAATTCTCTTTTTCCCGCTCTTGATTTCTTTTATAATAATTATACTTACAATCGTAAAGTACATAAATATCACATAATAATTTTGAAAAAAATATAATTTATTATTAAAAAATTAATTTTTTATATATTAATCTTATATTTTATTTACTTTTTTTTAAAACGATTACATGATTACATAGTTTATGATTATAAATTTTTTTTCTCTTTCTTTTAAGAATTTGCATGGTTTTGATCTCTTCCTCTCTCGTTTGTTTTTGTCAATCAAGCATGCACATATAATATTTTAAGAAGAGACAGCTAGCTAGCTTGTTACCCAGTGCTATATATTAATGCATAAAACATGAATTTCTTTCTTTTGTGTGTGCGCGTGTGTTGTGGGGTATTGGTTTCGGAGGACTTTTTGTACTAAGTAATCATGGGAGTAGTACATCTTCCTTTATAACTTGATCTTATCCATTGCTAGTTATAGGAATTATATACCCAAGAAACGCCGGGATAAAGAGGTTTTGTTCGTTTAATAACAGTGAGTAGGTGACGGTCGCTGGATTGTTATATCAGCCTAGCTTGTCAACATCGATCATAAACACAAGCAGCTAGCTAGCATGAGTACGTACTCTTAAAAGGCAGAAAATTACGACTAGTTTTATTTATTTATTTGAAAGTAATGTCGTGTTTCTCGTTAAACAGGTAACATTACATCAAGCATAGCAACCTCCTTCAATACAGAGTTACAAACCTCAACTGAGCCATTCTCGAACTAAATTTTTTCACAAACATCCCTAATAGCAAACTGAGCTGCCGTATGGGCAGCTTTGTTTGCTGACCCGAATACAAACTTAAGACTCCATGCTTGATTCATTTTCATCATCTGCTGCATGTCTTCTGTCATCTGTCCAAGCTAAGAATTATCTTCATTATTGGAATTTACTGCATCAACTACTACTTTGGCGTCCCCTTCAAAACAAACTTGGTTAAACCCAAGTTCAGTACAGATGACCATAACTTTAAGAAGAGCGGTGCTTTCAGCTTGAGCAGCAATAAATATATGATTCTTGGGGGCTGTCACCACAACTAGCAGCTTGCCTACTGGGTCTCTAATGATTACTCCCAAGCTCATCCTACCCTTGGCTTTTTCGAAAGTTGCATCAAAGTTCACCTTTACAAAAGGCCAAGCGAGTTGAATCCATATTGGGATTGGTCCTCTCTCATAATTCCCCTCTGTACTCTTTAAGCAATTCAGATTGGTCTCTTTAAATAATTTTAAATTTGCTTGGGCCTTCTTAGCCAGTATGCTAGGGTGTATAAACAGATTTTAGAAAACAAATACATTTATTCTTAACCACAGTTGGTAGCACAAAAGTGATGCCAGCTCTAAGTTCTCTTTACTCAGCTTGTTCCTCATCTCAGCCCATAGTATTTGAAAATTAGAATGGACTCTCTTCCATTTAATTATTATAATTTTTTTAAAATTTTTATACAAAATAAAATAAAGAATTCAATTTTTTCAAATTTTAAAATAAAAATAATATTAAAAAATATATTCTCACAATATTTTATTCAATTTTTAATTTTAATCTTAATTCATCTCATTTAAAAAACAAACTATCCATTTTGCAACCTCTCATGATATATATAATATATATATAAAGTGCGGCGCTACTCTATTGCTCAGAATGCACCGCTCCATTTTACCGCTATTTCACAATTTTATTTTATTTTATTTTATTTTAATTTTTTTTTAAAATATAAAAAAATATCAATACACTAATAGTCACTTTTTAAACTATTAAGTAAAAAAAAAAATTAAAATATATGAGGTGTGAGGGGACAAATAAAATAGACAAAGTAGCATTTTTCATATATAAATGCAACAACTGATCTTAATTAGTCAAAGACAACAAACATCACGAAGATATATATAAATATATATATATATATATATTTGTTTTTTTATTATTAACGTAAATGAAATGTAGTACTTACGAGCCGGAATCCACGTTTTTTATTTTAGGTGAAAGTTGAGGTTTTTTACTGTTTATAACCGCATTGATGATCATGCGGCGATTTTTCCTCTGTTGCAAATAAAATTGCCGCAATTGGTAACTTTTAGCGGTGATTTTATTTTCATCGCATAGAGTAAACCTGACTTTCGATTTATGTGGAGTGGATCGTTCATCGATTTTTGTGGCTCTTTCGGCGATTTAGTTTGCTGAAAAAAGAAAAAAAATCTTGCGACGGGCAAACAATCGTCGTAATTGATCTTTGGGACCAGGCGCCGGGCGCCACAACGCATTGATTGTTTTATTTTCCCCCCGGAACGTAAACACATTCCCTCTCATAAGTGAACTCCTTTGTTCTTCCCCATCTCCGAGTGCGTACCATCGCTGTGATACCCACCCTCTCATCAGTGGCAATTCTTTCCAGCCCAAAATCTGAGATCACTACGCCCGTTTGATTCGCACGAAAGCCACTCAAGCCATCTGGTCCAGATCTCTGCCCTAGAGTGTCTGTTTCCTTCGCACAAAAGCCATTCCATTCGTTTGTCGTCGATGCAACACCACTCAAGGCAAAGAGAAGCCATTGAAGCTGCTCAGAGATGGAGGCGCCTTAATGCAGCCGAGGCCTAACTCAAGGTCCCTCCTCCTCTTCACCTACCGATCTAATCTGACCAAATCGTGACCCCCTTTGTGTGTTTTAGCTTTTAGTTTGCTTTTTTTTTTTTTGGATTCTCTAATTGGTTTATGATTAATTTTTCATGATAATCAGATTGATTGTATGGATCAGAAAACTAATTTTTCATCTAGTTTATTAATAATTTACTAGTTAGGCTTTGTTTCTTTCTTGGAAATAAAATTGTCCAATTTCACTTTGCATTTGGGTTTCATCGCAGCAGTAGCCCGTAGCAGCAACAGCCCTGCGCTTCGTCGCAGCAGCACGCACATCTTGCCGTGAGTTTGGAAAAATAGGTAAGTACATTTGAAATTTGTTTTATTATGATGTTGGTTGAATTTGTATATTTTTCTCAATTCTGTCTACAATCGTAGTGAGAGGGGAAAAGATTTTAAACTTTTTCTTTGGAATCCTAGACTCAAAATCAGACACTTTGATCTGAAAACCAGTAAACGAAAAATGCATTAAAGATTGCCATGTATAAAGCTAGAATCCACTTCCTTTTTCTTTTTTATTGTTTGTCTTCCATGTATAAAGCTGGATTGACACTTACATATACTTCTAGAATAATAAGAACAAACGAATGTGAACACTTATATATATGGCATGTCTTTTTTTCTTTCCTTTCTTGAAAATTCGCCTGTTGCACTCTAGGATCATGTCTACAAGATTTATTTCATTTGTATTACTTCTGCTTGATCTTTGTGAAGTTGGAGTGAGAGTGGAGTGAAGTGGTCTTTGTGAAGATGAAGTGTTTGATGAAGTGCTATTGAGGAAGTTTATTCAATGATAAATTAATGCAAAACTAATGCAAATTCAACAAGTGTTCTTGATAAATTAATTGAATCATTTACCGTGAAGTTAGGATTATGGTAGTCATCCTTGTGCACTGTTTTTAAAGTACTAAAAAGAGGATGTTTTGGAGTATCATATCATCCCATGCATAAATCAAGACCTCCAACAAATGCCATGATCTTTCGTTTATAATGACCTGCATCAGCTTCTACAAATACTATTTTCTGATGATGGGGATAGATTATTTCAACTTCCTGAGAATCAAAGATGAAAACAAAAAGAACAAACCATATTAGTGTGTCCTGCAAATATATGCACATGCTTGATCTGTGCTGGTGTGGAGCTAGCTTCAGAACAAACCAAATTCTGGTGCCATTAATTTGTTTCCATTTATGCTTGAAGACTGCCCTTCAAGTTTAAGTAACTCATCATGCACTTTATCCATGATGGAGCTTAGGAATTCCTGAGCATCTTCTTGCCTGAAAATGACAACACCAGAGACCAACTTAAATTAATCACAAGCATCAACCATTCACGGTGACCATGCACATTTACATACCAGTAGCACATTCTAATCTACCATCCTGTTTTGGGAAAAGATCGACAATGTGGACTATAAACCATTCACAATGACCATTCGAATAAATGAAAGCTTCCAAAATATTGCAATTAGCTACTCCCAAAGCAAAATCTTGAAAAGCTGTTCAACATCAAAAGATGCTCAAGTGAAAAAAAGAAATACATGACATGTTCTTATTTTCCTTGGCAGGCACAAAGAAATCCAGAATAGGTTTATCTTGTCATGCACATTCTTGTCCTTCCTGTCATATCAGTCACTATCCCTTATATCCCTCTTTTAAAACATACATTGATAAAAGTTTCTTCTCCCAATGTGGGGGATATTTTATATGGTAATACCTATAATTTCTTTTACTTTTCTGAGAATATACATATACATGCATACATACATAATCGAGTATACATATATATATATATATATATATATATATACATATATATATATTACTCTCTGGTGGTTGATAATCAATTTCAAGTTGCTGATTATTGGCTAATGGCCACAAGTTTTAAGTGCTCGGCAGCAATAACTTGTCAGTAGTGAACTCAATAGCTAGTAACAGATTTTTGTGTGTATTGTAACAGATTTTTGTGTGTTTTAGGCTATGAAAGCTAGGGGTGGGTGATACCTGCATATGCAGGGGCGAGGTCACCCCTTCTCTGCACCCCGCCCCCGCATATGCGAGGGGTGGTGTTTCCACCCCCGCACCTCGCCCCCGGGAGGCGGGGGTGAGGCCCCCCGCTCACTTCAGTCCCATTTGACCTAAAAATTATTTCTGGGTCTAAAAATATTTTTTTGGACCCAAACTCAAATTATTATAATTAAAATTGTAAATTGAAATTAAAATATATAACAATAATTTAAAAACTGATAACATAAAAACTAGTTATCAATTTTTAAATTTGTTAGACTTGTATACAAAAGAGTTAGACTTGTTCATAATATTGTATTGGATTGGCCTTCTAGGCCAACTTTTATATAGGAAGCCAAGGCACTACAAGAGTCTTACTTGAGCAATGTGAGATTCAATGCCTATTTTGATTTAAAATAGTAATAATGCTAATAATGTCATCTGTACAAAACTCTATATTTAAATCCCAAAATTATGTATGCAAAACATGAAAAACAGTTGCTTAGAGGCTTGAACTATTGCATAAACGTCTACATTTGAGGTTGCATCTCTCTCCTGAACTCTTATTGTTGTTGTTTGATGTGCCTCTCCATGTCTGATTGTTTCGGCAATTGAGCCTCTAACTTATGCTGTCTTACAATCAATTCTTCGATCCTGAAATTTGCATTCGCTAACGTTATAGAGGTACTCGACGTTAAGGAAGAGTTTTAAGGCTTTACACAACGATCCAAACCCCTCGAATATCCTAAACGTTGACCCATAACTTGTGTAAAAATTTCAATATTAGTTGTTGAGGAATTTTGATCTGACGCAGCTTCAACACGTAGAACAACCATTTTATCCTATATACAAAATAAATAATTAATATGTTCACAAACATTCAAATATGTTTAATAAAAACAGATTATAATACTTATATAATTTACACGAGCATCGAAATAAGTTCACTCTCCATTACGATCAGCATGTGATGCAGCATATAATTTTGTGAGATCATAATTAGTGTCTGACTCTAGCTACAAGAGATATTGTTAAGATATAAAGTCAATATTAAAATTAGTACCTCCAAAAAATAAAGTATATAGAATAAAAAATAAAAAGTATACTACCAATTTCATAGAGAAGCGATGGAAAGATCTTAAGTTTGCATGATGATGAGTTTTCAACGTTGATCTATTTATTTTGTTTATAAAATTTCGCTCCTGCATAAAATTTGTAAATATTAGTAAGCGAAAATTATAAATAGGAAATGTAAATAATTCATGTAATTTATCTTATATGATGGATTTTGAAATATGTCGCAAAGTTTTTTCCAATCAGAAGGTCGGACATCCTGAAAAGGATGCTGTCGTGCATCTTCCTTATTCTCGTACTTATTGTAATGCTCATAACACCTTGTCTCATACTTGTGAAATGCATTATACATAAGCTCATCGATAGTTTTACGCTCCTCTCTCCAACCAAAATTTAGTTTGAAGTCATATTTGAAAAAATATATTCACAGATATTATCACTTAGAATATTAAATAATATTAATATAAACTCATTATTTAAATATTACATACCAAACAACATTTTTTTATAAGTTCTTTCACATCTTGCGGGATTTTAGGCCATGAACTCGTAGTCAAATGTGTATAAGTCTGTGTAAGAGCACTCACATGCGATGCAAGCCAAGCTTCTTATTGTCCCTCGCTTCTGGTATGTTCGTCAGGAATGTTAACCTTAATCTTACATACTTTACGATATTTCTCCAATGTTACGCCTCTAGTAGTGCCTCAACCTTGATGAGATTGTACTGTTAACTCTATAAAATATTTAGTTATTTATCTTATATCAATTATCTTAATTGAAAAATATGAGTCTTAGATTAGATATTTACCTTATTCTGTAGAGTCGGTCTCTAGTGGTGAATCAAACGGAGAGCTAGAAATAGATGGAGATGAGATGCGAACTTCATTCTTCTTCGGTGGCATAATTTTGAGATATTGTATAATGTGAACACAAAATCGATCAATCATCTATATCAGTTTCATTTGTAGATTTGCTCTCATCATCTGTAGATAATTCAGATGACTCAACATTTTGCTCAACTGTCGCATCAACAATTTCAACTTCAATATCTTTCCTATGTAATGGGATCATCTCATATTGGCTCAAATCCACAAATAAGTTAAAGACGGGTTGACTCTCTTGGTATGCTTCTTGAGGAGAGGGATCATATTCTTCTTCATTTTGTCCTTCTGCCTCAGGGAAAACATCATATATATTTATTGGAGAAAATTTTTGTACTACTTGCCATTCATTTCCTAACTTAGGATTGTCTAAGTAGAATACTTGAGATGCTTGGAAAGCTAAAATAAAATAATTATCTTCATACCATTGTTTTTTATGTACTAATACTCAGAAAATATTCATCATGATGTTTTTCCATTCGATAATTGTTTAAATCCCACCAATCACTCATAAATAGATACACCACAAGCTTCTCCAAATATATCATTCAAATTATATTGATAATAACCCCATAGAAATCAACGTTGTCTCTGTCATGACTTCCTTTAACTAGGATACTACTATTTTGTGTTTTCCTATAGTGTTCTCAATCCATTTTGTGATATCTACCTTTTTTAAGAAATACATGCAGAATATCGAGCAGCGCGTCTCGAGGGGCCAAGCGCTAGTGCATATAGCTTGGCTGATATATTGTTTAGATTACTCGGATGCATCTGTACAATCTACATATTAAATAATGCATAAACATCTAAAAATCAACAATCTAATGTTTTTTTTTTAATTTGGTGCAAATTCGCATATGTAATATCATTACCCGTTGTTCAAACCATTTCGGGAACTCCTGTTCATATTTCTGGTCTATATCATTTACTTTCAGTTCTTTGAGCACATTAATATGATCACTGAAATTAAACATTACCAAAAAAATTATATTTGTATAATTTTCTAAAGTAAATTACAATATTAATTAGTAAATAATGGAACTTACTTCAAGTGGCTCTCTATCTTGGGGCAATTGTTTAGCACGTACCACTGAGTTTTCTCGAATTTTCTTCCACACAAATTATAACCATGAGCTGCACTAAGTGGACGTACTTGTTAGGAAAACATAGAAAGCAAGTTTTGTTGTCTTACTTGGTCAACATCAAAGTTTCTTTCCGGCCGATCAAATCTTGTGTCAACCCCTTCGAAGTATTTGGAACAAAATGTATGCCACTCATCATCAATATATGTTTATGCAATTGATCATTCTGGGCGTGCCTTGTTACCCATTGTGCGTTTCAACTTCTCAAGGAACCGTTCAATGGGATACATCTATCTATACTGGATTGGTCCTGCGAGTTGAGCCTCACGTGTCAAATGAACGGATAAGTGAATCATGACATCGAAGAATGACGGTGGGTAAATATTCACCAGCTTACACAATATTATAGCAATTTCTCGTTCCATACGATCCAAAGCGTTCTAGCACATAAGTCTTTAAAAAATGCACCCAACACATTCAAAGTCACCCGCACATCTCTCGTCAAGTACCCACGGATACCAACAAGCAAGATACATTGTAAAAATACATGATAATCATGGCTTTTTAGTCCAACAATTTTCCAGTTATTTGTCCACACACCTTGTTAGATTCGAGGCACACTTGTCCGATAATTTAATCTTCATCAGCCACTCACAAAATGTAGTCCTTTCGTTTCTTGAACGACTTGCCTGTTGATGAATCAAATGTTAGAACCCCATTCTCTCACAAATCTTTCAATTCTGCAATCAATAGCTGTAAGTGTATATCTATATCATGTCCCGGTAATCTTGGAGTTGGAATGAACAAACTTATCATAAAATATGGATCTTTTATATACTTCCACGGTGGTAGATTATACGGCAAAATACAACTGGTCAAATACTATGACTAGTACTTATGTTCCCAAATGGATTAAATCCATTTGTTGTTAATCCAAGTTGCACATTACGAGGTTCTTCAGCAAACTACGAGTATTCCAAATCAAATTCCTTCCAAACTTGAGAGTTCGCAGGATGTGACAAAACATTATCATTCCTGACTCTAGATGATGAGTGCCATGTCATGCCCACATCCATTGTACATGACATAAATAGCCCTTGTAATTTAGTTATCAATCGAAAGTGGCGTACAACCTTTCGCGGCACATTCTGCTTCTTAGTTGTCCATATTGATTCATGGCAAATGCGAAACTCGATCAACTGTTCATTCTCTTGCCAAAATAACAGTCATTTTTACATGCATGTATTACGTTGTAGTCTAACCCGAGTCCTCTTTTCAACTGTTTTGCTTCATAAAAATTGCGGGGTAAAATATTGTTTGATGGAAGTGCCTCTTTAAACAACTTGAGCAACATATTGACAGCCTTAATAGATATTCGACACATGGATTTTATATGAAGCAATCTAACTATAAATGACAACTTGTTGTGCCTTCTATATCCTGATATAACTCACGCTGTAAATCAGTTCACAAGCGTGTAAAAATGTTACAACCCAAATTATTTGAAATTGATGCGTCCGCATCAACTTCATCCATAAATATTCCCGCACCAATGTCACCCAACATTTGCTCTATATCCTTTTCGTATTCATCACCAACAACCTCTGGATGTACATCTTCATCAATGTCTTCTTTTTTGTGTTGAGACTCGAATGATATTGGATATGGTTCTCCATGTAAGACCCAATCAGTTTAACCTTGGTCAATACCTTCGACAAACAAATGCTCTCTCACCAAGTCTATCTAATGAGAACGTAAATTTTTGCATTGTTGGCATGAACATCTAATACGACCGTCACTATCAATTGTACAGGATGTGAACTCCAA
Organism: Juglans cinerea; assembly: GCA_961763995.1. Taxonomy (NCBI): domain Eukaryota; kingdom Viridiplantae; phylum Streptophyta; class Magnoliopsida; order Fagales; family Juglandaceae; genus Juglans; species Juglans cinerea. Next base: position 23,244,963 of record CAUIVZ010000012.1, on the reverse strand, counting down.
AAATTCCTTAACACCTTCAATATATATTGTAATCTTTACCCCACCGATTTCTAACTCGTATACAACTCTTATCCATGTCTAATACTCTATTACAAACAGTCACGTGCATCAACAAGTAAGCATTTATCTAACATATTGTTTAATTTCTTCATTTCACAGGGTATTTGGTCCTATCCCATTTGAGATTGTAAGATCATAATCACCAACCTACTAACTAATATCTGTCATATCCAACAAAATTTCAGCAGCATTTTCCCATGGTTTTTCAAATTTGCTCGTTTGGTCATGTGCACGGACAAGTAAGACGTCGATGCACCATAACCGAAACTGCATATCCAAAGAACAATATTGGAAGACTCTACCAAAATCATGATGTCGGACGCAACAAATACAGTTCAATAGTTTGCGATAATGATCTTACAACCTCAAGCTGTCCACTCTGGACAATTCAAGAGTTATCAATCAACGTTTCAACAGAATTGATAACTCTCAAACAGGTCTAAGGGTTATTTCGATACGACATACAAGATACGATAATATCACACAACAACAATACAATATACAAGAATACAATTATACAATACAACAAAATGCATTTTAAGTATTATGTATTTATATTATTTTCATATTAAATATTAAGTATTTTTTAAGAATATTCTCTTTCTAACTATTCTAATTAAATATGTTAAAGAGTTTATAAGAGTTTTTACTATTATTATGTCTAGTATTTTTTAAGTATTATTTATAATTTAAGTATTATTTATTTTTTAAGTATTAATTATAATTTTTTCATTAATTACTTTTTTATACTATTCTTATTTTAAGTATTATGTGTTTTTAATATTGTTTTATATTATTTTCATATTAAGTATTAAGTATTTTTTTAGAATATTCTCATTCTAATTATTCTAATTAAATATGTTAAGAATTTTTTAATATTTTTTTACTACTATTATGTCTAGTTCTTTTAAGTATTATTTATTTTTTAAGTATTATTTATAATTTAAGTATTATTTATTTTTTAATATTAATTATTATTTTTGATTAATTATTGTTTTATATTATTTTAACACTAACACTATATAAATTAGGAGTAGAAACTTTCGAACGTGTAGAAGTATGTTCGAACAGAAAAAAATCATTTGATCGGAAAATTATAGTATTCAAATGGTTGCAACCTAGAATCCAGACGTGAAACAAAGACAAAACACAAACTCAGAAATCAACTCAAAGATCAATTCACAGTAGCGATAAACACACAAATACATCATTTACATATACAAAACACGAACATACCTTCAAAGAATTCATGTGCAACTCCAAACACTTCAATAAACACCTACACAATATATATATATATATATATATATAAACTATAAAATCAATATAATGAAGAAAATTAGTTAATGTACAACTATGTTTAACAAAAATCATACCTTTAAACAATACAAGTGTGCAACCCTCTTCTTAATAGAAGATTGTTGGAAGAAAATGGAGGATTGTGGAGAATTTCGAAGTGGAAAATTCGACTGAAAGTTGGGTTGAATGAGAATAATGGTGGAATTAGAGACTGGCGGTGTTGGGAGGGATATAAGGATTTTTGAACTTATTATGATGCACATAAGTCATTGTTTAAAGGTATGATTTTTTAGTAGACACAAAAATCATTCCACTACAACCCAGGGGTGGGTCTCTCTAATGGGGCTGGGCCGTCCCCATAAATCATGACGCACATAAAAAGGAAAAGGGATGGGTCTGGCGTCTGCACAAGCAGACTGATGGGGCTGGGCCGTCCCAACCAAGGGCCCAGAATAGTGGGTCTCAACCCAGGGCCCATAGTGGCGGGTCAAAGCCCAGGGCCCAAGATAACGGGTCGCAGCCCAGGGCCCATAGCTGTGGGCCTCAGCCCATGACCCATAGTGGCGGATCAAAGCCCAGAACCCGTAATAACGGGTCTGGACCCGAACCTAGGGTGATCGACAATCCGAGCCCTAGCCCGACATCCTCTACCGAGCTGTTCAGTCTCGGATTTGTGCCGGAAAGCCTACCGACGGTGAGGGGTCAGGCCGCGGGGACACAGACGACGCCGATGGAGGCAGTGGGGGTCGCCGGTGAGGTTTTGTCGGAGGTTTGTGTGCAACAGGCTTTGTTAGCTTTTGAAAGTCGAGCTTATTCTCCTGTGGAGAAACAGAGTTCGCCGAGGACAGAATCTGGGGTGTTTTTGGCCTCGGCGACAGAACCTGGGAAACCAGATGAGGGTTTCGAGTTGGCTGAGGTTGAGGATGACTCGGATGATTTTATGCATTCCGTGGAAGACGAACTGTTCATCCCAGAGGCTTGTGGTTTGGAGGAGTTTTCAGTGGGGATTGAGTTTAAGAATTTTCAGAACAATAAAATGGGCAATCCTATCCCATTAAGTTACTATTTTCCAGATCAGGCATCAGATTGAGTTATTCATAAAGCAAAGGAAATTCAACATGTTGTGGGAATTGAGTATGATGGGTATGAGGAGCAGTTCATAGCCTTGTTAACTATTATGGAAGCTGGACATCACCAAAAAAAGAGAGGGAACACAAAGAAAAGTCGGGAATTAAAAAGATTGATGTGGTCAATGAACTCGGAAGCTAGTTCCAACAGGAATAAGGCAAAGGGGAAGGGGCTGAATGTTTCCCAATGAAGCCCAAGATAGTATCTTGGAATGTCCGAGGTCTAAACGAGGTAGAGAAGCGCCTTCGGATTAGACGTTTACTCCGTGAGTGGAAGGCGGACATAATATGTTTACAGGAAACGAAGTTGAAGATGATTAGTAGGACTATTCGGAGTTTATGGAGCAATATTTATGTAGACTGGGTATATTTGGCCTCTTTAGGGGCTTCGGGTGGAGTTGTGGTAATGTGGGATAGAAGGGTAGTAGTGAAAGTGGAGGAGTACATAGGGAGATATATGGTTGCTTGTTCTTTTAAGTGTGTGTCAGATGATTTCTTATGGGCATTTGCAGGTGTGTATGGGCCTAACTCAGACGTTGAAAGAAGTGTATTGTGGGATGAGCTTGCAGGGGTACAGAGTTGGTGGGAGCTTCCTTGGTATATTGGGGGGGATTTCAATGTGGTTAGGTTCCAGAGTGAATGTCTTAGTAGCAGGAGATTGAGGCCAGCAAGCCTGGAGTTCTCAGAGTGTATCTTTGATTTGAATTTGTTAGATCTTCCATTAGCAGGAGGTTCAGTCACATGGTCAAATAATCAGACGTGGTCCTGCTTGGATCGCTTTTTAATTTCACCTAAGTTTGAATGTCATTTTCCGGATGTATGGCAAAAGCGTTTGGCACGTATAACTTCGGATCATTGGCCTATTATGCTGGATTGTGGAGGTATTCAGAATGGTAGAAGGTATTTGAAGTTCGAAAACATGTGGTTGAGTTCAGAAGGCTTTGTGGAAAGGATTAAACAATGGTGGACTTCGTATCATTTTGAAGGTACAGCCAGTTTCATTTTTGCTAACAAACTGAAAGCCTTAAAAAAGGACTTGGAGTGGAATAAACAATCTTTTGGTAATGTGGAGGAGAACAAAAATACAAAGTGGATGGAAATTTAGGAGCTAGAAAGACTGCAAGAAGGGAGGCCACTTAATGAGGAGGAACAAGCTCAGAAAACTTTATTGGAGGCTAATCTTGAGAGGATAATCCTACAGGAAGAAATCTCATGGCGTCAAAAATCAAGTGCTCTTTGGTTGAAGGAAGGGGACCGGAGTACGAAGTTCTTCCATATAATGGCTAACTCACATAGAAGAAATAACAACATTGAAGTACTGAGAATTGAGGGTGCCGAGTGTAAAGAAGAGGAAGTAATTCAAGAGCACGTGGTCGTTTTCTTTGAAAAGCTTCTTACTGAGCAGGTGGGTTGGAGGCCTACTTTAGATAGTTTGGCTTTTGATACTATTGATCCTGGGGATGTTACCAGATTGGAGAGGGCTTTTGAAGAGGAAGAGGTTTCTGAAGTGATAAGGAAGATGGCAAAAGATAAGGCTCCCGGACTGGATGGGTTCTCTATGGGTTTTTTCCAAGAGTGTTGGGATGTGATTAAGGAGGATCTTTTGAGGGTTTTCAAGAGTTCTTCACAATAGGTAAATTTGAGAAAAGTCTCAACACTATTTTTCTTGCATTGATTCCTAAAAAGGTTGGGGCCATTGAGATCACAGACTTTCGGCCTATTAGTTTAGTAAATAGTATTTATAAGATCATTGCAAAAGTGCTTGCCAATAGATTAAGTGGAGTATTGGGGAAAATTGTTACTCAACCACATAATGCTTTTGTCAAAGATAGACAGATCCTTGATGCGGCTTTAATAGCCAATGAATGTTTTGACAGTAGAGTGAAGGCTGGCAACTCAGAGATTATGTGCAAATTAGATATGGAAACGGCGTATGATCATGTAAATTGGGACTTTCTTCTCTATTTACTGGGTAGGTGTGGGTTTGGAGAGAGGTGGAGGTCTTGGATTAGATGGTGTATATCTACAGTACGTTTCTCGGTGTTGATTAATGGCAGTCCAGAGGGTTTCTTCCCAAGCTCTCGTGGTTTGAGACAAGGGGATCCGTTATCCCCTTTACTTTTTGTCATAGTTATGGAGGTACTAAGTAGGATGATTTCAGCCACAGTGACTAATGGTTTCATCAGTGGTTTCCAGATTGGATCGTCTAGTAGGAGTAGTACAACTATTTCTCATTTGCTGTTTGCAGATGATACGCTCATCATGTGTGAGGCTGATCAAGGCCAGTTGAGGACTGTGAAGGCACTGCTGCTGTGTTTTGAAGCAGTGTCTGGTTTAAAAGTGAATTATGATAAATCCGAGTTGGTACCAATTGGGGAAATTCAGGATATAAGGGTGCTGGCGGATATACTGGGTTGTCAGATAGCGTCTCTTCCTATGACTTATCTGGGATTGCCGCTGGGTATAGCATCGAGGGCACGCACAATTTGGGATACAGTGATTGAAAAAGTAGAGAGGAGACTAGCAGGGTGGAAGAGAATGTATTTGTCTAAAGGGGGCTGGATCACATTAATCAAAAGTACACTTTCAAACCTACCCACCTACTTTTTATCATTATTCCCTTTACCGGCAAGTGTGGCGGGTCGACTCGAGAAATTACAAAGAGAGTTTCTGTGGGGGGGCTTAGGAGAGGAGTTCAAATTCCACTTAGTTAAATGGGAGATGGTATGTTGTCCTATCTCCAATGGAGGTTTGGGTGTCAGAAATTTGAGGTTGTTTAACCGGGCATTACTTGGCAAATGATTGTGGCGATATACTAAGGAACCAGAAGCCTTATGGAAGACTGTGATTGAGAGCAAATATGGTGTTTTAGGGAAGGGGTGGTGTACTAGAGAAGTTGGAGGAGCTCCTGGAATGGGGCTATGGAAACATATTAGAAGAGGATGGGTGGTCTTCCATCGCCACACTAGATTGCAATTAGGGACAGGTTCTAAGATTAGATTTTGGAAGGATGCTTAGTGTAATAACAATGTTCTACAAAATCTGTTTCCGTCTCTTTTCTTGATTGCAAGTACCAAAGATGCCACAGTGGCGGAGGTTATGGAAGTCTCAGGTGGAAACATCCATTGGAATATCAATTTCAACCGAGCGGCACATGATTGGGAGATGGAGAGTTTTGTTGATTTTTATAGCCTCCTTTATTCTGTTCGTCCAAACATCCAGCAGGAAGATGGGTTGTGGTGGTGTCCTGCAAGGAATGGGGTGTTTTCTGTTCGCTCTTTTTATAAGGTTCTCACACAAGTTCCAGAGATATAGTTTCCCTGGAAAAGGCTTTGGCGTCATAAGGCTCCTCCCATAGCCTCTTTCTTTGTGTGGGCAGCATCGCTGGGTAAGATTCTCACCACGGATAATCTAAGGAAGAGGAGGATAATTATTGTAGACTGGTGTTGTATGTGTAAAAGCGGGGGTGAGTCGGTAAATCATTTACTTTTACACTGTGAGATAGCCAGGACTCTTTGGGACGAGGTGTTTAAAAAAATGGAGTTAATGTGGGTTATGCCGCAAACAGTTTTGGAGGTATTGGCTTGCTGGGCTTCGATTCGTGGGGTGAGACAGATCAAAGCAGTTTGGAAGATGATCCCTATCTGTATTATGTGGTGTCTATGGCAAGAGCGCAATGAGAGGACATTTGAGGACAAAGAGAGATCTTTAGAGGAGCTTAAACTGTTTTTCTTTAGGACTCTTTGTACTTGGGCCATTGCTATAGACTTTAATGGCATGGACCTTCATGTTTTCCTAGTTTCTAACGTGCCTACATAATTAGGGCATTTTCTCTGTATTCGACATTTGGTATATTAATAAATTCTTGTTTTACTTATCAATAAAAAGTCATTGTAATAAATTCCCTTGCATCAAAACGACGTCATGTTATTTAATGTATAACTTATTATGGTGGAATAATCTGTCACCTAGGCGACCTCTTATGTGATTAAGCGTTCGAACGACAATATTTGTCGGTCGAAGGGGAATGAGAGAAAGGGAAGACGTGCGGCTGCTGAAGGGGAATGAGAGAGGGAAAAAGAGAAAGTGAGGGGAAAAGGCTAGGGTTGGGGTTTTAAATCCCAATCCTTCATCTTGAGTTTCCAGATTTGATCTAACAGTAGAGGTTTAAACACTGATTTAAACTAACTTAAAATAGATAATTAAAATATAAATACAATATCATACATTTAAAATCAACTTTAATTTATAAAATACTAATATTTCATCATTAAAAAATGATAAAGTCTTGCTAAACATTTTAAAAAAAATAAAACCATCTAATTAATTAGAGTTTTCAACATAATTTAAATCTCGTGATCGTGATTGATCTTTCACGTACAGATGATCAACCCAAATGAAATGTTTGGAGATACTGCGATTGAAACAAACTTTTCTTATTAAAGTAGAGAAAGATGAAAATTCATAGATGCTTGCTTATATTAGGTTTTATGCTCCTATACACTAGACTATTTACTAATCAATCTTATGTACTCTTTCAATCTTGATAATTGTGAACTAACAACTAATTCAATTATTCAATATTTTGTGCTGCATGTAAGGAGTTACACTTAATATATTTACTGTTTAAACACATTATTTTCAAGAATTTTATTTTTTCTTTCAATTAGGCAAATGTGGCAAACGTGCTTTGCACGTTAAACCACTGCTAGTATATATATATATATATATATATATAATGTTAATTTGCATGCGGTACGCACGAGTACGCATGATGATTATATATATTTGCTGGCATTGCTAATTAATTAAAACAGTTTTGCGTGGTCTTTAATATTTAGGCTTTGACAAAAGCTTGGAAAGATGCATGTCAAACACCGGGTAGGAACACAGTGGTGATCCCAGAAGGGATATACAGGTTGGGAGCAGTGCAGTTGCTGGGTCCATGCAAGGGTCATATCGAGCTTCAGGTTAGTGGCACCTTAGAAGCCCCAGGGGACCGAAGTTACTTCAAGTCTGGTAGTTGGGTCAATTTTCAGAGGATCGATGGCTTCACTTTGTCTGGCAGTGGAACTTTTGATGGCAAAGGCAAAAGCGTTTGGGGAAGAAGATCTTGTTCCGGTTTGACATACTGTGGTGACCTTCCCATTGTGAGTTTTGATCACTTCTATCTAACGTCGATCATCTCTAATTTCAAACATTTCATCCTAATTAAGTTTGTCGATGGCGCTAATTAATTATGTATCCTTTCTATTATGATCATGAGCAGAGCCTAAGGTTCGATTTCATCACCAATGGATTGATCAAGGACATAAAATCATTGGATAGCAAACAGTTCCACATTAATTTGTTGGGTTGCAAAAACGTTACCATTCAAAACGTAAACGTCATAGCACCCGAAAATAGTCCCAACACGGATGGAATCCATATTGGGCGGTCAACTGGAATCACGATTATTGATACAAAGATTGCAACCGGTGATGATTGTATCTCTCTTGGTGATGGAAGTACGAATATACTTATCAAGGGAGTAACTTGCGGGCCTGGCCATGGAATCAGCATAGGAAGTCTTGGTATGTACAGAAATGAAGAGCCTGTGGTTGGAGTTAACGTTGTTAACTGCACAATGATAAAGACACAAAATGGCGTGAGAATCAAGACATGGCCTAACTCCTTTTCCGGGACTGCTTCTGACATGCATTTTGAGAATATCATCATGGACAATGTACCCTGTCCTCATAGATCAATCATACTGCCCATGGAATCAATGCAAATCACAGGTACATACATTTGTATATCGATCATGTTGTGATTGACTTCATATTAATAGTCAAAGTTAATGCATATAACTAATAGTACTTCTATTGATCTGGTGGTGGTTGTTGGCCGGTATATATACTAGGTTCCTTCAAATGTTAAGATCAGCAACGTTAGCTTCAAGAACATACGAGGAACAGCTAGTACAAAGGGGGCGGTCAAACTATTTTGTAGCAAGGCGCTTCCATGTCAGAATGTGGAGGTCAGTGACATAGACATCAGATACAGTGGAAGAGACGGGCCGGCTACTTTCCAATGTGCTAATATCAAACCCATGACCAGTGGCAGACAGTGGCCTCCTCCTTGTTCTCAATAATTAAGCTTTTTTTTTTTTTTTTCGCGTTGTCGTTAATTTCTTTACAACGCTAGATCGATCGATGTAATCTACACTTGAGTTCTTTGAAATGAAAAATCGGGTGTACGTGGATCTGAGTTTCCAAATTCAACAAAAATCTTTGTCGCAAGTACGTACGTAGTTTCTAATTAGTGCACAAGTAACGTCTATTAAAAATTAATAATAATAATAATAATAACAACAATAATAATAACAATAATAATAATAATAAGAGGATATAATTATCAAAACTTGGCGTTAGTTTAATTAGCTAGCTGGTAATAAATGGCCGGTCAAGTACGGTATTTATATAAAATAAATTAATAAATTAATTAGTTTTCGAATTCCAGGCCGGAACTGCATGCATATATGCATGATGCATGCATGCTAATAGTTTTCGAATTGCAGTATTTACTCATGATCATGATCATGATGACCAATATCTTCGTGGAGATCGAGCTAGCTCATGAGTAAACGAGTATTGAAACACGTTGGTCATGTTGTATATTCAAAACTTAATTAAATGTATTACAAGAGGTGCCTATTTATACACCGCTAGTTGTTTACATAAAAGGAAAGCAATTAACTTGCTTGCTGTATAGAATATTACACGAGCTTAAATTTAGGAAGTAAACACAATTAACTCCATGAGTTGCGCTTGACTGAATCAAGAGAGATTGATTGTTGTGATCATCTATTACGTCCCCTCAAGATGGTGCTCTCACCAGTGACACCAATCTTGGACCGTAGAAGCTGAAACTGTGGATGTGATAAGGCCTTGATCATTAAATCAACAAGCTTATCATGGGTAGACACATGAGCAACTTGAAGAATTCCTTTGCTGACATAATCCCGAACGAAATGTAAGTCAATGGCAATATGTTTCATCTGAGAGTGAAGCACTGGATTGAGACTTAACTGCGTGCACATAAGTGCATGAATTTTTGGTGGGGACTTCATGGTGACATCAAGTTCACGGAAGAGAGATTGAAGCAGGCAATTTCTGATGTGGCACTCGCAAGTGCCTTGTATTCTGCTTCGGTGGAGGAGCGAGCCACAAGTTGTTGTTTTCTAGTGCACCAGGAGATGGGATTGGTAGCAAGGAAGATGATATAGGCTGAGGTAGATCTTATATCATCGATGCTCCCTGCGCAATCGGCATCAGAGTAGGCGAGAAGTTGGGGAGCAACAGTGCGACGGAGCTGAATGTCATGGTAAATGGAATGCTTGAGATATTGTAGGAGCCTCTTGATAGCAGTCAAGTGAATTCCAGATGGAGAGTGCATGAACTCAGCAAGTTTGTTCATAGGAAATGCAATATCGGCCAAGTTAGAGCTAGGTACTGAAGTGCACCAATGACACTTCTGTAAGTAGTGCTAACTGCTGGACTGGAGCCATCATTTAACTCGACTGGAAGTAGCCAGAGGGGTGGTGACATCTTTGGCACCATCCATTCCTGTTTTATGCAGAAGATCTCGCACATATTTGTGATGTGTAAGAAACAAACCATCTGAGGTAGGAATGACTTCAATCCCCAAGAAAAAGTGAAGACGCCCAAGGTCTTTTAGAGAGAATTGTGCACCAAGTTGTTTGATGATGATGGAGATGAAGGCAGGGTCATTTCCTATGAGGATTAGATCATCAACATAAACAAGGAAATATGCAACAATGTTGTGATGCTGATAGATAAATAGAGAAAGATCGAAAGCAGACTAAGTCAATGCCACAGAGGCAATCATGCAGTGCACGATACCAGGCCCTCGGCGCCTGTTTTAGTCCGTAGATGGACTTTCGAAGATGGCAAACATGGTGAGGATAGGAGGCATCAATAAAACCAGCTGGTTGCGCCATGAACACATCCTTAGTTAGTGTACCGTGAATAAAGGAGTTATTCACGTCTAGTTGATGGAGAGACTAGCCTTTCATCACGGCAAGAGATAAAATAACACGTATGGTGGCAGGCTTCACAACTGGGTAGAAGGTTTCTGTGAAGTCAAGTCCAGGTTGCTGATAAAACCCCTTGGCAACGAGACGCGCTTTATAGTGATCAATGGATCCATCAAGTTTGCGTTTGATTCGGGACACCCATTATGAGCCAACTAAATTTTGCTTTGGTGTGGCAACTTCCAGGTGCCATGTCGAAGAAGGGCTATAAACTCCTCACTCATGGCTTGATCCCAATGAGGATCTTTGAGAGCTTGATGAATACCAGTGGGCTCTAATGTTGGGGGTATTGGATGCTTCGTAGCCAAGAAGAGCCGTTTGGGTGAATAGATATTATTCATGGATCGGGTGACCATGTGAGTTGGCTGAGGAGGCATGGTGTCAACAACCTGTTCAGCAGTTGAGAGTGGAGGACCCATGGTTGGGAGTCTACTACCAGAAGAGGATGCCGCAGGGGAGACACTAGTGCAAGGCTGTGATAGTACCTGTTGGCCAACATTATCTAGCAATGGACCCGAGGCAATTGAACCATTTGATGGTGTTTGGGATAGAGATGGCACAAGAGGAGCAAGTGTCAAAAGCTGAGGAGAGGTGATGACACATTGAGGTGGGGAAGAAGTTGTTGATTTTTTAGTATGAGGAAAAACAGATTCATCAAAGCGAACATGACGTGAAAGGTAGATCCGATTGGTGTTGGGATCAAGACACTTGTATGCACTTTGTGAAGTGGAATAGCCAACAAAAATACATGGTCGTGACTTTAGGTCCAGTTTACGTTGGGAATAAAGTTTGAGCCATGGAAAACATTGACATCCAAAAATCCGAAGTTTGAGATATTTAGGAGGAGACTGAAACATGATTTCAAAAGGAGATTTAAGAGAATTTAAGGGTGTGGGCATTCTATTAATTAAGTACAATGCGGCCTGAAATACCAAATTCCAGTAGGATGGAAGTTGTGCTTGATGGAGTAAAGTCATGCCCGTTTCCACGATATGCCGATGACGATGTTCAACCACTCCATTCTGTTCAGGAGTGTGTGGAGCAGTTGTGAGATGACTAATTCCATGTTGGCTAAGATAGCCTTTAAGAGCAACAAACTCATCTCCATTATCAGAGTAAAGGTGATTGATTGGCAATGAAAATTATTTTTCAAGTACGGCCTTGAGTGTGGAAAAATTTTAGAGACCTCAGATTTTAATTTCATAGGGAAGTACCAACAATATTTTGTATAATGATCAACAAATAATATATAGTAACGATAACCCTCAAGAGAAAGGTGAGGGGCAGGACCCCAAACATCAGTGAACAGATACTCAAGAGGTGCTAAACTCGAAATGCTAGAAGCATGAAAAGGAAGTTTCTGACTTTTATTAATAGAGCATGAAGAACATAAAGAAGTAAATATGCGATTATTGGCTGGCAATTGAAAAACTTCTATTAAATGAGTAACAAGTTGTCGAAAGGGATGACCCAAACGGTTCTGCCAAATTTCAAAAGAGACACATTCAGTGGTAAAAGCTGCCTTTGGATGTCCAACATTGCAGGCTGTTGCTGGCAGTGTGTAGATGCCTTTGTCACATGGTCCTTGCATTAGTGTCGCCCCCGACATCGGATCTTTCACAAAGAAGTGATAAGGGTGAAATTCAAGCACAAGCTTATTTGTCTTGGTGAATTCATGAACAGAGATCAAGTTTTTATGAATCTCAGGTACACAAAGAGTATTGGTTAGAGCAACACTGCGAGTAGGTAACTGAAATTTGACAGTGCCAACATGAGAGATTTTCAAACTTGATCCATCACCTATTATAACCTCATCGGTTCCATCATATTCTGAATGGATGGAAAGCTTGGACATATCAGAGGTGATATGGTGTGAGGTGCCATAGTCAACCACCCAGGATTTTTTTGCAGCAGATCCAGTGGCAGCACAATTAGGAGTTGGAGAAGGTGGAGTCAAGAATTTTCTGCATTGACGAGCTGTGTGACCGGGTGCTGAACAGAATTGACAAACCACATTGGATCTATTGGAGGATTGATTTGTATTCTATGATTGGGAGGACCTCCGTGAGTTATTGTTGGTTCTGTTGGATTTACCTCGATGGGAGGAAGATGCAGGAGCCTTCTTTTGGTGATAATTAGCAGTAGCAATGATGGTTTGCTGCAACGTCTCAAGGCAATGGAGATAAGTTTCATGACTAACAAGCAAGTCATGGAGCTCTTCAAACGTGAGAGGATTTTCACAAGTGCAAATAGAGCCTAAAATATCACGAAATTCTAATCCCAAGCCATTGAGAATGTAAAGCGTGAGATCATCATTGGTGGGGGTTGAATCAACTAGTGCCAATTCATCGGCAATGGATTTCACTTGTTGGAGGTAATTTGTGATGCTCTTGGAGCCATGACTCAAGGAAGTGAGTGTGTCCTTGAGTTGCATGGCCCTCGTTCGAGAACGATTTGCATAGAGACTGGTCAATTTGAGCCAAGCTTCTCTCGAAGTGCTTGAAGTAGCAATTAAAGGCATGATGCTTTCAGAAACGGAAGAAAAATGCCACTGAGAAGAAGTTTGTCTTGGCGAATCTAGCGGCTGCGGGCAGCAATGGCCTTAGTAGTGGGGTTACTCCTGAGCATAGAACATGAGTTGGAACCATTTATGAAACCCTGGAGATCATACCCAATGCAAGACTGTCAAGTTGAGCACACCATGCAGGGAAATTAGAGGAGGTCAGCTTGTAGGGAAGCTGAGCATTTGCATTGATGGAGATGATATTGGGTTCCGAAGGATAATGAAACTTGTGGACACTACAACAAAACCAAGCTTTTGCTACGTTTTTTTTTCCCAGCGGCTACTTTTGGTAGCAAAATAGCACCAATTACAAAGCATCCTATGATTTTCCGTCGAGTTAGTATATCGCTGGAAAGAATTTTCCTTTTCGGTGTTTGGTAGGCACAGCAAATTCAATTGTTGCAATTGTTGTGGGTAAATACGACACTTTTCTTGGTTGCCGATGGTTTTTATTATTTGCAGGAGTCGTCTCCTCGCCAGTATAGATGAAACACTCTAAACCCTAATTTCTCTCGTAGATCTTTTCGTCCTTGATGTAGTCTCTCTCTCTCTCTCTCTCTCTCTCTCTCTCTCTCTCTCTCTCTCCCCCTGCCCTTAGGCTATCCCACCGTGAATTGACATCCCCACCGTGTCGCCATAGTAGCCCATGCTATTTTCATTTCCACCTCCTACGGTAATTACCTCTAGGCCAATATATATTTGTTGTAAGATTAAGCATAATGTATGATCTCTCCTTCAACGTAAATACTATTTGTATACTGTAAGATTACTGGCTTGCTGTCCAATATTTACCCTCATGACTCAATTTCAACTAGGCCAATTTTCTTTCGGCAATATTAATTTCCAGCTTTTGACTCAATATTGTCTGATAATTTAGGCAACGTTTATACTATCTTTTGTTGAGGCATATTGATTGTATCGTAGCTCTATATTCTTTGAATGACATTATATCAAACAAATTGTATATATCCTAGATGAATTGTCATAAAAATGCATGTAAAGACTTGAGTTATGTGAATGCACCGATGAAATTGACTGTTTAAAATGTGATTAAAAGAATTACAATCACATTGAGTAGAGCATCACTAGCTAATATTTGTGTGTTGATGATATACTTAAATATAACCCAAATATTATTATTTTCATATTGGTCATGTCTTTTGCTCATGGTATATTATAGAAGACTATACCTACATAGCCTAAACATGTTAGAGAAAGCATTGATCATGATTTTAACACGTGACATATATATCTCATAGAAGGACTTCTCTATTGGAATGTTTAATTGAGAGATCTGTCCATTGTTTATATCCTCTTAACGTAAAGTGTCTTATGTGATGTGTCCAAGAACTTATGCCCGGATTAAATGCTTCTTATATATTTTTGGCATGTTATAGTAATATACAAAATTGGAATTAGTTACGTATAAAAAAGGTTGAATGACAGGTGTTTGAAACCATTAATTTCTTTGTTCTTATATTGTTTAATTAATAATTTTTAACAACCTAGCTAGCTTAATTATTTCATTGATTTTCTTAAGGTAATTTCATTCATACCCCTTAATCAATTGAGCTGAAAAATGGACAAGAATTGGATGCATGTGCCATTTATATATATCACGGTAATGTTGTCGTATTGATGCTTGTTGAGAACTTAACTGTGCATATGTATATACTTTGTTGTCCTGCCTGAGTAGCCACAATGTTGTTTGGAATTGCAAAAAACAAATGTGATAGAATTTGATGTCATGATTTAATTTTCTGTTTATTAAAAAACAAAAAACCCACCTGTGTTGTAAACTGCTTGTACGATGAAATAATGCTGAGAAAAGGGCATTTGTGTGTGTGATGCTTCATATGTAAATATGTTTTTTTTTTATAGAAAATTTTATTTCATTAATCAACTGGAAACATGATTACAGATAATTATCAAGCCATAAGACTTGAGAAATACAGTCTGAAATACAATCCCACCATAAATTAATACTTTTAACATTGAAAGCATTAGCCAACTTATGAGCTACCATATTTCCCTCCCGATATGCATGTGGAAAGCTACAAGATCAAAAACAAGAAGACAGTTTTTTAATTTCGTGGTATAATACACTCAGCATAGAGTTATTCATATTGTCATCCTACAAAGCTTTAACAATGATCAAGCTATCACTTTCCACCACAAGTTTTGAATTTTTCATTGTAGCACATAATTGCATACCGCAGATAATGGCCAAAAGTTCTATAGCCTCTGTGTCTTTAACCTCACACTCAGATTTGCTTGCTGCCATTAGAACCTTACCTGCTGCATCCCGTAAAACAGCACCAACACCAGTCCGCCCCAGCTCAGTAAATATTGCACCATCAACATTCAGTTTCAGCCAATCCATAGGTGGGTGTTTCCATTTATAATGTGTCTGAAGTTGGGAGCAATTTTTCTACCGTACTTTATCAAAACTGTGTAGCAAAGTCAAAGCATTGCTTGCAACCTGCTTTGGAGTTAGGACTAATTTCTCATGCACAAACTTATTTCTGCGGAACCAGAAACTCCACATCAGAACAAAGAAAAGTGCCAACTTATCATGTAGTTTTCTATCACATAACTGCAAGGCCATGTCCAGAATTGACTTTTGAGGATCAATAGAAACTTCTGGTAAATACATCCCCCACATATGTTGAATGGAGCTGCAACTCATCACAACATGTGTAAGTGTTTCAACTTCTGAGAGACAAAGACTACATGTGCCATCAGATAAAACATGTTTTTGCACTAACTTCTGTCTAGTAGGTAATCCATCCTTACAGGCACGCCAAGCAAAAATTTTAACCTTATTGGGAACTCTCATCTTCCACAAATGCTTCCAAAAAACATGTTGAGTCTGTCGATTAGAAGCTTCTGCAATCTGGGTACCAAGCCGAGAGTAAATATATCTATAGCAACTTCTTACACTGAACTGACCACTCCTTTCATGAGACCAAACCATTCTATCTTCCATGTCAGTAGAGCACAAGAACACTTTCAGAATGTTAGCTACTATACTTGGATTGAAGAGAGATCTAAGCTTATTAATATCTCACGCCTTCTCATTATCCACAAAGAGTAAGTCAACCGTATCAGCCCTTGAGCCTTCCACCATCCCAACCCCTTGAGCCTTCTCATTATCTACGTATCGTGATTCTTAACTCCCCAAGATTTTGAACGTGAATATGGTTCATGAATTCAAATATGGATTATGCAGGGATGTATTATTTGGAGGATTTATCTCATTTTAATGTGGATATGGAAGTCTTGTTATGTTTTTTTTAGGTGAGATGGTGGAACGTATTGACCCGATAGTCAGA
Organism: Juglans cinerea; assembly: GCA_961763995.1. Classification (NCBI taxonomy): domain Eukaryota; kingdom Viridiplantae; phylum Streptophyta; class Magnoliopsida; order Fagales; family Juglandaceae; genus Juglans; species Juglans cinerea. The sequence goes on along the minus strand of CAUIVZ010000012.1, from coordinate 23,228,484 downwards.
AATTTTGACTCTGCAAAGGACATGAGAAATGCATGCAATCTTCCACAATACAGGTCCACAAAAGTTAACGATTTTTGGAAAGATGATTTAGTCTGGTGATCTGACGATACTAGATAGTGATATGCTATTTGTGATTTGAACTCAAGTTTTTCACCTTCTAAATATGTTCCTTCTAAACACCATTTGGTTAGTACAATGCTTACTCAGCAAAAATGTATTGCATCAACTACTATATGAGATAGTATTAGATGAGACAGTCTTTGATACAAAAACGTAACTAATATGAGTAGTCTTCGAAATTGACTATATATATTAGTTGGAGACATATTTATGTAAATGAAAAAACGTCTTTCTTTCTCAAGACTAATTTAAATATCGTATATATTCTACTATAAGTTTATATTAAACTTATCATTTATCCGCACTTGAAAATTTAATTGTATTGTATAAGTGGTCGGATGGAGAAACTTTTATTCGCCGCTAGTAGATAGAATAATATATATTTAGACATCATTTGAAAGATTTGTAGTCGTAGAGTGTGCATGTGCACAATCCTTTAAAAAAGTGTACATGCACATTGAGAATTCTTTATAATTTTTAATCGAAAGCAAAGTTTATAGTATTGAGGAAAATAGATAAACATAAATTAGACTATATAGAATATTTAAATTTATAGACTTTTATACATTCAATAAATTATATATATTAAAAGTGAGACGGGGATATAAGTACGACGCTTAAAAAGCCGAAAAGAATTATATAATACCAATTATTATCATCCTTTGATCAAGACTAACAACATTTGCTCTGTTGTTAAAAACTTGCAATTGGCATTGGGACGACACTATTAGAAAGAATATATGTTAATTAAAAATACATTTTTCTATATATCATTAAAATGTGGATATGGAAGTCATGTGATGATATACACGTGTGATGATATGGATTATCCAAGATATTATCTCCATATAAAAATAGTACATTTTTATGCACATGATGTATATAAACTTTTTTTATATACACGTGTGATGACATGAATTGACACCAATAGTACAATACACATGCCAAAACTTTTTTTTATATACACGTCATTGGTCATCTTTCATTGTTCCGGCTATTAAGTTCTTCATTTTGTCAAGCGGCTATTAATTTTGTCCCAGTAGAGTTCATGTCAAGTTTGCATTTTTACAATTCTTTTTTAAAGTCAAAATTTAGTGAAAGCGACGTCAAATAGATGGTATTATTGCTCATATAAAGAGTCGTCCCTTCTTTTCCTTCCAAGCAATAAATAAGCCTGTGACCACCGAATTATCTTCATATGTGTTATAGTTGGTGAAAGTTATTTTCTTTGATTGTCTATTGAGCTATTGTTGTCATGTAAATGATATCAGGTTGCATGAATGATGAGTACATCAAGAGATCATGTTGAGATTTTAGACAGTTCTAATTCTAACGCCGATGAAGTTGAGATAATTGAAGAGGATGGTGAGCTTGAACTCGATATGAACATGTCCAAGGAAGGCCATACAACGTCATCTTCATATGTGGAGCCGTATGTGTGGCTAGAGTTTGACGATGTAGAAGATGCACTTAGTTGCTATAAGGCCTTCTCCAGATGAACTGGTTTTATCATTCGAACAAATCATACTTGGTTATCAGACATAGAAAAATCATTAATTGGTGTAGAGTAAGTGTGTTCGAGAGAAGGATTCCGTCGGTATAATCTTAAACTTAAAGAGAGAGCAAGACCCGAGGCTCCGGAAACAAAATGTGGTTGTAAGGCGATGATGACAATAATGGAGACAAATGGGTTGTGTCTAAGTTTGTACTTCAACATAATCATGAGTTGTTGACACTTAGGAGTACAAGTTTGCTCCGTGGGGATAGATGGGTGACACCGGTGCAAAAAAATTTAATAGACACGCTAAATGAGTCGGGAATACCAACACGAAAAATAATGTCCGAGTTGAGTAAGGAGTACGGTGGTGATTATAATATTGGTTGCATTCCTAAGGATATTCAAAATTATTTGGGCAATCGAAGGAAGAAAGTTCTCAAAGAGGGAAACACACAAAAGTTATATGAGTACTTTTTGGAAAGCGAACGTAATAATCCAGGCTTTGTATATTCGATCCAAGTTGATGTAGATGGGTCGATGGGAAATTGCTTTTGGGAAGATGACAGATCAAGATTTTGGGGATGTCGTTACGTTTGACGCTACATACCTAACAAATCGCTACAAGATGTCATTTGTTCCATTCACTGGAGTTAACCATCATCATCAATCTGTGATGTTTGGATGTGCATTATTGATAAATGAGACAGCCGAGTCTTACACATGATTATTGAAAACATGGCTCAAAGCGATGCTTGGTCATGCTCTCTCTACAATAATAACTGATGATGACAAGTCAATGGTTAAGGCCATCGTGAAGGTATTGCCCAATACAACTCACAAATTGTGCTTATGGCATATCCTACAAAAAGTCCCTGAACATCTAGCTCATGTTTATAACAGATATCCACAATTTAAATATGATTTTAACCACTATATTCATGACGCGGTCACTATTGAGGAGTTTGAGTTGGAGTGGACTGAAATGTTAGTGAAGTACAAGTTGGAAGAAAATAGTTGGTTGCAAACTATTTATGTCAAGAAAGAAAAGTGGGTGCCCGTTTACTTGAGATCTACATTTTGAGCTAAAATGTCCACAACTCAACGAAATGAGAGTATGAACAAGTTTTGTAAAGACTATGTTCGTTCAAGTACGATGATAAGTGACTTTGTCCATCAATATGATAAAGATTTAAATGCCTGTTATCTAAGTGAGAAAGAGAAAGATGTAAAGACAAAAACATCGAGGCCAATTATGAAAACTTTTTATAGTATTGGAGAGGAAGTGGTCAAGCTTTATACAAGAAAATCTTTTTTGATCTTTCAAAAAGAGTTATTTAGTAGCCAACAATTTAAGGCACACAAAACACGTGAGGAAGGTGGAAGGAAAATTTATTTGGTGGCCATTCCTGGGAGAGAAAAGCCGGAATATGAAGTAACACTTGAGAACGATAAAAATGTTGTGTCTTGCACATGTCTTAAGTTTGAATTTATTGGTTTTCTATGCCGGCACATCCTACAAGTTTTGATAAGAAAAAATATTTTGAATCTTGTACTGCAATCATGTGTTAGAGAGGTAGACGATAAATGCAAATAGTCGCATGGTACATGGGATATGTGTCGATAAGGGGCCATTAGAGACAATCCCAACTGCATTTAATAAGAAACATCGTTTGATGAGACAATTTTATATAGTTGCTGAGATGGGGTCACTATCTATTAAGAAATATGAGCATGTTTCACGGGGAATAGAGACTATTCATCAAGAGCTTCTCTTGATGAATGATGATGATGATGATGACACAATAAATAACACGGAGGGACATGCAGTCCAGAGCCAAATAATGTCAAACTTTTCATTGCAAGATCATCCAATCATTGTTTTTAAAGGAAGGCCCAAAACATTACGACAAAAGAATCCAAAGGAAAATGTGCCAACATAGAAGCGACGGTGTAGCATTTGTAAACAAGAAGGGCATGTTAGAACAAAATGTCCATCACATAGGTACTTACAATAATTTAATTATGTGGCATGTTCCTTGTGTGAAGCTTTTTACTTGATGAATTTTTTTTTATAGTGGTATGAGCGAACCAAGGTCAACTACATTACCTCCAGACCCGGCAACTATGTCAACAACATTTGATATATATGAATACTAATCTTATCTTATTTATTTTATATTTAAATGTTTGATTTGGTCACTTATTGTCATCTCAATATTGAAAATTTTTCTTGGTTTGTAGGAATGTGCAATTCCCAACAATGTCACAAGATGAAGAGTATGGAGCATCGTGAAATTTTCAATTTTCAGATGGAGCATTGTAGACAATATTTTGTTGCCATTCACTATTTTTTGTAACCATATGTTGGCTGTAAGTTGGTTGTATGTAGCCATAATATATTTTGTAGCCATATGTTGGCTGTAAGTTGGCTGTATTTTATAGTTATATATGAATTTTCACTTTTCAGAAGTAGCTTATAATTAAATATTGGGGATGTATTTTTTGTGGTTGGCTGGAATTTATCTCTAGTGGGAACAGTAATGAAGTTACTTTACCTCAGGTAGCAACTTTGCATTTTATAGACCTTGTGTCTTACCATTTTATCGTGACCCTTTGCCATTAAATGATAGAAGATGGATTAATACAATTGAATGATGCTGATTTGATACATCTCAAGAAAAGAAGCCTTCCTGCTTGTAGGTGGCATTAGATGGAGCTAAAATTGGTACCATTTATTCTTGTTCAGAAAAACACTTTTCTTTCTTCCTTTCTTTCTTTCTTTCACCCTAGCTTCTAATCCAGAAATGAAGTTATTACAAGGGGTAGTAAATAAACAACTCACTGTATTGCTATCTCTATCTATCACAAAACAAATTCACAATAACCAACCATATACGAGAGAGAAGCACTTGCTCAAATTATTCTATACAGCCAGTAATAATTTGTACAATAAATGTTATGGCTCCACAACATTCCAATGGACTCCATATAGCAATAATATTTAACATTTGAATCACAGAAAATGTACTCCATTTAGCAAATAGTATTCATAAAAAACCAATATAAATACAGCTTGGTCCGATAAGCTAAGTACATCTTAATGTAGCATTAAGTGATTTACAGAGCATGAAGGCTCATTAAATTTCAAACTAAGGAATAACGCAATAAATACAATCCAATATGCAATCAAGGCACATTGGTACTTCTTCTTCATCGATTAGAATTTCATATGTTCAAGTCTTGCACGTTCAGATAATATTCTTTCATTTCTTCGATGTGCTAATTCCAAGGTTCGATTACAACAATCTGGTAGTTCCATCTCAAGATCAACCCATTCAAAAAAGCCACACTGTTTTTTATCCGTATAATTTGGACAATTGAAAACCGCTGACCAAAACTTCTTGAGTTGCTGGACGTCCGCATTTTGGAGGGACTGCCACAATAACGTAGTGGTCTTTGTCCTGAGATTCTTTCATCTCCTGCCCTCATAGACTGTAAGCTAGATATGGTGTCTCCTCCACTAATTTCCATATTGCTGCAAACAAACATATAATTCAATCCATTAGTTTGTAAGCTACTTATTATATATTCAATCCATTAATTTATAACCAACCAAATGGTAAATCATACTTTACTCTACAGTGTCTAGGTAAGGCCCAAAACAAAGGTATCGATAGATAGATAAATATTAAATAACATATTATTTTGAGGGGAGCTGTTAAGCATACTATACTCAGCAACACAACAAAAACAAGTAGCAAAAGAGACAACAAAGAAGACATGAGAGGAAGTTGCAATAATCCTAAAAACGAAATTCAGTTCCCAATGAGATGCAAATGCTTTTTTACGAAATGTTTTTTTACTTTCTTCACTATGTAAGCAACAAAAGCATTGAGGTGCAAAAAAATGACTCTATCAACCTCAACAAATCACATCCAAAATCTAAGCTATCAAATTCAAATACGATTACAGTCCCCAATGAGATCTTCTTGCCAAACCAAGATAAGTAAATACTCACACCAAACCCCTTTCTCATCACCAAAATCCATATCTTCAACTAGCTCCACAAAGTTCCTAATTTTTTGAACTGCATTACAATTGATGCCACCTAGAGGAAGATCATTAACACAGATCCGCATAATGTACATTGAGTTTGTCAAAGGACCATGCAACATTGTATAAGAAATGGGTTTCAAAATCGCAATGAAGGAAATCGCACAACAGCTAAGAGGACCAAAAATGGGGCTCGTCGGGTTTCAAAAAATTGTACAAGAAATGGGTTTCAAAATTTTTTTACCTTCCGTCGACTTTAAAGTCAAGTGCAGGTGGGGCTCGTCGGGTGTGAGGGCTTCCATCGGTGTCGCGTCGAGTGAGGCTTTCGTCGGCTTGAGGAAGGAAGATGGAGAGAACCGGTGATGCGTCTGGGTTGGTTGGCTTGAGGAAGGGAGAGGTTTTCCACAGATTCTTTTCTGGGTTGGTAGCGTTCTATGGGAGAGGAAATGAGAGGGAGATGTAGTCGCTTCTTTGGTGCAGGACCAAGTTTGGTGAAGCGAGAGGGAAAGAACGGGAGGGAGGGGGAGACTTTTACGTGTGGAGAAATGAAGTAGAAGAGGGCATCGGGTGTTTTGAGATGCAGGTTCTCTTTTGTTGGATGCGTTACGTGTCATGTTGTGATTGGCCAGTGTGAAAAAGAGATTTATACCCATCCGGCTACAAGCTTTTCCCAAAAAACATACCATCTAATATATTTGAAGCAAAGTTGATCTATGCATGTTATCAAAGTGACGTATCTTCCCCACAAAAGTTATAAATACAGCTGCTCAACATCAAAGGGGCTAAGAGCGCTACTAGTGGCCTCAATAAATTTTGGCCAAAATTTGATTAAGAAATTCACTTTTAAAAATTTTGCTAGTTAATTTTTAACAACACCAAATAATAGGCTCAACAAATTTATCACTATTCTATTAAAATATTGATTTTAAACTTTTTATTTATTTTAATTCTAATTCTAATTTGAATATTTATTTATTATTAAAGAAATTCATATTAATTTTATAACGTTAATAATCAAAAACTACTTTTGCCTTAAGATAAAAATGAAAAAAAAAAGTCAATACACGAAATTTACCCAATTGCATAATACAAGATGGCTGGTAGCTAGTGTATAATAAAAAATATATAGACACAAATCATGGCTAACTGCTGCTGATGGCTGTCCTTAAGTCACCTATTACTAGTACACAAGCTACTAACTAGAGCCAGATCAAGGCGCGGGAGATCATGACTAAAACTTTAAACGGGAATGCATTTTTTGATTACCAATGCCAATCTGTCTAGCTATCAAACCAGACCAGTGGGTAAATTTCCTCCATTTCTGCTGGGTGGAGCATAAACTTGAGAAAAAAATCTGCAGTAGTACCCTCCATTAATTCTACTTGCATATCTGAGGAGGTAAGCATTGACATTGAATTATGTAAATGCAAATAAAATGGATAATTTGGTTAATAAAAGATGAAAATGACCTGTATTGAATTATCCAAATGTAAACCAAGATTACTTTTAACTACAGTAAATCATCTCTTGCGGTTATATTTGACATTCACGGTAGTTCATCCAAAACTATTAAAAAACTATTTCTTTCGTCTGAACACTCTCTCTCTCTTCCCTCTAGTTTTCATCTCTATTCTACCAACTATTTTTCGTCCCTCTGTTTCTTCCTCCCGCTAGCAAATTCTCTCCATTTCACCCTTGTGTCTTTTCTCTTCTCCTAGGGTTTCATTTTTGTGCCTTTTCTCTTCACTCGTTGAAGCCCTCGTGCCTTTTCGCTTTCATTCCAGTGGGTGAAAGAGAAGTTAGGAGATTGAGCTTGAAATAAAAAATGCGTTATTGAGAGAGACGTGGAATTTCTTTCCAGTTTAAAGCTTCCAAACTGAGATCGGAGATTCAAAAGCAGGGACGAAGCTTTTTGATATCATTCTCGCCAAGGTTACTCTCTCTCTCTCTCTCTGAGCTTAGATTTTCTTTTTCACACTTTCTGTTCATATTTATCTTGTGTTTGATTTGTGTAGTTCTTTTTTTCTTAGATGTTTATTCTTTTCTTTGGTTTTGAGTAGTCCGATTTCCTTGGAATCTTTTTATCATTTCCTTAGTTTTTCTTTTTCAATTTTCTCATTTTCCTTAGAAACCAAACCGTGGTAAGTATGTGTTTTTTTTTCTTTTTCTGTTGACCCAAATGATAGGAAAAATAGTTCATAACTGGAAGTTTCAGATTAGCCAGGAAAAATAGTTCATAGTTGGAAGTTTCAGATTGATATTGGATACTCTTCAAAAAATCCTTTTTAAGTTGCAAAAATTTGATTGCAAAGAATTTGTTAGTGTAAAGATGTAGTTCATAGTTGGAAGTTTCATTCTGCATAATCTTTTATTTCCTGTTTATAAAAGATTCAACAAATTGGCGCATATATTACACGATAAAATGAAAACTCTGTTTCCTGTCAGTGATAAACATATGGCACGATGTTCTTACTATTGCCCTTTGCCTTCATGACATCTGGATGGTATCTCTTAAATGACGAGAGAAATAAACATCGATCATATACATAATTTGGGAAACTTAATGTGCATCCATACTGTAACAGAATTTGGTTGGAAAATTTAATTCTGGATGTAGCTTAAACTGCTTGCCCCTTGCCTTCAAAGAATTGCTATAAGATATTATTCATTAGTTTTTTAGTCGAAATCATTTTTGTTTTGGATTGTATAATATAATTTGTAGTCAAATAATAATAGATCTCAAACGCTTTAGGCTCTTCAGCTTTCATTTCATGATTGATGCAGTCTTAATGCTTGTTCAGTTAGAGTGGCAATATATTTTTCAGTTTTGATCATCTCATGTATTTTGGCAGTCAAATATATATGATCATGATCTGTTGTCAAATATATTTTGGCAGTCAAATAGATACATAGTTGTCAATAAAAGAGGAGAAAAAAAAAGATGATGATGATCTTACTGTTATTTAATGCAATTTAATTTTAAGGTGCATTAAATAGATAATAATATTGTTTGAGTTGCTATCATTAATTTGCTTCTCATCTCAGAATGATTATTTTGGCCTTGCTAATTATAAGTTTGACAATCCATTTTGCCTTTTAAAGATTGCACCAGCTCTTGCTTAACATTGGTTATGGTTGTTATATATAAAGATATATGCTCATAAAACCATCTCAGTATGTGCTTTGAAATAACATGAAATTTCTAAACTTTAAGATATATGCTCATAAAACTGATGAGATGATTTTGTGATGATGGTTCTTATCTAAATTCTATTGTTTGAAGTGCTGATGAACTTGTTCTGTTGTCTTTATGTTTGTGGTGGGAATGACAGGAATGCTACATTTGCCAAGCCAAGTACAAGGACAAGGAAGAATTGAGGCAGTTGCCATGTTCGGTGTTCCCATGCGTTCCACTCAAGTGTGTAGATCAATAGCTCCAGCCTCCAAATTATATCTTGTTGTCCTCTTTGTAAATTGTACTAGGACTCGGATTGGCCCTGCTTTGTATAACATTAATATTTTCATGTAGCTCTTAATTTATAACAAAAATTAATAGAACAAAAAAAAAATTGAAAAAAAAATATTATTAAATTTATACTATTTTATTATTATTTTGACTAATAAATGGATAATCCAATGTGGAAATAAATTTTGAGTGGAATAGCTAAATGCAAAAACATGTCATATTATGCAAATTTTACATTTGCATAATCCAATGCTAATGCTCTAACATCACCATTCTGTCCAGCCTCCCATCTTGGTATCCAAACTCTCTTGCTGTTCATCATAGGAGTTGTGCATTTCAGTTGCTTCATGCTTTATCGGCATGTAGTTGAACTCAATGGAGTTGTGCATTGTCTTGCTTCATTTGCTTCAGTCCTTTGGGTCTTTTTACTGGCAAGTACAAACTGTTAGCTGGAGTATAGAGTTTACAATTTATATATTTACTTGCTTCTCTTTTGTTGGTTTCATGAGTACCATAGTCTAGTAGCAATGAGTCAGACAAAAAGAGGGAGAGGCCAGGGAGCTTCTGGACTAGGGAGAGGAGTGTTGCAACCCATTGGACGAAACTCACATCCAGAACCAGCAGGTTGGACTTTGAGAGACGAAGCTGACCTGGACTTTGATGATTCCACTCAACCCCCAGATGAGTTATATCCATCATTTTTGCATCCCTTTACTACTCCTGCAGAGGTGAATACAACAGGCAATGGTAAGTATAATGGACATCTGCTCCTTAAGGGATTAATAAACAATACACAATAGAGAGGCACAATATAAGCATGTTGTATGTCATTTGAATCTGTAATATGAACATAATTTTCCTACTTATTAGAACTTATATATCTACAATTTGAACTTGAAAATGTGAAGCAAATAAATGAAGCTAGGTATGAGTTAAAAAAGTGATATGAGTTATTTGAGTTTTTGGAAGATACTTAGCAGATATATATTTAAAAAAGTGATATGAGTCATTGACACAATTGTGAAAATTGTCTCCAAATAGGCTTAAGTATTGATGCAGTGGTTTAGACTTGTGTCCAGTTGTGGATCATGACATGCTTTGTTCTTATAAATTAATTATAAGACACAAAATATCCAACCTATGATAATGAAAATGATGTGTATATATCCTTTCGAAAATTTTTAGGGGGTTGGATATTTGTATATATATCACTGCTACATGTTTGTTTATTCGATTTTGGTTCAGGGATATGAAAGCCTAATCATCCTCATGTGCAAGATAACTTCATTTGTATGTCAACAAATGATTCCTTGATGCTAAGAAAGTAATATATAAGCAATGTATTGAACTCCTATGGACTGCCTCCCGTCCGTTTCTTATGGGAAAAATGAAAGGTGACATAGACATTTGAGTTGTATGCAAACTCATGTGTGTCTTCCTTCAGATTCTATTGTTAATGTTGGGCATGTGATCCATTGGGTGGTTGGTAGAAATCTTCCCCATTCAAATTTGGAAAGACAAGACTCTCAAATCCTCGTGGGGTCCTCCTACCACCTGTTGGGGGCAAACTAGGTCTCATCATCAACTACCTTCTTTATTCAGACACAGATAAAAATTTGGAAAAGGATACATTTTTACAGCTGTCTAGTTTGCACCAAAGGAAACGAGCATATATAAGTCGATACACACAACATTTATCATCTCTATCGTACTACTTAATTTGTTATATTTTAAATATTTTATTCATTTAGTTATTAACAAAACGTATGACCAAAGACGATTACATGGCTCGTTTGAAAACTCAATTTAGTTGGTTACTTGGTTTTGTGAGTGGTTCATTCCAAAAGTAGTACGTATTTTAAATGTAGTTAGTAAAGAAAGGGAAACAATGGTATTTCATTGATGAATGAAGTAGGAATAGTAAGAATAGGGATATTACTATTTTATCCATATTTGACAGCTCATGTATACCTCATTCAGTGATGATATATATCTCAATATAATCAAAGTGGGCATATATGCTGTTTTAAGTTTCCAATTGTTTCAAGAATACGCATTGTGAGGATAACATGCTGTATAATCTAACTAGATTAGAGAAGTAGCGGCCTCTAATATTGACTGCATGCTATTAAATTACACTAGTAGGTAGGAAAATTGGCCAGCTTTGAATTTATACCCTATTGCATGGAGATATTGTCAGACAAGTGTAATTAGATCAACACTTTTGTGTGTGCTCTAGGAAAATAGTTTGATATATTGACATTAGCAAATTGTGTAAATTAAACCACACTTTAATTGAAATTACTGTTATTATAGACAGGGTTGTTGTATAGGCAAGGCATGGAGACAGTTGGAATTACAGTCAAGGTGGTACACAAGATGTTGGTCATGGCCCTGTCAACATCAGGTAAATATAAACTCATGACGTTCAAATTATCTCATCATCATAATATGGATTAGGAAAAGGCCATTAATTTTGCGCTTGTATATAAATGACATGTAGCCCCTTCATTTGCTTATACTCAACATAACTGAACAACAAATAAATCCCAGATGTCAATGGAGGAAAATATTGACCAATTTCATCTATTCAATGAAGGGAATTTTGTTTAGACTGTGTTGGGCTAAAGGAATATAAATTACATTTTTTTAGATGTTTGGCCATTGCAAGTACTTCATGATACATGGTATAGGGATGACCATAACTTATTCTAGGTTGGTGGTTATATGGAATTGGATGCATGCAGGATATGGTCTGATTCCATGACATTGATGTGTTTTGTAACAGGTCAATTCATCTTCCAAGGGAAAAGTTTTTTTGGGATGTGCTAGCCAATACCCCAAATAACTTCTAAGTGTAAAAATTCCTTTGGAATATGTACATGTACATATAGAGTTAGTAGGACTGCTGGCATGTTGAAATAGCAACTATGGATGCATGGTTATGGAACTGCTAAACTAAGTTATCAAATTTCTACTGCATGAAAGTGTACTTTCTAGCTGATGAGATGATCATCTCATTAGGTAGAAACTGCCCTCCAGTTTCTTTTATAGCATTCTGTCTACTGGCCAGTTTATTTTATAGCATGCTTGTTGTATATGCATGCAATTTGGACTGAATGTTGTACGTAGACATATTGATCATTTTTGGCATGTTTTAAAACCAGATGCAGGCATTGGAAATCATTGTATCAATATATGCTTGCATCTGGCTCAATGAACAGGGCAAAATTGATTAGCTAGGATGTATTATATAGTGACAAGCATTGAAAGTCCGAGAATATAATAAAGTGATGTAGTATTATATATGTGTCTGTGTCATGATCATGATTCCTGTGTGAAAGTTACCATATCATCTGCAGACCCAATATCGGAGATAAAAAAGTAAGAACAACATGCTCAAACGTACCTTGAATGTTTATAGTGCCAAGTAATTGATTTGTAATCCATCCAGCCAGCACAAATCATGCTCAAAAACCAATATGCATGCGCAGAACACAAGATTGGGAGTAGTAGTACCATTTTTTCCACAGATCATCATGAATATAGGAAATTTTGTTAAATTTAAGACCCAAATTTGTGGAATTCATGCAAAAAAAAAATAATAGCGAAGGAAATATTGATACCTAGTAAAACCCTAGTAAAAATCCTATTGCGCCGAACAACCCTCGTAAAAGTTACCTGGTCGCAATTTGAATCAGCATTTTGGGCAAACGCCATAAATAGTGTTTGTGTGGCGGCCCAGCCTTTCTTCGATGGCTGATTACATCGCAGCTAAGTTCTCTGGCAGTTTTGGAAAGCACCAAGATGAAGGTTCTCCTCGCGACAAACTACAGATTGCAGGGAGTTGTTCTCCCTTTGCGGCGACAAGGCTGATTCGATGGAAAGCAATAACGTCAACCAAGTTTATGGCTTTCTCGGCGTGTAAATCAACAGAAATAGTCCATATATGTGGCGGTTCCCTTATCGGCGAAAACCAGAGCAAACGTCAGGGTAAAATTGCGGCGTTTTGTCTGCGATGGAAAAAACGTGGCTATAGGATATTATCGAGAGTTTCCTACCCTATTGCGATGAGTTAATAGCGCCGCAAAAAGCATGTTCTCTTGTAGCATGAAGTTATGTATCTGTACTACTTGTTTTGAAAAAAATGAGAGATTGCTCGCAACTTATGCATGGCATGCTGTACATGCAGTTCACGTAAAGAGGCCGGCCCTATTAATAAGTCTGTAGTATCAATATATATTATATATAGTATTATATACGACATGTCACCCGAACAAATGCATGTCTCCTGCTTGCAGTGGCGGAACCAGAAGCTTAATTTTATGACGGGGCAACTTTTCTATTGTGTAACACGTTTATATAAAATAAAAAGAAATTATAAAATTATAAAAATATAACTATATATATAACTAGATCTTAATAATTAGTTATATATACATATAATTATATATATGTTTCAAATTTCTGACAATAATATTTTATGTAATAATATTAATCCATTATTAATTAGTTTTGTAATGAAATATTTAGAATTTATTTTCTTCATAGAAATTATCAAGTGATCTTTCAGAAGGTCATCTTTCATTCTAGTATGTAAGCTAGTTTATCAAGTTTCATACAAAATTTAGATATTTTCGTGTCACATTAAGCATATATAATGCTATAATTGATACCTTAAATGTGATACCCCATATGATATGGATAATGATAGGTGGTGTATGGGATCTCACATTGCTTGGAAATGAGAAGTTCTTGCTCTTTATAAGGTTCCAATGGGGCTCCAATTGTATCATTGACTAGTCCTTTTGGAGTATAGGCCATGTGGTTTGGGCCTTTTATTGGGGCGTTACAAATGGTATCAGAGCCTATCCCAACCAGAAATGTGGGACTTGAGCCGTGCCAACTATAATGAACAGGCCCGACGAGGACGTCGGGAATTTAAGGGGGGTAGATTGTGATATCACATATGATATGGATATGGGTAGGTGGTGTATGGGATCCCACATTGCTTGGGAATGAGAAGTTCTTGCTCTTTATAAGATTCCAATGGGGCTCCAATTGTATCATTGACTAGTCCTTTTGGAGTATAGGTCATGTGGTTTGGGCCTTTCATTGGGGCGTTACATTAAATAAACATTTTTTTACTCAATGAAGTCTAGAGCATAAAACCTCTCAACTATTTTTCTTGTAAATCATCGACCATAAATGATTTTTTTTGTATTTTTACTTTGGATTCCATATTAAGAAGTCTAATATTGTATAACAAAAAAAATTTGAGATCCGTATTAATAAATTTATTATTTTTCCTAGTTTTATTTTAATTTTGATGAAGTCACATCCTTGAAAATAAATAATATATAGAAATTATACAAAATTTCGAGTCTATAGGGAAAAATTTGGAGATAGACCTTTCTAGATATATTGAAATTTTAGAAAATTTTAGACAACATATATATATGGGGCATTTGCTATATTTATATAATTATAAATAAAATATAGGGTATATTGTGATTAATGTTTTAAAAATTTTGGATTCGGCCGCCCTTTTCCCTGCAGTACTAATCATGCGCACGTTTTTAATATGATCGATCTGTGCTTCTTTAGTCAGGCATTTCTAGGAAATGAATTTCTTTCCATTTTTAAAAGGACAAATGAGTTAATTTCCTAGCAACGAGTTAAAATGAGATCAGAAGCGGTTTGTCAGGCTGCACTTCATCTCTAAAAGTCTCAAGCTGATCTACCTATTCTCTTATCACCATGCAATATTCCCGGATTAGATTCTGAGTTATGATCTACCTAACATGAGTATATAACATGGTTAATTTTGTTCATTAATGCATGCAATCTCATCATATAATTTGCGGATAACAAAAAGGACAAGGGAAATCATGATAAATAGCTAGAGAATTAAGATTCAAAAATTAAACACATGATGATGAAGTAGCAGCAGCAGCTTGCAGTATTATTTAATAGTTAACAAACACAGTAAACAGCCGCATGCAACTTTTGAAAGTGCGTCGACACGGATATATGACTTATAATTAAGTTTACAGTACTGCTTGCATGCAGCATGCAGTAGCACGACCGTTTTATGAAACTTGAAGCTGATCAAGACAGACCATGACTTGAGTACTACTGCATGCTTGATACGCCCACATCAACAGTTGAAGTAGCAGAAGCAAGCAAATCCTGGGAAATCGGCATAACAAGCCCCAAACACTGCACGCTAGCTCCACGTTAATGCACTGATCCTTGCAGTGATCGGAATTTCCACAAACTCTGAACCAAGTTTCGCTGCGCCTCTTACACAGTTTTGCTTCCATCATAGCCATCTCTACATTTAGGAAGAGACGTATGTATGAATCAAATTATTATAAGATGATGATCAGGAGCTAACATGCAATACTTGAACACGCGTACAAATTTTTTATCAAGAGTTGCGTTAATATATACGAAATATCGGTACCGAAGAATGTACTATGAAAAAGTAGATGATGATGATGATCCATATACCAGTGGAGAAAATTGCAAGGAAAATGAAGAGGAAGATCAGGAGGGCATATGAGAGTTGACGAAGGAGTAATTGCTTAACCATCTGATCCGTTTGTATGGACGTGTTCTTCCGGAGGATTGAAGGTAGGTTGCAGTTCTTATATATATGTATGTATATATATATCTTGGGCATATATGCAAGTGGTTTCTGTTATTTATAGCGTGAATGATGCTCATTATAATATCGAACTTTATTCCGTTCTATGTTTTAAGCGATCGATGCATTTCATGATTAATGCGGGAAAAGTTGGCAGCAAGTACCATGTATCTATCTCCGCGTATTTTGGTTTTGTTGAATTGGCGGGTGGTGGGTGTTTCATTGTCCAATAAGTTACGACGCGACCATCCAAATAATTCCATCTTTCAACGATAAATCACATCAACATGCAGCATTGTGTCCGGCCAGGCGGAAAAAAAGAAGAAGCATGTCGTTAATTTTTTAAAAGGGACATGATGATAGGGCTGGCAACGTGATTACGGTTAGTATTTGTGTTATGTCAAGTCATAGATATTTGACTAGATATAATATAAGACAATCCGAACTTGATCTGTTAAATTAATTAAATTTGTTAAATTTTTAAATCTTAATTCAACACATTTAAGTAACGGGTCATATAACTCGTTTTGATTTGTTTAATAATTAATTAGAAATAGGTCAACACGGTACAACTCATTTCATATAAATGAGTTGAACTAACACGCATAACTCATTTGACCTGACTAACATAATTTCACATAAATGTTATAATCTATATTTATTAGTAACCACAATAGCTAAAAATAATAATAAGACTACCTACTAATAAACAATATCAATATTTTCTAAATTTTAACCTATAATAAAACCAATATTATAAACCTTACGGTAACAAATATGAGCATAGATCTAGAATACAATTTCAACAATAAAAAAATGATCATATTGAGAAATACCAATATTACTACTTAATAAAAATAAAATTGTAATTTTTAAATAAATTTAAATAGGTTATTACGGGGTGCTTTCGGGTTAAGGAGGCTAACTCGTTTTTGACCCGTTTATTAATCATGTCCTAAAAGTTTAATCCATTTTTACCCAAACTCATTTATATCAAACTCAAACCCGCAAATTTCGTATCGTGTTTGTATTGGATTCACGAATCATGTCACATATTGTCACCCATACATGATGAGATACGGTTTTTTTTCTTTTTTAAATTTTTCTTAAACAAACGATTATTTTTTTGTTGGAAACATATAATAACTAATGCATAGAAAACTATATCAAGAGGGACTGGGGGACCTCAACAAATACTTTGAAATAACAAATAGAGTAAAAAAATTAGAATAACAAATCGGGAAATGGACCTAAATATATAAATGCTTATGTCCCATAAATGGCCATTGTAAGGGGATTTTTTCCCAACTAAGCCCAAGAAGCATGTGGATGAAAGAGAAGTAAGACCAAAGGCCAGCCTAGGGCAAATAGTCCTCAACCCAGCTCACGGGAAAAGTCTTTTGGACGCAACCTGCAGGAGGGATGGTGCTGCAGGGGATGAGACTCATCAATCTAAAGGCCCCCCGAGTAGTGTCCAACCCTCAAGTGCCCCGCCAGCATAGCAGGCGTAATATGCAGAGAGCCTTTAATCTACTAACAGAAAAGATATGACCGGACCATCAAGAAGACAATCTGAGAGAATGAGGTCAGAAAACCACGTCGCATTAATGGTTCCACTATCTAGGCAACACGCCACATGATTAATGACATCGTCGCAGAGCCATGCCGTATTTAAAGATTTTGGCACAGAGAACAGTATGAAGGATGGGGACTTCTTGGGGGCATGCACTATCTGTCCCCCAGACTTATAGTATAAATAGCAGTTCTCAGGTACAAGGATAACTCTACCTGCTTCCTAGACTCCTTTACTTATTTACAAACTTCTAAAAATATTTACTAACTTTAGCATCGGAGGTTACCCGACCACAAGGCCGCCCTCTCCAAGCTGCACTACTCCCCTTTTTTTGCAGGCTCGTTCCCGAAGACCTAAGTTGCCAGAGCCTGGTGCAAAAGTGTGCGAAACACGACTTACGCCATGGAAGTAGGTTGAAACCTATGGAGGAATGGGTAACAAAGTTAACTAGCGAACTGCAAACACTTCAAAAAGAAAACGAGAAACTCAGAAAACCTCAGCAATAGCAAGACGACAGAGCAGGATCCAGTGACAATGAACATGTGGGGTCCCAAAACACGCAAGTTGGACCGAATAAATAAGAGGAGCAAAAGAACATGCAAGACGAGCTCTGCAACCTTAAAGGAAAATATGAGGAGATAGCGAGGAAGGTGGGTACATCGTCAACGGTGGACCAGTTGCTCACAAGCACTGGTTTACCCTATACAAAAGAGGTGATGGTTGTGCCTTTACAACCAAAATTTAAGGTTCCTAATATGGAGATATATGATGAAGGAAGGTACCCTCTTGAGCACCTGGAAACTTTCAGGGCTCACATGACGTTGCATGGCTTCCCAAGGGCAGTAGCATGTAGAGCGTTTCCACTGGACATATTTGGCTAGCTGGCCAGACTGTTCCTGACCCAGTTCATGTCCAGTCGAAGGAGGTGGCATCCAGCGGCGTACCTCCTCACCATCAAACAAACAGAGGATGAAAGCCTGAAGTCCTACCTACCTCTGTTCTACAAGAAGCGCTTGACCACCGACAACCTAGATGAGAAGATAACTTTGGCGGTGCTTCTAGGAGGAGTTTGGCCATGATCCCAGTTTATGGTCGAGCTGGCCAGAAGGACTCCCGTGACATTGCGAGAGTTTATAGACCAGACCGACAACTTTATCAATGCAAAAGACACTCTTCGAGCATTGACAGAGCCACGAATGAAGGAATTGGAGTGGGCAGAGAAAATGACGAAGATCCCCAGCCAAGGCTAAGCCCCACGAGAAACCAGAGAATAGCTCCCAAGAAAAGAGACGGGAGGAAGTCTCAGCAAGGGGACCAGGACCCATGGTACGACTGGCCCACGTTCACCATTCTCGAGGATGATACCCACGTCGCACAAAGGGAAGACAACTGGGGAGCAGCGCGCCGCTACTGCACATACCATAGGTCCACCTCACACTAGGACTGCTTCTCTCAGCAAGGGAGGAGGGAGTCTGCTGATTAGGAGAGGCGACGTCACTCTCCAGCCCAGAGAATGGAGCAGGATAGAAGGGAAAGGTCGAGAGAGAAAAGTCAGGATCGAGGCAACCAGCACAGGCGGGCAAACAATCCTTAGTGACGGCCGCAGGTATGGGAACCGCAGCCAAATCATCCTCATTCTTAGCTGAGGCAGGAGCCCCCACTCGGAAAAATCCAAACCATAACAGGAGGATTCGCGGGCGGGCGTGTTACCTCCTCTAGCAGGAAAGCACACGCCAAGCAGGCCCGGTATCACGAGGTGTACTCGGCTGAGTATCTTCGCGCCAAACATCGAAAGGGTGACCCTACCCCTGCCATCTCTTTCACAGAGGTTGGCGAGGAGGGGGTTCTGTACCCCCACGAAGACGCACTAGTGGTCACTACGCTTGTTGCCAACTTCATCGCCAGTAGAATCCTCATCGATAACAGGAGTTTCGTGGACATCCTATTCCGGGGAGGCTTCACCAGAATGGGCATAGATGCCGCTCAACTACGACTGGCCCCTATGCCCTTGAAAGGTTTCTCTGGAAGTATGCTTCAGCCGGTGGGAACCATCACGTAGTCAGTCCTTGTTGGTAGCAGCCCCTGCATGGCCCCTATCATGTGGACTTCCTGGTAGTAAAGACTTTGTCGTCATACAATGCCATTATTGGGAGGCCCACCCTCAACAACTTGCTGGCCATCACATCAACTTATCACCTCAAAATGAAGTTTCCAACTCCCCAAGAAGTACGGGAGGTCCGAGGCGAATAGGTCTTAGTAAGAGAATGTTACGTCCAAGAGCTAAAGTAGGGGGATGGTGGGCCCGTCTTGGACAAAACTACCAGGAAAGATTAGGCCGGACATCGCAGAAGGAGCCATGGCAGGCCTCTGTCTGAGACTTGCCCTGCCGAGCTCTAGGGGAGCATGGGGCGGTGCACGAACCAAGATGGAAGAATGGGCAACAACCTCCCCGACTGAAAACTCAGTCATTTGGTCTTGTAATATCACTTTATCCAGTATGTAATTTCTTTATACTTAATGAGAATGCAATTTTACAGGACAATACAAAACGTCTACTTCAAACATTCATATTACCAGCAAAGCTCCAACAAGACAATCTGCAACTAACAAAATCTACGACAACAAGGTCATCGACAACTTAATTATTACCTCCCTGCGGGGCACCATAGGGAAAGGTAGGCCTAAAGGTTGCCTTATCCCTCCTGCGGAGGAGTGAGGGTCAACCTTCGGGTATCCCGAAGATGAAGGCTTACATTCCTTGTGGGTGTTAACAGGCGAGTGCAGGTCTAGTCACAAACGACCCGAATAACATACCTCTATGTGGGGTACCACGGGAAAAGGTATGCCTAAGGGTTGCCCTATTCCTCCCTCAAAGGAGAGCGAGATCAGCCTCATGGCTCCCCAAATTAATTACCCCAACCTCCATCTCAACGAAGAGTGTGATCAGCACCAGCCTAACCCAACAATTACCTTCCCTACAATACCAACGAGCGTGAGCTGGTCCAGTCTCAAACTGCCATAACAATGTACCTCTCGCTGGACAAAGAGGTGAGCTAGGCCGAAGGCTGCTCTAACCTTCTCGCGATGGAGAGTGGGCCATGCCCCCCGGTGACCCGTACAGCTTACCCTGACTCTTATTGTGGCAAAGAGCGGCCAACTATATTGCTACCCGAATTTACCTCCCCACGGGATACCACAGGGAAAGGTAGGCCTTAAGGTTGCCTTGTCCCTCCCACGGTGGAGTGCAGGTTAGTCCTCAGCTATCCGAAGTCAAAAACTTTACCTTTCTCATAAGCGTCAACAGGCGGGAGTGGGTTCAATAACAGACTACCCGAACGACTTACCTCCTTGCGGGATACTATAGGAAAATGTAGGCCTAATGGTTGTCTTATCCCTCCCACTGAGAAGAGCGGGTTTAGCCCTTGCGGCGACTCAAATACTTACCTTGACCTCCGTTGGGAACGAAGAGTGTGTTCAACACCAGGCTGGCCAAAAATGTTACATTTCCCTATGATGTCAACGAGTGGGAGCTGATTCAGTAACAGACTGCCCGAACAACTTACCTCACTGTGGATACTATAGAGAAAGGTAGGCCTAAGGGTTGTCTTATCCCTCCCGCAGAGAAGAGTGGGTTTAGCCATCGGGGTGGTCCGAATATTTACTCTGACTCCAATCACAGCAAAAGAGCGGACTGGCCCCATGGCCGTCTTAAGAAGTTACCTTCTTTCTTGGGGAACCAAAAGGGGCGGGCTACTTTGAGGCATCCCGACATCTCCCCAATGGAGTGTAGGCTTAGTGTTTCGGTTACCCGAAGTAAAAAGAATCTCCAGAAAGGAAACGACATCACACAGAAAGCTACACAATGTCAACAAGCAGAAGTAGGTTGAGTTTGTGAACCTCCCAAAAACCAAAACAAAAGGCACAAGCATTAACAATAAGGACAATAGCAGCACGACAGGAAAAGCAATGAGCATGACGTGATGCGAACCAAAAAAAAAACTTAGATTTGCAATATTGACTACTGTCCTAAAAAGAGTAATGATAGCTCCCTATTTGACGAGCATGAGAAATATGAAAAGCCAAACAAAGAAGGGCGGATATGACTCCAGACTGACCGGGCAACTCCCCATCAATGAGGAAGAAGGAGGCGGATCCAGCCCAAGACTGTCTTGCCTCCTTGCGGCAGGTCAAGAGACTAGCCCCACTGGAAGATTATACGATGATGGAAGGCTGAAGCGAAAGAATAAAACAGCAAGGAGGGGTAAAACGCGACTGAAAGGAAACCAGCGCAAAGAGAATCTGGAGAACTTAGGCTTCACAAGATGGAGTCATTAGGGCCCCAGGAGATTGGCCATGTTACAATGGCCGGTGAAAATAGCATGAACAAGAGAGCCATCGGCTAGCAGGGTCGACAGGTTTAAATTAGGTGCTAGCGGGGTGGGTCACAAAGTCCTCGAACCTAGCCCTAGGTTGCGGCCACATGAGAAGAAAAAAGGAAATGATGGAAAAGGCATGGTCGGGTATGGTCATCAAAACAATAAAATGCAGTCGACTAAATAACGAGTAGTTTGGGGTGCAAGTATATCTAAATTGGGAAGGCATAGACAGTAAAACCCAAGAGTCGTGTCCCAAGGACGACTGTCTAGTAAAGACAAACAAGTGCAGCACGGGCAAGAGAACGGCCGGCTAGCAGGATGGGTAAGAGCCCTACGGATTCCTACTTCAAATTCCCCAAGCCGGTCACCAAAACAAAGAAATGAGAATGCTCGGAAAAGAAAAGGCATATAAAATAAGGCATTTTTACTAATTAATATATACAAGTCGTTGGGCGACAAATTGCAGGTACATTTGTACAGTAAAAAAGAAAAAGAAAAAGGAAGAACAAAGCAATGAAGTCGTCAAGTCTCAGCGCTGGAAACACCAGCCTCAGCAGCAGCAGCAAGATTATCCGACTCTACAGTGACTGGTGCAGGAACAACTGGATCCGGGAAAGCGTTGGGCATCTTCTTCCTTCCCAGGTCGAGGTTGGCCTTAAAGGCTGCTGTGCTGGTTGGAATCTTGGCAAGCGCAAGTCCCTACAGGTACTTTATGAAATACCTCGAACGCAGCTCCAGACTCTCTAGGAGGATTGCCTGCGTCAACCTATGGCCCTCGACGACCCCGAGTCATCACGCTTCATCACAGATTCCCAGGAACAACTTCAGTTGTCTCTCTAAGGAGAGGGTGACATCCCGCACTTGGGATAAGTTGTCCCGAAGACTTTGGTTAAGCCGCTCTAATTGTTCCTTCTCCTTCTTCGCCTTCCTCCTGTGCTTCTTTCGGTGGCACTCCATCCTCCTCACCCTCTTGCGCTCGTTTGCCAGGTCAAGCAGTAACAACTCTCTCTCTTCCCTTTCGCCGCAAGCACAATCAAGGGAAGTTATAGTCATCAAGCGAAGGCCTAGGTTCTCTTGCACAACGACCTCTTGACCGTCCACAATAAAAGCCGCCAGTTGAGAAGTACCCTGGCAACAAAAAGAATCAACATCCAACGATCAGTAAGGAAAGGCTAGAAGAAAGGAAACGATAGGAAAGAAACTGCTGAACCTCGTGGAAGAAGCCAGACAAGCACTTAACTACCTGACGGATGGCTTGCTCACTACTCCCCTTCGTTGCCAGTTGGGACAAATGAGGGAGAACTTCTACAGAGCCCTCGACTCTAGAAGATTTTGCGGCTGCTTCAGGAGAACCAATCTGACCTTCGCACGAACCCTCCAGGCCGAGGCCGATGGTAACATTCAGGAGGGGTTCATCCTCTACTGGGCACTCAGCCTGGAAGGGCGACTTGTTGTGCGGACCCTCACCGGCTATAACGTCCAGAGGGGAATTGCCCCCTTCTGGGTGCTCGGCCTGGACAAGCAGGTCAGTGACCGGACTCCTCGAACCCTCACGTACTATAACATCAAAAAGGGACTTATCTCCCGAACAATCCACTATCTCCACACGGTTACTGAAAGTAATGGTCGCCGCCCCCTCATCAGTGGCCTCGAGGGAGTGACTACCAGCGGTAGAACAAGGAGAAGAATGAGGAGAGATACATGAAGAAGAATGCTGCCCCTCTTCAGGAATAGTGGCCGTAAAAAGACTCTGGAGTAAGGCATCCATCTCAACCTCATCCACAGATGCCTTAGTGGTAGCAGTCGGTAATGACGTCATGGGAGGATCACCAGCCGATCCACTCACCAGCACCTTCGTCAGAGTCACTGTGACAACAGGGCGACTGGCCACCGGGATAGTCGACTTCTGGTGGAGGATATAGGGCTCCAGAAAAGGGTCTGCTGTCAATTCGGGCACCCTCTTAACAAGGTTTCTTCCCCTTGTCCGATGAGGGAAGGTCTGAGGAGCACTTTCGAGCAAAAATAACTTGAAGTTGAACCGCAGTCGCCCTATCATCGGAAGGAAGGTCACCAAGGGGAGGTAGAACTTCTTAAGCTCTCCTTGGAAAGAAGCACTTCAGAGAAGATGCATTCGGGGTTAATCTGCACCCATTCTTGGAAAACCGCAATACGCCGCGCTTCATAAGAAGTAGCTGACGGACGCACAACCTTGTCCTCGAGGACCTTTCCCCAGTTCCTTTGTATTGGGAACTCGCGGTAGTTCACTTGGCCTACCGAGAACTCCTATCCACGGTCAGACATGAAGAAGAACTTGGGAAACCAATCTTTCACCTTACGGTACCTTAACTCCAAGGTGACTAGGGCGTGTGTTGCCCTGAAAATGTAGACATTCCACTTTTGCCATAGCACCTTATGGGTAAGAAGGAACTCACGTCCAGTAAGATCCGCATCATCTGGATACGATTCCAGCAGAGCACACCGCTAGATAATGCTACAGCATATCAATAGTCTCCATGCATTCAGGTGCAATTGGAAAGGGGCCAGACCCTGGCGGTCCAGAAGCTCGTGAACAGGGCGAGGGAAAGGCAGCCTTAGGCCGCATGTAAACATGGAAGGAACTACACCTTTGTGGAATGACCCTCTGCATCGACAGCACCCTCTTTGGGGCTAGGAACTTCAAAAAATATTGACTCTGGTACTTGGTAAGTGAGGGCCAAGGAAGCCAGTATCAGCAGAACCTCCACCGGAAACATTGGGTTGAATAGATTTTTCGAAAACCATCACCACCAATGTTTGAGATAGTGGAGAAGATTGGACAGAGAAAAGAAAAATTAAAAAAAAAAACTAAAAAAGTTGGACGGTTACTGCGTAGTAGATGGAAACCACACCCCACTCTAACTTTATATAAGGGGGAGATGACGATTAGTCTTTCACACACTAGGGCAGAAAGGGAAGTACGTGCCGCTTTGAATTTTGGGAGTGTGGTCTACTAATCGACTTGAACGCAAAGAGCTGCCTGACACCCCCACATTAATGAACTTGGAAATACATCATCAAAAGGTGAGCCAATCAAGGATGAAGGGAAATGTTGCCAGGATTACCAACCGATGGGAGCCTCCCCATACTTCAGAGCAATGCATAAATCGATAAAGGGATCCCGGCCTTAGTGACAAGGCGAGTTCGGATAATGATGAAATTTCCATCGTACTCATCCAGTGAGAATTAGCGGGGTAACTGTAAGGGGATTCCCCCCCCCCCCCCTAAGCCTAATAAGCCTTTGGATGAAAGAGAAGTAAGACCAAAAGCCTAGCTCAGGGCAAATAGTCCTCAACCCGGCCCACGGGAAAAGTCCTCTGGACATAACCTGCAGGAGGGATGGTGCTGCAGGGGATGAGACTCATCGATTTGAAGGCCCCTCGAGTAGTGTCCAGCCCTCAAATACCCCACTCGCATAGCAGGCGTATTATACGAAAAGCCTTTGATCTGCTAACAGGAAAGATAACAACGAACCATCAAGAAGATAGTCTGAGAGAAAGAGGTCGGAGAACTACGCCGTATTAATAGCTCCACTACCCGTGCAACACGCCACATTAATGACGTTGTCGTAGAGGCACGCCACATTTAAAGATTCTGATACAGGAACCAATATGAAGGACACGGACTTCCTGGGGACAAGCATGATCTGTCCTCCCAGACTTATAGTATAAATAGCAGATCCCAAGTACGAGGATAACTCTCTCTGATCCCTAGACTTCTTTACTTATTTACAAACTTCTAAGAATATTTACTAACTTTAGCATCGGAGGTTACTTGGCCGCAAGGCCGCCCTCTCCATGTTGCATTACTCTTCGTGTTTTGTAGGCTCGTTTCCAAAGACCTGAGTTTTCGAAGACTTGAGCTGCCGGAACCTAACCCAAATGTGTGCGAAACACGACTTTAACAGTCATGATCACTAAGGTAAAATATTGTTGGAGCAATTCATTAGTTATATTGCTTTAAAACGTCTATTGGAACATATGCGTTGAATTTAATTGCATCAGGGTGATGGTTGAAAATCTCCATCCAACTGTTAATGCATAAATTCGTACAACAGGCCGGGATAGAGAAAATAATTACCTTCGACCCACAATGATGATTTGGGTGTCAATACGATACTCTTCGCGTTCATTTATGAAATAAATAATAAATAAGCAAATATAAGATAAATAGAAAAACACATAAATTTGACCTTTTGTCTTCTTGGCATCTGTCGGATATGCAAAATACACATGATGAAGACATTCTTTATTATTTCACCCAAATAAGCAAAAATATTTCGCAGTCCATTAGCAATTGCCGAGTCAGACACATTGAAGAAGTGAAAGAATTGAACAAAATCATAAAAGATCTTAAACAGAACGGACCCGCTTCATCAACCTTTCGTTCAATTGTTCAGTAATGTTTTCCTCCAAATACTCAAAGTTTGCCTAGAATGGATTAGGATAGGGAGAGCCACCCTGATGTACCTGCAAACGGAACAATGTTAACAAAAGTCACGGTTCGAATAAAGGAAAGGAAGTTCACTGGGTTTGTCTTTTGCCTAGAGGTGCTGGTTCGAGTCCAACTCGTGGCAAGGCCCAGGTCATATAATTAACAGAATGTCTCGACGCCTCTATTTTCTCGTTTCCAGATGATTGTCCCATTCCATTGCTGTCAAATAGGGAGTAGGACCCAACTGAACTTCTTTGTCCATTTCTGGAACTAATAGAGATGGATGGAACATGTGGAGAAAACATTTCTCAGCCAGTCGACTGAACTGATAGAGCAATTGAGTGTGAAAAGTAAACTATAAGACTGCACTTGACGTCAATAGTCCTGGTTAGTAGGTATGGGCTCACTTTCGGGTGCAGCCGAGCAGGCTTGAGCGTTCCATATCGAACCCTAGGTGAGACAGATCTAGTAGTCAGCTAGGGCACTTTGGTCATTCCTTCAATCATATTTGACGTGGTTCAGCATAAAAACCTACATCCATGGGTTGTTTGGGGGCAAAATCCACTATATTAGGCGATTTTACAATATCTCATAGCCTCACATACATCTCAATACAATAGAGAAAGTTAGGATTTTGAGAGATTGAAGATGATGCCTCCCTTGAGAGAGATCCTTTGGAGTCACTATGCGTGGTAGAGTCTGTGCCTAGAGAAGTCGTAGAGAATCCCCATATTTGTAGAGATCTCCCATTATATAGAGATCTATTTCCTTCATTGGAGTGATTGAGTCTTACTTGCCTTATGAAACATTTTCCTTTTACGAGTCTGAGTTAACTTGTCTTATCTCCAGCTAAATTCTTGGCTCTATCTTTGGGCTTGATTATTGGTTTTATCTCTTTTCTTACTATTAGCGATGGGTTTTCAATGGGCTGAGTCCAATCAACTTTATCCCTAACATTGCATCTTTTATATTTTCGAACAGAGGTAGGTGGACAAAAGCCACATCCCACAAAAGAGAGTAATCATGGTATACTTGTAGAAAGTAGAGAGATCAAGGAGGTGGTAAATCGAGCTCCCACATATATACCTAGCTACAAGAAAAATGAAGAAAAAGACATGAAAATAATCCGATTTGTCACCTAAAAGGATATATATATATCATGAGAAAAGTTGAGGAGGTAGTGAGCGAGTGTTTCAAGTGTGGCAAGATGACTGTGGATTTTAAAGCTCATGATGAGGGAGAATGAGAGTGCATGAAAAAATAAATAAATAAATTGGAGCAAACTAGAGAAAGAAAAACACCCAACAAATAAAAATAAAAATAAAAATAAATCAACAAAAACGGAGAAACATGAATATGGGATGGCTAATTATAAGGTGGAGGAGCCCCTCCCTCCACGACGGCGATGGTAAGTTTTCTCCCTGAAAGTCTCTCACTTTGCTTTTGTATCCGTCAAGGAAGTTGAACAACGCGCGTCCGAAATATTCTAATTTGACAACAAAGTATTAATCATGCAATTCTGCTTAAGTCGCATGAATATATATAAGTAGGTAATTCCAGTTTAATGTTACAACTTATAAAATCCAACCGGACCGTTTTGATTTCGATCGGTCCAAATTACATTGATTAAAGAACGTCCGGCCGGTATTGGCCCAAGAAAGTATATACTTTTAAATGATATTTTATAATTTTTTAAAGTAGTTATATAATTTGAAAGTATGTAATTATGTAATTTTCTTCTAGCTAGTTATAAATAATTATTATTTTTTCTAATCTAATTATTTATAGATATAAATAATTCTGATGGCATGATATGGTCCAGTTCTCTAAATAGAAAACTTGAATTCCAAACTCACATTTTGTATCAATATATATATATATATATATATATATAGAGTTTTGCTACGTACAACCGGCATGCGCAAATGGGATGCAACCGATTGTATGTGGCAAAGCTTATGTAGAAGAAAAAAAAACAAACAAAAAGGCTACAAGAATGGAGTTCCTGTAAAAACCAAAAAGGCTACGAGAGAGAGCACTAGAGCAACTAGCAGACATCGATCCAAAAAAGAATGGAAGAAAAACAATACAAGATAGAGAGTTGCAACCAAAGCAGTGAATTTCAAATCTCCACGAATCTTCTTTTACCATAAAACATACAACTTTCGCAGCTTTTCTTTCTTCCTTTTGTTTTTTTTTTTAAACAATCATGTGTTGCTTCTTGTATCCTGAAGGACCTCAACACCAGCTCTGAGATCCTCATACTAGGACTCACGGCCATGGAGCTACGAACCCAACTCCGACACAATCGCTTATCTCTTCCTTCTTGAATGTGATCACATGCCACTGGAAACCTACTTTCAGAGTCTCCAAACCAATGGTTTTTATATTTCTGTTTAACATGAAATCATTGCTGAAATTTCAAAGGTGTTCATACTTTTGCACGTGTTAATTTGTTGAGATATCTTTACCTTTTTATCGGAAGAGAAAAACGTATGATGAAGGATTCGTCGAGACCAGATCTAAGTGGAGAAGAGAAAGGGTTGCTCTGAGTGGAGATGATGAAGGGGGCTTCGATGATGGCTTCATGGAGACCATGTCTAGAGTGGAGAAGACGAAAGGAATGAGTTGGCTTCATGGAGAAGACGTGCATTTTGAGAATTCAAATGAAACGGTGCGTTTCTTCACCACGTGGGCACCAGTCCCCCATCGATTCCCCAAGGGTGGTTGCACACAACATTTTATATATATATATATATATATATATATATATATATATATCCCATGCACTCTATTTTTCCACATTTAAGGGTACGCACAATAAGACCCAAGTACTTTTATATATTCGTCCCCCCAAATGATGGGGAAACAATATTAATGTATGTGTCACCAAATTAAATTAATTAAAGAGAAGTGTTTGGTTTACATATAAATCTTATTTAAAAAGAAAATTAAATATTAGCGTAATTTAATATGATCCATAAAATTATAAAAGTTTTATATTGTAAAATAAATCTGACCTCTTAATTAAATACCAGTTTATTGGTCTTGATATATTGTTTTTTGAACAATTTTTCTTCTCCATCCATTATACCCTACATGGGGACATTAACTTTGCGAATGCGAAGGGTGAGTCTGCGATAGCTTGGTTGGGAATATATATATATATATATATATATATATATATATATATATATGCTAGCAGTGGCTAAACGTGCCAAGTAAGTTTGCCACATCACATCTGTCTAATCCAAGAAAAAAATAAAGTGTGACTCCAAATATTAAAAATAGTCTAATATTGCATGAGTAAAATTACTGTTCATTTTTGTTCAATTATTATGGGATTTATATTATGTTAAAAATTTAAATTAATTAGATAGTGTTATTCTCTTAAAAATGTTCAGCAAAATTTCATCATTTATTTAATGATGAAAAATTAGTATTTTATAAATTAAAGTTGATTTTAATTATATGGTACAATATTTATATTTTAATTATCTATTTTATGTTAATTCAAATCAATGTTTAAACCTCCACCATTAGATAATATGAAGATTCAAGATGAAAGGTTGGGATTTAAAACTCCAAACCTAACATTTTTCCCCTCACTTTCCCGTTCTCCCTCTCTCTCCTTCCCCTTCAGCCGCACGTCTTCCCTCTCTCTCATCCAATCTCCTCCCTCAAGTAGCCCAACGCCGTCGTGCGCCATCCTGCGGTGTAACCGACCATCTCACCGGCTTCCTCTCACACTGGCGAGCAAACTCCACCGTCGAAGCCCCTTGGCAGCTCCTCCCTCAACCACATGCGAGCAACCCGAAATGGGTCTTGACGCACGAGTTCTCCACCCTTGCGCCACCGCAGCTCAACCCCAGCTCCACCAAGCACCACCACCGAGTTCCCCTCACGCTGTGGAGCACTTCCTTGGAACCCACCACATGTAGCTCCTCCCTAGCCCCTCTACACGCACGGGTTTCTCCCCGTAGCGCCGCCACCCCTATGGCACCGCACCACCACCAACAGCCTCGTCATTCGCCGACGACCCCTCCACTTCCTCCTTTTTTCCAGTCGACGACCCCTTATTTGTGATTTGTGTGGTTATTTTGTGATTTGTGTGTAAACACAATATGGTGATTTTGTTGTGAAGATGTAGAGAAGGACGTAAGGAAGAAAAGTGTAAAACAAGTTTACTGTTCATTCATATTCATTGGGCGATAGGCTCTTTTAAATATAAGGAGATATATATATATATATATTAAATCTTCAGTTTTCTTTTTTTGTAGATCATTGGCAATTGGAAAGGACTACCAAAGACTAAAGTTGGACCACTAACCCAATCATACATGTGATCAACTGCAAAATAATTAAATTCTACAAATTAACATAGGAAACATATATTCAACATAGTTGACATAATATAATTTGATTTATAAATAAAATAAAATATGATACAAATCAAAATATGTCATATCTCTAATATGAAAATTTGTTTTTCCCATCAATTCGCAAACACACCCAGGGGTGACAAATCGTGTTATCGGGTCTTGTTCGTGTCGTGTCGAAGTATAAATATTATACTATATAGGTCAACACGAACATAACCTGTTAAGCTTAACGTGTCAAGATCTCAAACTCTTACACGACCCGTTAACATAATAGGTTGACACAACACGATCCGTTATGACCTATTATTAATTAATAAAAAATAAGTCAACACGACATGACCCGTTTCAACCCGTTATATGTTAATGG
Source organism: Juglans cinerea (assembly GCA_961763995.1). Lineage (NCBI taxonomy): Eukaryota > Viridiplantae > Streptophyta > Magnoliopsida > Fagales > Juglandaceae > Juglans > Juglans cinerea. The sequence continues at coordinate 23,197,527 of CAUIVZ010000012.1, read as the reverse complement.
GTTGAACTGACTCGTTTCAACCTGTTTTATTTTAACCTAATTCACATAATTTCACATTAAAATTAAAATCACAATATCACCTAAAAACATAAAACTAACTACTAATAAGAAATCATTACTATTATTCATATGTTAACATCTAATAAAGTTAAAACCAATATGACAATCCAATATCCTTCACAAAGAAAAGGCCAACTGCAAGTAAAACAAGCCCTGTTCCATTGAATACAGTTCCTATTAATAAAGACACAATACATTGAATACAACTAACCAATATCACAAAGACAATCCAGTCAAGTTCCAACCAATATGAAAAAGCCCAAACTTAAGTCCCAACAATACCAAATAAAGAAACAATACAGACAACCAATATAACAAAGTCTAAACTTAAGTCCCATCAATACCAAATACCAAAAATAAAATTCCAACAATACCAAATCATCGTTCTCACCTGCTGCCTCAGACATCTGACATAACAAAACAAAATTGAACATGAAAAATCAGCATGATTTTACAAGTGTATAACAATAAAATCAGCATTCCATAACACTACCACAATCCATAACTAACAAGCATGGTTTAAAAGTTTCAAATTGACTCCAGGAAGTTTTACTAACAAGTCGTCATAATGCACCCATTTATGCATATTCATGATCACTGTAAGCTAGGAGAGCATCTCCTATTTAGATACATAGATTTCAAAGATTAAGCTAATTAAGCTCACATGCATGAATGTTATGACAAGTAGTTTTCATCTACAGTAAAAACTCACATGCTAATTAAGCTCACATTTACTTCAGTTTATATATATATATACCACATTGGACCCGCGAATTCAAATAAGAAATTGAAAATTATAATTCATTTTGCCAAAAGCTTAATGAGCAAAATGAATAAAATAAGCCAAATTAAGCAAAATGAATTGTCACAGGACATATCTTCATAATTAAAAGCTAGCACGACTTAATGTTCATGAATGGTCCCATGCCATATAATTTTGTTAAAAAAAGAAAGAAGGTGCCAACATCTTGAGTATGCTAAAATATTATATACAATGGTCAATGGGGCCCTACGTTTCTTTGGATTTGTGCTTGAAATCTGGGAGATTTTCAACTTTTTTGAAATTGAGTAAGAATTTTATTTTTAAAGATGAAGAAACTTGATCGAAGTAGACACTTCATAAAGTTATCTTGTATAACGATAAGAAAAAAAAAAGGCATCAGCATTCGTTCGGTAGGAAATCCAAGAAATGGTAGGAAAAGAAAAACAAGAAAGACGTTAGATGGGGAGATATGAGATCAAAGAAACGGCAGGAGAACCAAGAAAAATGTTGAATCACCACAGTAGGAAATCTAAGAAATGGTAGGAGAACTAAGAAAGATTCTTTCTTTGGGTTGGAGATCGTAGGAGAATCAAGAAAGGGTCACCATAGTCGGAGATCCAAGACGTTTTCTGCCTCCAAGAAAAGGGAGAGCCGAAACCGTGGAAATCTTTAGAGAGGGAGCTTGAAGAATAAAGTATGATGGGAAATCTCAAATCATCATCATCCACCAAATCAAATCAAAGCAATATGCCAATACCAGAGATCGAGATTCAAGTGCTAGGGTTTGAGATGTTAACTTACCTTGTTGTTGGAGATCTGGAGAGAAGCTGGCAGTTGAGGCTTGAGTGGCGAGACAGGGTTGAGAAGAAGGGGGAGGCGTTTTGCAAGTGAAGAATGAAGATGAATGTGAGGGAGTGAGTCGAGTGACTGAGAGTGCGGTAGGAGTCTTTAGTCTTAGGGTTTTTTTTTAGTTTTTAGGTATAAGGGTATTAATGTAATTTGAACTTTTTTAACGGGTTAACCCGTTATCGACCCATTAAGCAATTGTGTCTTAACGGGTCAATTCATTTTGACCCAAATCTGTTAAGGCTAAACTCAAATCCGCTATTATCATGTCATGTTCATGTTGGGTTAACGGGTCGTGTCACGTATTGTCACCCCTCAGTTACACACTGTTGAGATCTAGATAGTTGATTTTCTTTAGGTTATGTGCATCCTCGAAAAAACTTAAATGAAGGCACAAGAAGGTTTTATGTTAGGAAAATGCTACTTAGTCCCCTCAAGTATACCGGTCAAAGTTACCGCTAGTATATCTTGTTTTTGTTTTTAAATGTTTACAAAAGTTACTATTAATGAATTTATGTGTTTTTCTAATTGTTTAAAAAAAGAAGAAGAATGAACTAGCTAGAGGTCACACGCGCCCAACGATAAGAACTGGGTAGCCGACTAGCAAAACCCTGTATGTTAAACCCAAGATTTCATCGTCCCCCACAATAAAAAGTTCCACACGTTTATCAGAGTGTTTATGTGTGTGTATATATAAAGAAATGATATTTGCAGTCATAGAGTGTATAAGCGCTACGAACTCATTTTGAAAAAAATGAGTAAATATGAGACCCGCGTGAAAAAAATTAACTTTTTAATAGTAGACCCCACTTTTTTTCAAAAAGAGTGTGCGTAGCTTGCAGAACTCATACCTGTATCTAGTATTACTCCTTATCTAAATTGATTTGTACAATATTCATCTTCCGGTATTGCGGATATCATTCAACCCCTGCATGCATGCCTTACATTCACATACACACACATATATACAAGTCTTATTAACGTATGTAGTTAGCAAAGTCCTGACATGCATGATCTAGAGATGATACATAAGTTCTTAATTTAACGTCTTTCTTAGGTTTGAACTGAATCATCCTCAGTGATTCTCATCAATTGCACCGGACAGCCACTTTTTAATCTTGAGAAAATCCCCCACTTCTCAGTGCTCGTGTCGGGGTCCATCACCTTCCACCTGATCAACAAATTTCCAATTCAAACAACCTTAATTATTATTAATACAGTATCATAGCTAGCTTTGTTTCTGATGATCATGAACTGATCTCAATATATAAACATTGAGGTTGATTTCGATCTAAAGTACTGTACGTATGCTGAAGCAATGCTCCTATATATTATGTTCTTTGAGATATATTCACTGGCCTGTATGTGGTGATCAGACGGTGGAGAAACACAAGCATCATGGCTTTGGCCATGTTCATCCCAAGGCAAGTCCTCCCTCCCATTCCGAATGCCAAGAAGCTGTATGGCTTTGTTTCTCCCTATATCAATGGGAGAGGGAAAATCACGTTATCAAATTTTACTTCGAGGAATGAATTTCAACTTTTTTTTTTCCTTCCTGGAAAATAAGAACAAATAATTGAGATAATTTCCAGGAAGAGATAAGACTTACAGCAAATCTTGTTGGATTGAACTCGCTTGGATCCTTGTACACCATAGCATCCAGGTGTATTGATTTAGCATCAATATTAACGTTCCAACCTCTTTTGATCTTAAATCCTATAGCAGCAATTAATGCATGACCTTAAATCAGATGAAATGTATAATTCCTTAAGCAGAGTATTTACTTTTTGAAGCCTTTAAGACAACAAACCTTCAATCTCACAGTCTTTGAGTGCTTGTCTTGGGAACCATGGTACTACTGATGCCATCCGTAGGGATTCTTTTACAACCTGTTTGTGACAACTATTTATCAACTTTTCGAATACATCCACAAAAAAGATGATCATACTGCAATAAGTACTACCTTAGAAGCATAAGGCATCTCAGTAAGATCTTCAACCGAAAGATATGGCTTCAGTGAAGTCTTTTTTGCCATGTGCTGTTGTTCATTCTGCTCCCATAAATAGGCAAATTAGCATTATAAGAAGAGTTAAGAAATTAATATACCATAATCTAATGGAAATCATCAACAAATGCACGATCCTGTGTGTTGTTGCCTGTTGGGCATATATACTTGGTTTCACTTACCCGAAGTGTCTCAAGGACATCTTGGTTCTCATCCAAGAATTTAACCATCCATGTGATTGCACTTGCTGTTGTATCCTGACCTGCATAATCTTCCAAGATGTAAGTAAGAGTTTAGGAATATTATGCACTTTTGCAAAATTTTCAAGAATCAATCCCCACAAAATGATTTCAAAAACAAAATGAGATAGATCTGCTAATATACATTCGGGGTATTTCTTTAGCAATCTGTTGCTAACCTGCAATAATCATAGTTAAGATGTTGTCTTTAATCTCTGCATCTGTCAGCCTTGGAGCTTCATCATGAGTGCTAGATGATTTTTCGTCCTCCATCAACATCTGTTGCAGAAAATCTCCTTGATAAGCTTGTTTTATGCCTCCTCTTCTTTCACTAATCGCCTTATCCAGTATGTTCATTATTCTTTTTCTGCCCTGAATTGTCATTAAACAAAGAAAAAACATGATGAAATGTGGCTAATTATAAACTTTTTAGGCGTTCTGAATATATTTACCTGGAGGCCTTTATGAAATCTTGTCCAAGGTAACCTCAAAGGGAATGAGAGCATTGCTTCACAAACTTGGGCGACTTCCTGCTGCAACATCTCTAGCTCTTCCCCGCTGTCTAGACTTATCAGCATTTTGCACATTGCTTTGCAAGTTATCTGCACCCGATCCAATCGCCAACATCAGTACTCTATAGTAACTCTCGACCACTGGAAAAACAACGACAACAACAAAAGAAAATGCTGGCTTTCACAGCCAACTATGATGATAATTCAGTCAGTGTGATAACAAGTGTTGCCTCTTTTCTGATACTATTGTGAACTCGACATGACTAGGACTTGGGTTTTCGAAGGGATTATAGTAGCTCAGGAGTTGGGCTCATTAGAGTCAGCTCTAGCTTATTTGTGAGATTCGTATTGGATGATAGAGCAGGTGACAGAAACAAAGGATCCAATTGCTTGCAGGACTGACTACTGAGGCCTGTGACTCGAGCCAGAGATTCCGTTTTATGGTCGCTTAGTTTCCTTCTCATCCATTAATGGGCTCCATTTAGAAGGCCTTTAATTGGGCCAGAGACTGAAGCAAGCATGAGTCCAACAATTCAGATTTGGACCAGATTTTCCACTTGTGGATCCCCATCTTTGTGATTAGCAACTATTTTATCGAGGCCAACTATACATCAGCCTATACTCTCCGCACACCGTGGTTTCAATTTTTTTTTTTTTTTAACTCAACACATTAAGTGTGTTGAGGCTGACGTAAACAATAGGTTGATGTAAATAATTTTTCTTTATCAAGAGTTTTACCAATGTATTAGGTTCACAAAAAAATTCTTATATAAAAAAAAGTTACAAGTTACTTAATATAGTACCATAAATTTACTTTAATTAGACCAATCATTTCTGTGTATTACACAATATTACCCTTTTATTTTAGATTTTTTTTTTTATCTCGAATCATACTTATTATTGATGTGTCACATTTAAAGAGAGGACCACATAGAATATGATTTCAATATTTACCACTTAAATAAGCAATTAATTAAAATATGTTGCCTCAACAATCTGAGATTACAAAATATGATATATTTTTTAACTGTTTTTCTTATGGATTTTTGGGTCAAATGTACCTTGAGTGCCTCTTGGAGTACGACCACAGTGCTGCCATCATCCCAGCAGTTGAATGTTTCCACGATTGATTCATCAAACTGTTTGACAAGAACTGATATAGAAGTAGCTGAGAACAAATTGGAGAGACGGGTACGGATCAGTTTGTGGTGTTGGTCAGAAGCACAGAGAAGGCTTTGATCACCAACAAGCTCAGCGATCGACCTTATGTATCTTTTGGTGAATTTTCCCGAGTCATTGTTCAGGATTGCCTTGGCTGACTCTGTGCTCGAAACAAAGACATGCGTCTCCCCAAAGATGTTTGTCCTGAAGCAGTTCCCGTACCTGTTCCACTAATTCAGGATCCTTTTTGTTTCGAAGAACAAAAATCTCATACCAAGCAGGAAAAAAAAAGCATGTACTTTTAAATTTCTTGGGAGTACTAGAAACTGGTTTGCAGAGAAGCAGATGGCATTCATGTATAAAGAGCGTCGGAAAATTTATGAAAGAGATGTTACGTACCGGAGATGGCGAACCCGGACAAAGTGATAGAAGCCTTTGCCACTGTAGATGGAAGCCATGAACTGCAAGGTCTCTCCAATCAGCGGTAATCCTGGACTCCCTGGAGGAATCCCGAAGGTTGGTTCTTGAAAACGGCATCGAAACATCTTCAGTACTATTTGAGACATCAAAAACAGAGAGGCACTCAAAACAACAAGAGTGTAACAACAAATGCGAGGTTGCAGGAGATGAAGCAATAGCGGAAGCATTTTTCGATCTGCTATGCTGCTGGGTGGGCTGCTATATTCATTCTTTTGCTGCATAATCATATATATACATATATATGAATTCAAAACGGTTATCAGGGGAAAGAGCCACGCGTACGGTAGAGAAAATGATGTTGGAGTTTTGGCCGACAGTGGCTTTCCCTTTCAAAAATCAGGTTTCCACTCGAAAACCAGAGTGACAGTGGTGGGGATGTGAATGGATGGCGCACGTAGGCTCTCTTTTGAGATAGTTAGCTTCCCTTTTTACGTTGAGAGTTTATTGTTTATTAATAATAATGAGTTCGAAATGTATTTATAGCATTGAGTTAAAAAGATTATGAATCTGACGTTTAAAAAAATTTTGAATTGTAATAAATTTAATAAATTGAGAATTTAAATGTTAAATTAAAAATTAAAATTAGATTAAAGTGAATTGGTCAGACTTTCTTCGAACTTGAGTTGAGTAGCGAAAATATTTTCGTTGTGGTCGGATGACAGTACCTCTAAAGATGCTCCATTTTCGGGCTACAGAACAGAGAATCACCCAGTAATGATGTTATTTTGTACGTTTGTTTCTGACTTTTGCTCATTTCCCATTCGTGTTATAGATATCGAGACAGCGACAAATACGGTAGGGAGAGGAATATTATTAAGCAAATACGAATTATACGATACACCTCAATCTATTCTCCGAGTGCAATGACAGATCCATAGATAAAGCTGTACGCCAACAATCTCTTTAACCGTCCTGAGAATGGAGAATACTTTCCGGGGTGTTTTTGAACAGTTCTCTCAAATTTGGGGCCGTGGGTGGAGGTGCCGTGCGGACTGTACTACTTTTGTGATTGGTGAAGCATTTGAAGATGCACTCGAGTCCGTCATTAGGTCAGAGAATGGCTTTGCGCAGAAGGAATATCCTCCGGCTTGTTCTTGAAATAATTTATAAAGTCAGGAGTACGGACCTACAGGATCGCGTTATTGAGGGAACAGAAGCTTGATAAGTTTGACGTAATAGAAGAAGCGGTTCAAGCATGCTATGACATCATTTCTGGGTCTTGTCCAGTAAGCAGAGAACTAAGTGGAGAGGGAGTGTCACACATTGATACATACCTCTTTGCATTCCATTCCTCTGGTTGGAAGCTTGAAGATTGCAGAGGATTTTTTTTATGATTGCAACTGCAAAAGAGACTGTAGTCTGATTATTGGTTTTAGACCAAGTGAAGATGGGGGGGATTCAGTATTTTTTTTATTTAATAAATTACATATAGGGAGGGGCAACCAACCAAGGTTTTGATTACAAGGTACACAGCTATCTACATATTTCATTTGAATTTTGATATGTATGGTTGCCATTGATTTACCTTTTAGGATTTCAATACTCTATTATCAACAAAATCTGGGGTCGTCCTCTTTTAAAAATAAAACAAATCATAGCACGCTTTATCATCTTGACATTTGGAAAGCTCATATTTTTTTTCCCCAGGAAAAGTGGGATTGTGTAGATAATTCATTTTAGTGCCAAGAGTTTGGAATTACATAGTAAAACTTTTAGATAAAGGCAAATTGTTACTAATAAGTAAGTAACTGACTAAATTTCCAGATTAAAAGTTGAATTTTGCTGCTGCAAGGTGTCGATTGTTATGCTTTGAGTTGCAATTTCTTAGGCATCTTTCATTGACCTAGATTTGAGACCCTTTGAAGAAAATGGAAGACTTATTACGAGTTACACAAGAAGATTGGGAGCTGTTACACTCGTATGGTGGAAGCCGATGAAGCCACAAGCATGAAGGCTAATTCTATTTACAGAGATTCAACACAATGCCTTGGATGATAATTATCTGACCGAAGATTATCACTGCTCATCTTAACTAATGTTTCATCACGTTGTTGAGGTAATTAGATTTGCCTTATAATATATTCTTTGTTTTTTTTTTTTTTTGGCGTTTCTTGGTAATTCAAACTTACTACTAGTAGCATTTTTTTGTGTTCTCTTTACTCTTCACTACCAGTCTTTTTTTTTCTTTTTTTTTTTGGATTAGATTTCAGACCACGAGTCCATGCTCTGGATTTGATGTTTGCAGATGGAGTTACTGTGTTAATTGTATCATTCCTACCAAATTTGTGATTTGCAAAGAAATGCTGTACCTGTAGAACTTCCAATATACATGTGTACTTCTGTTTCGTATTGCCAAAAAGGAGCTTACAACGTTGATCTAGCATAATCTTCAATAACAATCAAAGGCATTGAGTTCTGGACTTCATGATGCTGGGGATCTGTAAACAATGCTTGCCACTGGTTCTTAATCAGGAGGCATGCAATTGCATTCGGAAGATTGGTTTTGCACATCACATCTACATGCATTGCCTACATGATGCAACTCTATTGACATATATGTGCATGCAGCTATGTACCTCATATGCAATGCGATTTCACATGGTATTTTCATTTTCTTCTCATTATATTTATGGGATTTTAATGAGAGAACAGGAGAAAGTGACAGAACACTTGTTTTTGCGCTCAGTGGAGAAATTGATGCATCAACCACTTCAATGTCATTTCATCCATGCCCACATGTGCTATAACTTCATACAGCTAGATATCATATTTACTATGGTGTCCAGAAACTTAGGACTTACTGTTCCAGGTCGACCTCCCTTTGAAGCGTAATTACTAAACACAACTCTGCAAGCCAGACAATTGATATCAAAATTACTCAAATTAATTATGCTGTGTAAAATTAGTTTGGAGGACGAACTGCTTATTCATATCATATCTTGATACTCATACAAGTGTTCTCAGATCCTAGAAACTGATATCAAAACTGCTCATATTAACTATGATGCCCTTGAATTTGACCCATATCGATGTTGCCACTATATATGCAGTTGTATAATGGAGCTTTGCCGCCATTCGGGCTATTGATCTCTCCTAAACAATCCCATTTCCCCCCCTCAAATATGTAGTGCAGTTTAGGATTTCTGTGGAGGTCTCAACTCTAATCATAATGCATCTTGAACATATAGTATTTCGTTTTAATCCTTTGTTTCAAATTGATCAAAGTTGGTGAAGTTTTTTAGTACTCTTAAAACCAGATTTTGAGTCTCCGATTGGACGTATGATATAGAAAATCCGTGTTTCTAACTGCATTTTCAACCGCAGGCCGGCAGCCTTCCACAGAGCACATTATACTGAAGAATCAGTTTGCCCGACACTATAGAGCCTATTCTCATAGCAGGGCCCAAACTAAATATGGAAAAACAAAATTTTCAAACTCAGGCTGAGCTGCTTTGGTATCTTAATCAGCTTAGTGGAATGATTGTGCAGTCCAATTATGTTGGCTGCATCCAGGTGAGCAGTGAAAAGCTCTCTCTCTCTCTCTCTCTCTCTCTCTCTCTCTCTCTCTCTCACACACACACACAAAACAGTGTGTATTTAAAACACGTAGTTGAAGTTCTGAATACGACCAAAAAATGTGTTAAATAGACCGTATAAGTGGGCCAAGTTGTGCCCCATTCAGCTGACTTGAGAAACTAATGGGTGTTAAATGCCTTGTGCCCTACCAGTTAAGACAAAAGGGTAATGTCAGGTCATTACTAAACATCCTAGATTAACGCAGTGGATTATGTCTAGATAAGATCGTGGTTCCTTGAGAAAAGGATCAAGTTTTCACTTGGATGGTGTATCATGTAAGTTAGCAAGTAGCCACATTCATTTGGTTTTTCTTCTTTCAGCCGTCCACTTATCCACTTGTTATCCAGGGGTGTGAAATTAGAAAAGAAACTGTCTAACCTCTCCCAAATAGTGAGGGAGTTTTATTTGGATCAAGGGCAAACAGTGTATTCCAGAAAAGAAGGTGTTTGCGCAAGAGTTTCTGGACATTCTGCATTAAAAGCATATGGGATGGCATATGTGATTAGATCAACAGCCTTCTGACTGGCATTTACTTCCAGTCACCAACTAACAGTGTTCACTCTTATTATTCAGTATTGGACCACACTTATATCCAAGAACACAGAGAAAGGATATCCCAGCACCTTTAAAAAAACAAAACGTAATGAAACTGAGAGAGAGAGAGAGGGAGAGAATGATTTTTATATAGCAACTCTGGATCCATCTGTATTTTCTGTAGCATCTGTTTCAGTCCTCCTTTGCTTTGCTTATTGATATCCAATGATTTCAAAGGTTCCATTCAGTCTGTCCTCAGGCTTGCATACTTTCAAATGCAAGCATGTTTACATGATGTTCTTTTTGCTTGTTTAATTTATCTGTGACCATTCTTTCTCCTTTCACTGACACTGCAGTATATGCCATATCATTTCTCCCCCCCCCCCCCCCCCCCCCTCCCCGCCCTCTCTCTCTCTCTGTGCAGTACTCACTACTCAGTGGTACGTTCTGACCAAATTCTGTGTGTTGCAGAAAACTGTAGTGTCAGTGGAACTGCTCTGTTCAAAGTGCAGTCTGAAGGTGATGAAGTTAATTGCAACAATCGAAGGGATAACTTCTATAGTCCTTGACCCCTCAAAGAATACGGTGACAGTAATCGGGGAAGCCGATCCAGTGAGGATCATGAAGAAGGTCCGAAAATTCAGAAAAACTGCCACTGTGGTCAGTGTAGGTCCCCCCAAAGAGGAGAAAAAGGATGAGAAGAAAGATTCAGTTGTTCTTAATATTCCAAAGACATGTCAGAGATGTGAGTTATGGTATGTGATTGGTGATGATTATTACAATCGTTGTAGCATTATGTAACTAAGCAACTCACATTACAAGAATCCTTTTATTATCATTTCATGCTGCAAGATCTGCTAGCTTTTATTATGGGGCAAAAATAATGAAAACCATCTCTAATGGTTCATCCCCTCCCAACAAAAGCAAAAACAAGAAGCGTGAAGTTGTCGTGTAAATTTTAAACAATTTACTGAAATATTCATTGAAATCGACATTATTCTGGACTACATTGTCCAACATGAATAGAGGAAGGCCTGATTTAGGAGCTGTGGAAGTTGGCATGCCGCTCTTGAAAGGTACGTACCAACCAGAAAGAGAGAGACAGAGAAGGAGAGATTCTATGGCCATTTGAATGTCTATCTTTCTCGTATGAACCAACAGCAACTTCTCTGTTATCCATCTGTTCTTGTCATCGTAATTTAATCATTTTTATAAATATAAATATATGAGATACCAATCAAAAGGATTAAATCCCTGGTCGAGAGCTAGTTTACTATATTTTGAACAACATAATGATTTCAATCAATCCAATAGGAAAAATGATAGGGGAGTCACCGCTAGCTCTATTATGTGTTTTTTTATGTGTTTTTTTTACAGTTATTTTTTATAGAAATTTTTTTAATACTTTTAAATATTTAAAAAAAATAAAAAAAAATATAATATTATTAAAAAATACTTTTTTAATCATTAAGTAAAAAAAATTATAAAAAAAACAAATCAAAAAAGACATGCTAGGTGGCTCTAGCCTTACTCATCCAATAGTTGGTCTTAGACTAGATCTAGGAATCATCCTCGATGGTTGGTGTAGCCATAAATCTATCTAACATTCATTGAGTACTGATGTCAGGCACTATTATACTGTGTGTTGCTATTCAGTCCTGTCCTGCAAGCTGTCTCTCAAATATTTTAATTTTTTAAATATTAAAAATATATATAAATTCACTAGCGGGTGTTTTTTTAAACATTTAAAAAATAAAAACTAAAATGCAGGTCCTGACAACCTAACATTTTCCTATGTGTTATGTACAATTGTATAGTGCATAAATACTATGAAGTTGTTTTAAAAAATAATAAGATTTATTATTAAAAAAAAAAATTCGTATAAATCCCGTATTTATTTATTTTTTTAAAATAATTATATGACGCTTACACACTCAAGACTGTAAATATCATTTTTCTATTCTGACTGCCAATAAAAGGAACTTTTCCGAGATCTCGTTGTAGTCAGAAAATTATATATTAAATTATTAATGGATCAACAACAATTGTTTACATTTCTATATTTCTCTATAGGATATGCTATAAATATTTGTTTATTTATTTATTTTTGGGCAACCTTCTAGTTCTCATCAACTAGGCTCGTTTGTTTTCAGAGATGAGATGAGATTAAAGTTAAAAATTTGAACAAAATATTGTTAGAATATATTTTTTAATATTATTTTTGTTTTGAGATTTGAAAAAGTTGAATTATTTATTTTATTTTGTATTGAAAGTTAGAAAATTTGTAATGATTAGATGAGATGATATTTTCTGAAAACAAACGAGACTGATTCCCCAACACGAGCAACCTACCTTGGAGAGAGGGTTCTCGTATATAAAAATTATACAAAATTTTGGGATTATTGAACAATAAAATAAAAAAGAGGCATTTCTATATATATATATATATATAGAAATTTTAAAAAAGCATAGGGGGATTATAAATTTTTTGAGAGCCATTTTCTATTTATATAAAATAAAAATAAAATAAAATAAAAAACCTAGGAAATATGAATTAAAAAAATTGGGGGGATGGCTGCCTAGCTACTTAATGATTAAATTTGAAAAAGTTGAAATAATTAAATAAGATGAGTTAAGATGAGTTGAAATGGATTGAAGATCTAAACGTACATATCTCAACTTATTTATATTTAAATTCATAAAATATTATTATTTACAAATTAACTCAAATCATAAAAAAAAAAATCATTTCAGCATTAAAATGGATTGTTAATATAGTTCCGCCGTGACTGACAGCCCGCTCCACCCACCACCCACTTTGGGTAGATCCATTTACTCGACTGATGTGTACGGACTCCGGAGCTCCAAAGTAGCTGAGGCTTCATTTGGAACCAAAAATCTTCCCAACTCATCTCAATTCATCATTACAACTTTTTCAAATCCCAATACAAAATATAATAAACAATTCAACTTTTTCAAATCCCAAAATAATAATAATAATAATAAATAATATTCTAACAATATTTTATTATCTCAACTCAACTCAACTCAACTCACTTCAACATCCAAACGCACCCTAACTGCCTTCGTGTCCTGTCTTTCCACGAGTTTCATGCTCCTCTCCCCAACAACGTGAGGTTGGTGTTCAATGGTAATCACATAAAACGAGATCTGACGGAGTGACGTGTCATAAGTCTGACCGTTAGATTTAAAATTCAAAGTGTTATTTGACAGTTGGTGGTAGTGTCAAATTTTGATATTTAAATACGAGTAATTTTACATACAATCGCAAAATATGTAAATGATGTGTAATCGTTTTGAAAAATAGTGAGATTAACTATTAAAAAATTAATTTTTTTCATGTGGGTCTCATATTTTATTCACTTTTTTTAAAGTGATTACGCGGCGATTGCACAATTTACGGTTGTAAATATATTTTCTATTTAAAGATATAAATAAATAAAAAGTAAATCTTACTCTGGAATACTTTTACTTGCAAAACTACGTCGTATAAATGCTACAACTTACCTACTAGGACAACATCATTCGTAAAAGAAATTTCAAATTAAAAATATATTTTTTATGACAGTTGACGTGACAAAGTAAGTTATCCTCCATAGTGTGTGCTAACAAAAACAAGTTTGTAAATACAACATTTTAATTAATTCATACAACTTATAATGGTAGAAATTAACCCATTATAAGTTAAAATTTAAAATGATAATGATAGCAATAAGATATGGTATTTAAATCTTAATGACGTGACATGAGATATAAAGGCAACGTAATCTAAATCTTAACAACTTGTTGTGGACCAGTGGGACGTTATTTTTCCGGATTCCATAATCTTCTAATATATAAATTTGGAGGGAGTGGGGATGTGTGCAGATTTCCGACAAGTGAGTAGTCACAATTTGGACATTTTGACCTATTAATAATGTATAGTCCATCTTAATCGATGAATCAATGTAATATCAACATGAAAAAAAACTTATCATGTCCGACGAAAGAGACTTTAAAAAATGAGAAATGATACTTGCAATCGTGAGTGTGCAAGCGTCGTGCAGTCGCTTTGAAAAAAGTGAATAAATATGTGACCCACATGAAAAGAAATTAATTTTTTAATAGTAGACCCTACTCTTTTTCAAAGCGACTGCACGGCGTTTGCGCATTACACGACTGTATGTAGCATTACTCTTTCTTTTTTTTTTCCTTTCATTCTTTAAATGAATCTAATTATTTTTCTCTTTATTTGTTTTAAGATATTAAATAATCTTTAATTATTTTTCTTTTTTATTTATTTGGACGTTTGAGAAAGATATTGACTTTTTCCCTTGTACATTACTCTACTTTAAAATACAGAAGGAGATGTCAGTTTTATCCCATGTATTCAACATTTGGGTTCTGCGTTGATTTTCTGATGCTCGGGCTAATAAAAAGGTAGAAAAGGCCAAAATAAAAATAAAATAAAAAATAAAAACAGTCACAATGTAATTGGGAATGGATCCGAGTTCATCATAAAAGCCCATTTTACGATAGAGTGAGCTATCATGGTAGCATATGCTACACAGCCTTCGACCAAGCCAAGATATATTAAATAACACATCTGTTTCATATTTCTTGTGGGCCCTTCAACTAGTCTTAGGCCCAATAAGATCACGAGCACAGGGCACACGAAGAGAGTTCTATCTTCATTGCCCACAGCCCAATTCCCTCTTTCTGGCCATAAGAAAAAACCCTTTCAAAACCCTCAAAAGTTCTCTACCCCTAAAATAGCCAATGGAGCCCTCGTCCCAAACCGAAATGTTGCTGATAACATTATATGATCCTATCAGTAGCTGCTGCCTCAAGGACCGGCAACCTTTTTTGACACAATGCAACCTACCTGGATGCGAACAAGGCTCTGATCGATGATACTGGATAGGTTTATGAGGAAACAATATAGTAAAGCAGGTAAGGCTTGGAAACGTGAATATTTGTTGCATGGACGGACCACCCAGCACGGGAAAGTCCAGCTTAGTGGTGAATTATCTCAAGCTATTTAAACAATGCTACTCTTCATCTTCAATTTTATCATCTTCAATCATACTAGTTAACACAACATATGAGGGGAGTAGTCCCCAGGGTTGGGTCATGATAATGAACAGGCCCAACCCAAAAGGCCCGAGCAATTCTAAGGCCCGAGGACAAGAGCTGGGCCGGGCCGAGCCAAGAAGGCCCAGGAGGCCCAAGAGGAGAAGCAGTCGGGCAACACATGCTAGCCAAAGGATGGAAGGCAGAATTGTCTAACACCTCTACTAGCCAACAGCCCCAGCGCGCGAGATCAAGGACAGTCCCTGTCCCTGAACCCCAGCATCTAGACCGGCCTAAAAAGTGGACGCATCTGACCAAGGTCACATCGCATTTAATGAAAGGCAGAAACGAGCACGCCACGACAGGAAGCCACACTGCATTTAATGAAGCCCGAGGCTAGGTACGCCACAACGTGTCCCCTTGGTTGTCAGTGGTAGCCACGATCAAGTTTGGCAAATCTATTGCACAACAAGGGAGCTGGCGAGGACACACGGCCCGAGTACAAGGCGACACATCCACAATCTCCTTCCCAAAGATCACTCCCGACCAGGTATAAATACCCCCTCCCTTAGCGAGGGGAGGGGTTCAGATATTTTGATACTTCAATACTTTGATTTCATAATTCTTATAAGGAGATCACGTACTAACTTTGGCATTTGAGGTGTCTCCCACCACCCCGAAACTCTCATCTCTTCGTAGTTCCATCTCTTCGTAGTTCCAGGTAGACGAACTGGGCCTCCGTGGAGTTTCTCGGGCTGCGAAACACGACATCAACACAACACACTTAGTTTAAGTGGCTATTAAGTCAGCCACTTAAATGGAAAATCTACTTAAAACGTGAGATACAATAGTCGGTGGGATTGGGGACGACAAAACTCATGTTGAAAAACAATAATTTTCTATTTATAGACAGTCTACATTACATAGAGAGCACATAAGTTGAACAGATGAAAAAAGAAAAAGCTCAAAGAGAATACAAAATAATAGCTTGGAATATATTAATTCATTTAAAAATCGCTCTGGTTCTGGAAGACCCAACTCTCGTTCAAATTATACAAAGCGCACGAATGAAGTGGAGCTAACATACCACCACAGACTTCCTCCTGTACAGGAGCCTCCTTTTCACCAGCAAGACTTCTTCTGAGGGGCGCAGATATAAACGCAATCTTCAGAAAGCAGAAGAGGTATGGGGAAAAAAAATTATAGGGTACACAGAATTTAAAATCTTAAGCTTACCCTAAACTTGGCTTCTTCCTGTCTGTCTATGTATGCTAGAAGTTCTTCCTGCCTCATTAAAGCTTCATGCAAAGCCTAATCAGGAAGAAGCATATAAGATCCCAAGTAAAAATAACAAGTGACTGAAAAAGGCAAAGCAATAAGATCAACCACGCATTGAGGAACATTTTGTCAGCGAAGTCCCTGAAATGTACTCATTCCTAGGCTAATGCAAAACATTATCAATGCCATAAGCCATTTACACCCAAAAAAACAAAAAAAAACTTTAAGAATTGGCTAGGAGATCCAAGAATGTTGAGCAACTATCAGCAGATAGGCAGCTTTAAAAGTTTTAACTGTTTAACCCAACTGGCAATCTACCACATGAAAGTACATGTCACTATATGCAATTGCTGCAGAAATAAACGCTTCAATCCAAACTAATTTAGACAGTCAACTATATATAGGAGTTATATTGTCCTAGGGGTTGGAGGGGACTTATATACAGACTCAGGTCAAAATCAACTGATATCTTGCTTTACCTAAGGCTCACGAGAGCAGACCACAGGTCTTAAAAGACATGAACAAACATACAATACTAGTTATGCAGATGCGTGCCCACAGACTCATAAGTCAACTTACAAAGATTTTGGTACAGAGCTAGTTTTTTACAGTAAAGAGATGAAAACCACACTACTGTCATTTGGGTTGTGCCTTGAGATTATCAAACAAGGGAGGATATAGTCACCTTTTTTGTTGCAATAAGCTCAGCCTCCAATGCATCCACACGACAAACAGCAGAATTCAGCAACTCCTCTTTCTCATAAGGCATCTCAAATGGCTTTGCCTGCAGCATATCTACTTTCTCCTCAAGCTTGCCCAGCCTTTCCAAAGCAGATGAGAGCAGGTCCGCTGCATCTGCAAAACCCGGAGCAGGAGAAGGGGGATGACACTTCTCCTACAGTAATTCAACTGTCAGGTCACGAATGTTGCAGATAGAATCAGACACAGTTTTCTGAAGTTTCTTAGTCACCTGGAACGCCACTGAGCGTAATAGGATAATGAGGGTAAGGAAGAAGGCCACCAGTGAAGCCCAGATTTGAGTAAGGATTCCTTCTGGAGCTTTTTCCATACTTGGAAAAGAAGGTGTCCCTGCAATTCATTTCAATAGGTATAAAGACCCCTCTTTTGGACTCAATTTCAAGCATTTTTTTCCCAACAGTGTATGCAACATCCTTGCCTGCTAGAATCAGTGATCTTTATATCTAAAAAATTCTAAGGAAATAAAGCCTAAAGAAAGTATGAAAACTGTGTCCAAATTATCTAAACAATCTAGCACCCTTTCACATTAGGAGGCATCAACAGGCAAAGACAAGAATGTATCTCTATAAAGTTTTCCAGTAGTATGATATATTATGCAACAGATGTGGAATCAACAATGATAACATATGAAGACCAGGCTATACAAGAAATAGTTCAATAAATGTGCAATTAAACTATCTAACCTCCAGATGCACGTGACTCTAGAAGTGATACTTGTTTCTTCCATCCCACATCCACAGCCTTGTCAATCATGGGAACGTGTTCATCATATTCCCAAACGCCACCACCACTGCTCCCCTTAACAGCAATTCTTGCCTGAATAAACACCAGAGCATAGCAAATACGAGTTGAAGTTTCACCATCCAATACTAGCATTTCAATAAATTTCCCTCCTAATGATGTCATGCAAGTTAAAGCAAAATTTTACAGTAGCAACACAGTTTTCTCCCCTTCGTTTTTGTTTAATTAAATAGACTGAAGTGCCCAACAATACTAAGAGGCCAAGCTGTCATTAATCTCTTCAAGATTGAGTTAGGCAGCATCGGCCTTTTAATGCAATTCAGCTAATAAAACCTATGTAAGCATGATATATTTTCAGACTTGGTCATATATATCAATATTGTAATCACTCGTATATAGTTATCAACTTATTTCATCAGCAACACTTTATAAAACCAGATTAAGTGAGATATATATATATATATATGTGTGTGTGTGTGTGTGTGTGTGTGTGTGTGCAATCATACATCGAATGACCTTTACAACGCACATTTTTCCAATTCATTCTGGTAGTATTCCTTGATTTTCACCATAAAGTTACAATTTCATAACCTATATTAACTCTAAATCAAATTAAAACAATATATGGAAAGGGCCATTTATATGCAGGGTACAATCAAACATCAGGACCCAATACTAAATACTTCTAATAAGAAAAAGGAAAAAAAGAAAAAGAAAAAGAGTGATCGGACCCAATGATAAATGAGTAAAATATGCCTAAGAAATGGACAAGGGAATGTAATAGGATGATAAATATGAAGTTTATTAAAGAGAAGGCTTGAATAGAAAATTCTTCGTTATCCTGATGTTAGGCTCTTCCAACCTAAAGCAAATGATAACCAACTCTACAATTTGAGCCATACTCACTAGAAGCTTTTATTTTTTCAGAAAAAAAAAATGAGCCACTAGAAGCTTTTTTAATTAAGAAACATATAAAAAAATTAAGAAAAGTTGAATAGAGGTATATAAATGTGATTTTCAAATAAAGCAAGAATAATTGACTGTTTATATTATTCAGTTTTAAATACATCAAACTATCATCTCAAAAAAGATTAAAAAATAAGGGTTTAT
Organism: Juglans cinerea; assembly: GCA_961763995.1. Classification (NCBI taxonomy): domain Eukaryota; kingdom Viridiplantae; phylum Streptophyta; class Magnoliopsida; order Fagales; family Juglandaceae; genus Juglans; species Juglans cinerea. Next base: position 23,178,390 of record CAUIVZ010000012.1, on the reverse strand, counting down.
CCCCTTATCAAACCGATCCAGATGTGCCTCCTTCCAATCATTCTTGACTAACACATTTTACAGACACTTACTTCTTCACGGACAGGAGTCAAGCTTGGTTGTGAATAGCTCCTACTTGCTTTAGGTGAAGTAATTTCTTCCATTTCAGATCCTGACTCTGCAGTAGATGCATCACTACTTCTTATCTGAGTTCCCAACATGATAAAACTAGGATTAGAGAACAGAGACTGAACTCTAATTGTATATACAAAACTCAGCGTCGAGGGAGTAGACCATACCATGTTATAATGTGGCTTATCAGATGAAACTATCTTCCCCTCACAGTTTGTAACAGTTACTATTTGTCTAGAACATCGTGCTTCGCCTCGAAGAACCATCTACACATGCAATTACTTTTCTAAGCCATATATGAAGCAAAGTTGCCACTAAGATAACTAGCAGATCTACTGAAACAAAAGCTAGCAACAGAACAGTTCAACAATATAGAGTGAGCACTAAACCTTCAATATGTTTGGATCATTCCACGGCCCTTTGTCTGACCTCATACATCCTCCCTGGTCGGCACATGTACAGCTACCACCCAGAAATTCTGGCAACTCACTATACAAGTCCCAAAATAAAAACTTTTTTATTTGTGATCATAAAACTGAAAAAGAAAATGCACCACATCCAAAACCAATAAATCTAATCACCTTGCATCAATTATTTCAAGTAATTTGCTTTGGTACTTGTTGCCAAGAACCTGTGAGAAAATTCCACTCAGGTAATTTCTGATAATTCTGATAATGGTAAACAGTAAATACTTTAAGGGATATTAAAAAGGTACAAATTTAAATCCTTGAACGTACATGAATCTTTGTGGTTGTTCTGGGATCAAGAAAACTTTTCACAGTGCTCCAGAGCAGCTTAAAACCAGGGCCGGCGTTAATTATAAACATTCGAAAAAGCGTCTGTCGAGATGTGGTTTACATGTTAAAAGAAAACGCAAGCCTGTCATAATTCATATCCTGTAAGTACCGGAAAGTATTTTAAATACATTGACAAATGAAACCACATACTTCAGGGTAGTTGTCATTGTCAATCTTCTGCAGCCGTGTGATGAGTTCTCTTGCAGACTTGGTTAGGTTTTTAAAACCCTGCAGTAAAAATAAATTAAACAAGAAACACAGGATTGCCACTGCAATATTATAACACAAGGAAAAAAATGGTCCTAGGAAAACTTCAGATATTAATATAAATTAGCAAACATACCACTCCTTGAACATCTAAAATTGTTGTACTTGAATCTATGTGTCTCTTTGCAGCAATAGAGCAGGCTGGAAACTTAAATGCAAAACTCCGTTCAAACCCCTGCACATGGTATCTCACATACCGATCCAAAGTTGTCACTTGCATAAGCTTGTTGGGATCAATTTTTCCCAGTCTCTCAATGTATATAGGTCTTCCTTCCTTGTCTACGCCATGATAACCCTGAGGGTAGTATTGTAGAACTTCATTCAACTCAGAAAACTCAAAATCCTGAAAAGATAAATTAAGTGAATAAAGCATCGTGTCAGACTTTTGTAGTAAGAACTATCTCAGTACTTACCTCAAAATCCACAGTACGGGTCAGAAACATAGCCTTGAACTGAAGAAAAAACATTACCTCCAAAATTGTGTCTGTACCAAAGTCTTTCCTCCAGTGAATCATGTTGGCCCACATGTGCTTTGCCTTCTCAATATCAAACTTTCTTGCTTTCAAGAATCTGCAACAATAAAGCTGGACAATCAATACCATACCGATGTACATTATAAGCTGGACCTGCAATATCTTATCTTCCATGAGGCAAAAAATATACAAATTGATAAAACACCAACATGCACCGACTCATGGTTTTTTTTCTTCCCCCCCCTCTCTTCTCTGGGTGAGTGACACCAAAGCATACTAGTTGAAGTCAAGTATGAGTTATATGTAACAACATGAAGCATCTTTCATTCAATAAATCAATGTCTTCACATCTAAGATATTGAATTATAAGAGAATTAGAGAACAGGACATGATTACACACTAATTTATAGTGGTTGAAACCTGCATTCAGGAACTTTCGGCCAAAAGCCCACATCTAGGTAACATGATTACACAAAGTTTGAAGGCCGGCGTCATGTTTTGGAAACAAATCAACTAGCTTAAACTGGGGACATTAATACCACCTAGATTTATTCAGGTTCCAGTAGGATAAATAGATGGAAACTAAGGCCAAATTTTCAAATAGATAGAGAAGCTTAAAGCAGAGACAAACACTATTAAAACCCAAATCTGAACCAGGAGACTGCAGAACTTATACAAGAAAAGATCTTTCATTACGCATAACGCGAAACAAAGGGACGTCACCTCAACAACAGGTGGTAATCATCGTGTCTCGGAGGAAGCAATTCGTCCAAGATAAGTGCCTGCCGAAATGAATCTACGACCTGAAGCTCCTCAAGATCCCGCACATCCTCAATTGAAACAGAATTAGTTCGACTAGCACTCTTCTTCCGGCTCTTCCTCCTAAGAGAATGTCTGAATTTGCTTGACGCATTGATTGCTTTCTTCTTTAGACTACCGATTCTCGTCCGCTTGTCATCCTCCGAGTTTTCGAAGTCTGATTTCCGTTCTTTTCTTTCGTCGTGGCCAGAGAAACCCTCAAAGCCTAAAGGAGCATCAATAAAGTCAAAACTCAGGTCCTATTCAATTTCAAATAGACTTGCTATATAAATTCATTACTCGTTCAAGATAAACCCTAATGTCTACTTTTTTTTCGATTTCTTCATGCGATCACAAGGTCAAACAGGCCAAGACCGACAACTGTAAGCCACAAAACTAGCCAATTTAAGTATAAGAGGAGATTCAGATTTCAAGAGACATGTGAAAATCCCGGTAGATTTAGCCGAAACAAAGACAAGAATTTGGGAAAGAAACATCAGGAGAAAGTATATCGACTCACAAGGCCTCGCAAAGCGATCTAGCGGGCCCGACATGTCAACGCAATGGGGTCAGGAATTCGAATTCTAAGTCGAAGCAGAAACAGAACAGAGCATGAAGAACAAGAATCCGATGAGACAAAACCAGGGATAGATGAGACCGAATCGTTATATTAATCGGTCAGAGCGGGGAAGGTCAAAGCACGGTGCCGATCTTTGAGGAATACTATTATTCAAAAGAATTTTTAGGTCATCGATCTGCAGAAAATTCTCATCAGCCTAAAATGACTCCGAGACGCTAACACACGGTGACGCCGTAGGGCAGTACATGCTATACAGACGTACGCGGGTAAATCTTCCTCATGCGGTTTTTATACGTTGAGAACTTTCCACGTGTCAATAAAGTGCGTCGGTCCACTTCAGCGGGAAAATTGTTGAGTGGACTCAGTGGAGAGTGGATATCCGCTCTATTTTTATCTTTTGATAGTAAATAACGTAAAAAAAAAACTACAAATATAATTATTATTTTTAAATAATTTAGTTTTAAATATATCCTATAAAATTAAATTCATAAATTAATATAATTTTAGGCGATATATTAAATTGTAAAATTATTTTTATTATAAAATAAATCTAATATATCATATAAAATCATATCAATTTATAAATTTATTTTTATAAAATCTTTTTATGACCATGGTATTTTTTTTTTATTAGTACTGAAATTTTGGAATAAAGGGTCAAAATGCAAAATGTCAAAATGCAAAATCCCAAATTCAGGATGTTCGATTTATACGTAAAAGATCACCTTAAAATCGAGTTAAAATCATTGTTAAAACTTAAAATCATAATTAAAATACGGCATATTTTCGCTAATATTTAAATTAAAATGGTTAAAATATCTTCTAGTAACAACTAGATTAAACAATCCATCCAATCTATCTGCAAATTATAGGATCTCCTCGTAAAAATGTAACCATATCTTTGATTTGGAATAAAATTAATTGAGTTTTACTCACCCGCCCTAGATCACACACCTAGTGACATGGATTTTTATTTGTTATCTTTTTATTTATAATTTTCCCTCAACAAGTGTATGGTATAAAGCTAATATTTTGAATACTATACCGATACCGGCCGTACCGGCCAATATGTACCATACCAGATAGTAACCGATATGGGTGAGATAAGAGTTTCGTACCAAGTCAAATATCGGCCATTTCGGTGTGTTTCGATCAATACCGGCTGGTTTTCGATGTACAAGCCAGTTTTCAGTGTACCGGCTGAAATTTTATATTTTTGTATTTTTAATGTATTTTCATAATTTTCACTTTAATTCTCACATCTAAAAATTATTTTCTTAACTTTTTTTAATTTTTTTTTCTCTGAAAATCAAATCTCTATTATCATTTTCGTGATGAGGATGAGTAATTATTTTTTTTAATAGTTGAATTGAGAACTTACAAGTATTATTGAATTTTATAAATATTTATTTTAACTTTTTAAGACTTGCATTAATGTTATTTTAAAATATAATTTATATATTTATAATTAATTTATCTATATATAGACTATCCCAAAATGTTATCAATATCGAAATATTTCGTTTCAATATTTTAACCGAAACAGTATTCAAAACTTACTATAAAGCTATTAAATAGAGTTTTTAAAATTAATAATATCTATTCACAGTAAAATTTAATTATTTCAATCAGTGTTTCTGAAGGTTTACAAGTAAAATTACAGGAAATCTTCAATATTTTTCACTTAAATTGTTACCCAACTGCACCTCTCATTCCTCCAGAGTAAAATCTTCATTGTTTTTACTTCCCCAAGTTTCTATCTCTCCTCTCTTCTCTCTATAAATATGCACGAACAACCAAACCAACAGAACGTAAAAAAGAAAAGAAATAATGTAAACGAAATGATTCATCAAATCAATGAACAATGTGCAGCTAAACATCCCATACAAGCTGCCTTTGCTCAACATCAAAGCACAGCCCAGCAATACGCTGGTGACAAGAAACTGTGCTTCCTCATAACAGCTCCATTAGCTTCCAAACCACCAGACAGAAATAATAAGCAGAGTCAACGAGTCCCACATGTTCAACAAGTACTACATTTGCATTTCAAGTTTGTATTTACATATATATATATATATATATATATCACAAGCTTCCTGTAGACAGAAGGGATGAGAGGTATCATTTTCGTGTTGAGGACCTCAACTACTTGGAGAACAATGTTTTTATGTGCAGATTATACTGTCCAAGAGCTGGAAAAAATAGGTAATGACTTGTCAGTTCAACATCGTAGTTGCAACGATTCGGCAATCAGCAAGTAATTTTCCAACTGAAGCGATGTAATGGTGAGCTACATACCTGTTATTTAAGTTCCTTTTAGCCCGAAACTGACTGAGTTTGTCGCGCCATTGAGCTGTAAACAAGAGTATCAAAATCATGAGAATCTGAATCCTCTTAACACTAACAAGGAAGTTCAACAGTTTTCTTCTGCGGGAAAAGGGAGGGGGGAATGAATATGGGGATTCTATCATTTCGTTATAATTCACAAATGATGCTCGAGAAATTTTGAAAGACCAAACCGCCAGACTGCCCGTGGCTGGGATCAGGATAAGTATAGCATCATTCTTACCTAACAAAGAACATCTTACTATGATTCAATTTTCCATAATGATTCACAGTCCTTGAACTGCCCTAGAAGCAATTCACTATCTTCTGTTTGAAAAAATTAATATTCAGAAGGTAAAAAAAACTGAATATATTGTTTAATTGAAAATTACTGTACACAATATGACTGGTTCCCTTCCAAATGATGGCACCTAATTGTCACAGATTAAAGTTCTTAAAATAAGACCCACAACTTGATCCCCCTCACTAGCATAGAGCACAATGTTGTATTTAATATCACAGGTTATGATTCAAAACCTGCTGTGAGTTTGAGCGCATGACTTCAATTAAACACGAGAAATAAGTTTTTTTTTTTATCTAAAAGAGTTAATCTATTCGCATTTCTCAAGTCGACACCATCCACATCACTTAAATGGTAAGATTTAATTTGTAAGATTCAAGTTTTAAATCTATCTTCCAAATCAAATTATGTCATGTAAGTATTTTACTAAGTGTAATCTACGCACCGGCTTGATAATCTAATTTTTCTATTTAAAAAGGGACCAAATTCCAAGCAGAGGAAAAAAAATACCAGCATCTCTATAGCGTTCTTCAACGACAGCAATCAGCATGTTGCGCACAAGATCAAACTCCTTTGTTTCAATGCATGGTTGACCACTTGCCCTGAAACCATATCATCTTCGATTCTCATTTATCAACTTTCAGAATTTATGACAAAAGAGTGGATCAATGTAAAAAATCATCTAATAGATAACAGCCGTCAGGTTAGATAAAAGAAAACTCACCCAAATACACAAAAAGAAAAACACATTTTAACAGTATAGCTAGAACCGTCCAAACAAAACACCCAGAACACAACTTGTCTAGACATCCAGCACATCAATTCACTCCCAATCAAAGAAAAGAAGGAAAAAGCCTTAGTAATCATAAGATTTACCGATCCATTTCAGTAAATAATAAACCATCTGAGGCTAGGGTTTGCATTAACAGCTTGCCAGATTCAATGACTTTCATTCCGTCACTATATGCCAAGTACTTGTTAACCTGAATTGGCACCTGCACATGAAAAGCAAAAAGGTAGCCAATCATTAATCCATTACTAGGCATTTAGACCCTTCATATCTCAACATGGCCATTCTAAAGCTTGCAGAAGTACACCTCAGAAAATCATGAAGGCACAATGACCTGCATCAGCAATAGGCCTCTAACCACAATTTCAATATTTACTTATAAAAGATATTGTGACATTAAAATGAGTTCTCATACTAGGAGGTCAATCAGGCATTATAAAATAATGTATTAGGCCCAAGCCACCAGATATATAGGTAAATACACAAACATCCAAGTAACGAACCATCTAAATCTTGGCTTATCATATATCAGGACTTCACAAACTTTTGGGGTCCAAAAATCTCTCACACAGCACATTTGAGGGCCAAACACTATCCACACAAGAACACATGCCCTATCCAGCAATCCTCGGTATGAAGCAGTTTGTGAGCTAAGCGCTAAAACTCGCCACGAATACCAAAATTATAACCCATATCTCCAGATTCATGCATATAACGCACTGTATGGCACCATCATGTTATTATATTAGCCAGATTTTAATGCAGAAGCAGACAGTCACAGGCAAACTTGGTTGAACTGTTGCATTCTTATGTTCCTAGGACTAATTAAATTGACCATCCTTATCATCCCTCTTCCTGGCTCTTGCCATGTTGGAAAATGAAAATTCGTAATTCAGAGCAGCATCTTGCGGTAAATGAAAGTTTCCCTGCCGTAACAAACCTTCACTTATGTACATAATAATTTCTGTTGACATACTGTTCATAATGTTTCAAGAAGCACTTTATGAAATTGTAAATCACTTACTAAAATAATACTAAGTTCCAATACTGACAAAACCATACAGAGAAATAAGTTAATGAATAACAAAATGCTGAATACTGACAAAACCATACAGAGAAAAAAGTTAATGAATAACAAAATGCTGAGTACCTTGCATCTGACTGCAATGTTGATGGCATCTGAAGGCCGAAGGTCAAAACTGACACACTCTGTTCCATTATCTACCTGTTACAACATTGAATGGTGTAACCAGACACTTTCTAAAAATCCATGGTTGTATAATTTAGCACGTCCTCCCTCCCCCTATTTTTTCTCCAAATGAAAAGAATAAAAAAAGGGCAACCGGAGTACAAGGGTATAGTTGACATTGCCTTGGTAAGATATAACTGAGCAAAATATGCCTCATGCACTCTCCGAGTAACTCTAACGAGTCTGACCTGCAGAAATCAATACATATACACTCTCTTAGTATATAAGGAGATTAAGAAAGTACGTTTGAAATGGTATAATCTGATTGAAAGAGGAATATAAACAAACACACACGTACTTCATAGCCCATCTTATCAATCATCTCCTTAACCACTTGATACAGTGTGGGTCTAGCCTGACAAACATAACCACATGTTAGACACAAAACCAAAAGATTCTGCTTAATTCAGTATTTGACAGTTCAACACATCAGGGATGAAAAACAAATAGGTAAGAAAGTATAAGTGAGGGGGTTTGAATTGAAACATACTACTGGAACATTGCGTACGGCTGCCATGAGTAACACACTAGGCATCTCCACTGCAATTAAAGGCAAATCAAACTTTCAAAATGAAAAACTAAGGAAGCATCTGATATAATTTAAGTGAAAAAAATTATTCTAGAACGAATCAGAAGTAAGATGAACATACAAACAATTATCGGAAGAAGAAGACCGGTCCCATCTTCCATTTTCAACACAATTGCAGGATGTGGAGCATAATCTGGCAGATGCCCACCCTGAGGGTTGTTGTGGACACATCTTAGATGCCTTCCATCCCTCATTTTGATCATGAAACCATCTGCTCCACTCTTCACCTCAACTGTATAGAACACCCAAAAACCGATACTAAAAAAATGGAGCATTAACCATCAAATGATAGGAAAATCCTTGTGATACTCTATTATTTAGTACCAGTTCTGACGCAGATAGTTGTTTTCCAACAACAGAATTTGGAAACAAAATCGTATCTTTTTAATTTTTTTTTTCATAAAAAAAACCTCAACATATACTAGCAATAAGAAACAAATTGAGTTCTGAAAATCCATAAGCGTTAAAGACATGAACTAACCACTGGCTTAGCTTACCAGCTTCAATCACGCTGGAGTTTATGTAGTCTTCGTCGTTTTCATTGAAGTTCTCCGAGGTGCTTCCATTCCCATTGGAGGATGAACCGTAACAACAATGCACCGTCTTGCCCTTTTGCACGTGTAATTGGTGAGAAAGATTCCCCAATTTAGTCTTTCTACAACTGATCCCTTTGAATCCCCAGAATTCACTCCTAAACAGGCTAGCCTTCGCGAAAGGACCAATCATTGGCAGAGCGTAAAACCCCACTTGCTTTGCTCGAACAGTGGGGCAAACAACTGGTCCTTGCAGAGACCCCATATTCCCTCCTTCAGCCTACTAAAATGAATCCAATAAGAGGAATTAAGATCTTACGACTTTATCGTATATAAGGCCTAAGGGGAAAACAGAGGGCAAGCTTTTGCTAGGCATAGCTCGATTAAAAAAAAAAAAAAAGGAGAATGGTTTCAAAACAAATGTATTCATACTCGGTCTCGCTGCCAAAAAAATAAAAATAAAATAAAATAAAGCTTTTTCACGACTTTTTACATTAAAACAGAACCTGAAAAAAGTACAGTATCTGTCAATCTTTCCTCGTATGTCGGGTTTTCCTTACTTAGAAATACTAAAAGCCACCAATCGGCAATCACAGAAGAATCCATATGTCGTCTTCTTTTTTCCTTTTCCTCTTTCTTGGAAACCAACAGACACAAAACTTTCGGAGTGGCACTCTCTCTCTCTCTCTCTCTCTCTCTCTCTCTCTCTCTGTGGAATCTTTTGAGTTCTCGACTAGTATCGGTCAGTTAGAAGTTCTAGAGAATCATCCAGATAGAATAATAAATAAATCAAAACCCGTAACCACAACTAAAAGCCTCCAAAAGCTTTGGAAGTCAAACAGAGATCAACGATCAATAGCTCTTACTCACCGATCACAGACAGAAGCAGAAAGTCTCACCTCAGTTTCTGGACCTCTCCCACGAGATTCCCAAGATCAAGGATTCCGGAACTCAATTCCGACCAGGTGAATTCCTGAACGAGAAATCGTCGGGCGATCGGTCTGGGAATTACATAAAAGTCTTAAAGATCCGAATCCAGGAAGCGCTTGAATCGGAAAAATCAGACAGAAAAAAAGGTGGGATTGTTGCTGCAGAAGAAATAGCTTGTGGGTAAAGCAACTGGAGGGATTGGAAGTGACCGACAACGAAATTTGGATAAAAGGAATGAGAGAAGGCGAGAAGATAAGAGATTCTTTTTTTCGTCGATCCAGAGAAGAGAGAGAGAGAGGATATTAAAGACTGAACGAGCTCTCAAGTTAATGTGTTTCCTTGAATTACGATTATGGCCCCTGCCTGCTTAATTTTGTTGATGAATGGAATATTATTAATTTGCAGAATTTTTCCCAATAAATTAATTTGGATTGAAAATTTATCTCAATTTATTTTATTTCATTTCATCTCATTATTACAAATTTTTTAAATTTTCACACATAATATAATAAACAATTCAATTTTTTCAAATTCTAAAATAATCATAATATTAAAAAATAATATTCTAACAATATTTTATTCAACTTATCTAAAACCATTTCAACTCATCTCTGAATTCAAACGGATTATGTCATATAAATGCAATGTTATCAGGTGGCTATTAGAATCTTCTGTTCTTTTCATATAAATTTTGGCATATTTTTGTTTTGATGTTTTGATGTATCAATAATTTTCAAGTGGTTAGCGATTAAATTCTTTATCTTTTGAATAATGATTAACCTATAATTTTTTTATAATTACTTTACAACTCCTTTTATAATCAACCAATACAATTGTGCCACTTCATTAAAAAAATTTAAATTTATAAAACTACCTTCAATTTCACGTAGAGTTGTAAACTAAATGTAAGAGAGTTGTAAGATAATCATTTTCTTGAAAATGAATAATGATAGGGTTACTACCTTACTACTATTCATTTACTACCTAATTTTTATTTGATTTTTTTTAATTTTTTATTTTATTTAATGATTAAGGAAGTGAATATTAGTAAAGTTATATATATATTTTTTAATTTTTTCTTAGTGATTAAGGATATTAAAAAAATACTTAAAAAAATGATAAAAAAATAAGAAAACTTGAAATGTACTTGTAGATGGGTAGTGATAGAGTAGTATTATTGGAGCGACAACCAATCAAGTCAATTATTTTTTTTTAATGATTGGTATTGTAGATATTTACGCATCAATAATGTTATGTGAGTGTTGCACTTGAGATATCATTAATTATATTATTAATGTGAAAGTCTGTTATATTTGTTTGTTTAAAAAAAATATTAGTATTTTGACTTCTTTTATGAATATAATAGTGTGTTACGCTACATTTTGAATATTACAAAAGTATGACTCTTTTTATAAAAATGATATTTACAGTTATATAATATGCAAGTATTGTGAACTCATTTTGAAAAAAATGAATAAGTATGAGATTACATGAAAAAATTAATTTTTTAATATTAAACTTTATTATCTTTTTTAAAAAAATATGCGACAATTGCATCATCTATGATGATATTTAGAATTATTACACTCTTTAATAATTTCAAGAGAGATGCGTCTGAAATTTTTTTTAAAAAAGACCAAAATTAGATAATATAATTTGTGTATTGTTAATAAAGAAATGTCTTCTTGTAAGTGTTTTCGTAAAATAATGTTAAATGTAAAGCATTCATTTAATGAAATAATACAAATTAAAAATAAAAATTTTTTTTGTAAAATAAAAGTTATACCCTAAAAAAAAATTATTTTATTTATTTTAATAAAAATAAATTATATAAGTGTTAGTATGGGATTTGATGGCCAAACCGATTTGCATTCCTGTTAACAAAGACGAATAAAATAAAAGGAAAACAAACACATGGGTAAAGTAGTCTTTGTCATAAGGGTAAATATGACTTTTAATTCGAAACGGACAGCATTAGCATCTCACGATGAAAGTGTGATGACGACATCCTCCGGGCTTTAAAGTCGGATCTGATTCTGAATCTTACGTCTGACAGAACACAGAGCCGGCGCACGACGATATCGAGAACGCCACGTGTATAGTTGTGAAGTGAAAGAGTCTGGATAAGGCTCAGCTTTGCAAACTATCAATTAGGCTTCGTTTACGAATTCATTCGTCTCAATTCATCTTATAATTTTTTTAAATCTTAACATAAAATATAATAAATAATTTAATTTTTTTAAATTTTAAAATAATAATAATAAATAATAATATTCTAACAATATTTTATCATCTCAACTCATTTCAATTCAATTCAACATCCAAATACATTCTTAAAATATTACAATTTTTAGAAGTTGAATACTTTTTTGGATTTTACTTCCATTCTCCCAACACGCATCGCAACAAAACATGGCATCCTTGACATTTTTTAACATATTTTTTTATTTTAAAAAAAAATATATTTATAATATATCAACATACAAATAAACAATCAAATGAGATACAATATAAAGTTATAGTTATAATTAAAAGAATAATCCTACATACAATTATGAAGTGCGTAAACGCCGCGTAATCATTTTGAAAAAAGTAAATCAAACATAGAATTTACATGAAAAAAATTAATTTTTTAATAGTAGACCCCACTCTTTTTTAAAGTAATTACGTGACATTTACGTACTTCATAATTGTACGTAAAATTATCTATAATAAAATAAACCTTATTACAAGTTAATTCTTTTAAAAATTTATAAAATAGTTTTATTTATTATTGTAACTAAGATAGAGTTGTCTCATGAACATGGTTCGATAAGGTGTACAAATATTGCGAATTCTTTTTAAAAAAAAAAAAATAGGAGCAAACCTACCTATAATCACATTTTTTTAATTATGAATCCCGACGATTTTTTAAAATAGGATTTTAATTAAATAAAATTACTATAGGATTTTTTAATTATTGTAATTAGGATTTGTACGCACAAACACTGTATATAAAATTACTATAGTATTTATTATGATTCATGTAATTTTTTTAAAAAAAAATATTAAATGTTCAACAAATATTATAAGGACCATTAATCTAGCAAACATAATAAATTAAATTATGATAATTGTTAAAAGATATATATAGAGACATGTATATTTATGAAGGGACGGTAGAAGATGCTAACTCGTCGATCTTACCATTCACATCACATCGTGTAGAGGGATCGGTGCCAAGTTTTGCAATTGGCGTAATCAAAAAGGACATTTCTTGCTCTCTCTTTCTATATATTTATCTTCAATAGGATCAACTTCAAAGGATAGAAGTTGCAACGTTCTTTAGAAATAGATTTGAATAATTGGGGGTTGAATATTGAATCAGAAAGATCAGCGTGGGTATTTCGCATGTTACAAGTTATATTACATGGTGTTAATAATGCTTCTTGGCTCTTTGCTTGCTTCCAAATCAAATATGGTTATAAAACCACTTTGATCATTCTCCTAACTTTTTTTTTGCTTCCTTTTAGACTATGTTTGGATATTGAAATGAGTTGAACTGTGAATAATAGTATTATGTGGGTCTCATTAAAATGGGTTTAATTTTTTAGATTGAGATGAGTTTTTTAATTTTTTAAGTTAAAATGTATAAAGCAGGTTGAGATGAGTTCAACTTTTTTATTGGAAGTTGAAAAAGTAGTAGGTCACATCAATGATTAGTTTGAGATGAGTTGAATTTGATTCAACAACCAAATACAAACTTAATTGATCAATAATTTTGACTCGTGCTTTTAATTTTAAATTCAAAATTGAGAATGTATGTCTGTCCATTTGTGTGAACTTTTAATTTTAGTATCTAAAATGCTATTCAAGCAAAAATAATATTTATTATCTTTTTTATTGTTATTCTCTCAAAAAATTTTTATGTCGCATCAAATAATTGGTTGAAATATATTATCTTAAAATATCGTGAAAAGATTATAAAATGGCTATATATATGTATTATATTTTATTAATGAAATATTTTCTTATTATCAACATTGATATCCAACCAACAACATGCATTTGAAAAACTTAATGGTTTTTTGCTCAACTGTATACGTTTGAAAACATTAGATCACTATGTACCATTTACTAAGGCTGTGCAAATACTCTGCCAGATCCGACTCCATCCGACCTTCACTCCGATTCCGGAGTGTCAGAGTATTCAAAATTCAGAGTCAGAGTTAGAGTTCCTCTGAGAATGTAGTCGGAGTCAAAATTGGAGTCAGAGTCGGAGTTCGGAGGCTCCAGCGCCTCTAAACTCTGACCTTTTTTTTTTTTTAAATACATTTTTTTAGAAAATCTAACTAAACGACGTCGTTCCATTTTAAGTGGAACAACATCGTTTTCTTCACACGTCATTTTCTTCTTCCTCCTCACTCTTCTTTTGTTCTCTCTATTTCTCCCATCATTTTCTTCCCACGTCCTACTGTTGTCACAAGCCTAGGGCTATCGTAGAATACTTCCTGTCAACATCAATTGGTATATTACCACCTCCTCTACTCCTCATTTAATTCGCAATTGGTGTTTATTTTTTATGATTTTCGAATTTTAGGGTTTTCAATTTTGTGGATTTTGTTACCATGGAATATTCAACAAGCATATATACTGTTATGGTTCTTGATTTTGGAGTGTGTAGAAATATGTGTATTGAGAAAATATTTGTAATCAAATCTTTCTCATGGAAGCATAAATAAGACAGTGAATGAAAGGTGTTTGTGGAAATGTCACTAAGAATTTCTGAACATTTGCTCAAGAATTTTTGGACATTCGCTCGAGCTATGTGTCGAGCGAACGATATACTTTTAAAGTCGCTCGAACAACATGTCGAGTGAGTGTTGAGCAAGCTCTTTATCTGGGTTACCGCTCGAGCTTCATGTCGAGCGAGAGTTAAGCGAACTCTCGGCATGAATTCTGCTTGAGCGCTATGTCGAGCGCTTGTTGTGCGAACTCTCTGTATGAGTTTTGCTCGAGCCATATTGAGCTCACTTCAACCCATTTTCACTTTAACACACTTCAACATTTGTTATAATACAATTTGACAAAGGTTTTCACAAGAATTGGCCAATACACTCATTTTAACATTAACAAATACTACTAGAAATATTTATACGGGCTATAATATATGTTTAGGACTTATTTATTATGTCTATTTTTTTACATGAAGTTTTCGAGTTTAAGTAAGAACTTAAAACTCTAGAGTTCGCATAAAAATTTAAGTAGACTGTGATACATGTAGTGCATCATATACATATACATAACATGTTGTAATTTTTTTTTTTCTAATTTGTTTGCTTCTAATTTATTTTTCAGAGATATGGATGTTACACGTAGTGGGGACGCTCGTCCACAAAGGGAAGCCATAGTTCTTACACCTACAAGTACTTTCACCCCTAGACTCACATCTAGAGCAGCTACTTCATGTGCAAGTTGTCGTCATATTAGATGTAGAAAATGAAGATATGTTTAATGAGGAGGAGGAGATGCATATTGAGTACGATCAACCACCACGACCTACTAAAAAAGGTCGTGGACATGAGAACATTTCACCAAAATTCCTAATGATTGTGCGAACTTGCAGGCGAGATGCCACCACTGTGGGCAACTTTATGGATGTCATTTAAAGAAGCAAGCCACCTCTGTATTAATAGCACATCTTAATGGTTGCCAACGGTATAAGATACACAAGGGATTAGTGGTCACTAATCAAACCAAGCTCAGTTACAAAACTTCTATAGCCACTGATGGTACGCAGATTAAGAAACTGTCAATCTCTCAATACAGTGAGAAGATGTTGAAGGAATTACTTGCAGAGATGGTCATTTGTGATGAAATGCATTTTACCACAGTTGGAAAAAAAGACTTCTATTAGTTTGTCCACACTCTTTAGCCACGATTTCTCATGCCATCACGGTATATGGTGAAGCAAGATTGTTTGAAGAGGCATGTGAAGGAGAAGGCGCGATGAAGGAGATGTTTCTTACCACTAGCCAAATAGTGTCATTTATGACTGATACATGAACATCCATACAAAATGTCAGCTACATGTGTATCACATCACACTTTATTGACAGTTAGTGGATGTTGCAAAAGCGAATTATTGGCTTCAAACAAATTGTTGATCACAAGAGTTCATCTATTGGGACAGAGATTGATGTCTGTATAAAGGATTGGAGAATTAGAAAAGTGTCATGTGCCACAGTTGACAATGCCAGTGCCAATGACACTGCAATTGATTGGTTCAGAAGGAAAACTATATTAAAAGATGATATCATTCGTGAGCACGAGTTTATCCATATTCGATGTTGTGCTCATATTATCAACATTATAGTTGTTGTGTGGTTAAAAAAGGTTTATGATTCCATTACCAAAATCTGCAACCTTGTGAGATATGCGAGGGTTTCCCTCCAAATGCTTGGCAAGTTTAAGGCAATAACCAAACAACTTGAGATTGGATATTCTAATATGTTGTGCTTGGACGTTTCGGCTCGAGAGAACTCTACATACATGATGTTGGATGTGACACAAAAGTATCAAAAATCGTTCAAGCGATTGGAGGTTGAAGATGGGGGGCCTAAGGTATGCTTTGCTGGAGTCAGTATGAGGGAGAAGGGGATTTGATGCGCCGGACACAATTGATTGGGCCAATGTGAAGTATTTTGTTCAATTTTTGAAATTTTTTTATGACATAACTCTACGGATATCTGGATCCAAATATACAACTACTAACAATGTGGGATTGTTATTTGGTATGGCTATAAGGATGAAATCCAAATATGATAAATATTGTGAGAATATTGAGAAGATAAATATATTACTATTTGTAGCTGCGATCCTTGACCCTTGATATAAGTTGGTCATTATAGAATTTTGGATTAGGGGCGTCCTCAGTGGAAGAGAAGGCTGGAGAGTTTATTAGATAACTGAAAAATGATATTGATGACTTATATAGCCACTATAGCAACAATGGCCAATCTTCTACCGCAGGTGGTAGCTCCTCACACCCAACCAGCTCGACATCTTCTTTAGATGACACACATGCACAGAGTTCATCTGTTTTGGTACGGCGGTATCATCAAATCCGTACATCGAGGAATACTATGCAGTGTAAGTCTGAGGTTGAGCGATATTTTATGAAAGATGTCGAGATACCTAGTGATGCATTTCATTTATTAACTTAGCAGAAGGTTAATTCCACAAACTTTCTAGTCATTTCCCGAATAGTCCGAGATGTGCTAGCCATTTCTGTCACTATGGTTGCCTCTGAGTAAGTGTTTAGTACCGGAGGTCGCATGTTGGATACCTATTGAAGTTCATTGGCACCGTCAACTGTGGTGGCCCTCGTTTGCACACACTCACAGAACTGGTTAAGTAAAACGCCTATTGGATTAAATACCGTTGATGTTGAGAGCTAGAGGTTTGAATCAGGTAACTTTATATGCTTTTAAATGATTATTTAAATATTTTTAATGTTTAATATTTAACTTCTCATTTTATGATTTTATAGACTTAATTATGAACCCTAGCATAATTGCGGATGATTGAGACGGACACATCCGTGGGATGAAGAACCCCTTTTATTGGTGAGAAATGAATTATACTACTTATAGCCCTGTTTTACATTTGAATTAAATAACATTCTTATGGTTTACTACAGCGCAAAATCACTTGCTTTTCTCCACTCCATGAACATAGGATGAAAAGTGTATAGTTACTGACTGGCCCATGACCACAACAATGGTGTTTTTAGACTGAATCCCTGAAAGGGATGGGATTCTTAGAGGCTGAATGGTTGCCAGTGATGAATAATGAAAGATTAAAAATTATTGTCAAATTATAATTACTCACTTGTAGTTTTTGTTTTATTATGATACATTATTACATTGTATAATGTAAATTGGTTGAGGACTTTGATTGTTTAGTTAATGTTTGGTTGTAATTGTGCTGGTTGTTTGGGGGTTGCTTTGCATTTTTTATTTATATTGTGTTTGTCACTGTGCATTTACTTCTCTTTAGTTTTGTAAGGTATGTAATTTAATCATTATATTTAAATTTTTTAATTGATTTTTACAGCATTTTTTGGAAAACCACTAGGGTGTGTAGATATTTTTTTTTATAGTATTTCAAAAGTTCAAATATCATAATAGGCCTTAGGCCTTCGGAAGTGGCCCAGGGATTCGGAATTGGGCTTCAGGGTTTCCGAAGTGAGCCCAAAGATTCGGAATTGGGCCTTGGCCCAAGCACACTCCGGTCGAAGTCGGAGTACACGACTACCTTCGACTCCAGTCGGAGTCAGAGGATGGAGTTGGGCACTCTGACTCCGTCGAAGTCAAAGCCTACCCTTACCATTTACAACAAGATCAGAGAGATTACAATTTTGTTGAAAATTAATTGAAATATCAAACTTACCTATGTTTTGAATACGATTTTATCGATATTCAAGAGAAATGAGTTTCATCCTATTTCCATTTAAATAGAAAGTGCACTCCACCCATGCTAAAGTGATATGAATGTTAGGGCCTGTTTGGGTTTGCAGTAGAAGTCTTAAAAAGTGTTTAAATAACCTTAAAAGCTCTTTAATGAAAAAATTAGATTGTTTGAGTGTTACATATTAAAGCACTTTTAATATCAAATAAGCCAAAAATACATTTAAAGAAAAATATCATTTTGATACATTTCCTCTAATGAATGATTCTGTTGAAACATAGAGAATCACCATGATTAACGTTGTAAATGGATACAAGATGGTTTCAATTGTTCTTCTAGATGGTTCACTTCTTTAATTTGTCTAATTGCTTCCTTGTTTTGTGGTCCAGTTCCTTCTTTCGTGTACTTGGAATACAACTCAACCCTTTACGTGGATAAAAAATTATATTTTCAAGTTGATGTTTAAAATTTAAATTTTATAAATCAAATATTACCATTTAAATAATGTTGATAGTGTGTTCTATACATCTATTTGAAAATAAATTAACTCTATGCTCATACGTACAAAACGACCCAAAAACCTCGTTGACTTTTACAAAACTTTTCATCTCATCTAATCATTACAACTTTCTCAAATTTTCATACAAAATAAAACAAACAATTCAGTTATTTTAAATCATAAAATAAAAAATAATATTAAAAAAATATATTCTAATAATATTTTTTTCAACTTTTAACTTTTATCTCATCTCATCTCATCTCATCTCCGAAAACAAACGAGGCATTAGTTAGGAGAACAACTACACAAATTATTTTTTTAGGCGGACAAGTCACAAAATTAGTTTTATAAATTTGACATATATATATATATATATATTAATAAATTTTTGGGGCCTCCAGCCCAAAGGGTGATTCCAGGGCTTCCGCCCGCGTACATAGGGGTGAGCACCAATTTAGTCGAAGTCAAATTCTCCTAAATTCGATTCTGACTCCGATTTTATTGGAGTTCAAATCCAAACTCCGACTTGTGTTTTGAGTCGGAATTGGAGCAAAGTCGGATTTGGCTCTCAGTTTTGAGTTTTTTTTTTTTAGTTTCATATTTAGCCCATTTTAGAAAAGAATTTTTTATGACCTTTCAAATCTTAAATTTTCCAAAAATTTTAACACTAAAACTAAATCATTCACTGCTAATTTACTTCTATACTAATATCTAACTTATTTTTATACTAGACTTGTGCTATAGTGTCTAATTACATGTTATCACTATAGTATTACATATTATTTTTAGTGTCTAATTACATGTTATTATACTTTAGTAAATTAGTTTATGTGTTATTAATTCATTATACTAGACTTATTTAAATACTAGTATCTAATTTATTTCTATACTTAATTATGCTTGGTAGTAATACTATAATGCTTACATATACTAAACGATTATTATCCTATTTATATTATAGTATAAATATATTATTTTATAATAATTAGTTCATATTAGTATATTATTGAATTTAGCTATAGAAGTTCTAATTATATAAGTATATAACTATACTAGTATATATGATAAATATATAGATAAATAAATATATGAACAATGTCGACGTCGGATTCGGATTCGGATTCGGATTCGGATTCGGATTCGGATTCGGAGTTGAAGCATAAAGTCGGAGTCGGTCCAGCGACATCTCCGACTCCAACTCCGCCTTCAATTGAAAAATTAAAAAAAAAAATTGAATTCCGACTCTATTTTGTTGGAGCCAGATTCGGAGTTGGATTTTTGCTCAATCCTACTTGTACAGATGAAATAGTAGTGCTTAATTTGTTTTTTGCGTTCTTTTTTAAAAAAAATGGAAATAAAGTGGAGATCAGTTGCTACTTCGACCTCGATATGATTATTCTCGTCACGAAGCTTCAAGGCCGAGAGTCACACTAATAAAGGCATACTTGACTACATTCGCTCCAAGTTATAATCATGTGGAGGTATATTATACTTTATATATATATATATATATATATATATATATATATACTAATATAATAAGTGTGGATAGCCTTGAACAATGATTTTGTCGTCCACCGTGTAGCTGCCCCTTTTTTGTGTGTTTTCTCCTTTTTATCCATTTGTTTTAGTGTTTTTGTCTATTTAACTGGGGGTATTTTGGTATTTTGGGATATTTTAATCTTTTTATCTTTTCCTTTCCCGAGATATATACTTCGGTTTTAACTTAAAACCCTCTCTCTCTGTGTGTCTTTATTGTTCCATTTTTACTCTCTCTCTTTGCATTTTCCCTTTCTGAAAGCCCTATCTTCTCTCTTCTTTCTGCCTTTTTCCTTCCCGAAAGCGACGCTCTGTCTTCTCTCTCTGTCTCCATCTGAGTCGTCTTCTCACGGCTTCTCTCTTCTCCGAAAGCGACGCTCTCTCTCTCTAGCTTCTTTCTCTGGTTTGTTTTTTTTTTATTTTTTTTCCTTTTCGGTGCCGTTGGTTTGAGGATTTTACAACGATTTGCTAGGTTTTTTTTTTTTTTTGTGCCGTTTGTTTGGGGATTTTACATAATTTGCATCTTGGGTGCTGTTTGTTTGCGAGGAAATAAAGTTTTCTCTTTACATTTGCATGTTTTGGATTTTTGTATTTTTTTATTTTTTTACGAAAAAATTAACTTTTTTCTTCATATTTGCATGTTGCGGGCTTGCATGTTGTGGGTTTTTGTGAAAAAATATATTTTTTCATGGGTTTGTTAGGTTTTTGTTTTTTATGTTGTTTGCTGTTTATTTTTTCGTGTTTTTGGTTTCGTTGATGGCTTTTTTTTTTGTGATTTTGTTATTTACAGATTTTTTAAGAGATGAAGCTTTTTTGGTTGTTTGATTTTTTTCCTTCGGATTTGCATGTCGTGAGTTGTCTTGTGGGTTTGCATGTTGTTTGAGCTCAGTTTTTTTGCTTCTCATTTCATTTTTTTAAAAGATATAATTTTTTGGTTGTTTGATTTTTTTTTCTTTTTTTGTGTATTTGCATGTTGTGAGTTCTCTGTTTTGGATTTTCTCTCTTCAGGTTTGTTATTTGTAGCATTGGATTTGTCTTCGTTGATTTTTTTTTTTTTTCTGTGGATGTGCATGTTGTAAGTTATTTTTTTCTCTTCGTTGATGGTTTGTCTTCTATTTTTTTGGTTGTTTGATGACTTTTTTTTTTTTTTGTGGATTTGCATGTTGTGAGTTCTCTGAGTTTGGGTTTTCTCTCTTCGCGTTTGTTATTTGCAGCGTTGGATTTGTCTTTGTTGATTTTTTTTCCTTGTAGATTTACATGTTGAGTTATTTTCTATTCTTTGTTTTTGTTATTCAAATGTTTTTGAAAAAATATATATATATTTTTTTTTATGTTTGATGGGATTTTTTGCCTGTAGATTTGCATTTTGTGCATCAGAGGTTTTTTTTTTGTGGATTTAGATGGAAGTCAGTTTATGTTTGGTTATTTGCTTTCCTTTTGTATGTTATTTGCTTGCATGTTGTGGTTTTTGTGGCTTTTTCTGCACTGCATGTGTGTTATTAATTTTTTATTTGCTTTCCTTTTGTATATTATTTGCTTGCATGTTGTAATTTCTCTGGCTTTTTCGGCACTACATGTGCATTATTAATTTTCTGCACTACATGTAAATTTCTTGGGCTATTTAGTTTGAGGATTGTGTTTGTAAATTTTTTTCATTTCTGTATAAATCTTTAGTATTTTTTGTTATAATTTTATAACTGCATTTATAAAATTAATATATAGTATGGAACTGATTTTAATAAATAGATTTCCTATATATAAATTTTTTATATTATTTTTATTTTATTAAATTGTTGTCTTTTTCATTTGATGTTATGATAACTAACTGGTTTTGGCCTTTATTTCAGGTTGGTATGCCATTTTTTATAACCTTTTGTAATTTGTTTACATTATTTTATTATTTTTTATTGTGAATATATTCATTTTTTACCTGTAGATTTGTATGTTGTGCGTCGGAGGTTTTTTTTTATTGTGTAATTAGATGGAAGTCAGTTTATGTTTGGTTATTTGCTTTCTTTTTGTATGTTATTTGCTTGCATGTTGTGGTTTTTGTGACTTTTTCTGCACTGCATGTGTGTTATTGATTTTTTATTTGCTTTCCTTTTGTATGTTATTTGGTTGCATGTTTTGGTTTTTCTGGCTTTTTCTGCACTGCATGTGCGTTATTAATTTTCTGCACTACATGTAAATTTCTTGGGCTATTTAGTTTGAGGACTGTGTTTGTAAATTTTTTTCATTTCTGTATAAATCTTTAGTGATTTTTTGTTATAATTTTATAATTGCATTTATAAAATTAATATATAGTATGGAACTGATTTTAATAAATAGATTTCTTGTATATAACTATTTTATATTATTTTTGTTTTATTAAATTGTTGTCTTTTTCATTTGATGTTATGATGACTAACTGGTTTTGGCCTTCTGACTAACTGGTTTTGACCTTTATTTCAGGTCGGTATCCTCTTATTTACAACCTTTTGTAATTTGTTTGCATTATTTTATTATTTTTTATTGTGAATATATTCATTTTTTCCCTGTAGATTTGCATGTTGTGCGTCGGAAGTTTTTTTTGGTTGTATAGTTAGATGGAAGTCAGTTTATGTTTGGTTATTTGCTTTCCTTTTGTATGTTATTTGCTTGGATGTTGTGGTTTTTGTGATTTTTTCTGCATTGCATATGTTATTAATTTTTTATTTGCTTTATTTTTGTATGTTATTTGCTTGCATGTTGAGATTTTTCTGGCTTTTTCTGTACTGCATGTGCGTTATTAATTTTCTGCACTGCATGTAAATTTCTTGGGCTATTTAGTTTGAGGATTGTGTTAGTAAATTTTTTTCATTTCTTTATAAATCTTTAGTGATTTTTTGTTATAATTTTATAACTACATTTATAAAATTAATAAATAGTATGTAACTGATTTTAATAAATGGATTTCCTGTATATAACTTTTTTATATTATTTTTGTTTTATTAAATTGTTGTCTTTTTCATTTGATGTTATGATGACTAACTGCTTTTGGCCTTTATTTCAAATTGGTATCCCCTTTTTTACATCCTTTTGTATTTTGTTTGCATTATTTTATTATTTTTTATTGTGAATATATTCATTGTGTGACATTAACTTTTTGTTTATTTTTTTTAGAGGGTTTCTAACAATAGTATTCACATTGGAGTTTTACTTTAAGGTTTGCTTTTCTGAACTATTTCGTTATAATATGTGATTATTAATTTATCTATACTATATATAATAAGTGTGGATAACTATGAACATTGATTTTTGTCGTCCGTGTAGCTGCCCATTTTTGTGTGTTTTCTCCTTTTTATCCTTTTGTTTTCGCATTTTTGTCCGTTTAACTGGGGGTATTTTGGTCTTTCAAGGTAATTTGGTCTTTTTTCCTTTTCCCTTCGTGAGATACATGCCTTGATTTTAACTTAAAAGCGTCTCTCTCTCTCTCTGCCTTTATTCTTCGATTTTAACTCTCTCTCTGCCTTTTCCTTTCATGCATTTTTTAAGTTCGGTCTCATTTATTTTTTTATTCAATTGTTCATACTTTTTTTTTCCCCCTTTTTGAATTTATGCACTTGATTGTTTAGTTCTTTGAAGGAATTTTGGTTGTGTTGTGGATTTGGATATTATGGGTTTATGTGTTTAGTTTTTTGTTTCATGCATTTTTTAACTTCTTCATTTTTGGAGGATTTACAAAGGATGGGAATAACGCAACAGAAAAAGCCACTGTTGGATACTAACATGTACTATAAATATATTTTTCTGTAGTAACTATAGAAAATATAATTGTTAACTATGGACCAGAAAAGACATATTCTATATTTTTATTTGTTAATAAAAATACTTTATAAATTGTGATTCTATTGTTGGTTTTTGTTTCTTTTTGAATTTATGTACTTGATTGGTTTAATTCTTTGAAGGAATTTCTTTTCAACTTTGATTCATTTTGTTTTGCGGAGTTTGAGTTGTGTGAAGTTATTTCTTTCAGGTACAATGCAGTGTTGTGTTCTTCTGTTTATATAGGGATAGTTTGGTCTTTTTAGAGGGGCTATAGGTTTTGCTTTAATGGAACCCCATCGATATGGCAGGGTAATCCTCACTTGGATGGCCATATTGCAGTCTGTGGTATTTTCCGCAGAAGACAATTGGAGTTTGGGTGGGGTTTTGCAGCCATTCGATGCGAATGGTTCCTTGCAACTACAGAATACTTTTATTTAGCATTATTGTGATTTTGATTCTATTTGCCGTGTTGAATATTTGATTTGATTTCGTTTTTGTGGTAGTTTTTTTTTTTTTTATTGGATGGCATATTTTATGTTGCTTTAAAACTTGCATTTTTTTATTTTTTTTGTTATTTCCCGTTGTCGATTATGCACTTCGTTCTTTTGAAAAGAGATAAATGAATTTTTGTCCGGCCGTCCCATGTTTGTGGTGTTATTTATTTTATTTTATTTTTTTGTAGAAGTTTTGATGAAAGATATGATTTTTTGTTTTTACTTTAAAAGACTGATCTTTTATCATTTATTGGATAGTATTTGTTTGTTTGTGGAAAAAATATATGGATTTTTTTCGTTTGTTATACCATGAAAGATAATTCCACTTTGTTTTTTTAAGATTTAAAGTTTTTTTTTTTTAAAAGGCCGGTTTAAGTGAGTGTTTTTATGCATTTCACTTGTTGCAATCAACTGTGATGATAGCTTCATGTCTGAGATACGGGAATTTTTTTTGTAATAAGTATATTTGCTGGTATAAATCCATGTATATTTGGTTTGTTTGTGGAAGAAATACATGGGTTCTTTTCTTTTGCAATGTTGTGAAATATATGGTTTTGTTTCAAGCTTTAAAACTGATTTTTTTTTTTATATATGTAATATATATATTGAACAAATGTAGAATATATATATTTTGTTTATTTTTGTTTTATTAAATTGTTGTCTTTTTCATTTGATGTTATATATGATAACTAACTGGTTTTGGCCTTTCATTTTAGGTTGAAATGAACAGCAGTATATCAAGCTTCTTTTGCATATATTGTTTGTTTTCTTGCACATTTGATTTTTTTTTTTCCAATTAGGTTATAACTTTTTATTGTTATATGATTTATAAATTTGTAAGAAAATATAATTTTTTTTTATAATGCAATTATGCTATTTTTATCTCTATCTATATATATTTCATATATATATATATAAAATGACCATATATATTTTGTCCCCAGTGGGCAAACGTCCCTTGGACGTTTCTTCACTACTAGTATATATATATATATATATATATATATCGATTATTACTTTTAAGGAAAGTGTGGGCAGAGTCTTGAAACCAAAAGATGGAACTTTTATGGGCATTCAAGCATTTCAAGACCGAGATGGAGAAAGAAACCGAAAGGTGCATGAATGCGGGTGTTGGTAAAGAGCCTTGGGTGGCAGTTAACAACACGGCTTGTTTTCTTGTGAACAGGTCACATTCGGCGGCATTGAGAGTCAGAGAACCCATAAAAGTGAGATCGATAAAAATACGAACAGAATTATAGGTATTCCCTCAAGACTGAACTTTACGATTACCAAAACCACAGGTACTTAATTTGGTAAAAAGTGTATTTGTCTACTCTGGACTTAAACCATCCAAGAGTTCAAAACCAAACAAGAGACAGAATCTCAACATCTAGAGTTTTTGGGCAGTTAAAGAATGATAGAACTACTGCCAGGAACATGAAATGCAATAAAAAACCCTATCCGTAACCCCATCTAACATATAACATAACCCCCCGCAACCCTGTCATCTTTATATGTCTGCTGCAAGGAAGTTCCCAGATAGTGATACCTGCATAAAGAGACAAGTTGTATATAATGATGCTTGTTTCTCAATTATTGAGGGGGGGGGGGGGGG
Organism: Juglans cinerea; assembly: GCA_961763995.1. NCBI lineage: Eukaryota > Viridiplantae > Streptophyta > Magnoliopsida > Fagales > Juglandaceae > Juglans > Juglans cinerea. Next base: position 23,152,263 of record CAUIVZ010000012.1, on the reverse strand, counting down.
CGCTTATGAATTTCATGGAGTACCTTTTCGCCCAGTTTGAATGGCGGAAGACCCTTGTAAGGGCATGTACCGCACCGAAAAGCATCCCCCAGTCCACACTGCAGGTTGCAGAAAACTTTCAGAATATTGTAACATTTATGAAAGAAAAGTGATTGAGATATGTTCAAGCAGCAAGCAATTGAATGCATTACAAAGTAGATAACTTTGACATTTCTTTAGCTCCTAAGATCTACTGAGAGTAAATTTTGATCTTTGATCATCGTGTACTTTTATAGGACAACAATTACATAAGCAACACTACTTTAACCCTTAGCTCGGAAACACACTACCATAAGTCTATAACCATTTTTTTAATAAGTGAAAAACCAATAAAATCGACTACAAATAAAAAACAATTCCAATATGATCAGTATCTAAAATTTCACCTCTGATCATCATGGACTTTTAACATACCTAAAAGCAACACCACCATAACCTTTAATGACAGCATACGGCATACCAGCTACATGTATGGGTATGCCACTTCAATCATTCCAAAAAAGTTTAAAAAAAAAATCAACATATGCAGCCAAAAAAGTTACTCCATTAAGCAAATAATATTCATAAGAAACAATATAAGACATACACTGCCACAAGCTGATTGAGGATTATTGATCTGCTCCACAGTCGGTTCTATCTGTACTTTTTCCTCTACTTCAGCCCTCCCACACGTGCAGTTTTTGCAAGCTTTCCTCGTGCTTCCAACTTCACAATCATCAACTGCACAAGCATATTGTTGCATAATATATGAAAATAGAAAGTTCAGGGAAAAAAGAGAGGACAAGAAGCAGCAGGACTCCCAAAAATAAACAAGATAATTGTTTTAAGTGGTATTTGTCTTTTTTTTTTACATAACTCCCGGTTTTTATCTTACCCAGTGGTATTTGTGGTTTCTTCAAGTCTTCTTCACTTAATAGGCTATCTTCATCTATCAGGTCCAAATCATCATCGATCTGGACTTTAGGTGAACTTTGTGTGGCCTTCTTGATGGCAAATGAGGAACCAATCTTCCACGAAGGCTTCTTAGCCTTGACCTGGGCAAAGAGGACACCAAAATTCAACTGACTAGCAAAACAGGCATTGCAGACATAAACCTTCCTATTTTGGTTACTCTTCACGCCCAAAAAATCATAGCAAGCCTCTAAATCAAGGAGATAGCATGAGAAAGTACCATTGATTTTTCTTCAAGAAATTCTACTTCTAAGAACCCCACCAAAAGTAACTTGCGCTGAAGAGTAGAGGTTGTCTGCAAGAAAACTCTAGTGAGTCTCGCTGCAAAATAATTTCATGCAGTCATAAAACTCCAAAAAATTACCTTGTCTATTTCACCTGTCACAGACTGAGAAGTGCCATGAATTAAGATTGTGCCAGCAGGCTTCAACACTCTAGAGACTTCCTCAAACAACCGATCGCTGGGAAATTCGGCTGATCCACAGATACAAATAACATAATCTAGAGAGGAAGACTCCACAGGTAGCTCATCTATTGCAAGTCAAGACCAAAATTTGAAGACAGTCGTGAATAGAATATTTATATAAGAACATACGTAAGACAATATAATCAACAGAAAAGGGTTTTCTGCATGAAAAAGCTGCTAGAATACGAAAATCATGATTCTGCTTCATATAAGAGCTTGTCAAACCAAATATGAACAGTCATAATCCAACAAAAGATCACAAAGATTTTCCCATAACAAGAAACACAAAAAAAGGATGGGTAGTGCTACTATGCCGCCCAAGTTTGACCACTGGTTGTGCCCCTAGTGCAAATTGCACTTTTGTTTTTTGCTTTTTCTTTCAAATATTTTTTAAACATCTTTAAATATTTTGTTTTTTTTTTTTAAAAAAAAAAACAATACACTAATTGTTACTTCTTTAATCATTAAGTAAAAAAAATTAAAAAAATAAAATAGAATACATGAGCGCTCAAATTGAGGAGGCAAACTTAGGCGGGGGATAGTATCATTTTCCAAAAAGAACATAAATGATAACTGACATCCAACAATTTTTATACTTTGAGTTAAAATAGAGAAATATGTTGTGTACCGATGCTACAGACAAGTAACAGGCAACGAGGAAAAAAAACAATCACACGACACAAGGTTTATATGGTTTGACAACGTATCTATGTCCACGAAGCTGTAGAGGATTTTATTCAGAAAAAAGTAGGAACACTGTAGAACAATACAATATCTCTCCCTCACTCTCTCTCTCTCTCTCAAGGGTTGTCTCTCCTTGTTTCTGCCGTTCAACTCTACTCAAAATATCTCTAAAAATACATATATAACACATAGATATATATAGGCAAGTGGCGAAAACCTAGAAAAACCAATTTTGGGTTATTCGCTCGAGCAACTCTCTACCCGCTTTGCTCGAGCGACCTATCGCGTGATTGACAAGTAAACTTTCTATCTAGCATTTTCTTAACTCGCAAATCAGGCTCCACAAACGCAACAATCTCCCACTTGGAGACTGATTCAACCACAATCGTCAACCACTATCTCCAACACAAGCCCTTCACACTTTGCAGCTCACAACTCCTGTCTTTAAGCCAGAAGACCATCTAAAGTTGTGCATGAGTTCTATTCCTCAAGCGTAGTTCCCTCGGTTAACACATTTGCAGGGCAACTCACAACTCCCACTATACTAGGAATACCTGGTCTCGTATTGACCTTGGCACACATTAAAGAACCTGTAGCTAAGGCCTCCTTCTCTGATTTGGATAACTGATCCCACCACCTGTTGCCATCTTGTTTAGTCTTCAGTCAATGTGCCCATCTTCTATGCAGTACCTCCTTCCTTTGGAAGTCCAGTCAACTTCTTGGCAGTTGACTCCCACTTGCTCAAATCCCCATCTTGCAAGATTTTATCGTAATTTCACCTTCACCACCTTCAATCAAAAGGATATAGTTCAAAGTGAGTTAATACCACTGTAAAGGTCCGATCATCCTGGAAGCCCTGCGAGCAGCAATTATAGGTGTCGACAACTTTGGATCACCATACGCGCTCTCCCTGTCTCTCAAACCTCTGCTTTGTGGTCTTCGGAAATTTAACCAACCTTACAGATTTAGATTCATAAGGAACAACAAAACTGACCCCCATTTGCTTCCCCAACCTCACATTCATACGTGTCTTCCCCTTCTGATTCATGTGACAAAGCATGATGTGCTGCAACTCTATATTATTCTTAACTTCTATGACAGTAATCATATCACTTGGTCCAAATGTCATAAATAGAGTATATGTTCTCTGACCATGTGTGATATCCCATATGATAAGGATAATGATAGGTGGCATATGAGATCTCACATTGCTTGGGAATGAGAAATTCTTGCTCTTTATAATGTTCCAATAGGGCTCCAATTGTATCATTGACTAGTCCTTTTGGAGTATAAGTCATGTGATTTAGGTCTTCTATTGAGGCATTACAAATGATATCAGAGTCTATCCGAACCAAAAATATGGGACTTGAGCCGTACTAGCTAAAATGGACTAGCCCGATGAGGATGTCGGGAATTTAAGGGGAGAGATTGTGATACCTCATATGATAAGGATAAGGATAGATAGTGAATGAGATCTCACATTGCTTGAGAATAAGAAATTCTTGCTCTTTATAGTATTCCAATAGGCCTCCAATTGTATTATTGACTAATCCTTTTGGAGTATAGTCTAGGATGTAAATTGGGCCGATTTGGTGAAATTTTCAGTCCATCATTTTTCTTGGACCGAACATCCATAGGGACTGGACCAGACCGGTAGCTATCGATCCAGCCTAATTATTTCACTATTTCTTTCATCTTTTTTTTCAAATAAATTAATAAAAAATATTATTTAGATTACTAAATTAAAATTAAGTGAATTATTAATATAGATTATGTAACTAACTCATTAAAAAAAATATTATACTACAATTATATTTCTGATGTTGATAGTTACTACTTACTAATTTAGACTTTACTCTTTAGCATGCATAATTATTTTTTATAGGTATAGTATGCATAATTATTAATAATGTTATATATTTTATATATGGTTAATGAATATCAAATAATTTCATTGTACATATATTATTCATTCTTGCTTGCAACTTAGGTATTTAAAAAACAATTACCTAATTATTTTAATTAAGTGTAAATAGTAGAGTATGTATGAATGTATGATGTATTAACTATTTACATATAATGACAAATTATCACATGACTTATGATTTATTATTAATTGATAGCATATATAATTTTATATGGTCAATGATAATAAATTAGATGAAAATTACATCAACTTATATAATTACTATATAAAAATAACATTAAATTATTAAAAATATTTTTAAAATATATATATATAGGGTTCGGTCCAAAATTTGTAGACCCCAGGACTAGACCGAATTTCATCGGTCCACATATTTTGGGAATCGAGACCGACCAGTCCAAAATTCAGTCTGATCCGGTCCGGTCAGTTTTGCAAGTCCAAACCAAATTATTTACAACCCTAGTATAGATCATGTAGTTTGGGCCTTCCATTGGAGTATTACACCACAAGCCAAGATCATAGATCCTTTTGTGACCTTCCACGTACCTCCCGAAAAGACTACAGAATGATTGCTATCGTCAACCTGTCCCAAAGAGATAAGGTTTTCTTCAACTTGGGAGGATGTCTAACTTTTTGCAAAGTCCACAAATTCCTGTTTGAGAGTATGATGTGCACATCTCTCACTCTCACTATATCCAATATTTCTCCATCAGCCATGTGCATCTTACCAAAATTACTAACAACATAATTCTAGATGATTTCTCGGTGTGAAGTGGTATAGAACGAAACCCCTGAATCAAACATTCAATCGTCAACCAGACTGTGAACTACAAGAAATAGAGTATCCGTTATTTCCTCAATCATCACATTCACAGCATCATCCTCAGTCTTCTTAGGATTCTGGCGGTCTCTTTTGATGCGGCCCATCTTGTCAAAATTCCAGCAAGTGATTTGCTGCCCAGATCTTAACTTGCCCCTATCCCTATTTCTGGACTTTGACCTTTCATGACTACTGCCATAAGTGTCAATGTTCAGGGCAGAACCCGAACCCGAGATCTCTCCAGAATCTCTTCTTTGCACTTCCTCAGCAAGAATCAAATCTCGGATGTCTCCGTATTTCAACTTCATCTTACAAGCAATAATGCTCTCAATCATTGTCATGGCCTTCCCAACTATTTGACAATGACGCCAACATGATCAATGCCCGAGTCTCATCATCTCACTTAATTTCGACAGACGACAATTAGTTTGTGATATCGTTAAACTCATTTAGATGTTGGGCAACACACGTACTTTCTGCAATCTTGAGGTTGAACAATTTCTTCATCAGATGCACCTTGTTATTTGTCGACGGATTTTCATACATACCAAGCAAAGTTGCCATGTAATCCGCCATGGTCTTCTCCTTGATAACATTATAACCCCTTGGACCTGTCGATCTAATAACTTCCAATCATCATCCTCCATGTTATTCGACTTCTTTTCCAACAGAGAATGGAGCCTCTACCCGTAGAAATAATTATCGATCTGCATCCTCCAATACCTGAAGTCTGTGACATCAAACTTCTCGATTCCAACCTTCCTGAATCTTGATACCACTTGTCGTGAAATGATGCTATAGACAAGTAACATGCAACGAGAAAAAATAAACAATCACACAACACAAGGTTTTCATGGTTCGGCAACGAGCCTACGACTACGAAGCTGCAGAGGATTTTATTCAGAAAAAGGTAGGAACACTGTGGCACAATACAATGTCTCACCTTCTCTCTCTCTCTCTCTCTCTGTTGGAAAAGTCTTCTTGTAAGCGAGTTCGCATATCAAACCACGCATAAATGCTGACATGTAAGGCATCTGTTTAATGAAACGGTGTGAATTGAAGACGGAAATGATTTTTGTGAGACAGATGACTTTCTTCTTCTCTCAAAACTTTTATTCTTTTATTTTTCTTTTCAATAAAAAAAACCACATCGGCGTTGGTACTCGGTTTGGTGCGCCAAACCGCTTGTACCTAGCAAGGCTCCACCAGAAACCCTAGAAAAACAGGTTTTGGGCTATTTGCTCTAGCGACCTGTCGAGTAAGCCCCAAGCAAACTCTTTGCCTGAATTTTGCTCGAACGACCTATTGTGAGACTATCGAGTGAACTTTTTGTCTAGCGCTACACAAAAAACTTCAACTATAAAATCAAATTCTATCTTCAAAATCAGTCATGTACAATGCAGTATTGCATTCATGAGTTAAAGGCATATATTCTTCTTTGTGGATAAATAGAAGAGTCAGGAAATGTACTCAAAGAAGACGCTTGAGTGATAATTTGAGGATCACATTGTTCAACCCCCATAATTTTAAGCTCAGCAAATGCGGTATAAATAGCAGTGATTGACAGACGTACATCATCCGTAAATGCAAGCATACAACCTTGCATTGTGGTGTTATCCTGCAAAAGATGATTTCAGATGTAAAAAAACGTGAACAGCTGCTCAGTGGACTTTCAATCTTTATTCGCCAGTCAAATAACATAACGCATACTTCACGCAAGATTTTGAGGGAACAGCCTGATGCCTAACACATTCAGACCCCATAATAATGACCAAACAACAAAAAAAAAAAAAATCGATAGCCTAATACACCAACTGCCATGGATACACCTAAAAGTTTTGTCACAAAGCAGTCTAGAGCCTCGCGCACCAAGTGCTAAAATATTTTCTCTCAACGTGCTAATTCTAGAAAATCTTTATTCGTCAATACATTACGCAGGTTTAATCCATCCATCCACCGATTCCTAGACAAGGCTAGAATATTTAATATTTATTTTCATTTTAACTCTCTTGCTAAGGGCAACCAAAACTCGGTTTAGTGAAACCAACATAAGAAAACAAAAAGGTCACAGATGAAGAAGAAGAAGAAGACATCGAGAAATATAGCAATAAAATTAAAAGTTAAAGGCAATCAGAGAAATGCGTTTGGATCTGATAACAGTACGGAGAGAAGAAGAAATCAGAAGGAAAAGAAACGGAACTCACCATGCGATCACAAGTAGGAGCTAACGAAAGTTAGAAACCCTAAAGAAGTGAAAACCCTTTGGCTACTTCTCGATTCTTCTTAAAATTTCCGCGTGATTTTGCGTAGAGCTGTCAATAGCGAATCACAAAGCGGGGTGGTTGGGTGGAGAGAGTGCGGTGCGTTTGTTTCTCTTTTAAAATTGAAAAAGTATTGGCATCGGCCCACTGATTGAGACCATCCAAAACACATTATAATAAAATGATTAAGGCTTGTTTATTTTTAGAGATGAGATGAATGAGATAAGATTAAAATTAAAAAGTTGAATAAAATATTATTAGAATATATTTTTTAATATTATTTTTGTTTTGAGATTTGAAAAAATTGAATTATTTATTTTATTTTGTATTGGAAGTTAAGAAAGTTGTAATGATTAGATTAGATGAGATGAGATGTTTTCTGAAAACAAATGAGTCCACAACAAAATTCACTTCCCTCTTATTTCAAATTTCATTTTTACTTCTTCTCCCCACCACCCTTGTCGCCCAAGGCCTCCCGCCCCTCGTCCATCCTTAGGCATCGACTGTCGAGGTGACGGCGACTGTCGAGGTGGCGACAATCAGTCGGTAGTTCGGTGGTGCAAATTTGGCCATGAGGGAGTGATAAACGGTCCGATGTGGGCTGGGAAAGGAGGGTCTGGTCGAGGGGTGGACGTTCGGCGTGCTTGTGGGTGGCGACACGCATCTATAGGTGGTAGAATGTGAGCCACAATGTGGATGCGTGGGGTTGGGCTACGGGCGTGCATGCGGAGGAGCTACAGGCCTCGGGCTGGGGGAGGAGGACGGGCTCGGTGGTGGTGGTTGGTGGTTGCGGTGGGAAGCTGAATCGGCGGCGGCGGATCTGGGCTGCGACAGGGACACAGATGAAAAGAGAGAAACGGGAAGAAAAGGGGGAAACAGGTGAGAAGAGAGAAACGAGAAGGAGAGAAACGGGTTTTTAGAAATAAGAAAAAAATAATAATCGTAACACTTAAGGTGTGCTACGCATCAGCCGTGAACAATGACTGATCCGTAACATTACTCTAAAAAATTAGAATGTGGAGGAGGATTACATTAATTTGTGTTTGGTTAGAGCATTTCTAATGGATCCATCATTCTATCATTTAAAATATATCATTAAAATTTATTTTTTCTATTTTACATATTGACTTTTACAATATATCATACATTAGTTTATCTATTTTTTCATATCATTTAAATATTATACTTTTTAATCTTTTTATTTATTTCAAATATTTTCTCTAACTACCAATGATAGCATTATATCTTTTTATATTAGCAATATCTCCCCATATACAATGTTATATAATTATATTCTATTTTAAATTAATCTAAATTTATAAGCTAAATCAAAATATAAATTAATTCAAAAAATAAAAGAAGAGATTCTATAATGAAAATATTCTTCAAATATATTATGAGAATATTCATTCTCGATAATTATAAAAGAATATTCTTAAGAAAATTGAGTTAGTACTTAAAAAAATAAAAAAATAAAAGTCAAAATCCGGCAAATAACTTTTCTTTAATTTATGTCAAACCTCTTATACAAATTTATGAACATTGAAGCAATATGAACATTGAAGATGGGAGGATTAGACATGAAATCAGAAGGTTGACAGAGGCATGCAAAAGGAAAGAGAAATTAATTTAAAATGTTTACAATGTGAATAGAGTCCTCTACATCTAGCGGTTTCTTGTAGATGAATGTAAAAGTCTATTTAAAATAGAAGATCCAATAGAGGGCATTTTTTAGACCATTTCTTTATATTTTAAAAAAATGCATTATAGATGATCCATTGGGAGTGCTCTTAGTGAGATATTTTCAGGTATTATGTAAATAATAATAAAAAAGTAATATTAGAATATTGAATAATAGTAAAAAGTATGTGAAAAATAATAATAAAATAATAAATATTAGTGAGGTATTTAGGGTGATTGTCGCCGCCACGGGTAAAGGCCAAATCAGATGACGATGTCAGGCTCAATGCGTGGGTGTTGTGGGAGGTATTTGGGGCCAATATAGAATATTTCAAATATTTTTAGAATATCTTACTATTATTTATTAGTTTATTACTTTTACCTACTTTTCACTATTATTCACTATTATTTAATATTTTATCACTAATTTTTTATTACTATTCACAAAATATATGAGAATACCTCACAGTCCAAATATAACCAGGAGCGGAACTACTGAGGGGTTTGGGGGGCTTAGCCCCCCAAAATTTTCAAAAATTGATAAAAATTAAATTTTGAAACGTGTTTTTATAAAATAGACTATATTGAAAATTAGTATTTGGCCCCCAAAATTTTTTTTTTTGTAACTTGGCCCCCAAACCAGATTTTCTGGTTCCACCCCTAAACACAACTAAACCTAAATCAACAAAGACTACTTATTTGTAAAAGTCTAATGATAAATTTTGTAGATTTTTTTTTAAAATAATAGACTCTCTATTGAAAAGTGTAAAAAAATATTTTTAGTGGGATCCATTTTTACAAAAGACCTATGCATAAATTGTTTTTTTGAAACATATAACTAATATTATTCAATTAATAATAGATAGACATATAAAATAAATTTTACATTATTTATAATTGTTCAAATATATTTTTTGAGAATATTAAATACTTATAATTATTTTATATATCTATCTCTTCGTAACTCTAACCAGAGTATTTTTTTAATATTAGATAAACTGGAATTTTTATATTAATTATTATTTGAGCATGGAAGTTATCTGTTATCTAGTAAGATAAAATACTCAAAATTATCTAATAATTATTATTTAAGCATGAAATTCTAGAGATAAACGATATGCCCTCTCTTCATAATTCCATATCATATTTGAAAGGAGAGAAGTCTCTGCCCTCTCCACCCTTTATTTTTTTTCGTTCAACTCTCATTTTCATCGACTTTTTAAAGTTTAAACTCCATTTGATATCTTCCTCCTCTTGTCTCCATTTGATCTTCCTTCAAATTCTGAAAGTTACATGTATGGCCCCTCCATCCATCTTCATCAAACACACTTCTCATTATATTGGACCGTGACCTTACGATCGAACTTACCAATCCAACAATTTTTTTAATCTAAATACTTTCTACAACTGGAATAAATATAAACATATCATATCAACTCCACTTTATATTTAATGTAAGAATCTACAAATTATGTCTGTCTTTATCTGTTTTATGTCAACTCAATAAATTTAGAGAAAAATGGATAAAAAAAAAATTAGAGAAAATATATTTACAACTGTGAATTGTGCAATCGTCTCGTAATCGTTTTGAAAAAAGTGAATAAAACATGAGACCCACATGAAAAAATTAATTTTTTAATAATAGACTCCACTCTTTTTCAAAACGATTATACGGCGTTTACGCACTTTACGGTTGTATGTAAAATTACTCATAAATTTATCGTCTATCTATTTATTATTTTGTATCTTATGCCAATTTTGCTTATTCTAGAATTGTGAGCCAAGTGAAATAAAACATTTTTAGGCTTTAGTCAATTAACTCGTAAATGTGATTCTGAGAACTTTCTGTCTTCTCCTCTACTCATACTCGAAGCTTGGGAATCTTCTCATATATGCAAACTGTGACCTAGTCCCCTTTGATCTCAACAGAGAGGAAGATTTAGGGGAAGATATGATAAGGAAGATGATATGTAACTCCATTACCATTCAAAAGCTGCTACAGCTAATATGGAGGCCTGTAATTCCTAGTCTTTTCTTGCTTGGTATTGCAGAGAGGCCTGGGATGGTTTTTCCCTTCAGATGATGACGTTTTTGCTGTTAATGCACCGTATGACTCTTTGGTGAAGTCAATAGATGCCCTGAAATTATAAGCAAACATTAATTCTTATTGGGCCTTGGGTCTTATGATCCCCAAATGTTATGGGCATTGGGCACTAGGATTCAGGCTAGCCTGGTAAATTCAAATACATCGGAATTTTTGATAATTTTTATATTTAGGCCTCATTTGGACGATATGAAGTGATAACTTTGTAAATAATAGTAAAATAATTTATTAATAGTAATCAAATGATTTGAATTAAGATATATTTTTGGGTTTTAGGAAATGAGAGAGAAAAAGTTGAATAAAAATATTATAAAATTAAAATATTCTTAAAATATAATTTTTTAATTTTAATTTTATTTTAGAATTTGAAAAAGTTGAATTTTTTGTATTTTGTTTGGAAGTTTTGAGAAAGTTTTAATTATTAGATAATGATTAAATGAAAAAGTTAAAAATTTGAAATCGAAAAAGTGTTTTTATTTAAGTGATATTTAGATGTTAAAATAAAATGATGAGCCCTAAGACACTTTCTACAATTATGGGGAGAGAAATAGATACAATATGTATATCCATGATATCAAATGTTGGATTCGCATTGTCTATGAGCAATATTTAATGTAGTAAGATTCACAAACTGTATCTCTCTCTTTAAATCCAAATGGCATCATAATAGAGACTGCGTGATGCAGATACTTGAGTTTATAGGTTTTCTTATCTTGCTGAAGTAAAGACGATGACCGGTGCGGTGTAGTTTGAAGTTTATGGTAGGCACTCGACAAAGTGAAAGGTTGTGAGATCATGAGACCACCTCGCATAGTGACTCCAAAGGATTTCTTTCAATGGAGGCATTATCTTCGTCCTCCTGAAATCTAAAATTTATTCATTGAGTAATAGGTGAGGTCATGAGAGATATATAAAATCATCTATTATATTGAAATTTGCCTCCAAATAACTCATGAACATAAACATTATGCCAAACTACATAAATTTATATATCTTTTTTTATTTATTTTTATTTACTTATTTATTGTTTATCGTCATAAATAAACTTAAAAAAATATTACATCGATGTCCAAATAATTATCGTGGTTCGAAAATAGTTATTTTCTCCGACGATGGTGGGCTGTGGTGCGAAAAACACCATAGTAATCGTGGGCCTGTTATGAAATTTATGCATTAACATTGCGCAATTAAAACTAAGTAATCAGTGCTGAAGTAGCAAAAGTACGTGGGTTTGGACTACCTTTTGCTTTTGAGAAAAAGCGAGTTTCGAGTAGTAGTTGGGTAGTTTGGTTTCGCTTTCCAGGTCTTCTATTGTTTCTTCTTTTGATAGTTGACATGTCATAATTAAGCAATCAATGAATGCAATCTACGATCACCATCCCCAACTACGCCCAAATCTTCTTCTTCTTCTTTTTTTTTTCTTTTTTTTTTAATTATTTAATCTTGTTTTTAGGCGAAGCTGCGAACATGGCTACTTTGAAATTTGAATTGAATTGAATTGAAATCAAATCAGTTCAATTTAATTTTAATAAGAATAGATTTGAGATATAAAATAAAATATAAAATTCTCTTTTTATCTCATTTTATTTTATTCTCAAACATAATTTAAATATAAAATTTTTAAGTTAATCATTACAACTTTTTCAAATTAATTATTACAACTTTTTCAAAATTTTAAATAAAAAAATAAAATAAAATTTCAACCTTTTCAAATCCCAAATAAAAATAATATTATAAAACTATATTCTTATAATATTTTAATTTTATAATATTTTTTATTCAACTTTTTCTCTCTCATTTTTCAAAACTCAAAAAATATTAAACTCAAACTATCTCACTACACTACTATTTACTAACTATCTTATTACTATTCACAAAATTCTTGTCTCGTCTCACTTCCCAAACGAGTCCTTAAGTCTAACATCCAAACAATATCAACTCAAAAACTCTTTACACGCGAGACCCACGACCTTTTTCAATTTCGCATAAATATATCTAAATTCATCTTAACATTCAAACATATTTAAACTCATCTGAGGTAGGTCCTACAAAATTCATTCCACAATTTCAACTCACTATTATTCATAAAGAACTCAACTCATCTCAACTCAACTCAACATCCAAATAGGCCCGAGTCTGTTCCATACCGTTTTCTTATTTTTTTTTTTAAAGAATAATGATTTTGTACAAAACTTGTATAGACTCTTTATTAAAAAAGATTGTGGTGCAAAATAATTTATTTATTTTAGTACATTTTATTTTATTTTTATAAAGAATATGTACGAAATTTGTATACCTAAACTTGCAGTTATTATTACTCCTTTTTTAGATAACTATGACATTGACAGAGACATTTTACAAATTAAGAACACGAAAAGATAAAATATACTTGTGTGAAGCATTTTTTGCTATTTTTACAAATCTTTTAAATAAAATATTCTATGTTGTTTTTGTAAAAGAGACGAACCCATTAAAGATATATTTTGAGAAAATTTCTTAGACATTTGTTATTTTATTGTATTTGAATTTTGAAGTTTGTTTACTCAATTTTTGGTTTTTGGATTATTTCGAGGATCCATTAAAGTGGGAGGCATCAGATCATTTATCAGTAATCCGAGTAGTTGCAGGCATAGTCAATTATATACAGTCTTACATAATTAAACAAGTCACGCTTATTTTCCATGTTCTTATCAAACGAAGGGACTGAATTTTCTGCTTTAACGTAGGCCATCTAATCCCCTTCTAGATAGATATATCTCAACAAACAAATTAGGAAAAGCCACCGAAGCCAGTAAAGATAAGAGAGAGAAAAACGTGCAAACGAAAGATCGAGGACATGAGTTTGGGACGCCCATTTCAGAAAAAAGCAGGTAAAGACTCTCTGCAGCATGACCCTACAGACCGACCACTTCGTACTACTACAAACATTTTCCTCTGCCCTTTCTCTGTCAACTTTGATTCCAGAAGATGGTAGTTGTAGACCAGCAGTAAGGAAGATTAAAGACTGATGGCAGACTACTACTGGTCGTAATGGCCGGTGCATTTCCTTTTTTCACGAACACAATTGTACTCGTGCACAAGTTGTTGGATAAAGACTTGTATTCAGGGTCTGCATTACAAATTCTAAGGTTGCTACGTTGAATTGAGTTAAGATGTGTTGATTTTTTTTTATGAGTAATAATAGTTAATAAGATAGTGGAATGAGTTTTGTAAGGTCTACTTATGATGAGTTTTGATGTGTTTAGATTTTAAAATGAGTTTAAATGTATTATGAGAAGTTAAAAAATATTGTAGATTCTGCATGTAAAGAGATATTGAATTGAAAAAAATTATGAATTTTGCGTGTAGAGAGATCTTGAGCTGAAAAAGATAATGAATTCCACGTGTAAAGAAATTTTGAGCTGAAAAAAGTTGAAGAACTAGAGACTTTGCTCGACTCCATGGATAAGATGCATGGTCGATCAAGGTTTACAAAGAGATCTCACTATACAACTCATGAGATATTGTTCGGTTAAATAAGAGCTATGTTTTATTGTTCGTTGCATATATCCTAGTCATTGCATATAAGTAAGATATATACATAATGAGTAATACTAGATACAAAATATACCGTCATAGATACATGCACAATCAAGCAAGGTTTCATTAGGTACCTCGCAAGAAATCTTGTGTCATGCGTGTTCGTGTGGTGCAAAATTTTTAAAATTCATGAAAATGGAATTTTTATTTAAGTTTTGACAGAACTTGACTTTAACAGGTTTTGTCCACCAGTTAGCTACAAAAAATAAAAAATAAAAATATAAGAGTCATCATGATGATCACCAAATGACCATGACCCTGCAACAATAACTATTATTAAACAATGGTATTCTATATTAAAGTCCCAAATTAATTAATTAATTAATTAATCACATTGACAATAAATGTATTAAAAAAAACACGAAAAACTTATTTAAAGCTCTGCTAGACATATATAAACCGCACCTGATGCGACTTCCGAATGCCCCTAAAGGGTTCTCTATGGCCAATTAAATTTGATGCCAACAGCTATAAGTTGGAAGTAGCTTTCAGGCAACAGCTTCGTATTAACCTAGGTAGTGTACATTTGTGCAAACAAAAATAATTTATATAAGTTTTAAATAGACAAGTTTGCATAGGTAAAAAAGTAGATCACCACACTTTAAAAAAGTGTAAAATACTATTCTTTATTAATAGTGAGATTTACTTTTTTACAAAAGACTTGTACGAGATTTGTCTATTTAAAACTTGTACATAACATTATTTGTATATTGTAATTTCTTTATATTATAAAAGAAATCTAATATATTACATTAAATTATGTTAGTATGTAAATTTTCTTACATAAAATTTGTATATAGAGTATATCTATTTATTTTAAGTACACGTTTATCTATTTTAACATCTTTCATACCTTTATAAACATCTTACCACTTATATAAATAAGGATGATTAATTAATTATTGATGTGACAGTCTTCTATAGTTCACATGATGCATGCATGCCCGTGCCTAAAAACAAGTATATATATATATATATATATATATATATATATATATATATATATATATATGTGAGAGAGCAAGTTTACCAACCTTCTCTCGAACAAGACTATTTTTTTTTTGTTGAAATATTGTCAAAATCGATATAAGAAAAAAAGACCCATTTGCTTTTATGCATAGTGGATCAAAAGGATACAATGTTCCCTAAAATGCATAAACAAAGAGTAGGGGTCGTATTGAAAAGTTAGGCTCAAATGTGGGTGTGAAAAGCAGTGGTACCAGTAATTCATGATACTCTTAACTTAGCATAATGGTGACTTGTGAGGGGGACTTTTATCAGTGTCTCAAAGACAGACTAACCTATCAAACTCAATCCATGTGTGCTCTCTTTGGCTCTATAAGATAAATCAAGGAAAATTGCTTGAAATGGGAACTTAAAGGCGTATTTCTTGCATGCACTTATTTTGTAATGTCGCCATCTTTGAAGGACCACATTACTTGGTCATTTACAAATCACCAAAGATTGCAATCTTGCTAGCTAGTGCATGAAAATCTATGCTTTTGTAACCCATTGTGGTCGCTAAGGATTTGTTTGAGTTTTTTTACCGAATTCTAGAGTCCAGAGTGAGAGAGATGGATACATGAAATGCGTTCCAGAACATCTACAATTGTTCGAATAAATTTCTTAGGTACCATTAAACGCTCAATAATTGATATCATGAAATTTATTTTATATGTCTATCTTCTTTAATTCCACTCTAGATTCTAGAGTTTGGTCAATAACTCTAGAGAATTTCTTTCAATTTAATGCGGGTTTAGTATAAAATAGAACCAAGATAATTATCTATCTTATATTTCTCTATTTTTGTTTTTGGGTGGGGTTAATTAATTGACACAAACATTCAATACAGTTAATATTAAAATCTTGGAAAATCGGGGTCATTATCAATAGCAATTTGAGGATGATTAAGATGTCCACTATCGATGCAAGTTGTGTATGTAGGGCTAAATGTACGTAGTTTAATGCCCATAAGGAAAGAAAAAAACAAAGAAGAATCACAGACTAAAAAGAAGAAGAAATTGACAATATCATTTTATAATGTTTATATATTTAATCTCCCTTGGTAATTTATGACTGAGGACTATATATATGTACACCTCACATGAACACACTTTACTTAAGTTGAAAGGGAAGGAAGAATATGCAATAGATTAAAAAGTTGGGTCCTCTAATTCCCCCCTCGATCTCAATAAAAAACCACATAAAATGTTAACATTAGCCAATAAACTTATAATTTCATCCTCTATTTTCTTCCAAAAGCCAGAACTTAATCTATCATTTTCGAATATTTCACGTTTTATATTTTTGGACGCCCTTTTGATTTAAGCATATTTTTTATGTTTTATTTTTTTATTTTTAATAAATCAGGTGGCACTATATGATGGTGCTACGTCAAAAGAGTTATTTGAACGGTAAATTTCAGATGACTCAGTAGCAATTTTCATATATTTATGACTTTCATTGTTGTCTAAGCTATCGCATATAAATATGATCGGACCGTCTCTAATTTAACTTGTGTTGTAGAGTAACCAACCTAAAATGAGAAAAAATAGAAGAAATTATACTTCACCAACAGACCCAATGGATCGATAAGTCAATTAACCAACATTAATTAAATTTCAAATTTGGTTTATATTGAACCATCAGTTGAAGAAAGTATCAGTTTTTGGGAATTTGGAACGACAAAATGCTCTTATGTTTATAGAGTTGTGGCGTACACTATATCGTATTATTATAGTGAGATAAAAGAAAGTCGATAACGTGACAATCCTATTCCTACGTAACTTTTTATTTTATTAATATGCATCCGCTTACCTTTTGTGAAAATTAGAGGTGTAAATCCGTTCGGTCCGGTCCGGGAGGTAAACCGTCCATAATTTTTTCCGAAGGTCCGTTTGGTCTGGTTTATTTATTTTTAAATAAATTAATTAAATTTTTTTTATTTAAAATATTAAATTAAAATTAAATGAATTATTAATGTGGATTATGTAACTAACTCAATAAAAAATTATTTGATATGATCAATGATAATTAATTGATATTATACATTAGTTAATTGATAGAATATTAATTTGTTAATAACATATTTAGAATTTTATATTTTTAATGGTAATAGGTTATATGAAAATTACATAATTAATTATACAATTATTATATAAATAATATATATAAAATATATATATATTTTTTAAATTCAGTCGGTCTGGTCTGGTTCGGTCTAGGGTGGAAAATTCCTGGATCGGGACCGAACCGAAAGTCTCGATCCTCTATTTCAGAGATTGAGACCGATCGATTTTGGTCCCAAATCAGCTTGATCCGGTTGGTTTATTCGGTCTGAACCGACCAACTTTCACCCCCTTCTGAAAACCAAGTAACTGATGAAATTTAAATTAATCGGATTAGAATTTATTCCTACATAACTACACGAAGCTTAAGCATAGGATGAAAAATTAAAGTCTTATAATATTTATTAATATTCATATTTATTTTTCTAGGTTTCGGATAAAAAACAATAAAGTATGATGCATTTTAACACCTTTTTGGGAAACATGCAAGACACGTACGAGGAAAAAGATTGGCTCGTGTGACTGGCAATTATGACTGGGACCAGGACCCAAGGACAGTTTTATCATGACAAGTTGCCAAGTACTAATTTCAGTTGTTAAAGATTCCTTGTTTTTTATTTGACTTTGCCAAGGAGTGGAGCCTAGCTAGTAGTAAATGTTTGAAAAATAAATTACCATAAATTTTGAAAATATTAATTCATATTGTAGATTATAATCTTTTAATTTCTGTCCAAATTCTATGATTACAAAATAATAGACACGATGGGTAGGCACTACATCAATAGATTTCTACGCACAAAACATCATTAAATATTACTAGAAAAATGATATATACAAATCTCAAATATACTAATATAGCGTAAAGATTTAAAAAAAAAAATAGATCTCACCATAAAAAAGTGTGAAAAACTCTCATTTTCTTGACCAAATCTATATTTTTATAAAAGATTTGTATATTTAGAAATTGTACTTAGTATTACTCTATATAAACTGGATAATTTTTTTTTATAATTTTATATCCTAAAGTTCAAACAGAAATGCTAATGTATGAATACGTAAATCATATGAAAAAGGTTGCTTTTTTTTATTATTATTTTATGAAAATTGACACATTATATTTTTAAAGAATAGAAACAGAAACTTATTATTTGAGAAGATTTCAAAATATACTTTTCCCATTAATCAATTTACTTGGGATTTCTTTTCATGCCTATGGCTGGAACTGGAAGAAGTTAAGAACAAGATGCAGGAATCTTACGAAAGGACGATATCACCCTTCATCCAGTTCCATTATACCACCTCCATCCCTTAGATTCCTTTGTGACGTTCAGGTGTCATTTGTCAGAGAAAAACAGAACGTTCTATCAATGGCTAATCCGGTGGTGGCGGTGAAAGAGAGGGAACGTACAAAAAAAAGTAAGAGGGACATAGTTGGAATTTACTGAGATTGTACTATTGTAGTACAGATGAAGGGATGATTTGTATAAGAGAAAAGATACAACCGTAAATTGTGTAATCGTCGCGCAATCGCTTTGAAAAAAATGAATAAAACATGGGACCCATATGAAAAAAATTAATTTTTTAATAGTGGACCCTATCAAAGCGATTACGCGGCGGTTAATTCACAATTGTATATAGAATTACTGTTTATATAATAGTATATCCGTATAAGATATAGAAATTAAAAATTAAATAAAATATTATTTTTATTTTAAATTTTAAAAAATTTTAATAATTAAATAAACCAGTTAACTTATTATCCAAACAATGCCAAAATAACTTTGTGCTGGTGTTCTGCTCTCCAGCTAGTCTTGGACCGTTACTGAAATTACGTCTCCACCCTCACATGCCTTGGAGGAGGTTCAATGCAAAAAATTAATTTATTTTCTTGCACCCATTTTTCTCTCCTTTTTTTAATTCTATAAATGGAAAACACTATTTCCACATAAAAAACTTACCGAAATTTTTTACCGAAACTTTTTTTTATTTTTTTATTGTATTTTTTTTTTACTTAATCATTAAGTAAGTGTTTTTAAATGAATATATGACTTTTTTTATTTTTAAAAAATATTTAAATAGTTTAAAAAAATAGTGAAAGAAAAGATAAAAAAAATAAAAAAAAGAGTTTGTGTGTTCGGTAAAGGATTTCTGTAGAAATCCTCTGTGGACGTAGCAACGCCCTTCTATAAATTGCCTCCTCAACACCCTCAATCACCTCTTCCCCCCTCTCTTTATCTCCTCTCCTCTCCTCTCCCCTCTCCCTCTGTTGTTAGATTTCAGGCTTTCCAGTTCTTCCAGTTTCCTCTTGTAAGCTCTGAGGTTCTGTTGTTTGGGTCGAGGAATTCTGCCTCTTTTGCTCTGTTCTCGTTCTTTTTCTTTTTTCTTTCTTTTCTCTTCCTGTAACCCCCTCGTGGGTTTTCATCTTTTCCAGGTTTGGATTTCGGCGCTTTTGCTGCCAAATTTTGGGTTTTGCTCTTGTAAAACCTCCCATTCCTGACGGCCAAAGGGTCGTACTTTTTGCCGAGATCTGCCAAACAAACTCTGTCCCTCATTTTGAATTTTGATGCTGAATATAGTGTTCTTAATGTTTGAGATTCATGTCTCCAGTTCTCAGTGAAATCCTCCGTTCCGGGTTTATGATCAATTCCTCACTCAGACGCCGGACCCACTTAGTTCAATCTTTCTCCGTCGTGTTCCTCTACTGGTTCTATGTTTTTTCATAAATCATCTTTCATCCCTGCCTGAGTTAATATATAACTACGTATTTCCTAATATACATATCATATATATTATATGATCGTATGAATTAGCTAGATATTATCACTATTTTTGTTATCTGAATCCTGGGTTTTTAAGTCCCTAAGTTTTCTTGAGTTTTAAAACGAAAGGAAAAAAAAAAAAAAAAAACAGAGGAACAGTTTGATGGCTTCCACCAGTGGAAACTCCTCAGCGTCTGCGCCAACCCAGAACTCTGGATCTGAAGGGGACGTGCAGCTTTTGATGGACCAGAGAAAAAGGAAAAGAATGCAATCGAATCGGGAATCTGCGAGGCGGTCTCGGATGAAAAAACAGAAGCAGTTGGATGATCTGACAGGCCAAGTGGCACAGCTCAGTAAAGACAACAACCAAATCCTCACAAGCATCACCATCACCACCCAGCTCTACATAAATATCGAGGCCCAGAATTCAATCCTGAGGGCTCAGGTGGTGGAGCTGAGCCAAAGACTAGATTCTCTGAATGAGATCCTTAATTTCATCAACACCAGCGGCAGCGTGTACGAGCCAGATCAGACCCTTCACGCAAGCCTTGATAACAGCTTCATGAACCCCATGAACTTGCTCCATCTCAACCAATCCATCAGGGCTGCTTCTGCAGACATGTTTCAATACGAATATTAATCAGGACCTAAAAATGGTTGAAAAATTGATCAATCTATGGTTGGTTGTCTTGTACTAATCTTTTCTGGGGGTGGTTGTTCATGTTCTGTTGGTCTTAATGAGTGGAGAGGGAAAAAGAGTGTGCTGTTGTACTGTTCTAAAAGAACAGTAAAAAGAGTAAAAAGAAAGAGTCGAGTAAGCAGCAGCTATCTTCTTTATAAAGCTCCTAGGAGTAGGGACTGACTTTGAGAGAATGGTGATGGTCCAGAAAGGAGAGGCCGAGGGGACCTGGAAGTTGGGTTCTTGCTTTGTCATTGGGTCAAATATAAATATGGTGTTAAGGGCTTTTAATGTATGTTGTCTCTCTGGTTATATTAATATTAGTATTAATCTTCATGACTTGTGTACCAATTTTCTTGATTCTGTCTCTCTCTCCTCTCTATTGTATTAATGTTGATATAATGTTGACCGAGTAATATATACAATCATGGATTTTAAAATTACTGTACATTTATTTAGAAAAAGAATAAAATTTATTATTAAAAAATTAATTTTTTCGTGTAAATCTTATTTTTACTCATTTTTTTAAAGGAATACGCGGCGTTTACATAATCTATAGATGCAAATACTATTTCTCATGTTGACCACTCCTTTTTTTTTAATTCTTTAATTTTTATTTAACAAGTTGTTCATTAATAAAAACCAATTAGATAACTCCTTTTTATTCATGAACAATTAAAAGTGAAAAAAAAATATTAGAAAAAGAAACCAAGAAAAATAAAAATAAATAGAGTGATCAAATGGTTGGCTGAATAGCACAGTCCATATAATATCGAGGTTAAGATCTCATTGCCCATTTTTTTTCTTAAATATGCTTTGGAATTCATTCCTTGTTTTCTCTGCTTTGGTGGTAATAGGATCTCTGATTTTGTAATTCTATATTTAATAAGAGTGGTGCTACTCTGCCGCTTGTTTATGTCCACTCTGTATGTCGTCTAGTGTAAATTGCACTTCTTTTTTTTAAATATTTTTTAAACATATTTAAACATTTTTAAAAAAATAAAAAATACTAATACATTAATAGTCACTTCTTTAACCATTAAGAAAAAAAATTAAATATATGAGCGGTCAAAATGAAAGGATAAAATGATGAGGTATACTAGTATTATTCTATTTAATAATTGGCCATTCTAAGGTACTTCAAATGAGAATAGAATAGGATACTTTTCCTTCCATTCTTTTTATATTCGAATTTTGCTTGAGTTAAGCTTTCAACTTACTTTTAAAACAACAAAAATCAATGTTTTTAACAGGTATTCAATGGCCATAAAGCTCTTTATGTTGCACCCTGTCATTATCTTTTCTTGTATCTATGGAGGATGTGCTCTGGGTAAGCAAATATGGAGGATATTATTATCTGGCCAAACTTTTGTTTAAAAAAAAAAAAAATCATCCAGAATATGTTTTCGGTGGTGCTTACTGGTTGAGAATTACAAGAAAGAAAGAGCATCAACTGCTTTTGAATTAATATTGGGTGAGCCTTGTTGCAGTCAAGCTCCCTTGTGCATCAGTAATTGTGGATAGTATGCTCAGAAAAAAAGAAGAGAAAAAAAAAGGGTATGCCTATTGGCACAACTACTTCATATCCACAGCCAAACAATCTCCATCAAATTCATTGCTGCTAAATAAAGACACCCACCATTATCTTTATCATGATAAGTTAAACAATAATATCATCCAAGTAAGACAAATTTTCAGAGAGAAAACTATGAATTATAAGCTATCCCATCCGTCCCTTATTCCCCATCTTTTGGTTGTTGACATGTTATAGATGCCCCACGAAATAATGCTACATACAGTTGTGGCGTGCGTAAGAGTTGTACAGTCGTTTTGAAAAATAGTAGGATTTACTATTAAAAAATTAATTTCTTTTCATACGAATCTTGTATTTATTTATTTTTTTTAAAGTGATTGCACGGCGCTTGCACACTCACGACTACAACTATCATTTTTCCATTAATATGTGTCAAGCTTGTGTGTGCAATAAAGTATATATACTCCCTATATATAACATCTAGAGTGTGTGTTACAACCTTTAGGTTGATTAAGAAAACAAAAAATGAACATACCGTTCCGCTTTGTCGGTGTTTCTTTTTTAAATGTGTTATAATTATAAGTAGATTTTATAAAAATAAATTTATAAATTTTATTTTACAATAAAAATAATTTTATAATCTAACGCTCCACTTCAAGTTACGTTAATTTATAAATTTATTTTTATAAAATTCTTTCATGATTAAAGGCTTAAAGCGTCTCTCTTTTTTATCTGTATTAGCAACTCTTGATCCGCAATTAAGGTAGGCTTACTTCTGCATTCATTTTATATTTTACTATAAACAAAGAATAAATGCAATCTAAAGTAATTGTAAACTACCTATTAAAATAAGAGAAAGGTAAAAGCCACGGAAAAAGGGAGGCTCGTGGTTTGCTGTTAAAACACAATGCGTGGGTGAGGCACTATCAACCAATCAAGATTAAGCTTTCGTTGGATGATAAGTTGTGATAAGATGAATTGAAATAAAAATTAAAAATTAAATTAAATATTGATATAATATTATTTTTTTAATATTATTATTGTTTTAGGACTTGAAAAAGTTGAATTGTTTATTATATTTTATGTAAAAATTTGAATAAGTTATAATTATGAGATGAATTAAAATTAAATACTTTTACTATCCAAACGAGACTAATATTTGTTTGTTCATTTTCTTTGGCATAGTGTGTCGCTGTTATGAGTTAATTTGAACTCTATTTTTTTAAAGAGTAATTCTATATACAACCGCTTTTGTTATCAAACTCAATACTCGCTTTAGTTATAGAGTAATTTTATATACAATCATAAATTATGCAACCGCCGCGTAATCGCTTTGAAAAAAATGAATAAAACATGAGACCCACATGAAAAAAAATTAATTTTTTAATAGTGGACCCTACTATTTTTCAAAACGATTACGCAGTGTTTACGTACTTCACGGATGTATATAAAATTACTCTATATATATATAGATTTAATAAATTACGTAGCACCAAATGATGATGTTACGAGACAAAATGATCAGTATAACTGAATAGTAGCAATTCTCAAACTAAAATAAGCCAAAACATGAAATTTATCTTGTACAATTTATCATGTACAATTTTTTAAAAGATAATTTGCTATATCTATATGTAAATTTTATAATAATAAACTTGTAAAATAACGTGATTTGATACGATGTTATATTTATTTTATAATAAAAAAATGTTTTATAATCTAACGTATCACTATATCAAGTTATATAAATTTATAAATTTATTTTTATAAAATTATTACGTAGATGAACTATTTCTATTTTTAAAAATAATGTCAAGTGCATGACAAGAGGAGGGAAGGCAAATCAAGTAACCAAAACCAATAATAACATTAAAAAAAAAATTCAAGAAAGTGGGTAAATTTAGGTAGACAATATATATATTATTCTTCGTTTTTCTAACCAAGAGGATACCAACAAGGGGGAAACGAAGGATGAGGAAATAATTTGTCATGCCTTTCTATGTATGGAAATTGGGTTGCATGTTAGGGAAAGTAATAGAGAAAGAGTGGCAATTTAAACGAGGAGATGATGAAACCATGTGGCCTACCATTAATGAAAAGGAAAGCATTAATTACTAAAGGAAAATGATGCTATTTTTAAAGGATAACTACTGCATATATATATATATATATATATAAATAGATTATATAAAAGTAAATTTATAAACTGATATAATTTATGTGATCCGTTAGATTTACTTTACACTAAAAGTAATTTTACAATTTGATTCACTGTATTAAGTTATATCAATTTATGAATTTACTTTTGTGTAATTCCTTTGTGATTAAAGTATTTTTCTTTTTAAAAACTCAGTCTTTTGAGTTTAGTTGTCAGTCACTACTAGCCAGTGGTTTAGGAAAAAAAAAAAAATTAAAATGCCTCAATGTTATGCTTAAAGGTCGTGGGAAATGATATATATAATATTAGCAAGACAGCCAGTTTGGGTCATTGTCGGTGTGTAATATAAATCAAAAATTATAAATTCAGTATGGTCGGTCACTTTTAGATGCTAATTAAGATTCCTTTCTAATTTTTTAATCCAATGGTTTAAGCCAATATATATATATATATATATAAAGACACAACATTAAATATTTATGTAAGATCTACTCTGTCTGAAAATCTTACAAGAATAATATTAAATATAACAAGACTACATTTGAATGCATGATGCTTCACTCCAATTCGAGTGTAAAACATAAGGTATTTTGATGGTAGAGTGGTTAAGAAAAATTAAATTGACCAACAAAACAATCCAAACGTCTCATATTTTATACTAGACGTTTATATAGTAAAATGATATTAGATGAGATGAAATGAGATTGTTTTAATCGAGTTGAATAAAATATTGTTAGAATATTATTTTTTAATATTATTATTGTTTTGCGATTTGAAAAAGTTAAATTGTTTATTATATTTTGTGTAAAAATTTAAAAAAATTGTAATGATGAGATGAAATGAGATCATTTCTCTATCCAAACAAATCCTAAATGAATCATCTTTGTTTTCATGTGCAACGTCCATTTTCATCCATAGATTATTACAATCGTTCGAGAATTTTGATTAAGGAATTAGCCAATTTAACTCGTTGTACATAAAATTTAGCTAAGCATTACAAATTTAGAATTAAGATCCATAGAACTCATACTACGACTTTTATGACTCATATTGGCACAATAAGATCTCCACCATTGGTTTCAAATCAATCAATCATCCGACATCAAATAAATTTTACATAATAGAATACTAAATTTTATAATGTAGCTTAGGTGTCCAATAATCTCATGGTTTAACAGCTATAACAAGTCATACATCTTTTCTCAATGTTAAGATGACGTAATTTTCTCAATTTTGTTTTTTTTATTTTTATTTTTGGCATTTATACGATTTTGTACTATTTTCTTTACGCCTGTTTATTTAAGAGAAATGATACTTACAATCGTGAGTGTACAAGTACCGTACAGTCATTTTAAAAAAAATGAATAAATATGGGACCCACATGAAAAGAAATTAATTTTTTAATAGTGGACTCCACTCTTTTTCAAAATGACTGCACGACATTTGCGCATTCTACGACTGTATGTAGCATTACTCTTTATTTAAACAACATAAGAAACCAAAAACTGTAATTTTTTATTTTTATTTTTTTTAGCTGAATAAAAAGCACGACAAATTATAAATTAAGTTGCACGCTTTTGAAAGTGGCGCGCAGCACGTGGAGCAACCAGGATGACGAGAAACAAAAAACATTAGCAGATGAGTTGAGTTCTTTATAAATAATAGTTAATTGAGATGATTAAATGAGTTTTGTAAGACTCACCTAAGATGAGTTTAGATGTATTTATGAAAAGTTGAAAAAGATTGTGAATCCTATATGTAAAGAGGTGTTGAGTTGAAAAAAGTTATGGATCCCACATGTAAAGAAGTTTTGAGTTGAAATGAGTTTAGTGATTTGAGAGTTGATTGTTTGGATATTAGACTCAATTTAAAATTAGACTGAATTGACTTGATCTCAATTCAATCTAAGTTCCAAACGGAGCCTACATCTATCTTATTAGGCAAAGAAACAAATTTCGTCCAACTACTTAATAGCATATATCAATAATCTTTCTTTTAACCGACTCAATTTGGAACTAGTATATATATTATATTTGGAGGTGAGGCCTCGTTTGAATGTTGAGCTGAATTGAGATGAGTTGAATTTTTTATGAATAGTAGTGAGTTGAGATGGTAGAGTGAATTTTGTAAAGCCTACCTAATATGAGTTTAGATGTTAAGATAAGTTTAAATGTATTAATAGAAAGTTGAAAAATATTATAAATATCACGTGTAAAGATGTGTTGAGTTGAAAAATATTATAGGTTCTACGTATAAAGAGGTTTTAAGTTGAGTGATGTTTAATAATTTATGATTTGTGTGTTTAGATGTTGGGTTAGGTTCAAATTTAAACTCAACTCCCATGAGTTGAGATAAGTCCATGTTCCAAACGAGGTCTGAGGGTCTTCATGTTTACCGCCGACCGTTTAATTGGATTTAAAGCCGAAGAAAAGCCCATGCATGATCTTAACGATTCTTAAGAACATGGAATTACAACCCAAACAACTAAACAATATAGTAAAAAAGAGGAAGAGAGAATTCTGTGTAATCTCTGAAGAGATGAGACGTGTTAAAATTAAAATTAAAAAATTGAATAAAATATTATTAGAATATATTTTTTAATATTATTTTTATTTTGAAATTTAAAAAAAATGAATTGTTTAGTTTATTTTGTGAGGGGATTTGAGAAAGTTATAATAATGAGATGAGAGGTTTTCAAAATTTTGGATTTTAGTCTTGAAAGCAAACTAGGCCTAAGGGAAATTAAATTATTAATTATCCATTCTTCTGTTATGTTCCGACTTTGACTACTAAATTTATCATTTCAAAATTGATAACCTTCAAGCCTCATCCAAACTCACTCTCCTTCTAACCACCGTCTCAGGGGCCAACTTCTGCTAGTTTTGAGAAACCAGACCTTCAACTTGATCAAAACTCAAGACATCAATCAGGTAGGACCCTGAGCTTGCAGTTACTTGTAGCTTAAAAGTCATGGATTCGATATTTCATATGATAACCGTTTGTCCGAGTTGATAGGCCTACTACAAATTGGTACTAATGTCTTATCCAGTGAACTTGCTTGTAAAATGAGCAAGGGTAGAGAGTGGAGAGTAATTGGGTCAGTGTTGGGCAGAACACAGAGTATGGTTCAGCTACAAGCAACATGCTAATTAGGTCTGGGTGGAGGTCAAAACCAATGCGTGCATACATATAAAGACAATGTGGTCGACCTATACACCCCATTACCCTGGAAAGCACTTGGAATAAGACGATAATTAGAATGGAGAATCAGAGATGTAAAGGCATGAAGTGTTCAAGTATCTACTATTCAGCTATCAGAACCCAGCTCTGAATTCACAAGTAGAGAGTTCAACAGGACTGGAACCACTTGACAACATAGCAAGATATTAACACGTAAAAACTATCACAACAAACGTAGCTAATTAACAATTAAAAGAGGATCCTGCCATGGCACAAGTATAACTTATCCATAAAAAGAAGTTCCATCTTTTGCTCACAAAGTCGGTTGTACAATAAAGTTAACATAATGGAAACACAACAGAATTTGATCTTATGCTTTACCTCCTTTAATCATATGGAATTTGAATATATGCAGCATCACATACAAAAGGGATGTCAGCATACATACCGGCAAGAGCACAACGTATGCATTCCAATACAGTGAAAAGGTACGCAAATGCCACAGCTGTCCAGAAGTGCATCCCCACTTTACCCCAGTAGACAGCAAGCGGCATCCAACGGCTTACAGTTCCTATCACCTGAAGAGCAATCTCCAACAACATGCCCATTACCACATGAAATCGAAAGAAGTGAGGCCATTCCTTTCTTCTCACCACTCCAAGATATGCTACAAAAAAATATGCCATCAAGAACCAGCTTGGCAGACTCCCAATGGCTCCAAGAAATGGGTATGTTAAGAATTCAAAGTCTTCCAGGAAGGGGTGCAGGTGATATGCCGTCTCAGCATACATCCATGTCTCATGAAGTGGCATTAAATAGGGGAGGCATGCCAATGCCCTCCACCACCATCTTGGCTTCTTGGTCATTGGAGGGTAGCGGAAACTGTATGGAACATCCTTGGATGCTCGAGGAGTCATATGAGGTCTGAGTCGCCTTGGTAACAAGGGGATTGCACGTAGAAGGCTACCATGATCTCCACTTAAAAGTGGGATTGAGGCAGCCGAAAGGTGAAAGAGTGGCTTACCTATAATTAAGAACTAACAGATTAGAAGTCATTTGAGCTGCTCTAAAGAATTAGATCATCATCAGAACGATAAATGATATAGGCTACAAAGAATAAAAGACAATACGTTCATGTGTCTATAGCCAACCAAGACTTACCCTCCTGGCGAGATCCCCGTGAACTCAAGCTTGGCAATGTGGCCATAGCAGGCAAACAAGGAATGCATGTGGAAAATGAGCCACGGGCTATGGTGGGTTTACACACCCTGGAATTCATAAAATCACGCCCACAGGGCATAGTGCATCCATTTACCATCATAACGAATTACCTGTTAAAACAAATATCTAAAGGAAAAAAAAAAGATCAACAAGCAAACTAGAAGTACATCGATTCTCTTTCTATATATACAACAGAAAAAGTACGACGAAACTGAAAAGTCCATGCAGTTGAATTTGAATGCAATCAATGGGATTCAACGAAATTCCACTGGCGGATTCCCCTGACCTTATTGAACCCAAATTTTGCAAGAATGAAAGGTACAAACTTTGGACCAATACCTTCTATTCACCATTGCATCCCAAGTTCTCTCCCTATCTACCTTCCCAAACCGTAATCGAGAAAATATATACACATTCCGGTAAAAGATGAGAACAAAAGAAGGAACTCAATACATCAACAACGACCGTACGGAAGAAATACAAAACCCCATTTTCATTTCTGATCATAAAAGTAGAGAAATTACCTCGAACAAGGACTCGACAAACCAAAGGTCCTCGCAACGGTACTCTCTGCTGAAGTTACTATTACGGTTCTACACTAATCTTCTCTATGTTTCATCGTTTGCGTATCTGTCGGTGAGGCCGGAATTGTGTGCCATCGAGTGAGCCCTACCTCCCTCTCTGTTCCTGTACGTTGGACTAATCCGAAACAACGTTATCCGTCTCCTATGTTTATTAGTGGTATAGGGTCGATGTATTTTTTTATTTTTTTTTATCTCGATCCATTCACATGGAGCCCATTGGGCTATTGGGCCCAAATGTGCCTTCGTCGTCTTCTGCAGAAAAAGCGGTACAGAGTCGAACGCGTCGTGCGCACTGCACGAGGTGGAGAAGAAAGCAGCCATGACTTCCTGCTTTTTCATATTTTGCTGCCAAAGAAAGTAAAAAGACGAAGAGAGAGAAAGAGATAGAAGTTAAACAGAGAAACGTCGCACAATTCCCCATGGCGTTTCCCTCACATTCACACAAACACATCGCTTCGGCCTCCATAACTCCGTCGTGACCATCGGCGCCTCCTCTAAGCCGCCAAAACAAATCCGCAGGCCGCCGTCATATTCTCACACCGTTTGAATCTCTCTCTCTCTCTCTCTCTCTGGCCTCGCTTAGTCGCTTGGTCCTTCGCTCTTGCGAGAACGGAAAAGCTCTCTCTCCAATCGTTCTCCGAATCCCTAGCTCCAGACGGTACGTTTCACTTCAAGCATTGTTCCTCGTGTTTGTGCTACTTGGTGTTCGCAAAAAACCTGATTCTTAGACAGTTTGAAAGCACTACGTTCCCCCCCTCCCTCTTTATGCATTCTTTCTTCAGATTGCTGGAGGAATTTCGTTTATAAGTTGCGATTTATCGGGGGTTTCTACAGGAACTTCCTGCAATTACGTAATGCTTTTTCGTTTTGTCCTGTGTATTTATCTATTTGCTTACAAAAAAAAAAAAAAAACTATTTCCTAACACATTTATTTTATGACAGTATCGATGTGCTCTTGACTTTTATTTATTCCCTTTGAGTTCGGAGATCTTGCAATCAATTTATCTCCGAAAATAAGGGATTTCCCATGTCTTCCCAATTACTTCAAAACAACTAGGCTTAAAATTTTGGTTACGAGTTTCGAACGGAAGAACTGGATAGGAGGTTTATGGACTTTAAACTTCTTACCAATTGATAGTGACGTAAATCTTACTCTAAACATAGATGGCAAATGCTTTCCATGACTTTTCTATAAGATAAATTTTATTAATGATCAGAAAGGTACAATGCAAGTTCACAGGGAGTATACTTCCTGTAAACCCAAGTAGAAAGTGAAAAGATCGAGAAGTCCTGAAAAGTGAAGTTAGAGAAACATAGACGTGGAGCCATCCCCAAGTATAGCGTATTAAACAATTAAATCTTTGAGATACTCCATTGTCCCTGTGCAGTGAACAGGAATGTTGATATGCTTCTTGTGAATGCTGAGGGCGAGAAAATAGTTCGACACTATGCTTGCCAGTGAAACTATGTACTTTTTTGAGCCTTTTGTAGTTTATTTTGGTTTACCTCCTTCCATTAGATATCAGTTTCTGAAAGGGCTTACCTTGCCCATCATTAAATTTTCTTGACCGTCTTTTTTTTTTGGTCTTAATTCTAGCTTGATGTTGACATTTTTGGGCAAATCAGGATAAACTAGTAGTAGTCCATTCTACACTTTGTGCCGCCTCTTGCAATCTGAAGCTGTTGCAGTAGGTTTTCATCATGGGTTCAGCTTGTTGTGTTGCCGCAAGGGATCAAACTATACCCCACAGAGCTGGAGGTGAAGCTCTGCATAGGAATTCCATAGATTCACCGTCATGGAGCTTCCGGTGGGATAGAGGGCGTGTGGCTGGCAAAATTGAGAATCCCTCATATCAGGTGTCCCATGGAATCAGCAGGAATGTAAGCATGGAGCTA
This sequence comes from Juglans cinerea, assembly GCA_961763995.1. Taxonomy (NCBI): domain Eukaryota; kingdom Viridiplantae; phylum Streptophyta; class Magnoliopsida; order Fagales; family Juglandaceae; genus Juglans; species Juglans cinerea. The sequence continues at coordinate 23,120,673 of CAUIVZ010000012.1, read as the reverse complement.
AAGGGATCTTTAGGTTCTGAAAGAGGTAATTTATCTGATGGGGGAAGCCTTATGGAGAATTTTGGAACACCCACCTCTCTAAAGTCTCCAGTCCATGAGGGAGTGGATGTGAATCTGATGACTCCACATTCAGGTAAATCCCTGGAATGCATAGTTGGCCTGCAAGACATTGTTTGAAGGCATCAAAGTGAATCACTTCAGTTGTTCTTTCTTTTTTTAAAATCATACTCAAAACTTTTTTTGCTTTATTCACTCCTTGTCTGCGCCATTTGAGCCATTTTGTCCTTTATTTGCAGTAGGGGCATTGTGTTGAATTTCCACTAGCCTTTGACAATGCAATTTAGCTGAGATTATGTTTTCCCTGACACTAGATGATGAAAAAGACACAACAACATTGCATTTTATTTAAAATGGAAATTACAGTTGATAATTTCTTAATAACTATCTAAGATGCTTTGTTTAGACAGAAGAACATATGCAAAGATAAGTAAAAAAATTTCTTCTAGAAACTACAAATACAAAATTATAGTCTATCTGTACAAAATGTGACATTTGCCCCTGCATACATAAAATTTTTGATATGTTATAAGTTTCCATCTGCCTTCCCCTTTTCCCTTTGCTTCGTAATCACTTTTTTTTTTTTTTTCCTTTTTTTTTCAAGCAAGGGGCTAATGAAGTTTTACTTCTCTTCGTAATTTTTGAGATCATATAAGCTCGAAACCAACATACGATATGTCTGAATGGATCTTTTTGTTTTCATGAACTTTGCACACTTCTGTTTATCCTGTTATGGGAAAAGCAAGAAATATTTTTGATAAGTATATTTGATAAGATATATATCATGTGCACCTTACACAATGCATGTGTCCAATTTTTTTGCCATGGAACAAATTTAAAACAATTGTGTAGCATGGTACATACTATGCATTTGGCATACTTTTTCTAATGTTAGTATATCCACAAATCAACAACGAATATCCATTTCAGTAGCCATGGATTTCAAATGAAGCGAATTCTCACTCAATAAGGTATCACATAGAAAATAAAGTGCACGAGTACGAATGATCTTATTGATATTTTAGATAGGTAAAGAATGATCGTATTATCAGATTCACCAAACCAAATGCAATGGCTCAAATGGTATAAATTATGGGTTTTTGTTTTTTGTTTTTTGTTTTTTTTTTCAAAAAAAACAAATTATAGTTTATACTACTAAAACCTGAGGCAAATATTGCTTTCCCAGAATTAGTTCTGATATGTAGGCCTTTCTCTATGTGTAAAGACCAATTTTCTGAGTGCACTTTTAATTTATTTCTGATATAGATTTCTACTGATATAAATTTTTGTCATTCAAGTTTTCATTACTGACAGACAACAGAAGAAAAATTGAGTGTTGTCTGTAAATCTGTTCATCATTTGAAATCTATAATGGTGCCATGACTCATAATAATCTGGATCTAATGGTGCATAATCCGTTGGTTTGACTTCACACGCCCATCTCATTTAACACTACAATCAGGCTTCCCCATTTTTATTTCATAATACACTGTCAGATAGTGATTTCGTTTGTGGATTGATGTCTTTTGTGCTTGCATCCTCTGTCCACTGATGTTCTGGTGCTTGGTGCAGATCTGTCCGCAGCAAGCATTTTTTCTGCAGAGGTACGTTTGAAACAAATGTGATCATGTTTAGTGAGCTTTGCAGTTTGATTCCTAGTGCTCAAACATTTTCTTCCCATATTCTTAAATTAATCCTAATTTTTTTTATTCTCTCTTAGGTGAAGAGCATAGCAGAATCGCCAGAAATTGCAGATTCAGCTGCTCCAAATCCTTCTATTTTATCCATGATTTCAGCTTTTTCAGCACCATCTGTTGATTACCTGCCTACCCAGTCTCATGACTCTTATCCAGTTCTTCCTAACGCAACCCCATCAAGACGAGCCCGCCGTTCGCCAGGATACCAGCTGTTGAGACAGGTCTCTGATAGTCGGATCTTGCGATCGAAATCGCCAAATAACAACTCAATATCTGAAGGAAGACCATCTTTTGTACTCTCCACTGGCAGCAATGACTTAGCCACAGGATCTCAATTTGGATCTTCTGATGGTTGGTCTATCCGCACCTTTTCTGAACTTGTGGCCTCTTCACAAAGAGAAAGGTGGTCTTTTGACAGTGAACACTTTGGCTCTGGCCGTTGCAAGATAAGTGGATCTAGCAGCAGGTTCTCATATTCGCCCTCTGTAGAATTACATTATTGTGGGGTCTGCTCAAAGCTCCTAACAGAGAGATCTTCATGGAGTAGCCGTTGCAATGAGGTCCCAGTGGCTTCCGTATTGGTCTGCGGGCATGCTTACCATGCCGAGTGCCTGGAGACTATAACAGTAGAGGCTGACCGGTATGACCCATCTTGCCCAATTTGTATGGTTGGAGAGAAGGAAGTCTCAAAGATGTCCAAAGCAGAGTCAAAGTCCAAGAACCATAAGAAATCCAAAAACCGGGTAGTGGATAGTTACCTCGATGGTGATTTTGACGTTTTTGATCGCCAAAAAGATTCTGAACATAAAGGAAAAGTTCCCAAGATGGGATCCAGTTCCAGCACTAGGAGCTCCTTTGCCAAGCCATTCTTGAGGAGGCACTTCTCTATTGGGTCCAAATGGAGTAGGTCCCTGTCAGAGAGCGACTCTGCCAGGAAGAAGGGTTTTTGGGCAAGGTATCGCAAAGATTAAGCTCCTAAACAGGAAAGTGGTGAGAACCTCTCTCATTTAAAGTTGTTACACCAGCATTTTAGGAATTTTCTTCTTCAACGTAGTGTGTTAGCTAACTTAGCTTCGCTACTTATATAAAAAAAAAATTGTAGTATAGCTTGGCTAATACATACAGGTTTTAGCTATTATTCCCTTGGAGGCTGTTAGCAGTGGAGCAATCACCGTAACCTGCGTGCCGGAAGAAGCCGGCCACTTGGGAGGGTTTATAATGCGTTTTATGATAGCCCTCCTGACCCCTTTTTTTTTAAGGAAAAATTCAACATTTAGGGTGTAGGGAGCTGCTGTGCCTGCTTACTTATTCTATGATGTTAACGTACTCCCATTGGGTTGGGAGTTATCTTTATTACAATAGGGAAAGTAATTTTGTGCACTTTGTCGTGGTTCGGTTGAGTTCCATTTGTAGATGTTTGGTGAATTTTCCCAGCCACTGGCCACCCACCCCCACGCCATATCTTCTGTTTCTGAAGTAAATCCATGTTGTAACTGTTGCACTTAAAAGACTGCGGTACAAATTAATAGAAAATTGACTAAAATATCTCATGTTCTACAATTTTGTATATTAATAATTTATTTTTTACTCGATAGATAACAATTTAATTTAGATAATTATTTAGGCAATAATTCAATTATATTTTCTTTGAATCAATTTATTTATCATTATAATCAATCTTATGCATTCATTTATATAATAGGATAAATTCGTTGAGTAGTTGACAATATTAATATAAAATAATGTTATTTTTATAAGTTAGTTAAAAAAATGTACCTCATTTAAAATATAATTTTATAAAAAATGGTAAAAAAAAGTTGTTTTGTCTATCAGTTTCTTTTAAGTAGTTGACAGACCTTAACCCATGAAGAGATCTACAACCAATTAACCAGCTAGGTTGGAAGAGAACAAGATCTTTCCGAACCACAGTTTATAATCCATAAGGCATGTTCATCGTAGATTACTTTACAACAATATTGGCAAGTTAGCATTAACTACAAGGTACAGACCAAAATAAGAAGTAAAAAATGAAAATATATATAGACAAGAGCATGCAGTTCATTGTCATCCAGCTACGCCTTCCACAGCTAGCTTAGTTTTGTTCCGTATGTGGTTCATGACCTCCTGCCTCCAACTTAGCATTGTGCAGAATACTCCTATTCGAATAATTAATAATGATTAGACTGTGATCAAACATTCTCAAGGGCATGTCAAGGAAAAAGATCAGCACTACTTCTAGACACGAGATTGGAACATTTTGATAAACCAACACACAAATTAAAGTTTGTCATGCGAGTCCCAGTTTTGGGTTTCCCCGCATCTGTGTTTTCTACCACACCTATAACAAATTTACCCGGAGTTTCGATTTCTGGCCTCCATGATGAATTCCTTGATCATCTTCATGTCCATGTTTTTACGATGAATATCATAATTTCTAAGCGAGATGAAAGGCAATGAATCTCGCTCTCAAGCTTGTCCATACTTTGGGCTGGAGATGATAAAGAGGTTAAGACCGGATTTTCGACCTCAACTGCATCGTTTTCACTCGGTCAAGCAGTTTCGGCCGTCACATATGGTTTGACAGTAGTCTCTGCTTGCTGAGGAGGCATCAGGCAACTGACTTGCTGGAAACGATGGATGATATGCTTGGGTAGGGATCAAGGCCAAGGTGGCCAAGACAAAAGCAACTAGGGTAAACACGTACGTGGATCCATGTCCCCGATAAACAAAATCCAGAACAGCAACGCCGAAGTGGCATATGACAAAGAGAGAGGAGCAAAAGTCGCATACAATGTCGGGCGCCCAACTTGATTGCCCATTTTCATGCATAAGCCAGAAATAGCAGTACGCAATTAATGTGTCCAAATGCCAAGTTTCTGTCTTTAAATTTCTTGTGGACATCCCATAAGGTGAAGAAGCAACTGTCCATGGTTAGAAAGATGGCAGCAAATTTGTCAAAACGAGTATTATCACCAAGAAGCTGCTCCATGGTCAGTGTAATCAACTCGAACACCCAGGCCAACATGCACTGCAGTAGCCCTAAAGCTTTTGCGGATGATCAGTAAACATTGGATGATGTTCTGGCCGGGTGCCATCTAGTACTACCCAATTACACCAGAAAGTAAAAGTTGGATTAAAATCGAGGTTGAAGAGCAGTAAGAAATGGAAGAGCAGTAAGAGCACATGATAATTTTTTAATGGGGATGGTTTGAACTTTGAAGATGCGGAAACCATAAGTTTAGCGCATGCACTGAAAAGACTGAGAGCACTTCTTTCCTATATATGCTGTGTCTCAGCTTTTAGCTGTCCAAAGCATGTTGGAGGAAAAAGAGTGATATTGTTAGAGGTGTTCATCCGGGTTCCAACCCGGGAACCCGGGTCTACCCCGACCCGGACCCGGATTTCAAACCCGGGCCGGGTTAATCCGGGTCAGACCCGGGCCGGAACCCGGATGAATCCGGGTTTTTCAAAACCCGGATTTTGGATTCCGGGTTGAACTCGGATTTTTTTTTTCTTTTAACAAAAGCTTTTTTATTATTTATTATTCTCAATAGAAAACCAATATAAATCTCTTTTAGTCTTACTTCTTAATACAACGTAAGCATATAAACAATTAATTAACTTTTTAACTAAATGCATGTAAAAAAAAATCAATATTCATCATTTGTATCCTCAATTATAACACCATAATCTGTCCCAATTTCATCTACACCATCTGTATCCTTAACTATCACCAGAGAATCACCTTCAAGAACAGCATTCGATAACCCCAACTCCAAACAATTTGTATTCCATGCTTAAATGATCACTAGTCCAAATTTTAATACTTTCAGAAAACCATGAAGTAAGACAGGTAACAATTTGGGAAACTAAAGCATCCACAGAAGCAACAAATGCAGTCTTCTCATGATCGGCATGCCCAATAGTTCCCACATGCACACAAGGTTCTGTTTGAAGAAGAGGATCTGATCGTAATTTTCCTGCAAAATGAAAGTATCAAATGTTTGGAAAATCAAGATCAGCGAGAGGGCCTGTGTCTCAAAATTTATATTATCTATATCTATATTCATGAAACAACTTTTATTTACACTTACTAATTTACTAAAATTTGTAACATCTCTTGATAAATTTATAGCAACAGTTAAAGCTCACCTCAAAATTTACAGCAAGCAGCTTTCTTTTGTTCTCCCCATCAAGAGAAGGCCACTCTCTTCTTGGTCGAGAAGATGAACGTCCTGACAAATAACTTTCATGCGCAGAATAAATGTTTATTCTTCGATGCATAAGCCACAAAGTTCATAAATAACTTTCTAACTAAATAAACCCAAACTCAAAGGAACAAATTTGGTACCCATTTTATTCCCGGAAATAATGAGATGTTGGGACCCTCATTGACTAATCACTTTAAGTTCTGGTGCGTTTTTGTACACACAATGAACAAAATAAGAAATCTAGCAGTGAATTTAACAGGATCCAATCAACGATATATACCTGTGGTAAAAGATACACCGATCAAATCTATTTTTTCTGTCCTCCTAGTTTTGACAAATTTTTCTCTGGAAAACTTGCAGAGATGATCTTCATTAGCTATAATATTTTTATATTCTTGAGATAAGTATCAGGTTTCTAATCCACAATCCCATTAGATATGCAGACAAGCCCATATAATGGGACAAACTTCTTACTCACTGAAATAATCTCTAGATCTTACATTCATTGTTCACCGAATCAACAAATCTACCCATATTTACATTCATTATTTGATGGAAGAGAAAAGGGAACGGCAAAACAGAGATAAAATCCCATTCGACAAGTTCAAGCACAAAGAAGAGATCCAGTTCACCAAATCACCAGATCTACCCATATTTACATTCATTGTTCACAGATCGAGAGAGAGACTTACCGAAAGGTCTCCGGCGAGACAGACACGGTAGCAAGAGAGAGATCAATCTCAGCCACCACATTGAGAACCTCTATGGATCTCGATAATGTAGAAGAGCAGCCTCAGAAACTCGAAGCGGAGAGAGAGAGAGAGAGATGTAGTTGCGGCTTTTGGGTTTGACAGAGAGCCATGGAATGAGATAGAGAAGATGGGGGGGGGGGCGGAAAGTCGAAACCCTAGCAGATAAGAGTATCGTGATACACGGGTGGGGGGACTGGCCGACTGGGATTTGAAGAGTTTTTCTTTAAATATATATAAAACCGGGTACCGGATTTTCAATCTGAAACCCAGTTTCAAAACCCGGATCCGGACCGTATAGATCTGGGTTTTGTAATGCGGGTTTCGGCCCGGATCAAATCCGGGCCGAAAACCGGAACCGGAACCCGGGTTCCGGACCTGTTATTGATATAACACTAATTATTTGGTATAATGTATGGGAAAGGATGTAAACTCGATCGATCTTCTTACATAAATTTACTTCTACGTGAATATTTGAACTGTGCAAAGTCAGTGAAATTAAGGGAAGAAGCCTTAATATAAATAGAATAAATATAGATAGAAGTTACTATTGGGAGCATCCATTTTGTACACATGATGTGGCATCATCTAGACCACACATCTTCCCAAGTGAGTGTTGTGAATAATCAACTAGAAGCAACCATACAATGAGTACAAAGTGTGCACTGCTATAGTAGCTTCTCTCTAACATTACACATGTAAATAACACTTTGATTCATGCTTTCCTAAAACATTTCATTAATTACGCATTTCATTAATTTTAATAATTGCGGCGCATTGTGTACAACTAATTCTTATAAAATAAAAATTATTGGTTCGGAACTATCTGAGCTTTTTCTTATAGAAATGTTTTGGGATCCGAATTTGTGTCCCGAATGAGATTTTTTATTTATTTAGTGATTAAGGAAGTGTTTTTTTAATGATGTTGTGAATTTTTTATTTTTTTAAAAATGTTTATGATGATTAAAAAATACATGAAAAAAATAAGAAAATAAAAATAAAAAAATGAAATACGCTATTTCGTAGACTCATTCGGGCCACTTTTTCGCTGTAGCATGACTCTTTTCTTATATGGACCAAATTACCCATCCATAAACCTTTTATATATATATAGTTTTGCCATGTCAACATAATAGAAAGACTGTTTTACAAATCCACTTATAAATAGAATTATATATATATATATATATATATTTATGTATAGAGGAGTTCTACTCATCAGTTACTATTCACTCTCACATCCCACACTTACAATTTTTTTCATATATGTGTGTGTGGGGGGTCATTTTATCTCATGTATTCATATCGAGATTCTTTTGACTGAAAAAAAGAAAAAGAAAATACATATTGATTAGCGTCATTCCAAAAATAGAGAGGCACGAGGTGTCTATGCAGTATGCACTTTAAAAAGGACAAAATTGACTCTAAATTACCGATCGGAATCATCGGATGGTCAGGATCAGTCGAACAATAAAACAGACGATGAAATAGAGGGGCCTTAATAAAGACTGGATCCAATCAAATGAGCATGTGATAAAAGGGAAATAATGCTGTTTTAAGTACTCTTATTGTACTTGATTACATAAATTTTATTTACAAAAAGAGTATTTAATAAACAATGCATAACGACTATTGACATGAGTAAAAGACTGATTATACAATAAAAATAGAATTGGGCTCAATTTTACTTAACTTAGACTTATACGGGCTTAAATTCTCATGTGTGTATTGTAGGTTGAGGCCCACATCTGCAATAAGGCTTAACTGATTGATAATACAGCAGATGAAGGTTGAGGCCCACGTCTACTAACTCAAAGGAGAAGAAGGGAAGATTCTAGATGGAAGGTTACGAAAAGCAAAGGAAAAGTGAGAGAGAAACGGTCACGGGAGCAAAGCATGGAAGAAGAAAAATTCGGAAAGAAGATGGAAGAGGGATATTTTACTCATTTACTTATTAGGAATTGTTGTTTCTTAGGGACACGATAGTCATTGGCCTCCGCGCCGATGTGATTTTTCGACGTGCCATAAAAGCAATTGCAGTCATCAATTTGTATACAAAGTAACTACTTTTTTGTTAATCCAATTTATGCGAGAGAAATAATATTTACAATATTAATGGTATAAATCTCGATATTTTATTTGAATAAATAAATACATAAATAAATAATTTATATATATAAAAAAAAACGTTTTTTAATCAGATTATTATTTTTTTCAAAAAAAATAAGCAAAACTTACGGATCATCATATCTAGCATTACTCTTTTAAATAAGAGAGTTTGTAAAAGAATTCTAAAAAGTCAGAAGAAAAAGTAAATAATGCAATATATCAAACTTTTATCCCTTGTATAAAATGTGATACCTTAAACACTCTTGGATCATCATTTCATTAAAAGAGAAAACTAAAAATGGTATTAGAAGCATAACATGTTAATTTTTTACTAGAGATCTATGTACAATTCAATCTTCTACAACAATCTCTCCCATGGTCTTCCTAATGTAAATATTAAAATGAAGCCATCAGAGAACTGCTACAAAAAACCCTTACACCACACCTCCACCTAGTCAATATGTAATGTGTCATTTTTATCATTTTATCTTAATGCTTAAATATGTATATGATAGAATAGTAAAAAAGACAAATCACATTATTGATTAAGTAAATATGCGTAATATAAGACTTCCGTCTTCCGAATAGCATTTCTCAAGCCATTATAGATAAGAAAAAATCTATTCATCATCTATTTTCTTATCATTCCATGACGTAGCATTAGATGATAGATTCACAAGTGAAATATAATAAATAGTCTCCAATCATTTAATGCCACATCATGAGATGATGAGAATATGATAAAAATTGAGATAAGAATAATATTACTCTATAAATAATCCAAATCCACAATAGATCTAGAATATTTAGGAGTCATTTTTATCAGAGATAGTTAGATAGTTGAGATGTTTGTGAATAGTAGAAAAAAAGTTAAATTATTTTTTATATTTTGTGTGAGAATTTAGGAAAGTTATTTTCAGGATTTGAAAAAATTGAATTGTTTATTATATTTTATGTGGAAATTTAGAAAATTTGTAATGATGAGATGATGATAAGTTGAGGTGGGTTTTGAATGCAAACGAGGCCTTAGTATTCTGCACAAGGATTAGCTGGAGATTCAAGTTTGGCTACATCGTGCGAACACGGCTACATTAAGAAATAAAAGCAAAAAGTTTTTCCTTTAAATAAAATAATCATGAAAACAGTGTCACGAAAATCCGTTATTTGGAATGGCTTGATCATCACAACCTTTGGAAGAGAAGACCAGATATTCCAGACTGGTAAAAGCAACATTTTCTGCAGCACCCAATTAAATTGGGTATAAGGTAGCACATTTCGTTTGGATAATGAAGTGATCTAAGATATTCTGTAAATAATAGTGAAAAAGTAATAAAAAATTAATAATAAAATATTGAATAGTAATAAAAAATAATAATAAAATATTTTTAGAATACTTGAGAATGCTCCAATACCCAAACTAGCCCGCCTGCCCAAGCATCCTTGGCTCTGAAAATGAAACGAGAGAATGCTAGTCTTTCCCAAAATCAGAACTGTAGTGGGCAGTAGATTCAAGTTTCTTTGCTTCGTTCAGTTTCCGCACAGCCTGAGACAAAAGTGAATAGATGAAACAAATATCAAGCCTTCTGAATTGTCTAAAAGCACAAGCAATCAAAATTACCGTTAGTATCGTAGCTGAAAGTGAAACATTTGACTAAGAAACGGTTTACCTTCATGAAATCTTCATGGATTACGTAATCACGTTCGGCACGGATAGCTGACATTCCAGCTTCAGTACAAACGTTTCGAAGATCGGCCCCATTAAAGCCCTATTACAAATTGCAACAAAATGACTAAATTAGGAGGCAGTGATAATTAGTTAAAACAAGCACACGCCAAGATGATGATTCACCTCTGCAAGCTTTACAACAGCTTCATAGTCGATTTCACCATGTTTGGCAATTCCAGCAGCATGGATCTTAAGGATTTCCGTTCTGGACTGCTCATTCGGCAATGGAATCTCTATTTTTCTGTCCAGCCGCCCTGGGCGGAGAAGTGCTGGATCAAGAACATCAGGACGGTTTGTTGCCATTATCATTTTAACCTAAAACAAAGAGGTAAAAACAATTAATGTTATTTCAGCTTACTGAAACGAAACAGAGACAAGGTCTGCATTAATTTCAACACTCCTCCACATGAAAATCACAAGAAAAAAGGAGGGGGGGCTGAAGGAAACAAGAACTAGTTGATACCTGACCTTTTGCGCCCTCCTAAACAAACAAACTAATAATAATAATATCAAGATGTTAAAGGGAAAGGGACAAAGAATATGTATCGGAGAAAAATAATGAAAAAGAAAAGCAAGAGAACAAGGTAGATTCTTGTCAATAAAGGAGAATGAGATATAAGAACTTCTATCTGACAACAAGGCAGTTGATATGCCATGTCCTGCCCAGCATATTAAGCAGATCGTTCTTATTTATTTAACTTCAATGTTAAATCTCTTTACCTTTAACAATAAATAATAGACATGAAATTCATCTTTTCCAATAAGTAGCTGTGGAGGGAAATTTTATGAGGTTGGCTGAAAAACGCCAGCAGCACATGATTCCCAACAAGCTCCCTCCCCCCACCACTTTTTACCCCCTAGAACCAAAAAAGACCATGCCCTTGGATTTGACAGAAATCAGCCTCTGAGTTTGCATGAGCACCTTCAATCATATCCGAAACTGGAAGATAGACGACATACCTTCCCAAGCTGATCAAATCCATCAAGCTGATTAAGTAACTCCATTAGTGTTCTTTGAATCTCACGGTCAGCACTTGTTCCCTCACTGAAACGGCGCCCACCAATGGCATCAATCTCGTCCATAAAAATGATGCAGGGCTTTACAAGCAAATCAATGTAGAAAAGTTACTCCCTAAGAGAGATATAATATATTGGAAAAGAGTATCACAATATAATTTATCTTACCTGGTGATCACGAGCATAGCCAAACATTTCTCGTATCAACCGTGCACTTTCCCCAATGTATTTATCAATAATGGCACTTGAAACAACCTATATCCACATGGAAGTGAAACACATAAAAAAAATAACAAAATCTAATTTACACGAGCATTGCAAGTGTAACAACTCTTACCTTTAAGAAGTTTGCATCTATGTTACTTGCAATAGCTCTAGCTAACAATGTCTTGCCAGTACCAGGAGGTCCATAAAGAAGAACACCCTGAAAGAGGAAATTAAGGAAAAAAAAAAAGCATATCAATCAAAACTCAATCATCTAGGTCTCTAAAAACATTGTTCAGCAGCAATTTGATGGCTTGAAAATGCTTCCATGAATAAAGAAACAAAGTAGATTTTTTTTTTCCAAATCAAACCTTGGGAGGTTTGATGCCAACTCTAAGGAAGAGCTCTGGATTCATGAGAGGTAGCTCAATAGATTCTCTCAATTCTCTGATCTGATCAGATAAACCGCCTACAGCAGAGTAACTAACATTACCAGGATCCTCATGCAGCATGTTATAAACAACTGGATCAACCTGTCAACTCAAATAAACAGCAATAATGAACAGAGGGCCTTCCAAGATTACCACCAGATAGCAACTGGCAAAATCATTTCCATCCACCACAAAAATCTTCAGTTAATATTACAATCTATGGAATTGAACTTCAATGAAAACTTACTTCACGGGGAAGAGCCCGCATGATAGTGAGTGTTGTCATATCAAGGACCACTCTTGTTCCTGCAGTCAGTTTTTTCTTATCCACCTTACTACGGCAGCCAACCACATATCTGGGGCCGCTGCTTGCCTTAACAATCACTGAAATCACACAAGCAATCACATTCTGCAATTACCAACCAGCTCCAAAGAACATCTCAGCCAAAAAAAGCAATGCAACTAAAAATATGAGAAAAAGTAAACCCATTCCCAAAACAACAAACTAGGCACACAATTCTTCCAATAAATTCTATTTTTGTAAGTAAACTTCTTGCCGAGGGCATGTGCACCCCCGGGATTAGTCGAACACCCGGTGCCAATAAAAAAAGTTCTATTTTTGTAAGTGCTACACATGTCAAATACCCTGAACTGAGGGTCTAGGAAGGAGGATGAAAATCCATGTACAACCAAGGCCAGAAAGGTAATATAACATGCAAACTTCATTGCAGATGGAACATAAAAGTCAGAAATATAAGTTACAGCGTTCATTGTCAAGAGGCCTGAGAACTTCTCCAATGATCTGCCCAACACTTTGAAGCGACTTCAAGTCATCTTCTGTTTTGTTGAACTCTTTCTTCGAAGCTCGCAAATTCTCCCTCACTGAAAAATCAGCACCCAACATTGTTACTTGCCTCTGGAAAAAAGAAAGCTCTAAACTGCATAATTGTTACATAACACAATTAAGATTTGGCCAAACAGAAAATACAATCTCAAAATGTGAACAACAATGCAAGCACGACAATAGGCGCTGATTCATAAAAGGTTCAAATTTGTTTAGGAAAGGTCCATCTTTTCTCAACCGTGGGTTAGTGAGAATACCCAAGCTAAGTATGAATTCCAAGCCCCAAGGGCTGCAATTATGATAAGTTGAAATTAAATACCACGCACAACTTCCATTGTCGTCTTTGTAAACCTAGTCAAATGAGTAATGTTACATACAATCATGAAGTGTACAAGTATCGTGCATTCGTTTTGAAAAAGAATAAAATCCACAATTAAAAAATTAATTTTTTTTATGAATTCCGTATTTATTCATTTTTTTTCAAAGTGATTACTCAACTATTTGCACAAAATCCTAACAACAATTACTTGCCCAACGCATTTGGAAGCCAATGGAAGCGGACATCCTAGCTAATCTTTAGATAAATAAATAACTAAATGGGGATCCCTGAAATGATTAAAGACTAAAGACCAATGTAATATGGTTCAGAAAACTGAGGCTACGAGACTGACCGGATCGTACTCGAGATTCGAATTCTTTCTGCTGGAGGAGTTTCTTACGGTGCTCTGCCACCGCATTACGACGTCTTGTAGCCTCCTCCGCGTCGCTCATCGTCGTAGCACTACTCGCAATGCCAAAGTCGGTCTCTAATCGGAGACTCAGAGCTTAAACTTGAGAAAGAAGCAACCTTTTGGAGCTTTGGTCCGGTTTGTATTACTAGCGACGGTAAACGGCTTTACGTGATGAAAAATGCTAGATCGCACGACACTTATAAAGCATGATAGGGCACACCTTCCACGTCAGCACACATGAAATGTCTAAGTTATGAAAAATATTTGTTGCAGTCTACATCCTCAACACACCAGTATTGAGTTGAAGAAAAAAAAATTTTCTAAAGGGTGTGGTGCGGATGTAGGCTGTTGCCCAGCATTCTTCTAAAACAAAACCTATGTGTTTTCAAGCATCCTCATTCCTTATTGGAGAGCATCTGTAACTGAAGATTCTGAAATAACCGAAGATCATGAGGCAATCACATCTCAAGCTAATATTGTAAACTATCACCGCATATGAGGCACAAGACGAATCCCATAAGAGAGAAAAACTTGTAGCTGGGCGGGTATAAATTTATTTTTCACACCAGCCAATCACAACACGACACGTAAGGCATCCAACAAAAGCAAATCTGCATCTCAAAACACCCGATCTCCTCTTCAACTTTCTTTCTCCACACGAAAACACCCTCCCTCCCTCCCTCCTGTTCTTTCCCTCTCGTTGCAGCGGTCCTGCACCAAAGAATCGACCAAATCGACCACATCTCTCTCTCCCTTCCTCTCCCACGGAACGCTACCAATCCAGAAAATATTATGTGAAAAAACCTCTCCCTTTCTCAAGCCTGCCAACCCAGACGCATTGCCGGTTCTCTCCCTCTCCCTTCCTCAAGCCCTATTCGACGCAATGCTGACGGAAACCCTTACATCGACGAGCCCGACCTACACTATACTACAAAACTGACAGAAAGTTAAAAAAAAAATTTCAAACCCATTTCCTATAAAATTTTTTGAAACCCGACGAGCCTTCATTGTGATTTCCTTCATTACGATTTTGAAACCCATTTCTTGTACAATGTTGCATGGTCCTTTGACAAACTCGATGTACATTATGTCTCATTTTGGATCTGTGTTAATGATCTTCCTCTAGGTGGCATCAATTGTAATTCAATTAAAAAAATTAGGGACTTTGTGGGGCTAGTTGAAAATATGGATTTTGGTATTTGAATTTGATAGTTTAGATTTTAGATGTGATTTGCTGAGGTTGATGGAGTATTTTTTTTGCACCTCAATGCTTTGGTTGCTTACAGAGTGAAGACAGGTGTCGAGTAGAGGAATGAATACAATCGGTTTTAAGTAGAAGAACAGAGAGGTGTAGAGTTTACCTTCTGTCAGCTTGAGGAAGGGAGAGGGAGAGAACCAATGATGCGTCTAGGTTGGTCGGCTTGAGGAAAGGAGAGGTTTTTCACAGATTATTTTCTGGGTTGGTAGCGTTCTGTGGGAGAGGAAGGGAGAGGGAGATGTGGTCGATTCGCTCGATTCTTTGGTGCAGGACCGCTGCAACGAGAGGGAAAGAACGGGAGGGAGGGAGGGTGTTTACGTGTGGAGATTGGAAGTTGAAGAGGGGATCGGGTGTTTTGAGATGCATATTTGCTTTTGTTGGATGCCTTACGTGTCGTGCTGTGATTGGCTGGTGTGAAAAATGAATTTATACCCGTCCGGCTGCACCTTTTTCTCATCCCATAAATTCTTATTGCACTACTTCTCATGAGGTGTGGTTAGCTCTTACTTCTGCATTTGCTTCTCAGTCCAGGGCTCAAGCAATTCAAGTGCAATCTCAACTTTCTACAGCCCGCAAAACCAATCAGACGGCCAGTGAGTACTTCATGCACATCAAACGCCTGGCGGACAATCTTGCCATTGCTGGACAACCCTTAAATTGTGATGATATCATCACCTATCTTCTCGCTAGTTTAGGGCTTGAATATGATTCCCTTGTAACCACGGTTTCTGCCCGTGATGACTCGCTCACATTGGAGGAGGTATACTCTATGTTACTTACATGTGAGGACCGAATTCATCATCATTCACAGTCCGTTCCTATCTCTCATGCATTGGCTAACGTTGTTGCACGACAACCAACCTTCTCTGGGAATTGTTGCCGTGGGAATTTCTCAAATGCACATGGTAGGGGGCCTGGCTTTGGAGGCCCATCTCGTGGTTCTAATAGAGGTAATTCTTCACCTCGTAACTCTGATCTCTGGTGCCAATTATGTGAAAAAGCTGGACATATTGCCTTTAGATGTTATAAGCGCTATGACCCTCATTTTCTACCACCACCTTCTCGCCGAAATGCACAAGCCAACCTCTCCACCCACCAAAATCAGCAGTAGACTGACCAAGAGTGGCATGCTGACTCTGGAGCAACGCATCATCTGAAAAACAACTTTAACAATCTCAATGTCTGTGGTGAAGAGTATGTTGGCACTGATTAAATTCAAGTCAGTGATGGTTCATGTTTATATATAACTCACACTAGCACTGCTTCTTTACCCACATCTTCAAAATCTTTTGTTCTTGACAAAATTCTTGTAGTTCCACAAATCACAAAAAATCTCATTTCTATTCAAAAATTTACTCAAGATAATAATGTTAATTTTGAGTTGCATAACACCTTCTTTTTATTAAAGATTACTAAGGGAACGTCCTGCATAAAGGTCCTAGCAAAGATGGGTTGTACTACTTTTCACAGCCTCTTCAATAACTTGCTTCTTCTACTTCCGTTGGTGTTCGTGTTTCCGTTTATGATTGGTATCGTAGACTAGGACATGCCTCTTTTCGTACTGTCAACCAAGTGTTGAATTCAAATAAAATTCCTGTTGAATCTAGTAAACGACAATCTGTTAGTCCCGATTGTGAGATGGCCAAGAGCCACAATTTGCCTTTTTCAAAATCTATTAATCATGCCACTCGGCCTTTAGAGCTTATTTTTTTAAATGTATGGGGACCCAATTCTGTTATTTCTAGTTATAATTCACAATACTATGTTTGTTTTTTGGATGATTCCACCAAATTTATTTGGTTTTTTCCGCTCAAGCAAATATTTGAAGTCGAAAATATTTTTCTTCAATTTCAAATGTATGTTGAACGGCACTTTGATATCAAAATTAAAGTTGTTCAAACTGATTGGGGTGATGAATTTTAACGTCTAAATAATTATTTCAAATCTTGTGGTATCAAACATCGGATTGCATGCTCTTATACTCATGAACAAATGGGTTCAGTTGAAAGGCGTTATCTTCAAATTGTTGAAATGGGTCTTGCCTTATTAGTTGATCAGTTGCTAAATGACTCTACAGCGGCACAACAACACACAGATCATGCAAACACTCTAGACTCGCATGCTACTTCGAATTTGTTGGCTGTTGATATCCCACATGTCCCTAGATCACTTGACACAGCAACCACTTCCCAGCGCATGACCACGAGATCTCAGACTAACAGTCTCAAGCCTAAACGCCATGTGTTGGGTATATTAAGTATCCTCTTCCGCGGGTACTTCTAGCTGAGGTGAACTCCTTTCATGCTGAGCCTAGCTGCTTCACAGAAGCTTCCAAATATTCTCATTGGCGTGACGCAATGCATACTGAGTTCAATGCACTAATTCATAATGGTACTTGGGATTTAGTTTCACCACGACAAGAGCACAATCTTGTTGGAAACAAATGGGTCTATCGGGTTAAAAGAAATTTCGATGGGAGCATTGAACATTTCAAGGTCCACCTTGTGGCGAAAGGCTTCCATCAGCAAGATGGTATTGATTTTAATGAGACATTCAGCCCAGTGGTAAAACCGAGCACAATCCAATTGGTTATTTCTCTTGCAGTCTCTAATAATTGGTCACTCTGCCAATTGGATATTCAAAACCCATTTCTTTATGGTTTCCTTCAAGAAAATGTTTATATGCAACAATTGTAAGGATTTATTCATGCATATTATCCAAACCATGTGTGCAAATTGAAGAAGAGCCTCTATGGTCTTTGGCAAGCCTTAAGGGCTTGGTTTTCTCGACTCACCGATCAACTGCAGCAATTTGGTTTTAAGGGTTCTAAAGCTAACACATCTCTCTATACTCTTTATCGAGACAAACTCCACTTAATCATCCTCATTTACGTGGATGATATAATTGTGACTGGCTCAGACACAAGGCAATTGATTAGCAAACTGTCCACAGTTTTTCCAGTAAAAGATTTAGGCCCATTATCTTTCTTTTTTAGTGTGGAAACTTTACGTTATGGTGATGATTTATTTCTAACCCAGAGAAAGTTTATTGTTGATTTGCTACGTAAAGTAAATCTTGACAAAGTGAAACCGTGTGCAACACCCATGTCCATCACCTGTCATCTTTCAAAATTTGAAGGTTGTGATTTTAGTGACCCTCAACTCTATAGAAGCATGGTTGGAGCTCTACATTACCTTGGGCTTACCCGTCCGGATATTGCTTACAGTGTTCATCATGTAAGCAAGTTCATGCATCAGCCTAAGGATCCTCATTGGCAGACGGTGAAGAGAATACTCAGATATCTCAAGCAAATCATATCATTTGGTCTTCGCTTCTGTAGATAAATTGATCAATCTCTTCATGGGTTTAGTGATGCCGATTGGGCAAGTGATAGTGACGATCACATAAGTATTGGTGCGTATTGTGTTTTTCATGGCCATAATTTAATTTCGTGGAGTTGTAAACAGCAGCAAACAGTAGCACGCAGTAGCATTGAGTCCGAATAGAAATCTCTTTCCAATACAACGACGAAAATTCAATGGATTCAATCCGTGCTTCATGACTTAATATTTTACTACCTAGTTGTCCAAAGCTATGGTGTGATAATATTGGTGCCACATATCTATCTTCCAACCGGTGTTCCATGCTCGGACTAAGCATATTGAAATTGATTTTTATTATGTGCGTGATCAAGTACTCCAAAAGAAACTTGAGGTTTCATTTTTATCATCCAAAGATCAGTTGGTTAACCTGCTTACTAAAGCACTAAATGATGCTCGATTGACTCTGTTACGTGCCAATCTTCAAGTGCAAGAACTACCCTTTCGATTGCGGGGGGATATTGGAACATTTGTAACCAAAGATCCTAAGGCAATCACATTTCAAGCTAATATTGCAAACTGCCACCGCATATCATGCACAAGAGAATGAGTCCCATAAAACTTGGGATTTGAATTTTGAATTTGTATTTAAATGTATATGTAAAATCTGGAGTAGATAACTCTCATTGTATTATTTATAGAAATTGTTGTACTTGTATTACAGTATAAAAATGAAAATAGATTTTCATCCTATCCTTTCCTAGAATTATACATTCCTCACCCACGAATATCTGACGCATTTTTTACCCATGAGCATCAGACCCTTCTCGGCCATGGCTGCTGCATCTGCATCAAACTCATATCTACTCTGTTTTTGCACCCACAAAATCGAAGCTCTACCTCCCCTACTAGCTCCCCTAATTCTTGTTTTGGTCTGTGAGAAGGAAAGGGAAAGAAAAACTTTTAATTCTGGTATTTTGCTTACTTTATAGATGATTTTTCCCGGATGAAAGAACAAATAAGGTTTTGTATTTTGTCTGTAACAATTAGATCATGAAAAAGGAATAAAAAAATGAGTTGGTTTGGTTTGGTTTTATAGAAAATAATTTTGATTACATTTCCTCCCTTTTTTGTGGGGGTTGGAATTCTTTTTAAATTTTTTATTACTATTTAAAGAAATTAAGTTGTTGAAAAAGATTCTGAATTTTATGTTTGTGTGTTTTTCAACTATTTAAAAGGAAATAAGCTGTTAAAAGTTTGAAACTTTTTTTATTTGTCAAAAAATGTTTAAAAAGTTGCATATTTCATAATGATTTAGGTTTTGTGGAAGTGAGAGTTGCAACAGGAGTCCGCATATCTCTTTTTAAGTTTGGCTTACTAGTTCAAATTTAATGTACTAGTTTCCATTTGATGAGAGGGAAGGGTTATGAGAATATTTATGTATCTAAGTGTGACCTAAAATAAATTTTGTACCTAATTGTGATTGCCATAGGTTACCTATTGAGTTGAAAGACAAGTCTTGAAGACGAGGGAGAAAAGCAAAAAGCCAAGCTTTCGTTTTGACTTTTTATTATTTTGTTTTATTATTTATTTTATTTTTCCTATACTTATCCTCCTCACCACCATTCGTGTGTTTCGTGCAAGACAGGCGGCTTTCCTGTAGCAGTACTCGTACGTGATTAAATGATTTGAGAAGAAATGAGATAATTTTAGTTGAAAGTTGAAAGTTAAATAAAATATTTTAAAAATATTTTTTTAATATTATTATTTGAGATTTGAAAAAAATTAAATTTAATAATATATTTTATGTGAAAATTTTAAAAAATTATAATGATAAGATGAGATAAAATAAAATAAGATAAAATCGTTTTTCTATGGCCCTAACTTATCCCGATAACAGATAAAATGAGATTATACAAAATTAAATCTTATTTTATAATAAAAATAATTTTATAATATAATGATTAAATTATGTCAATTTATGTGTTTCCTCTTCTATAATTGTTTTATGGCCAAAGTATTTTTCATTTACTCCTCCCTCTTGCTCTGCTATGCTAATACCGCATTCTTTGGCCGCGTAGAAGTCCACTAACACGTCGTCGTATAGACCATATGATCTTTCAATTCTCTGGAACGGTGAAACAACAAAACGTGGTTGTTTGCATATATTTGTGGTATCATTATTAACTGAGAAATACTACAACTAATTTCATAAAATAAACTCATAAACTGACATAATTTCATGCAATACGTTAAATCTAATTTATAATAAAAATAATTTTATAATTTGATATACGACATCAAACCACGTCAATTTATGAATTTACTTTTATGAAATTCTTTTGTAGCCAAAACATTTCTCTTATTACATTTTTTACTCAATCTTTATTTTTTCAGCATTTTGCTTTGGGTTGAGATTCAATTTCGTTTGGAAATTAAACTCATCTCAACTCATCATTACAATTTTTTCAAATCTCAACACAAAATATAATAAACAATTTAACTTTTTCAAATCTTAAAATAATAATAATAATAATAAACAATAATATTCTACTAATATTTTATCATCTCAACTCAACTCAACTTAGTTTAATATCTAAACGCACCCGAAATGGCTTTAAAGAGGAATTTAAGAGTGCATTGGAATGAGAATTTAAGTCATACATTCTCACCATAAGATAAAACAAAGGAAATTTTAGGTTAAAAACAGCCATAATTTAACATCAGTCATGAAGAATGCAACTTTTCACTCGATCGATCCAAGTGCCATTGAAAGTCTAAGAATTAGTGTGGCTCTTTGCTTTCAGAAGAACTTCCTTCAAAACCACAGCAATTCTATGGGACATGTGGTGTTCCAGAAACCTCTCCTTCACCCTCTCATATCCCTTCTTTCCCATCGTTAGTCTCCTTTCTACATGGGTGGCCAATTTGACAATGTTATTTGCAAGAGGTGTTACACCTTCTTTCCCAACAGGATGCAACAACCCTGTTGTCCCATTCACCACTATCTCCATGGTGCCTCCAGCTGCTGTGCCCTGAAAATAATGAATAACAAATACAATAATGTACATAGGAACAGGACCAAGAAATAAAAATATGGAAGCACAAAACCCTGCATGTGATGCAGGGTATAACTTGTACAAATCTATACATACATACATACATACATACATATATATATGTATGTATGCGTGCACCTTGCACACAAATATGTAGAGAGGAAGATCCAACCGAAAATAGGAACACAATAATCCATTCTGTATGTGAGCAAAAAATAATTTGGGGAAGGCACTGTAGCTCAATGGTATTTTAGAGTGGAAAGAAAGCCTCTGATTAGCATACTGAATATCTAAATTTGAGAATGAGTACTGCAGGCTCTTGTGGAGAATGATTCCAATCTAGATAATGCGGTGTATATGTGAAAAAGAAATGCTTGCAGTTTCGAAGACTGTACAAGGAAAATAGAGGAACACAAATCTTCATTGTTCAATATAACTCTACTACTAAATGGCTGTTCAATTACTTTCTCTAGCTAGGTGTATTAGTACATGATATATACTCCCACTAACAAAAGTTATCGTACTTCTAAAAAATAGAATCTGATGAGGGGGGATCTGGATTTTGAGGGTTTTTCTCTAGAATTTAGAATGTTCTCTATTTTCAAGAACTTGATGCCAGTGCCTTTAGTCTAATTAACATATTCAGAAGGAAAAAAAAAAGAAAAAGAAAAAAAAAGAAGTCATTCCATGTTCTGAAGGACCTACCAAAACAGGCAGCTGAAAGGCCATTGCTTCGATGGTTATTCTCCCAAAACACTCTCCCCGGGCCTACACATGAATTGAATAAGTTCAAACCCTTAAGAGTGAAGCCCAAAATGAATAAGAATGGCACGCAGATTCCATGACAAACAAAATACAAACCAAAAGAACACTAGAAGTGAAATAAAAAGAATAATGGAAGGTAACTGGAGAGGATAGGTACAGCTAATTAACATGACACAGCCGACCAAGGTTCTTTAGTTTCTTTTTAGGCTAGGAACAATGGACGAAGATAAAAAGTTGACTGCTTCTGGGCTCTTAACAAAGAAATCAAATAGCCAGCTTCTGACACGTTCACCTTCATTAGCATTTTTTATTGTCTTATCATGTTTCACTTGACAACGAAATGCTCTTCGTATCGAATTGGGTATACGGGGCAGGGGACGACATTTAGGTCAAGGATAATAAGCACATTCGTAAATTGTACTTATCAAGCTGGGGGAAGCAGTTAAAATGATTAAGTATAAAAAGCAAACGCCAACGTTTTCATGCTAGTTACAAAGGTTAACCGTGGAAAATAAGTCATAGATTTTATTTTTAAAAAAAAGTAGAATTACATTTTATATTTGCAGAAAGTACCTGAGAGTTCTGAACAAGAACATCAACGGAAGCCAGATAAGGAGCTACTGTAAGAGTTTTGTTGACAAATTGAACATGATTCTGAATATTATTCTCTAGTACAAAGTTCCGCAGTTCTGTCTCATACTTCGTCAGAGCATTCATGTCACTTCCCACTATTACTGCATGCATTGCTGGCACCTGCAGTTTCTTCTCTTTAATTTTCTGTAGACTTTCATGAAAGGAACGAAGAAACAGATCCTGACCTTTCCCGCGCGAAACACCTGTTACATCGTGCATGTTTCTTAGAAAATAAATAAATTTTAAACCGAACAGTACTATCACATATGAATCTAACCTAGGGTAAACAACTTGCCTACATGATGCCACTAATGGAATGTGGAATGTGATATCCTAGAAAGCCAATACCAAATTTTCAAATTGATTCTAGCCTAGGAAGATGGGGAAATATGCCAATTTGGAAAGTAGGTTCACTTCTTTGCAATAGAAGAATGTAAAGCACCCACCCATGGGTAGCCCAAGTGGTAAGGGCAAACTTGTGTGCATGAGCCCCATGTCACAGGTTTGATTCCCCCTGGGATCAAATTGCAATTTAAGTGGGAGGCCATGGTGGTGGGTTGCTGTGCTAGTCTCCCCAGGGGTTTAGGTTCCATGGGTGAGTCCTAAGGGCTCTGCCGTGGGGGTGGTTCCCCCGTCATAAAAAATATAAAAATGGAAGAATGTAAAGCACATGTAGGGACAGATAAAAAAAAAAATCGCCACTTCAATTACAAACTGGAAAACCATGCACGATGAGGTTCATATGCTGCTAAAAAATACACCTAAAGATGCAGTAAATATAAAACTCAGCTTAAATAGTGAGTCAGTTTAGTTGGTCAAAACCCACCAACCCACAGTTGCAACGCAAAATGTCAACTTACTAAGAGATGGAGTCAAACCCTACTTAAATACCATGGAATCATGCCATATAGTATTATTATTTCTTAAAACAAGAACTGGAATCTGTTGCAATTTCAAACAAGTTAGTGTACAACACTACTTTTCACCAATCAGAGTAACCCAAGAGAGATGTTTTATCCCATCACAAGAAGAACATACTGTTAATGATGGCAAATATCAGATCTTCATTCCGCACTCCAAGAGATTCCCGGACATGCTCACGAAGAATTCTCTTGGCTACACTATCTTCAGCAACTTCTGTTAGTTCCTTGCTATTTCCAAGGTGTACGACATACGTTTCAGGCATTTTAATCCTGTAAAGCATAGTGGGAACATATCCAAGATAAGGTCACCCGTCACCAGCCAAAAGCATTGAAGTATATCAATTGTACATTACATACAATGCCAATGAAAACCTAACATAACAGTGTAAGTACTTCTATAGTTCTTCCCCACAAATATTGCAGAAGTTAAACTTAAAGAAACTGAAGGCAGACAAAAGATTCAGCGCACAAAAGATTAAAACTCTATTTTGACATTGGAAAATATCCTAATTGAAGTTAGTTACATACCCTAAACGCTCTCGAGTCCTGTTCTTCCAGTATTCTGCAGTTGTATGTGAATCAATCATGGCACCTGCAACAAAAGGGAGGTGCTTAACATACTCCACTTTGAAATAATGTCCTCTCATTTCATGAATCCACCACAAAACCTTTGGAAGAACATGAGGAACTTTTTCCTTGAGAACGGCATCCAGCCATTTCCCAGCAACAGCAGTATTTAAAATGACCAAATCAGCTTTAAGAGCTGTATCAATAGCTTTTTGGCCCCTTGCAGCTAAGACCTAACAATATCAGAGTATTCACAATTAGATGGCTGATATTTCAGATGGCACGACAAATGCCGATTTCTTTGTCTCGACCCTCAAGTTAGAAGAAATGAAGTAAGCCAACAGATATGCAAGACATGGCAAAATTAAATAATCCAAAGTAAGCTATATCGCATTAAACTGATTCACAATGGCTCTTATTAACGAGTTTTCCATAATAATAAATCTGATTTTATTATGAATGAAAGAGCAAAGTTGTTTTTTTTTTTTTGTATAACTAAATGAAAGAGCAAAGCTAATGCTAGATTAATTACACCACTTGTATATCACATTCAACACCACCGATTGCGAGCAAAATCCAGTCTTTAGTCCTGTCAGTCTAGCAAACTAACTAATGCAACATGACCCACAGAGCCTCTATGCTTTGAAATTTTGATATTAGAACGTTGAAATTCACTGCCAAGGAACGGCACGTTGCATATTTTTTGGACGAAGTTAGAAGGATAGACATCAAGTAAACGTTACCGTCTTAAATAAACCAAAGGTCCCATTTCGCCATATATTTAGGAAATAGCAAAAGGGAAGGATATTATGTAAACTGAGTGTTTTTAGATAAACCCGACCTGCACCCCTCGGTCCAACATCTTGTGCTCCAAACTGTAAACAACATCGTCTGGTTCCGCTGGTTTCTGGTTAGTAATCCAAACCACCTCCGAACCCACACCCCTCAACAGAAATGCAAGCTCCATTAATAACAAAGGCCCGCCTGCAAAGAATTTGTAAATACAGAAGCATATTCAAGCTTATTGCTTTCTACAAATTTTATCTTTCCCGCGAATCAAAAGAAAATCAGTAATGTAAAGAGTACCAGAAAGAGAGAGTTCGTGGGAAACCAAGAGCACGAGCTTGGACTTCATGAAATCAAGTGGATTTGGTGTTGCACTGCCGACTTGAGCTGCTGAGTAAATCGCCGAGCTTGCATCTTTTTCTTCTCCAAAACCGTCGGTAATACTGCCAGTACCACTACCGGCACTTGTGATGCAGGAATCGAACGCGGTTCTGATGAAGAACACCATTACGGTGGAAAGCGAAAATAGCGCCAGAATCATCAGCCCCCACCGCTTCTTCTGAATGGACACCGCCCGCGGGCTCTGCTTCCCCATTCTTGTGCTTCTAAATCCAACGATTTTGCTACTAAAAACGTCGCATTCTAGGGTTTCCGAATACGATCGGTGTGACCAGTCGAGTATACATGGCTCTCCAAAATCTTGATACCTATACGGATTACGAAATGTAAATGGTCAGCAGACTATGCAACAACAGACTGGTGCAGGAAGCGAATCCATTGCCTTTGCAAAAGATTGAGCGATGAGTTTCTTAGAGCATATGCATTTTCATGTGTAAAGTAATATTTGCATAATATGACCTTAAAATTTTCTGCATTAACTTATGCATATCTAAATATTTAGCTATCTATGAACAGTATTTATCCAAATTTGGATAACTACTATTCACCCTACAAATCATATTTTAATCATTATTTCTCTCTCTCACAATCCTTTCATTTTCTCTCATTCAATAACACAACAAATTTTTATTTGCACATTCATTTTATTATTATAATTTATTATATATATTTTTCATTTTATTATATTTTTAATATAATATATAAAAAAATTATATTTTTTATTATTGTATTTGTATTATTAATGTCAAATGTATGTAGTGGATACTAATTACAAAATATATATAAAAAAAATTGATTTTAGCAAAAAAATAATAATAATAAAATAATAATATTTTATTATTATTTTATCTCCAATATGCATAAGCCAATGTGGAAATTTTGCTTAAATGGCAAAGTGGATATATAAAAGAGGTAATTTTACTTATGCATATACATATACCAACGCTAATACTCTTAGACTTCGAAGAAATACCAAATGGATCTGATCCACTTTATAATAATAAAAGAATAACAATTTAATACACTTTCAATTTTATATATATTAATAAATTACACCATCAAATATGATTATTGAGATCAATGGAAATGGAACGTCTTAATAACCTTGAGGAAAATGACGGGATCCAGATAATGGGTCATGACATGGATCCCGACAGGTTTTTTTTAGTGGTCAAAGAAGTATCCTTTTTGTAAGAAAAATTCTTCTGATACATAGCCGTTCTATATTTTGTAGAAAAATGATAAACACACGATACTTTATACAATACTTTATACAATAATATTTTAAAAGTATGGATATTTTTATAAAATATCTTATAAAACTAACATTATTTTATAAAAATACCCTTATTTTATAACATATGTTATAAAAAATATTGTGTAAAGTGTTGTGTTTTATCACTATTCTATTTTGTAATCATGTTGTGAATTTTGTTTTCAACGTTTAAAATATTAAAAATATACATAAAAAAAAAAAAAACGTGTTAAGAGAGAATTTCTCGGTGGCTAAAGTGCCACCCACACCCATAATCTTATGTAAAGATACAAATTTCCAAAATATAGTAATTTTAGATACAATTTAACGGATATGGTTAAAAAAAAGGTGATAATTTAGGCTTGGAAGACATACTTTTTATTATTATTATTATTATTATTTTCGTTAATTTAGGTTGAACATCATCAACGTGATCATCTTTTTTTCTGAGTAAACAGAGTGGGTGAGAAACAATGTTGCGATTGGCCTGCTTTGTGACAATGTGTGCAGAAAAATCTACATGGCGTGATTATGAATCGTAATTCATGCATATTATATGATCATTATACTCTTTTTTCTCAGGGAAAAAGAAAAAAAAAAGAGGAAAAAAGTTTAAAATAACCACAGAAGTATGATTGTATAAATACAAGAACGGCTGTACAGACTCAGACTCTCTCTCTCTCAACGAAGTCTCACTTGCCAGAAGTAAGGAAACATAAAAGAAGTCACAAGAAATAGATGGTGATTCAAGGAGGCTACGATATACAGAGTTGCCTCATTGGTGTGAGCAGCCTTGCAAATCGAAGGGGAACATGCGCCTTCACCAATGTCCCATTTTCTTTATACTCCTACAAATTTTGAAGGCCATCAAAAAAAAAAAAAAAAAAAAAAGAAAAAAGGAAGAGAAAATAACACAATAAGATACCAGATAGGAATTTTGTCAGTAGTAATGAAAGCTACCCAATCCATCCTCACAACGCAAAACCATCATCTCAGGTGCTAATTACTCATATCGCTCATTTTGCCTCAGGCTATAAAAGCTCAGTCAAGTGAGCAGGTAGCTAAACTTGCTTTACAAATTCGACCAAGATCCCCCCCAAGTTTATCTTTCTTCTCCTTTATTTGAAGCTAATACAGACTGATGAAAAAACCAGTGATTATATTCCAGAGTATTTTAAACCATTGATCTCTCTCTCTCAATACAATAATTAGCAACACATTTACAGGACTGGGAACAGGAACAGATAAAGGGTGAATTAAAAGAAAAATAAATGAATTCAAGATACTGCTAATACTTACAGTTCTCTCTACCATTCCAACTTGATGTATGGTACTCAGGAGCTCTCCCTTGTCAAATGGAATTAAAGCTTCCACCCATACCATAGAATCCTATCATGCATAATATTTATTTAATTTGATTAGTATATTCTTTTAAGCACAATGCAGACTCCGCTCTGAGTACCAACTGTCAGAAAAAGGAAAACTAACTATTTCCAAGGACAATGGAAATACTGATATAAAACTGACTACCTTCAACTTTTCCTGAACTGCATCGCAGAATTCATGTAAACCTTCACCATTGAAAGCGGATATGCAAACAACATCTTCTCTCTTCTCTGCTTCTGACTTTATTTTTTGAGGATCACTGACCTTATCAACCTGCCATAAGCAGCCACGGAAGTCAGGTTACCATCAATATCATCTTTTGAGCTTATGCAAGCAAGGGAGAGACAGAATTCAATTGTTTGACTATACTTAGGGCAGGTTTGAGACACAAGACAAAACACAAAATTTTCATCTCATCATTACACTTTTTTCAAATCTTCATACAAAATATAATAAACAATTCAACTTTTTCAAATCCCAATACTCATTTTTCAAATCCCAAAACAACAATAATATTAAAGCATAATATTTTAAACTTCAAAACAAAACACAAAATTCTCATCTCACTCCCCAAACCTGCCCTAATTTGCAATTGTATCAGCAAAAAAATACCCCTCTTCACCTTATTCCAAACCATCAAATTTGGAATTGATGACACATCTAGTTCTGACAGAACCTTCTCCACAGCTTCTATCTGTTGCTCTGCTAGAGGATGGCTGAAGTTCATAGCAATACATTATAAGACTGATTTTTTTCAAACAATATATAACAGGCTTACCATATTCTACCTTATGTCCACCACATGCACCAAAAGCGATGACTCTGATATCTCCTCCAATGTAGCTCTGAAGGCAGCAACCTGAAACCCGTCCGTGTTAGACATAAAAGAAAAGACTTCTTGGGCTTCAGTCCAAAATTGGACTAAATTGGTCGAAACCACTTCTTTAGTAAATAATTATGACATCAGTCATCAATAGATTGAGGCGGATGGATCTCACCAGTGTAGTAGGTAACTTTTGGATGAAACCAACCGTGTCTGTGAGAAGAAACTCCTTCCCATTCTTCATCTGGATAGAAAGAAAGTGAGCCAAACCTTAGCATTTTCAAATAAGTCTGTATAGTGCTTGCACGATGAAAGTCAAGATATCCAGATTCATTGGCACCTTAACAGAAACCGGTATGATTAAATAAAATACAGACTCTTAATTGGAAGTCCTTTTTTTTTAATCGGAAAAATTGGAAGTCCTAAAAAATACTGTTCCTTGACGACTTTTTAACAAAATGAAACCTGTTTACTACTGCATGGAAAGCGACATTATCTAGAATGATTGCTTTCCAACAACATAATTGCATAGAAAATAGTTTTTAACTAATAAGAATATCGTGAAGAGAGTCTTCACAGAATATATTGACCAACCTGAACCCTTCTTGTAGTTGGATCAAGGGTAGCAAATAATCGATCCTCAGCAAGAACATTGGCTCCAGTCAATCGATTTAGAAGTGTACTCTTTCCAGCATTTGTGTAACCAACCTAAAATTTCATCCATGTCTACTGATATTCACAACTAAAAAAACAAGCATCCTTACAGCTTCGAAAACAATGAAATCCAGGAATTTGCTCACCAATGATACTACCGGGACAGGAACAGATATACGCCGGTTTCGATACTGCTTTCGATGTTTTCTAACTGATTCAAGCTCTTTTTTGAGGGCACCAATCTAGAATTTTGAATGTGTTAGCAGCCAAATTCAATCTCTAAAGATCAGAAAAATCATACAATAAACTTTCGGTAGAAAAAGCCATGGCCACCACAAAGTCCAAAATATGAGACCTTTTTTTTTTTTTTCCCTAAAAGCAATTCAAACCTCAATGGTCTACAAGTGTTTGAGAAAGGATTAACGTCAAGACATGTCTGGATCATTTCTTCCAGTTATAAGGACGCATTGATTATTCGTCAAAAACATGTCAGGAAAGGTCGCTTACTTGAGTACGTAAGATACGCTTATCTACTTCAATTTGTTTCTCACCCATCCCCTTCACCTTGCCTCCCGCTTGACGCTCAAGGTGAGTCCACATTTTTGTTAGTCGAGGTAACTGGTATTCCATTTGTGCCAATGCAACCTAGAAAGAACTGATTAATGTTAGAGCATACCATAAGGAGTATCTTCCTTCTGCTATTTATTAGTAGGTGACAAGGTGTTCGACCTCATTGGAAGACTTGAAAACCTGTACCTATATAGGTAATAAGAACTCAAAGTATAATAGAAGCGTCAAAAGAATTTGGCATCTCCTCTCCTATGGAGAGATATACTTCAAAAGAGTGATAAATTAATCATTCAATGTATGCTCTTCGCATTGTCCCAGATTTGCTTCAAAGATTTATAACAGCAGTATACCAAAATTTACCTGTAAAGATGCTTCATGTGTTGCTGCCCGCTGGTTAAAGATATCCAGGATGAGGGCAGTGCGGTCACAAACTCTAACATCTCCTCCAAAAGCCTTTTCCAAATTACGCAATTGCCTAAAAAGTGTAACATTAAAATGAAAAGCATATTTTAAAATCCAAAATGTGCGTAATAAGGATTTATGCAGCTGCAAGGAAAATTAGAACAGGCCACATCAACAACATGGACAAAATGATCCCTGTATCAGATGATGCCATCTAAATAAAGACAAGATTAAAATATAAGTATCACTCATATGTGGTACACGCATTAGGGTCACACTCCATGGAATTTGATACCACAAACGATCTTGCCTGGCAACAAATGCTCTTAAATTCCACCAAAATTCATTACATATTCACGTATTCTGAGAATCAGCTTTTGTCCCATTCAAAACTGAAAGAAAATGTACTGTACTTGTATGTAATTACATTGTAAAACAGGACAAGGTCAAAGCAGCAGAAATCTCGAATTTACTGAAAATCAAAGCTGAAATACAGAAAACCAGCTTATAGTTGAAACTTCAGAGTTCCATTTACAGGAGTCCCTATAGCATGAAAAGCTGACAGTAGTAGAACCAAAATAAAAACAAATAACTAATTGGCGAAAACAAGTTCGAGCAACCTAGTAAGTAGGAAGAGCCAGTATTGACAAGATAAAATACCTCAGCTCAGAAGAACAAATTTCAATAGGAAGCATAGCTATAGACACAATAACCATAAAGTCAGGAATCTAACCCAGCTGAAAGCTCGTCATCAAATATCACAGTCTCAACACCAAGGGCATGAATTGCACTCTTAATCTCTGCAACCTTGCCAGACCCAATATAAGTTCTTGGGTTCGGGGAAGCTAGTCTGCAGCATGTAGCAGAGTAATTAATTGAAGCAAGGATGCCAACAGGTCAATACTTCCTTAGAAAGAATAACATACCATGTACATAGGTTGTTGATGCATCATGCTTTCAAAGGCATATAACACTACAACAACAGTCTAACTACATGCTAAAAGAACATAGAAAGAAAATCCCACGCTTAAAGTGTGTTATATACGTTGAGGCCAGAGCAATTATGTTCTGTGCTTTTATAAATGCACAAATGACGCCGCAGTGAGTGACTAGCATTGGAGAAATGTATATGATGTCGTCTAGAGCCTAGAAGTTGCACTCTAGGTTAGAAGAACTGCACTATCTAATCTCAGCTAATAGTACAACTTTTGATATTTTCTTTATTCAATATGTGAACTCCATTGTTCCCTAACAGGATCCATAATAGCTACAGACAGAAGGCAAGAAATCCACTTTTTTGTAGTTATGCATTTGCTTAGCAGGTTTAGCAGATGCATAACTAAATTAGCTGGATTCGAATCTTCATCAATGCATGATGATTATATAAGAATGGCCCTTATACATCTCACTTTAATCTCGCGTGCAAAAGAACGTTAACTGAACTGCAGCATTTCAGATGAGAAGTATCCAGAAAGACTCACTTTTGATAAGTGGAATCGACAACCAGAAGTCCAGCAGTGTCAGCCAGCTGAGCCAGCTCCTTCAGTGATTCATCTATATCAAAAGAATTCTCTGTATCGCCTTTTCGTTCAACACCAACAAGGTACGCTTTTTCTTCAAAAACCTGTAAAGATGATTAGTTGATTAGTAAAATTACTTCTTTTTCCTTTCTTTATTTAGTTTCTAAATTTTCCTCTTCAGAATATTCCACCTTAGCAAATAAAACATTGCTACGGTATACCCTAGCACTAGCAGGAGCTGAATATTATTGTTGGTCAGCTAAAAGGGCTTCTATTTTTTTCCATCCAATTTAGCCAAGAAATGAAGTCCGCACAACCAAGTAAATTCCACGAAAATATATGATTGAAATAATAATTTTCCATATAATAGCAAACAAGAAAGAAAAATCTGTCGAATCCTGAAAGCCAAAGCGATACGGAAACGTAAAAAATACAATTAAAAGAAACGGACCTCTCTGCCGTTCCGTAGCTTAAACCTCTTCTCAAAGCTGTCGTCTTCGTCGTGCTCTTTCTTTTTTTGGAATTTAGTGAATGGACTTGGGGGTTTGGTGTCAGCGACTCCATTGACAGATCCATGGACCTCTTCATGTTCCTCCTTCTCCGCCTCTTCCGTACCAATCAATGGGTTTGAAGCTACGCTTTCATGAGGAACGACTCCGAACCCTTCCTGGAGAGCTCCGGTGACGAGTCTTGAGGAACTATTTTTACAGTTCGAATTTTTTCTGAGAGTGAGAGGGAAAAGTGGCTGATTTGGGTTTGGCGTGGATGGATTCCATGAAAGCTTGGGCTCGTGGTCTAGAAGAGGCGAGAGCCGAAAGATACAACATCCGAAACTTGCTGCGCTCATGGCTTTTTATCTTTTTTTTTGGCATTCCATTTCAGCTGCTTCTCCGGTGCTGGTTTTAAGTTGCTTTTCGGAAACGGTAACGCCCGAGATCAGCTGGTCCTTTAACTTCCACGTGACATGTTTTTTTCATAGTAATTAGATATTTATTTAGTATATGTAATAATTTTACGAATTTATTTTACATATAATCGTGAAGTATATAAATGTCGTTCACTTTAAAAAAGAGTGAGATTCACTATTAAAAAGTTAATTTTTTCATGTGAGTCTTATGTTTTATTCACTTTTTTTAAAGCGATTACGTGACGGTTGTACAATTCATAGTTACAAATATCTTTTCTCTTCTATAAAAATTGTTAAGTTCAGAGAGTCTGAGTTATAAAAAATTTATATAAATATACCAATTCTTTTATAATTACACTGGTAAAATTATTTTAGGCTTATCAGATTTTTTCTGAAAATTGACCAATTTAAGACAAACGAAAAGAGTAAGGCTCGACAAACCAATTGCATCATTTTATGTTTGAATGAATAAAATAACATCAAAAATTTAAGTTCTAATCTCGTTTGTTTTTATAGATAAGATAAGATGAATTGAAATAAAAATTAAAAATTAAATAAAATATTATTAGAATATATTTTTCTAATATTATTTTTATTTTAAAATTTCAAAAAAATTAAATTTTTTATTTTATTTTATGTAAAAATTTTAAAAAATTGTAATTATAAAATAAGAGGAGAATAGTTAATACGTGGGTAATGATGACTAAGCACAGAAATTTATTCCCTTTTGGGCATGACCTGAGTTGGATTAATCTAGTCAATTTCTTATATAATTTAATATGTAAAATGCAAGCTCTTGAATATAGGCTTTGCAAACCTAGCATTCACAGCTTTGATCACTCCCAATCCCTGGCCGTAGATAAGCACAGTTTGGAATATTGAGTTGAAATGAGTTTAATTTTTTATAAATAATAATGAGTAGAGATGGTGGAGTGAGTTTTGTGAGATCCACTTAAGATGAGTTTAGATGTGTTTGGATGTTAAAATGAATTTAGATGTACTAATGAGAAGTTGAAAAAGGTTGTAGATCCCACGTGTATAGAGAGGTGTTGAGTTGAAAAAGGTTATGGATTCCACGTGTAATTTGTAAAGAGGTTTTAAGTTGAGATAAGTTTAATGATTTGAGAGTTAGGTGTTTGGATGTTAGACTCAGCTTAAAATTAGATTGAACTGAGTAGATATTAGTTTAGTCTAAGTTACAAACGAGGCCTGGTATGATGGTACTTGGATTCAGATTCAGGCTCGGGTTCAAATTCATTTGTGAGGGACAAATCCTAGTGCGAGATTAAAGCAGATTTGAAGGTTCCCATAGAGAAAAGCTGTAAAGTCAAACCGCCGATTCAACTTTGCTTTCTTAGAACATAAGCATTGGATTGACCATCCTATTCTTCAAATTTTGATTAATATGTAACCTTTTCACCTTTAGATAATCATTCAAAACTTGAAATCTACATTGGATTAGTCATCACACTCTCTATAATAATAAAATATTACTATTTTTTATTATTTATATTTTTTAATTAATTTTTATTTTATTTTCATAATTTTCAATAACCTCCAACAAATCATATTCATTTTTATTTTCACATTTAACAATCTATAATATAATAATCTCATATGTATATAGATGGTAAAATCTCATATGAATAAAAATCTCATATCTATAATATAATAATCTAAAAAAATACTTTTAGACTTGCTATAGTTCTTTTCATATTTGAAAAAAAGAATAGACTTACTGTAGCTTATAGTTTGGATGAAAACAATTTAACTAATTCAATGTGGAACAAATATGGATGATATTTGCTAAATTTGAAGATGAAAAGGCATTTGGCTAATCCAATACCAATGCTCTCAGTACTAGAAGAGAACGGAGTGTCAAAAATATATGCAATCTGAGAGATGGGGAGCCAAAAAACCTTTATAATTTTGCTGGTTTTTTTTTAATCAAAATTACTGCACTAACTCAAGTTTGGCAGAAAAATCTACAACATTTGCCAGTTTGACAAACAGATTTCATCACCCAACAATTTGGGTTAGTGACATGAGAAGGACAGAACCAGAACATATTCCAATGCTAATTAACACTAACATGCTGACAATGACAGAGTTTTGACAATGGTTTTAGCAGCCAACTTGCACAACTGCAACAGGCTGTTTTAGAGACTAACTCCTCTCAGTGTTGTTGAAGTAGAAGAAATTCTGAGCCTGGTTGGTTCAACCTACATCCGAAAGTCATTAATCTATAAATGCCAAAAAAAAAATAATAATAATAATAAAAGAAAAGAACCTACTTTAGTGCTAAAGTTACAGAAGTTTGCACTAATTTCTACCCTGATCTGGTTTTCCTACCATTTCAGTTCAATCCTCTGCATGATCTGTGAAATCTTCCCTCGTCATGGAATTGCCAGCTAATGGGTTCAAGTCTTCTGCAGAGTCCCCAAACTCTTCTTTGTACATTTCTTCAATCATGGGTTTCCACAACCGAACTCGAGCATTTATGAACCAATTTGAGACCTGAAACAGCCATGAAAATGAGAGCATTAACATCACAATTAGACCAACTTCACAACAGAGAGAGATACACACATAGAGGCACACAGACAATATGGGAGAGAAAAATACTTGGCTCTTAGTCAGGCCTGTTTGTGATGCCAGCATTAGCTTTTCAGTATCATTTGGATACCTGAAAGAACCATCAAGTATCATAGCCTCATAAAATATGAAATCATTGTGAAGGTAGTAAAAAAAAAATGATGCACTTACGGGTGGAGAAAGTGTTCAAAAAGCCAAGAGCGCAGGATTGTCACAGAAGTCTCAGGCAACCCTCTGATGGGTCTCCATGCTTGCCGTTGGTTTTGGATCATTCCTAGCTGTTGAAGGGACATTCGAGTATGTCTAGTTTCCGAATCAAACAAGTTAAGCTGCGATAACCCCGTGCTAATTCTGGGAAAAGCCTGCAAGAATTTTCTCTTTGTGATGTTAATTTGGGAGACTATGGCATCTCTCAAGCTGCAGAAATGCTTAGACATGGCTTGGAGAGCTAGTGCAGTGTATTTCTTGGCAGCACCTACACCTGCTATCAACTCAAATGATGATACAACTTCTTCCAGTTTACTATAGTACTCATCGAATCTGCCATCAACCTGCAAATTGAGAGAGAGGTATTCTAACAAGTTTCTTTTGAAAAATCTGAAACAATCTAGTTCATAAAATCAAGAATTCAACACTGCATAGACCCACCTCCTCCAAAAGGGAGATAAGCTTTGCAATTTTAACTTGAAGCTCTTGCTTCTCAGCTGATAAGAGTCCATTACTGTACAATTCTGCTTTTAATTCAGAAGAAAGTCCAAGAGCTCCTAATCTACCTCCACGAGACAACTTCGAAATATATTTTCCATTGCTAATGTCAATTGCTTTTCCACTGACATCAACAATTTCATTCAGAAGGGACTGAGCTGGTCTTAAATATATTGAGTTCCGAATAACAGCAGCAAAAGATTCTGTTCCATATGAAGTTGGACAAGTTCGATTTAGTGAGCTTGAAGAAGAAGCAAATGCACTGCCCAAGAAAGAATACCCGTTGCTTACATGTTCCATTCCTGGATTACAGGCTTCCCGTGATTCTTCTCCAGACATTAAGTAACTGGGGCTTAGGAGATCCGAACTTAAGGACCTCTGCCTGTATTGCACAGAAGGAACAAGCACGTGAGAGCCCAGAGAAAGTGACAGCCTCTGGGCTTGGTGATTGGTCTCATTTGCTGCTCCAAGAAGATCCATGAAATGTCGGGTGTGGCTGATCTCAGATTCCTCCCCAACAGTAGAAGCTTGAACAAGATCTATTGATCTAGACATTCTTTCCCCAAGAGATTGGATGCTGGGAAATACACCAAAGGACTGAGGGAGTGTGTGATCGCGGCCTCTTAATGAAGAACCATATGCATCAAAGGGCTGGTTTTGGAAATGGTTTTGATCGGTAATGGAGTCTGAGAGAGTGAATGAGTGCACGCTACTCAGAGCTGGATTTGAAGGCGAGTCTTGTGAAGTCATGTTAAACTCAACTGGAAGCTTAAAAGCTATAAAAGATTTGCTATGAAGTACTGCAGCAAGTTCGCTCTGCCAAGCTTTACAAAGAAGAACTGTCACTAAAAGACTAAGAATCCAATATTGCTCATCAAATAGGAACAGAAAAAATCAACCCAAATTATTGAAAATGAAGTTCCAAAGCTAAAGATGAATCACAATTCCACATTAATGGCTGGGAAAGCAATAGATACTGTAAAGAAAACGATCTCTTGCTTGTCGTCTTCATGGGTTGCATTAAGTTAGCAGTACGAGGGGGGGATCAGATGGATCATTAAGGAGAGGCCAACAGAGGGTATGACTGACAGCACTGAAGTGGAAACTATGTACTAAGTTGCCTTCAAAGCAACTGAAACCAAAAACCAGAAAGAGATCCTGAAATATTAGGCGCAAGTACTAGCTTTATTGACACTATAATTTTCGACTTAGAGAGAACTTTTGAGAAACAAATTCCATGGATAAGTGATCAGAAAGAAAACCGGCTCGATGCAAATGAGTCTCAGAAGGAATGCTAACATAGCCGAACCATTAAAGAATCCACTGGAATATCATATTAACAAAGTATAGAAACCAGAAACAAAAGAGTCTCAAAGTCAAAAGCATTAAAAATGAGGCAACCGTACAGGACAGAACTAGCTGAAAACCAGACAAACCAATATCTTAACAAGTTCTTGCCAACTAACATGACCAGGACGATGGGTAGCTAGAGTTGAAGAACTAAGAAAGTTCAAGTGAAAATATACCCACTGAAAGATGGAATGAACCAAAGTTGTTTATTTGAAAGAGACTTAAGGCAAGTTTAATTTGTCAAACTTTAATTGACAAATGACATTTTAACCTACTTAAGATCAAACTTTCTAACTTCATCAGATTTCATAGATAGTTAGAGACTATGAAGAAACCAACAGTTGCATGACATAGATCAGGCAAGTAAAGAAGTGCCACTTTAATAGAGCAGAGTATAATATCTTTTTATTCTCACAAAACGTAGTTTATATTTCTATATTAATGGCATAATTTAGAAACAATAATGAAGCGAATTAATATCACTTTTTGAAGTCACATATAAAATAACTGGTGAATTATAAATATGTTTACTGTTTTATTCATTCAAATACCATATGTAAGCCAAAACAAGCAGGAAATAACCAGTAGTACTATACAAGTGGTAAGAGCAAGCATACCTGTGGCTGTGTTAATAACAAGTCAAAGAAGAAAGACGATTCTCTCTCTCCCTCTCTCTCTCTCTCTCTCGCCTGCTAGCTCACGACAGGTCTAAATCTGAGCGGCAGAAAACCTAGAGAAATAGACTTCTGCTAGTTCTTTAGAGGAACAAAGCTAATTGGCCAAATAAATATGGCAGAAAATGACAGTAAAAGATGGTCCCCCGACCTCCCTGACTATAAAACAAACAAGCAAAGGTGTCGATCCTTCAACTTTACTGCCAACAGCTACATTTCTTTGGGAGACTCGAAAGTAAAATTTAGCTCAAAACAGTGTAAAATTCTCTCTCCCTCTCTTCGTCCCAGGGGAGCTCCCTCAATATGTTAAAATTGTTTCTGTTCACTCTGTAAAAGGAGGATAAAAAGTGAGCCATCTTTTGCACACTCCCAGTTCTAATTTTGTCAGCTCATGGCTCTGTAAAACCATATGGGAATACCTAACTTTTTCCTGTTAGGTTTTGTAGTCATGCATAGAGATGTTGAAAGGACACTGAAATATCACTATCTTTCAAGAATATAACTCTAAAATTATAATCAATACATAAATTCTCCACAGAGAGAGAGAGAGAGAGAGAACGAGAGACACAGACAGAGATGGGTGTCGTTGGGTTTGGAATGGTGTGCTGATGAAACTGATTCTGAATGCATGTTGGTGTGGTGCCTTTGGATACTTTAGTAATCATTGCTATCTTTGTTCCTTTGGCTTCCTGCACTTGTCACTCTCTACTTCCGTAGCTTTGTTTGCTTCATTGGGACCCGAGATGCCCGGACACAGCTTAAAGTGTCTGCTTGATCTGAACTATACCCAGTATTTTGCAAGCTGCAATTTCCTACAGACTTGTCCCCGTGAATATTACCTTGGAATTGTCAATCACTTTCCCTTTCAAACATCAAAGCCATTTGGGATGGATGAACAGATATGTTCTTTCTTACAAACATCTATAAATGTACGAACGAATGCTAGCTTTCTTTGATTATACATGCATTAAAAGCTTATTAAAAGTAATCAAACGCTTTGGTCAGTCTCCCATTAATTAAATGACAACGAAAAAAGTCATTCTATGAAATTCTTGCACCTGCATGTGCCAAAAAGAATCATCCTGACAACCACACAGGTTACCAACAAAAACCGAGAAGATAGAGACTAATGCCAGCAAAACTCTTCATCATCATCCACTTTGCTGGTGTGGTTTCTCCTTAAACTCATTTGTTCTAACTTCTAAGTGCTCGATACCCAATTTTAAGTATTAACCCCTTGCTTTTAGCAGACAAATACCTTTTACTAGTATAGTATTTGGGTTTGGATTTTACGATCAAAAAGTGTAGTGGTTGGTTTTTTTATAGTTTCTTTTGATGGCTGGGTTTGGATTTTATGATAATATATAACTCCAGGTGTTCAGTTGTAATCACGGTATTCCTTCGTCATAAGTGAAGACTATCAATAAAATTAGGTACCGTCCTCTTCTCTTAAAAAAAATAAGTATAGTATTTGGGGCGACAAAAATAAAAACCAAGCAAATTTTTTCCTGTTTTTATACATGATGATATGCACCCACCTTCACTGTTATCTAAG
The DNA here is from genome assembly GCA_961763995.1 of Juglans cinerea. Taxonomy (NCBI): domain Eukaryota; kingdom Viridiplantae; phylum Streptophyta; class Magnoliopsida; order Fagales; family Juglandaceae; genus Juglans; species Juglans cinerea. Next base: position 23,080,791 of record CAUIVZ010000012.1, on the reverse strand, counting down.
CCATTCTTGGTCCAAGTAGAGGAACATGAACAATTCAACAACCTCTCCTTTTCAACGCTGATCCGGTTGTCTATCAAAAGCATTGAACAGCAATAGCTTGGCTAGTTACCCGGCTTTGAATTTCGATCAAAATTAACCAGCGTTTGGGACCATCAACTGTGTAGCAGCACCAGAATTTAGATCCCCAGGGGGACCATCTTAGAATGCACGAGGAAATTCCACATAAATGAACACTTTTTCTTAACACATAAAAGCATTTCTGAAACTGGGGGAATATTAACAGAGGTAAATAATGCAACTTAGACCTGTACACCAATCTGAGGATACCAAATCAGGAACCTGAGGATATTGGACCACTGGGGAAACCATAGGGTTGGATCATTACCCAGCTGGCCAGCTGGAAACAGTAAAATTGTCTTAAATAGTGAATGCAGAATTGCTTTTAACTTTACAATTTAACGTAACACGTCAAACCACATCAGTTTATAGGTTTATTTTTGTGTAATCATTTTCTTGGCAAAAGTATTTTACATATTAAATATAAGTAAACAGACAGCATGTTACCATAAAGGAATATGCTGGTCTTTAAGAGTTTTTTTTTTTAATTTATTTATAAATTTGGGCTCTCTTTTTATAGTAAAGAAGACAATTCGACATACTAAATCAAACAACATCAGTTCATTGTGAGATTATAACTCTTTTTTATATATTTTTTTCGAAAACTTAAACATTTATCTGCCATAAATGTCATTTGGTGGAATAAAGATCTAATTTTATTAGCTAAAATTATCAAACAAAAACTTAGAATTACTTTTTATTTTCAGAAAATTCTTTTGGCTATAAAATCATCTATTAAATGAACATTTAATAATCTCACTGGAATGAGATGAGGATCTTCAGCTGATTCAGTTGAATGGCAACTTTTACACTGTTGTGAATATCGAAGCATCCATACTGGTTTACAATAAGGTGCTCCAGAGCTGGCTATGGTGACTATATATATATATAGACATGCTTTGACCCTTCGTCAAAACCAAGACAGTTGGCTCTAATTCGGCCCGGTTGAATGCATGGTTTGAAGTAGAACTGCCGGCTTTGACCATGTTGCTTGCATATATAGAGATCAAATCCATAAACCAAACTAATACAAATGGAAATCCAATAAAATTGGTCAATTATTATATTATAACATCTGTTTTAGAGAAATGATACATCAATATCACAATTGGGAGTGCTTTTACAAGATTCCTTATTCAAGTACCAAATGCACAAAAATATATACGCATGATCTTATCTTTACAAAATATGCCTATAACTCCCAGTTATATTGTAAGTGAGTATCGTATATCGTACCCATATCTACATGTAGATTTGAAATTCTAGTGGTTTCTGTATCTTCAGACATTAATAAGCAAGTAGGATGAACAGTGCCGAAGCAAGCGCTTGCTTAGACTACAAAATCATGTAACATATGGGAATTGTCAAACTTGTGATGTTGCTTTCCCAAATCCTGGCACTGAAAATCTACGGAATCAGGCTCTGCAGAAGTTGTTATTGTTTTATTAATACCTCTTAAATTGGTGACACCGGACATGGGAAATCCATCATTTTCACAATGCCGCAATTCTAGTGCAAGTGAAACCTGGCTACCATCTACAAAAGTACCCAACTCCGACATATCATAGGTGGTAGCGGCAGCCACAAGACTCCCATCACCACCTTGGTGGTGTGGGATATTAATCTCATCTGAATTATAAAGGCTATGGTCATCCACAACACTACTGCCAAATCCTATTCCTGTGGTTTTCCCATTTACTTCTACGTTAACAAACTTTGATTCATGGGCGTGTCCATGGCGAACACCATCAGCAGTTGTAGATATCACACTGATGTCTTGCAACTCTTCCCCCTATCCTCAAAAGCCCCGGAATTATCCCTTGGTGCTTTCGAGGCATTTTCTGGTGAAGATTGGGAGTTCAATTCTGATTCGCCAAACTCTTCTTTGTACATCTCCTCAACCATGGGCTTCCAAAGACGGACCCGTGCATTGATAAACCAGTTCGCAACCTGATTGGTATACAAAATTAATGAAGATGCCACATGAGCAGAAAAAGGGTCTGCATGGATTTCTATGACATTGTTTTGAGCAAAACTAAGGCATCCATTGATGAGGATGATTTATGTGTAGAAGATTTCCCAATTCAAATAATTAAAAAGTCCTAACATGAACAGTATATGAGAAGCAACATTCAGATGGACAATGTACTGGCACTTTTAAATTCCAGTACCAACAATGCATATTAAGAAATCATTTTTAGAATCATCTTACCTGATTTCGGGTCAAGCCCGTTTCCTTTGCAAGCATAATTTTTTCAGAGTCCTTTGGGTAACTGGTGAAATAAGGCGAGAATTAGTAAATTAAAACTTCTCAATATAATAGCAAGTACAGGATAGAAATAGAATTAAGGAAACCAAGTGTTCAGGGACATACGGATGAAGGAAGTGCTCAAAGAGCCAAGCACGGAGAATTGAAACGGAGCTCTCAGGAAGCCCCCTTTGAGGCCTCCAAGCATGTCGCATCACACCAAACTGCTGAAGAGCCCTTTGTTGCCTCAGATGCTGATCTACATAGCGGAGACGAGGTATCCCTCCTTGACCACACAAGGAAGTATCTTGCTCCCCAAGGCTTCTCTGGGTAGCTTGAATCTGACCCATGATTGCATCACGCAAACAGCGGAAGTGTCGAGAAATTGTCTGGAGTGCAAGAGCTGTGTATGGTTCAGCTGCCCCACACCCCGCTACCATGTCGACAGACGACACTAAAAATTGCACCTGATTGTAATATTGTTTGTATCTTCTATCAACCTACAACAGGAGCACAACTATTTGTGATTGTACCTTTGTAAGTAAAAAAGTAAATGAATAATTAAATAATAACATGGGACAGAGAATTAGAGAGAAAGAGGGAGAATCCATATACAGAGAAAGAACATGGATATGAACCCAAAAGGAGGAAGAAACATAGAAAAGAAAAGAAGGGAAAAAAAAAAAAAGGATAAACCATTGCCATTAACAACTAATTGAACTTAAAATCCTCCTACCCTTCATAACCCACTTCCACACCCCAGCACACGTCTCTTAAGTGCCAGACAGAGCTTGAAGCACCAGACCTCCACTTCAGAATCTTTTTCAATAAACTCTCATTTTTTATCTTGAACTTGCAGAGACTCCTACTAAAAAACCTGGATTCAGCACTGCAAACTGATAAGAACATTCTCTCACCCAACCCAGCCCTATCCCTATTTTACTAGTACAAACTACTACCTGTGATTGTATCACACACAGCGGAATTCTCAGGAAATAGTTGTGTGAGTATATAGTGTGCAGGAAGAATATACAATAGTCAAGGATCTGGTCAAGAAATTCAAACTATACATGCAATTTAAAAGAAAGGAAAAATGATAGAACTAGCAAAAATATGGAGGCAGTAGGAGTACCTCATCCAGCATGGATAAAAGTTTTGTCTTCCTATTCTGCAAATCCTGTTGTTCTGCAGGTGATAGCTCACAAAAGGAGTTGGGAGTTGACTCGCCAGGGTCTGAAGATATCTTTGCAGACCATGAACTTGATCTCCCATCTTTCTCTTTAGAGCCATCCAAACCAATACCCAGGATGCTTTGATGTCTGTTCAATCCATGTTGCTTTAAAGCCTTCTTGACATTGACCACTTCATCAAGCAATTGTTGTGCTGCCTTGAGATACTTTGAGTTTAACATCGTGTTAGCAAAACCTGATGGTTCATATAGATATTGATCAGAGAGCATCTCTTTGTGGCTCATAGAGGAATGGGGATTGCACAATGTCTCTGTTCTGGTATTATTCTGGTTGGCTCCAGAAAAACCAGATAGCAAACATTCTGCAGTTCTCAACTCACCATACTGGTGATTTTCATCAGCTTTACTAGATATTGTCCCCTTCATCAAGTTTTGGAGACTGGTAGTCGAGAAAGAAGACCCACCTGGGTTTGGATACTGGTTACCAAATGAAGCTACAGGTATTGCAGATGGCATTTGTGTACCAAGGCTAAGAGATAATAATCCCTGACACTGAATATTTTGTTCACCAGCTGAAACTCCCAGCTGTGTCCTTGGAATCATCTGGGAATCCCCAGTAACAGAGTCTATGAGGGGATCACCTGTTACAGAATTTAACTGTCCGTCAATAGATTGCATACTTACTCTGTCACCTGTAGGTGGAACGAGCGTCATCTCATTTCTGCCACCCACAGATTCATCACGGTTGAGAGGGGATAGAGAACCACCAGACAAGATATCTGAGTAGGATGCAGAAGAAGCTTGGTTCAGATACATCATTATGTTGCCAGGATGGAAAGGCGGTTCAGAATATGAAGCAAATTTCGTGTCCCCTGGATATGGAGTCAGCAAGACATCTCTTTGATTACTTGGACTTTGGAAATAGGTAGCCATGTTTTGCTTCCTCCGACTCAGGCAACTTCAGTTGAGTATCTAGAGATGAAAGCAAAAACGTTACCCCTTCAGAGTCTTGGGAAAAATTTCAAAATTGAAAATCCTAACTATCCTATACTCGATCAAAATAACTGCACAGCCCACAAATACGTTTTACATTTCCTTTTGTTTTCATTTAAGTACAAATACATTTTACATTTCAAAAGGCATAAAGACCATGGTATATTCATATGTCGTTTATTCTCAGGAAAAATTAAAACAAGCCAACAGTGAAGAAGAAATCATAGATTACAGAGAAACACAGATCCCCAAACCAAAAATGTTGAATGACACAGCCAAAGACCCCAAGCATAAGACAAGTAAGAAAACCTTTTTTTAAAATATAAAACAAACAAGCAGTCTAGGCGCTTAAAAGTTGTGACTTCAAAAGGAACTTCGAATCATTGTTCTTCGAATCATTAATCACAAGAAAACATGCAACTTGTAAAAGCCCAAAAACGAAAACTTTTAAGCCGAAAGAACAAAAAATACAAAGTACTAAGAGGCACAGTTCTGACAATCAGCCCCAACACTTTCATGACTTCTTCTTGTTCAACTTTAATGATCATCATATCATCATCATCAACATAATTATGTAGTTCATGCATTGGGTTTTACCACAAATAACAACGATGATCGTCGAAAAACAGAGAAAAGGTAACTAACAGAAGAATGAGAAAAAGAAAAGGAAACAATTACCAGAAAGGCATAGGAATGATGACCCTTTAGTGGGAAGCGGAAAAACTCGGGCCTTTGAAACCAAAACTATGAGACCAAGGCCAAGCGACAATCTTTCTTCCCCCGAGCAGAGACAAATGCCAATCCCAAGAGATATATTCCGAAGAAAAGACCGCCCTCCCTATCATTGGAAGTACAAAGGCACCAACTCAATAAAATGCATATCATATTATAATAAACTATATATAATTGTTGCCGCCACCAACTACATTATTTTAATGGCAAATTGGGGTTTAAAAAACTGTTCTTATATCTGTGTCAAATCATTCTGAGTTTTGATTCTCACGTGTGACAAGACACTGGGACGGCAAAAACACGCTAGAAAGTTCTAAGGACTGCGGTGGTTGTTTGCTTGGGAGGGTTCAAACCCTAACCACCAGTTGGTGGACCTACAACCCTCCCTTAAACATGTTTTTAACGCATAAGACTCTCTCTCTCTCTCTCTCTCGTCTATTTATTTATTACTAACAACCAGCTGTAAGCATCAAAGGTTGTTTCTCTCATTCTCTGGGTTTTCATAAAGAGAACTTGTACAAGGAAGAACACTGTCTGTTTATAATGTCATTAACACTACATGTTTTTGTAATGTTTCTTTGGGCTGATGGATTTATAAATGAGAATATGTACGAGTCTTTTATAAAAATGTGGGTTCCATTGATAACAAATGAGTTTTTCAAACTTTTCATACGAAACTTGCTTATTTGAGAGTTTATATGTAATTTCTTAGGAAACTACTTCTTGAAATACAAACCAGTCAGACCCTAACTTCTTGGTTTGTCAATTCCTTAATTATTTTTTTTTTATCTGATAACTATGTCTACCAAAAACTTTACTGACTGTTGTCTAAATCCCTCGTGAAGGTTGCAGTTTAGCCCAAGTATGTGCCGCCTGTTATCTATACGCACACAGCAGGTGACAGTAACAGTCAAACAAACACATAAGTCGTTACTCAACACGTGTAGGTCAGATTTCTCATACACTAAAAATATTTAATTAAAATAAATGCGCAGGACTTACAGTTGAGTAAAAATCGGAAAATTCAACCTCGATTCTAAATCCGTTCTACCTCCACTCCGACTCCGACGACTTATTGGAGTCGGAATCGGAATTTTTTCCTCCAAAAAGTTGGAGTCAGAGGTTGCGTTGTACTGACTTTAACTCCGACTCCGATTCCGACTTTACCCTTCAATTCCGACTCTGATATTGTACATATTTTATAAAAATATATGTATTTTTTATATATTGATTATATATATATATTTTATATCACTATAACTTATATAGTTAATTAAATTCAATAATATATTAGTATGAGCAAATTATTATAAAATAATATACTTATACTATAATATAAATTGACTTATAATAGTTTAGTATACGTAAACACCATATTATTACTACCATGTAACACTAATGTATAATAACATTTAATACTAATATGTAATACTAATGTATGATAACTAAAGCATAATAACATGTAATACTAATGTATAAGAACCAATGTATATTAACATGTAATATTAATGTATAAACACTAATGCATATCAACATGTATAAACTCTAGTCTATACATTTAAAATAACATGTAATACACAAGTGTATAAACATTAATGTATAAATTTATAATAACATGTAATACTAATGTATAATAACTAAAGTATAACAAGTGGTCAATGCTATCAACAACACAGAGGAGAAATAGAATTCAGTTGGAAACTTGGAATGATCATCAGAGATGTTAAAAATTTGTTGAGGAAGGTGCATCATTGGTATGTTAGGCATGCTCCTAGGAGTATTAATAATGTTGCTCATGTGTTAGCAAATAATGCTTTAGATTTCTATGAGAGTATTCAATTGGAGGATATTCCTCCTTGCATCCATTATTTGGTTTATGAGAATTAATAAGATTAGTCTTTTTCTAAAAAAAATAACTAAAGTATAATAATATGTAACAATAATATATAATAACATGTAATTAGACACTAGTTAAATAGTAATTGTTAATAACAAATATTAATAAATAAATTTAATGATAAAATAACTATAAAAATCATAAATAAAAAAAAATTACGGTTAAAAAAGAGATTAAAATTGATTTAGAGTTTAGTGTAAGGTTTGAGTTAGGGTTTAGCCAAAACAAACCCTAAAAGCCCAGCCCAAACGGGCTAAAACCACAGCCTAGCCCACACTTCATGTAAAACAACGTTGCTTTTATAGGGTAAAAGGGCGCCGTTTTATATCTTAGTCACTTAACCCTAAGGCCCTAAATCTGATCCTTCAAATTTTGCGCCCCCTCCAGTCGCCTCTCTCCCTGCGAGTCTTGAGGATCCCTGAGTACCTGAACCTTCGAATCCTAAACCTAGTTGCACCCCCCAACCACTGCAGTCCGCACCGGCTCGACCTCTCTCTCAGAATCCCATTGCACGACCCATGTCCTCTCTCTCTCTCCCTCCGAGTCTATTTGTGAGACTGAGGATCTGTGTGTTGGGTTTGCTCCTTTGGAGTCCCACACCGGTGGGAGAGAATTGAGGAGCAGGCCTCAAGGCCTATAAATAGGGTGCTTGGCCTCTTAGTTAATTACACCAAGTTATAAGCTTAATTAGTAACTTGTGACTCTAGTAAAATTCTTTTATTAGCCTTTTCTTGTAAAAGGAAAGAGGTGAGAGTTAAAGTTTTGTTAGTGGGGAAGCTTTGTGGGTGTCATTTGGGGTGTGGAGAAAAATTGTGTGATTGTAATAATTTTTCATATAGTATATTTTCTTCTCTGGGTCTGGTGGTTTTTCTCCTGTTTGGGAGTTTCCACGTAATTCTTGTGTTATTATTATTTATCTGTTTTTCTTCATATTTCACCAAATGATGGATCCTGGGGGGGTGAATTTGGGAGGTCCAAATTCCCAACAAGTGGTATCAGAGCAAGGGTCCTTTTTGGTGAGGTGGAGCTTTGGTGTGGTAGTGTGGATACGTACAGTCTAAGGAGGTTCTGTCTAGCAGATTGGTATTTAAGTGGTACAGTGTGACCCTCCAATCTTTCCTGGGAACCTTGAAGTTCTATCTAGGAAAGAATAATCTTTCCTGAAAACTTACTTAGTGAGTACCATTCATTTCTACAGTAAAATTCATTTCTATAGTAAAATTCATCGAGGCAATGTCAGGAAGTAGGGCTTCAAATCCTATCAGATTTGAGGTGGAGAAATTTGATGGAAGAATCAATTTTGGCTTGTGGCAAGTTCAAGTCAAGGATGTTATGATTCAATCAGGATTACACAAGGCGTTGAAGGGCAGACCAATCCCTGAAGTCAGAGTGATACTAGTGTGATTGGTGAAACAGAGAGCAGATCTGTAATGAGCGATGAAGATTGGGAGGATTTGAATTTGAGAGCAGCAAGTGCGATACGTCTGTGCTTGGCCAAGAATGTTCTTGCAAATGTACATGGAATATCTACGGTAAAGGAACTTTGGGAAAAGCTCGAAGAGTTGTATCAGACGAAGGGCGTCTCGAATCGGGTGTACCTGAAGGAGCAGTTTCATACACTGCGGATGAGTGAAGGTACAACTATTTCAAATCATTTAAGTGTTCTCAATGTCATTGTCTCTGAGCTAGAATCTATTGGAGTTAAAATTGATGATGATGATCAAGCCTTGAGGCTCATCTGGTCTCTTCCACCTTCCTATGAGCATATGAAACCCATTTTGATACATGGGAATGAGAAAATAATTTTTTCAGAGGTTACCAGTAAACTCTTTTCTGAAGAGAGAAAATTAGGTGGTGGAAGAAATGGTCCACCTGGAAACTTAACATTGGTAGTAGCTGGTAATGGGAAGAAGAATAACTCCATGAAGATGAAAGAAGTTTGCTGGGGGTGTTCTCAATGGCATTGTCTCTGAGCTAGAATCTATTGGAGTTAAAATTGATGATGAGGATCAAGCCTTGAGGCTCATCTGGTCTCTTCCACCTTCCTATGAGCATATGAAACCCATTTTGATACATGGGAAGGAGAAAATAATTTTTTCAGAGGTTACCAGTAAACTCTTTTCTGAAGAGAGAAGATTAGGTGGTAGAAGAAATGGTCCACCTGGGAACTTAGCGTTGGTAGTAGCTGGTAATGGGAAGAAGAATAACTCCATGAAGATGAAAATAGTCTGCTGGGGGTGTGGACAATCTGGGCACGTCAAGAAAAATTGTCCAAGAGCAGGAGCAGGTTCGGCAAGTGGCTCCAAGTTAGTAAATAGAGATACTGGTAATGAAACTATCGTTGTGTCTCTCTCCATGAAAGACGATGTCTTTTGCAAAGGGACATGTACATCCTCATGGCATGCCGCTAATTCCCAAAGTTGCCATGATAGAGGATGTGTTAATGTTTGCGGATTCACAAGTTTGCAGACAGGCATTGGTTTGGAATTAGTGCAAGGTGTGTGGTGGAAATTCATGTTGATGGCTGACGAACTTCCAGGAAAGCCAAACATGGAAGTTGCACAATAATTTTTCAGCAAGGTTATTTTCGACATGGGCCGAAATGAAATGTTTGGAATTGGTTCATTCTGAGTGGGTATGCTTTTATGGTGGAGCATGATAGCAGAAGCTATGAAGATCTTCATTGTGGTGGAGCGTGGCTGTGGGATCAGCCAAAGTCGCAAGGTGGAGATTGTTGGGTTTGCTCTTTTAGAGTCCCACACCGGTGGGAGAGAATTGAGGAGCAGGCCTCAAGGCCTATAAATAGGGTGCTTGGCCTCTTAGTTAATTACACCAAGTTATAAGCTTAATTAGTAACTTGTGACTCTAGTAAAATTCCTCTATTAGCCTTTTCTTGTAAAATGAAAGGTGAGAGTTAAAGTTTTGTTAGTGGAGAAGCTTTGTGGGTGTCATTTGGAGTGAGAAGAAAAATTGTGTTATTGTAATAATTTTTCACAGTGTATTTTCTTCTCTGGGTCTGGTGGTTTTTCTCATGTTTGGGAGTTTCCATGTAAATTCTTGTGTTGTTATTATTTCTCTATTTTTCTTCATATTTTACCAAAGGGTAGATCCTAGGGGGTGAATTTGGGAGGTCCGAATTCCCAACACTGTGACCCTCCGAATCCTAATGCTAGCCGCACGGCTTCCCCCTGCAGTCCGCACCAGCACGACCTCTCTCTCAGAATCCCACCGCACGATGCACGTCCTCTCTCTCTTCTAGAGACACGGTAAACCTATCTCTCTCTTTCTTCATTCGTCTTCTCTCTCTTCTTCCATCGGCTTCACTTTCTCTTAAATTCTTTCACTCTCTTAAATCTTTTTAGGGTCTAGAGGGGCTAAGTGCTAACGATTCACCGAAGCTTTGTGAAATTTCTCCAGCCTTGAAAAATCTGTGTTGTGCCATCACGGTATAGGGTGAGTTTTTTATTTTATTTTTTTAATTTCTCTCTTTTTGCTGATTTGATTTTGAAGTGGAGATGGAAAATGTGAAGCCGTGCATGATGTTTGGGGAATTTATGTAAATGGAAAATGAAAGATGTGAATATGTGTTGGTGAATGATGAATTTGTGTAGAGGCTTTGTGTAGATACTTTGGTGAATGATGAATTTGTGTAGATGCTTTGGTGAATGATGAATTTGTGTAGATGCTTTGGTGAATCTGAGTTTTCATATGTATGTATGTTTGTACGTGTAGGTATACGTGTGTATTCATGCATGTCTGTGTGAGCTTTGATTTTTCAACTTGAGGGTTTTATACGGAGAGATTTGGCTACTGTTTTGAGATCTTACTAATTTTCCACAGATTGATATGAAACAGTAGGCATTCTTGATACTTCGTTGATGAATTTGATTACTTGCTTTAGTTGAGTGTGATCTAATTGGGGTTTTAAAATACGATTCTTGTACTCTAGAATTATCAACCTAAATAGATATATTTGTTTCCTTGTTTAGATCATGCAATTTCGAATCAAATGACTTATATTTTATTAATGCGCTTGTAGTTTTCTTCAATGGACTCTGCAAGTTAATACACTTATTTGGTTGTTATTCGAGGTTTAATTTTTGTGAGAATTAGTTTTCATATGCCTTTCTTATGCTATGAATTAGTTAATGTTTTGGATATATGCCTTTCATATGTTGTTATCATATATATGTTGTGAATATGTGTAACTTTTATATGTCAAGACACTAGGGTTAACTTCTCTCAGCAGCATGCAACAGCTTTTATTAATTCACTGTTTGTTAACATCATGCAACAACCTGTTCTCTAGTGTTAACTTCATGCATGACTTTGTAAATCTATAATCTGGTTGTGAATCTGGTTGTGAATCCTTGGTTGTGAATCTGATCATGAAGCTATTTTGTTTGTGTTGTGTTTTGTTTTAGTTTTATTTCAAATTTATTTAGTTTTGTTATATATCTTGATTTGTCATTTTTTTTATACTAATTTCTTATATTTTAACATCTTAATGTAGAATTGTCCACCAGTATGACGAGTTTACTACGTGAAGATGACTGAGGTTTGAAGTGCATTTGTGAAATTGTGTAATTTGTTGTTTGTTCAATTTTATTTTCTTTATTTTTATAAATTTAAGTGGTATTTTATTTTGGTTGTGTTTTTAATTTGTATGAATGATTTATGTTTTTTTAATTTGTATGAATGATTTGTTTTTGCAATTTCGGTTATGTTTTAATAAAATTGAAATTTGAAAAAATATTTTTTACAAAAAAAAAACTGAAATTTGGAAGCCCAAATCAGATTGGTGAGAGTCCAACATCGTCAAATTGAAATCTCAAATGGGCTAAGGAAAAAAAATATCCAATAAAAAAACCCAAATCAGACTCTGCTCCAACAAGTCGAAGTCGGATCGAAGGCTACAGGAATCGGAGTTAGAGGTCAGATTCGACCTCCGACAAAGTCAGAGTCGAAGTTGGAGTTAGAGCACTCCGACTTCGACAATATCAGTGCTCAGCCCTAACTTACACACCTTAAAACTGCATATAATTTAATCTTAATTAAATGAGATAATGTGTAGATTCAAAATTTGAACTCAGCACTTATACTCTGATGGTAAAATTATAACTTATTGCAAAAGTTAAAAAAAGTTGCGAAATGGAAGATTACTCCCTCCTTATAGAGGAAGCAGAGCCAACGCTGCCAGGTATCTTAATTTCCTCATTTTTTGAATTCTTTCATTCAAGTTGTAAAAATATTCATTTAGATGCGTATAAGTGGATGAAAGGTAAAAATATCAAATTTTGGAACATTTTTTTTATCAATGAATTAACATCATTTTTTAAAAATTTACTTGAAAAACAATCAACAATTTAAATTCTTAACAATAACATTTTGGTTAAATTACATAATCAATTAAAACTGGTCATTAAGATGGTCATAATCAATTAAAACTAGTCATTGAGCTCTTTTGTCTCAGGCAGGTAGAACAACTTTGATAAGATCTCTGGCTAGTTCCATCCCAGCTTACATGATGTCCAATATTCTTATCCCTAAGAGTGTTGCAAGGCTTATTAACAAGTCTTTTATGAGATTTTGATGGGGCTTTGATTCCAAAAAGATTCATAATTTAACTCCAAAATCTTGGAGTTCCATTTGCAAACCAAAATCCATGGGTGGACTTGGCCTTAGACTTACCTCTAATTTTAACAAGGCTCTCTTAAGTAAGCTAGGATGGTCTCTTCTCAGGAATGACTCTTTCCTCTGGAAAAATGTCATCTCTAAAAAACAGCTGAAAACATCTTCTTGGCTAGAAGTTTCTATCAAGCAAAGTGACTTTAAGTTTTGGAAAAGTTTGGTTAAGCAAAGAGAGTTTCTTGCTACCAGTTTCTATCATCAGATTAATAATGGAGCAACCACCCATGTCTGGAATGGCCCTGGATTCCCACCCTTTTATCGGCTCTTCCAATCCCTGTCTCAAATGATGTTTTCAAAAATCCTGGTTTAAAAGTCTCTGAATTTATTTTAGAAGAACCTAAGAGGTGGAACACCATTTTGCTTTAGGCACTTTTCATTGGGCAAACAGTAAGAGAAATTTTCAAAATCCCTCTTATTCAATTCAATTATCATAATTTGAGAGATGATATTAAATGGCTTCAACACTCAAATAGAAATTTCTCTGTAAAATCGGCCTATGCTGCTATTGTCTCTTCATCTCACAATTTTGAAATAGGCCATACTCATCACACATGGAAAAAGCTTTGGTCCCTTAGAATTCAAGACCACCTTAAACTTTTTGTCTGGAAAGTTCTGAACAATGTGCTGCCTACTAGATCCCGTCTAAAGCAATGTTTGCCTCTTGACAATGATCATGTTCTTTGTCCTATATGTCAGTCAATGGAAGAAACTACCTTCCATTTATTTCTAGAATGTCCCTATTCTAGAATTCTTTGGAGACAGTCTCCCTAGCCTTTAAACATTGGTGTTGTAGGACAAGATATCACAAATTAGATTATGTCCATTTTAGATCCTGCTGCTCATCTCAATATCCACTCTCAGGACATTAATCATTTCCAATTGTTTGCTATTATAGCCATGGACTGCTTGTGGTTTTTTAGAAATCAAATCACTCATGGTTCTCAACCTTCTACAATTGACTAGTTTGTTGCTAATACACTGAAGATTTATCAGAATCACAGGAATTCTTGGGTCTGTGCGTTAAATCAGGAAAACCAAACTTGAAAACCTCCAGACATAGGTCAGATCTCGGTTTCATTTGATGTAACAGTTAGAACTTCTTGTAGTGTAGCCGCTGCACTAGGTAGGGACCATTTAGGTAAGATAGTGGGCTCTACAACAGAATTTTCTTTTTTCTGTAATCCTAATGGTGGGGAAGCTTTAGCAACTTTCATTGGCATCAAAATGGTAGTAGAAAAAAAAAATGGAAAAACATCAAAATTGAAGGAGATTCCCAAGTGGTCATCTCAGCTTTACAAAACATTCAAAATGTCTCAGACTGGTCCATTGAAAGTAGAACAAGAGATACTCGTATTTTGCTCAACAGCTTTGAAAGGTGGAAAGCTGTTAAAATACACAGTGCTCAAAATCGGTGCATGCACACTTTGGCGCAATGGGCATCTTCAAATAATTTATTTGGAGTTATACCCCTCATCAAGCTTCCAGATTGTATGTTGGATTTTCACAGTGGAAAAGATTCACCAGCTTTCTCTTTATAGCCGTCCCTAGTACTTTGCTCTTGTGCTACGGTTGTTTTCTTATTAATGAAAGGTTTCATCATTCAGAGGTTGTCTTTTTTTTTTTTTCATTTACTTCAATATTTAAATCTTAAATAGAAATGCAAATTATTAAACTACGACAGTTTGGAGTACAAATGGTCAAATTTAGGACGTGCCACCTATTACGTACTAACAAGAAAGGAAGCGGACATCACAGATTCACATTCTTCTAATTGACAAGTCTCCATCCAACGGCTGCAAGAGATGCAACGCAAGAGGTGAGGGCTTCATTCATGATCAGTGGATACCATTTTGGAACTTCTGAGAACATAGATGATAGAACCCTTGAAACTCCGCCTGTTACACATCCGCATCATGCAAAAATAAATAAATACTGTAAGACTCACTTTATATATCTAAAACCCGCAAGGTCTCGGGATCACATTATCTCCAACACAAAATTCTCTATGAATATATAAAGTTCTAAAAAATTGTGTGGTATTTTTTAAACAAAGAAGGCAGGCACATCTCTCTCTCTCTCTCATAGCACACCATGTATGCCATACACAATAGCGGGTCAGACCCATCCAATGGAGACATCATTAAAAATGGTACTGAGAACTGGTCCGTTCATATCTGACATGATTAAGAAAATGACTACAAGAAAACTTAAAACTTCAGCAATTGCATAATGGCAAAGTACTACCAAACCAATCCCAGCCAAAACTGTGATGAAGCTTGGGTTCTTCAAACAACAATTTTCAGAATATGCCACGCCTCTGACCCTCGAAACAAAATAACCAAAAGACTTGTATACATGTTCGGGTTTGGCTTAGGTTCACTAAAATGTGATCATTGCACGTTCACCTGATATTTAACAAGAATCTATAGGGATCGGCAATCCATATGCCCAAAAGGTAATTTGTAGTTCTATGACAGCCAATGAAGTGAGTCAAGATACCATGGGGATAATTGCATTAAACAAAAATACTTTCAGAAGATATCAAACGTGAGGATCAATAATCACCTATTGAAGAAAGCATTATCTTCCTTGGCAGCGATCGCTACAGACCAGTGAAAGAACTATTTCTCAAAATATACCTGCTCATAGTGACGAGGTCAAGAATTCACAGTGCAAAAGCCAATCGCGAATGCAATTCTTATCAATTAAGTATATGGACCTGCAAATTAAAGTAAGTTTTGTGAGGTGAGGACAGGAAAATATAGTGGACGCGGTTAGTTGACCAAATGCTTATGGTTCCAAGCTACAGAAGTGAATATTTAGACAAAAATAGAATAGCGTAAACATAAAATGGATGAAAGAGCAGTAATCGCATGATTTACATTTGGAAGCATATCTCCCAGTCAGAAATTGCCTGAATGTGAATACAAGTGAATCTCCATCCTGTCCAACATACCAGCCTGCCGTCAGGTTGTAGTTTCATGAAATGGAGACTGATATAACAGCTTTAAGTTTCAAGTGAAGTTATTCAATGCATAAAAAAAATGCAAATAGCTAAGTATATCAAGATTTTGATAAAAATTTTCACTCACATGTCATTACAAGAACCATTACAGCTTAAAGAAATCTTGAACCCTCCAAAAAGGCTCTATGATTTTGATGAAGCAGATCTGGGGACTTCAACAGTTTGTATTCCAACTCTACCAATAATCCTTACAAGAACAATGACCATTTTTAAAATAGTGGAAACACTGTGAGTCGTTCAAGTATATTTCAGATCCATATGCCACAGAGATATATTTGGCTGTCCTGTGGCAATCATCACACATTCTCAGGTTTTTTACGATCCTTATAACTTTAGGTGCATTAGAGCCTACCATGGTGAAAGCAAATGCAAGTTTTTCACTATGAACTCCACCAATCTCTTCCTTCTCTTCCTCCCCAATGCAAAGCCCATGTTGAATATCATGTCCCTTAACTTTCTCTTGTATTCTTTGTATCCAAGAATATAGCACATCTGAGGATTGATCACCCGCAAGAAACGTATGGACTATGTTTCTAACTTCAATCCAGCATTGCCCTAGAGATTTTTTTGATGCATTCTCTGTTTCAAGCTTTCTCGTTTTGGAAGCATCCCCAAACTTCCCACATAAAGCATATGCCTCGAGAATTAACTTGTGAATCAGGAAATTCCCCGGTTCTAAGTCGAGCAAACTTTCTCCTGCACGAATTGCCAAGCCAATATTTCCATGAATCCTACAGCCAGTAAGTAAGGCAGCCCAAGTAGAGGAATCAGGTTCAATGGGCATATCTTCAATAAACTCCATTGCCTTTGAAAGCCTCCCTGCACGGCCATACAGGCATACCATAGCTGAATAATGCTCCAAAGCTGGTATAATTTGAAACTCTTCAGTGATGCTAGAAAAAGCTTTCTCCCCCTCATCCACCATTCCAGCAAGACTGTAGGCAAAGATAACGTTCACAAAGGTACCTCTATTGGGTCTGAATCCGAGCTTCTTCATCTGATTAAAGAGATCAAGTGCATTATCTGCATAACCATGCAAAACATAACCACCAATCAATGAGTTCCAGGTGATGATGTCTTTGGAATACATTCCATCAAATATTGTTCTTGAATAGGCTATATTCCCCGACTTCGCATAAGTGTCAATAAGTGAATTTGCTATAGAAAGTTCGGTCTCCAAGTTTCTACGGATCACACAACTGTGGATTTCTTTTACCTTCTTCCCCGCAACTAAATTTGCACACGCAGGTAAGACACTTAAAATTGTGACTGAGTTGGGAATAACAAAGGAAGACTGCATTTGTCTAAATATTCCAAACGCTTTGTTCTTTTCCCCAATATGCAGGTAACCAGCAATAAGAGAATTCCATGAAGCTGTATTACGCCTAATTTTCCCATCCTTTTCCATCATGTGGAACAGGTCCATGGCTTGATCCTCATCTCCATTCTGTATAAATCCCGAGATCATCACATTCCACGTGACAACATTAGGTGGTACACCAGATTCCTTCATTTTCATAAAGAGAAGATGGGCTTTACCACAGTAGCCAGTGTGGCAATATCCTCCGATCATTGAGTTCCAAGTGTATGCATCTTTCTCTAAGATCATATCAAAGACTTGTTGTGCTGCTTCCAAGTCTCCACACTTGGAATACATGTCAACAAGTGAATTTCCAACCAATACATCACATATTAAACCCATCTTAACAGCAATAGAATGGATTTCCATTCCCTTGTCTAGCGATTTCAGAGACGCACAAGCTGAAATTGCACTTGCAAGCGTAACCCCATTTGGTTCAACCCCTTCCCAAAGCATATCCTTCAGCAAATCCAACGCCTGACTTCTCCTGTTGTTTTGAGCAAACCCCGAAATCATAGAAGTCCAAGTAAAGACATCGGGAGTTATTCCAAAACTATCCATCTTCCTCATCAATTCCATGGCAACGTCACAATGCCCTAACTGGTTATAACTAGCAATCAATATGTTCCAAGTCACTGAACCTGGTTCAACCCCTTCTTCACGCATTGCATCAAACAATCTACGAGCTTCCTCGTTATCACCCTTCTGGCAATACCCAGATATGATTGCATTCCAAGTCACCCTATCCCGCTCATCCATGTTTTCGAAAAACCTCCTCGCAGAACTCAATTTCCCGCTCTTTGCATATACAGCCAAAATTGAATTGTTAACGCGCAAGCAACGACTCATCCCACATCGAACCACCAAGGAATGTATCAGCTTCCCAGTCCCAAAATCCCTGCAATTCGCACATGCCTGCAAGATCTTTGGGAACAAAAAACTATCAGGGACAAAACCACCTTTCATCATATCAAAGAAAAGTTCCACCACTTCCCTCCATCTCTGCTCTCTCGAACAGGCACCAATCATCGCCGACCAAGTGTACAAGTTTTTCTCACGTATTTCATAAAACACTTTACGCGCATCATCCAAGCACCCACATTTAGCATACATGCCCACGATCTTGGTCTCCACGAAGGGGCTCACCTCCTCGACTAAATCAATACGTGCATGTAGCTTCCGACCCAAGTGAATACAATTCGCATCAATGCAAGACTGTAACAGATTAAGATAGGTTTTGGGCTTTACCTTGGACCCGCGTTGAGCAACGGAATCAAGAGCTGTTATGGCCTCGCTAAGGCGCCCATTTTTGCGAAGGTAATTCAAGTAAGAGTCTGAAACTTTTGGGTGTGGTTTTTCGGCGAAAGAGAGTGTGGATTTGGGTGAGAAGTTGGATTGGTTGCCTAGTTTGGCTGGGATTGGCGCTGGAGTGCAAGAGTTGCAGGGAATAATTAGGGTCTCCATTGCTCAACTAAACGTTGAACAATCTCTCTGTCCTACTTGAAATTTCCTTGGTTTTTGGAGAGTGACATACAGAGCAGAGAAAGATTGGAAGAAGATTGGGGATGGAAATGGAGAGCCATCCTGCCAACGATTTCGAGGTCCCACCCACTTGTGCGTGCTATCCGGAAATCCCCATTTGTTTATCGTCTTATGGATATGGTTCGCACGACTTGAGAGGCCCAGATTCTTAACAATCTGGGCTGCTGTCTTGTTGAGGTAGTTCGGTCTCTGTCACTCCGAGTTACGTCACTTTTGCATGTACCAATTTGATCCATATCGATATACCGTGCTTTGTTTTGGATATGCAGGCCAAAAGCCCAAGAAAGAACACCATCTATCACCTTAAAAATCGTATGAATGTTTTTATTTCTTCTGGATCGGCATAAACCCCAAACGATCCGAATAAAAAACTGCGAGGCCAATAATATCTCTGATCTCTCTCTCTGCTCGACTGTAACCTGAAAACGATGTAGCAAACAACAGGCACCACCACACCACATGGACGCACGTACGTGCATGGAAGTTCCGAATTTCTTTTTGACAGGATGGCTAGGAGACACTTGGACACGTACACATATATCTCCATCAATAACTCGACGAAGAAATCCAAAACCACATCCAATTATCCCCAGCTCTTCATTTCCCTCTATCTATGTTATCCACACCCTCTCTTTCTTTTATGGTCTATAGTTATAGTCAGCACTTAATACATCGATTTTATTCATTTTTTAAGAAATTATAATATTTATAATGATAAAAAAAAAATTTAATAATTTAAAAAGATAATAAATATATAATATTAATTTTTCGTGTGTATATATAAATTATAAAAGGGTGGTGCTACAGCCCCCGCTGGGGGCTCCCGCTGGGAGCTCCCGGGGACTGTAGCATTATTTAATATATATTTTGTTTAAATAATTTTTATATAGATTTTTTAATATTTTAAAATATTTTTAAAAAATAAAATAAATTTAAAATATTATTAAGAAAATACTTTTTTAATCCAAAAGTAAAAAATATATATTAAAAAATACTTTCTTAATTACGAAGTAAAATAAAAAAATATTTTTAATAATATTATGATTTTTTTAAAAAATATTTAAAATAGTCATACTACAGCCCCGTTGAGCTTAACATATACTTTTTTATGTGTAATTTTTTAATTTATTTTTTATATAGATTTTTTTTACACTTATAAATATTTTTAAAAAATAAAATAAATTTAAAATATCATTAAAAAACACTTCCTTAATCAGAAAGTAAAAAAAAATCATTAAATATTAATTTTTATTCTACTTCGTAATTAAGATAATATTTTTAAATAATATTATAATTTTTATTTTATTTTTTAAAATATTTAAAAATATTAAAAATATCTATATAAAAATAAATTAAAAACAAAACATAAAAAAATGTTGCAGGCCCAGCGGGAGCTCCCAGCGGGAGCCCCCAGCGGGGCAAGTAGCATTTTCCATTATAAAATCTATTATTTACGAGTTGGTATTTAAAAACGTATGCTTGCATAAAGTGAAATAAATAAATAAATTTTCGCACACAAAGCAGGCGTTAATGGCAAGCTAACCATAGGGGAATGGCTTTTCTTCAGCTTATTCTCTCTTCGTCGCTCTCTCACAGAGCCGCTTTAAGTTTAAACCCAGCTGTTAATATTCCCTCTCCCCTACATCCAATCCCTGTAGTATTTTCTAAGAGAACCCATTCCCTCCGCAGAAACCGCAACTCTCTCCGGTGCTCCTCCTCCTCTTTCTCCGAGAAGCACCACACCAATCCTCCGAAATCCAACGACGTCGTGGAGCTCCCTATTTTCCCCCTGCCGCTCGTGCTGTTCCCGGGCGGGATTCTACCCCTACAGATCTTCGAGTTCCGGTACCGTATGATGATGCACACTCTCCTCCAGACCGACCTCCGCTTCGGCGTCATATACTCCGACGATTTTTCGGGTACTGCCGACGTCGGATGCGTCGGAGAGGTGGTCAAACACGAGCGCCTCGTCGACGACCGGTTCTTCCTCATCTGCAAGGGCCAGGAGCGGTTCCGAGTGACCAACCTCGTACGCACCAAGCCTTACCTCGTTGCAGAGGTGACGTGGCTGGAGGACCGGCCGTCCGGGGACGGGGAAGAGGATCTGGAGACGCTGGCGAACGGGGTCGAGGCGCACATGAAGGACGTGATTCGGCTTTCGAACCGGCTAGGCGGGAAGCCGGAGAAGGAGGCGATAGACCTACGGAGGAACCTGTTCCCGACGCCGTTTTCGTTCTTCGTTGGAAGCACCTTCGAGGGTGCCCCGAGGGAGCAGCAAGCTTTGCTTGAGTTGGAGGACACCGCGGCGAGGCTGAAGAGGGAGAAAGAGACCCTGAGGAACACGCTCAATTACTTGACGGCGGCCTCGGCGGTCAAGGACGCGTTTCCCTCGTCGTAATCTGAGGTACTGTACTGAAAGGTTACTCTCCTTTACCCGGTTTCGGCTGTGTTTGTATGTTGAGATGATAAAATATTGTTAAAATATTATTTTTTAATATTATTATTATTTTAAAATTTAAAAAAATTGAATTATTTATTATATTTTATAATAAAATTTAAAAAAATTATAATAATGAATTGAGATGAATTAAAAAACCAACCGCAAACTTTCAAGTAGGGATTTAGCAAAAAGTAGTAAAACAAGAATGTTTTATGAGAAATTTGGAAAGTGTAGTTTTAGATATAATATTAATAAGATAGTCGAATAAATATTATTATTATTTTTTATTTTAAGTTGTATTATTTCTAATGGCAAATGATATTGCTTCTGGAGTGTGGAGTTTTCGTGCATTTCCTTGAAGGAAATGAGTAAATTTGGAATTTATATAAATTTTTTTTTTTAATGGTTACTCTTGCTTTTTTTTCAAATAGAATACGCGTGAACTATACATTTCAGAACTATATATAGCATTACCAATTTTTAATATATATTATAAATAAATTTCTAATTAAATGTATGACCTATAAAATCATTCAAAATTAAGGTACTATCCGCACCCTCCAGATGGGGGCCACCATGTTCCTGCCCTCGTATGGGTGGGGGAGAGTTAGGCCCAGCCTCGCTCTCCATGGGTAGGTGCCCCCGTTCGAATGTTGAGAGGTGGATTGGACTTCACAATCATTCATCCACTGCTCACCCACGACGAAACACAATTGAAAAATAACAACAAAACTCAAAATCAACCCAAATTTTTCACCAAATTCACAATCTAGCTATAAAATCCATAGATTTATCATCCAACAACAAATACATAGTTATAAACACAAATAAAAAAAAAACATCTTAAAAAAATACAATTGTTTCCTCCAACAAGACCACGGTGTGGCCGTGGGTCTCTTTGCAAACTCAACCATTCGTGGCCTCAAACCCATGGCCACGCCATGACTTGTAGGTGTCTGACAACTTTCAAGAAGAAGAAGTTGAGAAGGAGGCGAAGAAGAGGAGGAAGAGAATACCTCTGCTTGTTGTGGGGTTGGGATGGTGACGGAGGAAGAGGTGAAGAACATAAGAAAAAAGATGGGGAGGTAAAAATGGAACGACGGAGGTTGAGAGGAGAGAGGAGAGAGGTAAGAAAGTGATTTAGGGTTTTGTATTTTTCCTTATATACTATCCAAGTAAAACATCAAAACGATACCGTTTTCTTAAAAGAAAGTTTGTTTTTAAATATATATATTTATATATATGGTGGGCTTGGACCTAGTTCGGATCTCATCCGTTGGCACCCAATTGTGTGCGGGCATCCTCTCGCACACCTTTCGTCTTTGGACGGGATCTCCGTCCCGACCAAATAGAGGCCAAATGGGGTGGGCAGGGTGGCGGACAACAGAGCCCCACCATCCACTCTTAATTCAAAGTGTGTCACATTATGGCTGAAGACAATATAAATCAAGACAAAAAATAGCATTAAGTTTCAAGTGGTTTAAAAATAACATCACTTTGGTCACTAGATAACTGATTTAAAAATTTCAAGCAGTACTGGAGAAAGTAATTAATGCGCAAATAGTTTCAGCCACATATTGAATTGTGAATTTGGCTTCACTGGAAATTATTATTAACTAATCACGTATGATTTTTCTTCCCAAGAAAAATGGTGTGGTTATTTAGGTGCACGGGTTTGTTTGGAACTTTGCATTTGCATGGTTAATTGCTTGTCGATAGGAACCTGAATATTGGTTAATCGAGGTTTCAATTTTCTATGCACAATGAACATATATACTGCGATGAAGCATAGTTGGGAAAATCGTACTTTTCTATTTCTTTCTCGAGGTTTGAGATGTCTTGCCTTTGAATGGGACTTCGTTTCATAATAAATATATTTAAATCTTTTTTAAATGAGTAATAATATACCTATCCCTTTTTATAAATATATTTATTTATTTATTTATTTTTAATAAATTATGATACACTTATAATTCTTTTATAACTACTTTACAAATTACAACTAATAAAATCATGATTTCAATATTATAAAATTATACTCTATTTCATCTAAAGTTATAAAAGAGTTGTAAAATAGTTTTAAGTAAATTATTTTTTAGTTTATAATTCATTTTAAGTTAAATAATGTGATAATGCCATTTCAATAAAAAATATATATATTAAATTTGAAAGGAGATCAGAATCAAAGCCAGCCGATCACAATCGTAAAATTCGGGTTAGTTTGGATATATAAACTATCTCAATTCATTTTATCTCATTATTATAATTATTTTAAATTTTTATTAAATGAAAAAAAAAATCATTTTAAGAAAATTTTTTTATAATTTTAAAAAATTTTAAAGATAAAATTATTTAAACTTACATTACCGTCTAGACTGCCCGTAATATTGCTCCTGAAGAATATGTTGATTGTTCACAGGCTTGGGAGCGGAGTCGCAACTCGCACACCACTTCATGGGAGCTGGTAAACCCCACGTATCAATCTCTCGCCTTTGCTATTTGTCATAACCAACTGATTTTGGAAAGTGAAAAGTTGTTTGTAATTATTAATTGTATAACTATCGCATTTAAAAAAATAAATAAAATATAAAATTTATATAAAAAAATTAAATTTTTAATAAACCATACTCTTTTTAAAAGTAATTAACAATGTTTACGTACTTCAAAATTTTGGACGTAGAATTACTCGATTGGAAACACCTCCCCCGTGTTCTTATCCCACGACCGTTTGCAAAACGCCCAAAAAACGAAAAATTGCACATGGCAATTATCTAGGTGTGTCTCATATTTTTAAGGAATTATGCTGATCATTTTATAATATAAATAGAGTCATTTTATTAATTATCTTTATATTATATATCATACATAATTTTTATTTTTTATTTTATTTTTTTGTTTTACTCTTATTAAATTAAATAAATTTTTTTACTCATCATCTATACACTACATATTTAGTAAGAAAAAAAAATTATATGTGTTGTTGTGTAAGGATGATGAGCAAAATTCTTCTTATAAATAATAGTCTCTCTCTTGAATTTTATTATTTTTAATTATAATTTTTAATATGGTATTATTCTAATTATATAAAAAATAATGTTAGATATATATGAGAAATGATTTGTTCAAGTCTCAAATAAACAAGCCACATATAAGTCCTTGTAAAAAAAGTAGACCTTACCTTAAAAAAATGTAAAAAGAATTATTTTTAATAGTGAGACTCGTTGTTTTACAAAAGAATTGTACGAGACTTGTTTATTTGAAACTTGTATATAACATTACTCAATTAATTATAAATTTAATTATAAATTTATCCAATTTATTTTAAAAGAGTGGACTTATCTGGCATTTCTTGCAAAAATGTGATCTCTCCTATCAGTCTGACACCTGAACTCGTGGACAAACAAAGGACGAGGCCAAGTGTGTCCAAGAGAAATGAACAGTTAGGTTGGGGGTTGACACGGGCAGTCCGGTTCCTCGTGCCACTGCCATGTAGCAGCACCAGTTCATCCCCAGAAAAGCCACGTCTCATTAATACTGTTTATCCAACTTATCCTATTTCGCGTCCTGCTTCCCTTATAAAAATCGGATCCTCGATCTGCACCAGCGTCAGTAAAACCATATCACCAAAACCCTGATTTAGATTTCTATCCATTTCTCTTCTGGATTAATAATGTTGAAGTCGGACATGGGTCTCGTGGAGAGAAAATTACTAGTAAGGAAGCCTGCGCAGGCGAGCTCGAGAAAAGGGTGCATGAGAGGCAAAGGTGGCCCGGAAAATGCTATGTGCACCTACAAAGGTGTCCGGCAAAGAACTTGGGGCAAATGGGTGGCCGAAATCCGGGAGCCAAATCGTGGTGCGCGCCTCTGGCTGGGGACATTCGACACCTCCCTCGAAGCTGCCATGGCATATGATGCTGCTGCACGTAAACTTTATGGCTCCGAGGCTAAGCTCAATTTGCCGGACTTATCCACCATTAATAATTCGCAGGCGCATCCAGCGACTTCCAACACCAGCCATATTTCCCAGAATTCATCAGGTACCACCTCTACATCTAGTACCTGTTCTTCAAATAATAGCGCAATAGTCAGGGATGATGACGGTGTTACGCCGCAAGTACTCTACCAAAATAGTTCTGCCCTTTCTTTTACTGGCGAAAACATGGAGCCCGGAGAAAAACAAGCGGGATACAAAAACGTGAATTTCTCCGAGAACGAGGCCGACGGGATTGATGGAATTTGGGGGAGTACGAACTCAAGCTTTCCAGCCTTTGATGAGACAATATGGGTGGAGGCAGCCATGTCATTAGATTTTCCATTCATGATGGGAGGCTCGGGAGCTTTCTCCGGCAACTTGGTTGACGGAAGTGGCCGGGAAACGTTGCATTCTCAATGGTGCATGTAATCAAAGCACCAAGAGTAAATATTTAGCTATATATATATAGGTATAGATATAGTATAAGCTGTCTATATATAGTGTACTAAAGGTTTCGAGTACCCCCATATGAATTTGGTTCTTGTATTAATTATCTATCCTCTTTTCTCTTCCCTTCCTTTTGGATAAAGCTCTTGTATGTATTGATATGCCATGTCATGTACGACATTCTGAAGTAGAAAGTAAGAAAGAAAATGAATCAGTCACCTTCTTGCTCCAGCTCGTGTCCTTTTATGCATAACCTAACTAAGAGCATTAGTATTAGTATTAGTCTATACATATACATATGCAAAGTCATATGTACATAATATGATCTTAAAATTCTCCACATTGGCTTATGCATATCCAAATATTTAGCTACTTATGAACAGTGCTTATCCAAATTTGAATAACTACTATTCATCCTACAAATCATATTTTAATCATTATTTCTCTCTCCTCCCACTCTCTCTCATAATCATTTCTTTTTCTCTCTCCTTCAACAACACAACAAACATTCACTTGCACATTCATTTTATTATTATAATATATTATATATATTTTTTATTTTATTATATTTTTAATATAATATATAAAAAAATTATATTTTTTTATTATTGCATTTGTATTATTAATGTCAAATATATGTAGTGGATGCTAATTGCAAAATATATATAAAAAAATTGATTTTAGCAAAAAATTAATAATAATTTTGTCTCAAATATACATAAGCCAATGTGAGAATTTTGCTTGAATGGCAAAGTGAATATGTAAAAGAGATGATTTTACATATGCATATGCATAGACCAATACTAATGCTTTAAGGAAATATATAGAAAAATTCTACCCATCTTCTCTTCATTTATTTTTTATTTTTTTCTTTAATTACCAGGTGTGTGGTGTAATATTTTTGCTCAAATCTTTTTTAGAATCATGAGTTTGTTGTTGTTGACTCTGGTTAATTTCGCGCATCCTTTCTGAAGCGTGTGAATAGATTATACAAAATCAAATCAACAAATTGATGTGAGTTTGTATCTTATATTAGATTTATTTTATTATAAAAATAATTTTACGATCAAACATTGTGAATTTATATTTATAGAATTTCTTTATAGCTAAATAACTTTTCTTCTACATATGTAGTACTCACACATTACTCAGAATAAAAAAGATAATAAAAATTGATTAGAGGTACTTTATCCTGTTTTTGGGATGAGTAAAGCTATAGAGCAGCCTACTGTAGCACATCAGCCGTAGCACACTTGAGCTGGCTTATTATTATTATTTTTTTATTTCTCAGTACGCTAGTTTTTTTTTCATCTACACACTGAGCAGCTCACTGTACCACATCACCGAGCAAGTCCGTAGCACATCAACTGGTCTACACGTAAGGTGTGTTGCGGCTGCAGACAACCGTAGGCTAATGTAAAGATTTATTCTTTTGGGATATATGTAGAAGATTTTAATATTTATCCTGAATAAAAATATAATATAAATAATTAAATCTGAAATGCCTTCACTAACAGCATAATCCAGATACCAACATTAATTGAGAATGGGGAACGTACGGATGAAAACCATCTCGCCAGTAAGAAAAAGAAACTCCTTGAGTTAATTGTAGGTCAAAAGCATATAATAATAACATTATGATCATCAAGACAATCGGTTTAGCCAATGCATATGGGCGCGGTCATGCAGCCTAGCTACTGACATTAATATATCATGAAAGAAAAAACAAATCCATGAAATGAACACCGAGGAGCTTAGTTTGCAGAGATCAGTAGTCTTTGAAGGAGATTCACTGCAGGTTGTTGATGCAGTAAATCAGAATATTCAGAATAATGGTCTGCTACAATGCCTTGTGGAAGATGTGCACTCGATCTTGGCAGGTATTAACTGGAAAATTTCACATGTCAAAAGGAATGCTAATAAGGTGGCACACCAGCTAGAAAAGAATGCACTTTATCAAAACTGTGAAATCATGGATATTGACTGTATCAACCAAGTTATAAGTGATCAGGTTATGGTTGACAAACAAAGATCAGGTTTGTGTGAAGATGGAACAGCTTTTGTTCAGTCTGATGTTAATGTTGTAAATTCAGGTTTAGTTTCAGTTCCTCTGGCCTTGTACTTTTTGGTGTCGATGTAAACCCTGATAATGTTGTGTCGGTTCCAGTACTCAACTTTGTAATGGCCGAAGGCCATAGTGTTTGTTAAATCATCTTTGTTGTGCCAACTGCCAAAGCCCGAAGCATTGCCTGTATAGATTACGAGCCCAAGAGCTCAATATCAGTATGCATAAGCCTGCCTGCAAGAGAAAAAAGCCCATGTCAGAACACACATTAATAATTAATTATTTCACATACTTTTCGAAATTTCAAGGTAAGTGCACGTTAAATCAAAGGTTTGACTATACGTTATAAAACGAGAGTACAGAGAGTTGTCGTTGACTCACTTTCAACTCTTTATTTCGATTGGAAAAATTACAAAAAGTTTATACAATCTCTTAGTATTCAAGCAACTTCCACGAACCATACTTTTTTTAATTTTTATTATTTTTTTCTTTTATCAAATATTTAATATATGAGTAATGAATAAATGAGTTGAATTAATTTAAAAAGAATAAATTCAAAAAAAAATAAAAAATAAAAAAATATTAGAAATTTAAAATTTTAAAAAAATGTAGTATGTGGAGGTTGGAGAAGTTGTGTAGCATTGCTCGAAAAATTAAAGTATTGGATTCGGTTGATGGAAAGTTCAAAGTTTTACTTGCATTTTTATTCATGTCCTAATCTCATTTTAACTACGTACATGTTTTAGGTAGATTTTAAAATACTTTTCAGATTTATGTCATCTTATCATTGATATTTTCCTTTTGCTATTTATCGAACTATCAAGATTTTCTATAAATAAATAGTTATTTACAGTTTGAAAAGAGGTAAGTATAATACATAGGTCTTATCGTATTTAATATTAAGTTCATATTGTCTACAAATATTATTTATTGCAGTGAAATCTACATGCTGTGCTTATCTAAGACTATGGACGTAGATTAATATGCATGGTGGCACATAGAATGGCAAAGGCCAAAGGCGCGCAGCTCTGCTCCAACTATCTGAACATTGCAATCCATGAAAGTGATGATCATCATCTGAATAATACCATGCCCGCCACAACACAACCCTCAAAACACATCCCGGCAAAGACATGCAAACTTCCAAATTGCTACCTGTCATACTCTTTAAGTTTTTATATTCTAGTTGCTGGACCAAGATCTATCTACTTGTAACTCGACCGCTGACATGTCAGATTAAAATTTAAAAAAATAAATTAAAATTTTCTTACAAATCAAATTTTAGAGGCGATTAGATATAAGATATAATATACCATTCATATCTTGGTTTAAAAAAAAAAAAAAGAAGACAAAAGCATCTTATAATTATAAAAGTTTGCTTTTAGAAAAGTACCCATGATTCGGATTCCATGCATTGAGAACGAATGAATTAGGATAATTATTCACATTCTTTTGATGATGTGATATTTTAATTACATGATGTTAATCTCACCTAGAGTTTTGTCAGCACACTCATGTCTTTGGCCATGGATTAGGGCACACTTGATCCGCATATATGCATTAAACGGATCGAGATACTGTGAGGAAATATATCAATCTGGCTTCACTTTTTTGGACTGACTTAACTGGAGCTACTCGATGATGATGCCTGGGGAAGAATAGCTGCCACTACAAGAAAATTGTTTATTTGTTATCAGTTATTTTCTATAAAAATGATTATTTTCTGTCAAAATGAATTTATTTTTATCGCAAATAGTTATTCTCGTTGCAAATAATTACAAATAGTCATGCATGTAGAATAAGTGTTGTTTTGATATATTGTGAATTGAGATGAGATGAATTGAGATGAAAGTTGAATAAAATATTGTTAGAATATTATTTTTTAATATTATTATTGTTTTGGGATTTGAAAAAATTGAATTGTTTATTATATTTTATGTGAAAATTTGAGAAAGTTATAATAATAAAAGGAGATTAGATGAAACACTTCTTGTATCCAAACGAGACTTAATTAAGTGAGCATTCATGTGAGCTGAACTAGCAATTTGGTTGCTTAATTTTGCTCACGCCATTGCTTGTTATTAATCAAATATTTATGATGGAAGGAGCGGTAAAGAGTGATTAAGGGATAACAAGCTGGATGAGTGATGATGGAATTAATATAACTCTTTTTTTTATTATTATTATTATAATTTTTCTCGATTTATTTTAAAGATCATTATTATATATATGATATGAAGAATTATACTCGTCGGTTGATTTGAAAATACAAAACTTCTTTGCCTATACAGTTAATATTATAGGATTTGATCTGATAGAAAAATTGAATTTTTTATGATGACATAGAATTTTTCTAGTAAATCAAATTTTGAAATGTTAAAGCGTGTAAAAGTGTAGTCGTTGAGTATATAAGTACCGTACAATCGTTTTGAAAAAGAGTGAGATCTACTATTAAAAAATTAATTTTTTTATGTAAGTCCCATATATATTCACTTTTTTTTAAAGTAATTACGCGGTGCTTGCACACTCACAACTGCAACTATCATTTCCATAAATACTCTATTGATATCTCTATTTTAATTAATTAATCGACCGAGGCTCCAAATTAGCTGAAGCCCCTGCCGATTATTAGCGTATGCAGGTGGGTTGCTTCATATATAGCTAAGACGTTCTTTAATTTCTCGCATGTTTTCCGGCCACCAGCCGGCGAAGTACGGCTTTAGTAGCAGTACTAGCGGTCTCCCTCCTGTCGTTTGTCCGTCACTCATGGTGCTCGATATTTTACAAACATATTTCATCATGTCTCTGAAAACTTGGATGATTCGATTCCGACCGAAATAATAACATATGAGAATGATTATGACAAATAAACATGAGCAATATTTCAGCATGCTTGGCCAACTTTGGCTACAAAAATAGTGATCTCGCACGACTTGGAAACTTTGTGGGTCCTTTAATTCTTGTTCATGCCATGATGGTCTGCACTTGGTTGATAAATGTGCAAATCTTTTTCAGTAAATCAAACCACAAATTAACATATAAAGCATAAGGATTCAGATTTCTTTTAAAAAAAAAAAACATACAAAGCATATGGGATTTCAGTCCCTGCGGCCCCTCAGGTGACAATGATCATCATGTTCATCCCCTTGACATGTCTCTTTTGAATAGTACTCTCTCTCTCTCTCTCTCACACACGCAAAACTCACTAAAAAAAGCTAAAAAAGTAAAAAAGAAAAAAAAAATCATGCACGCCCAAGCTTTCTGATATAGGGTGGTACTTTTCTTCTTTCTGCAGGCAAAGCTGTTGGTGAAAAAAAAAAGTCTTGGAATTTTGGGGTCAAACATTCTCTGATGAGGATGGAAGGAGAGGCTGAGTAAGGGATGACTTGATGTGGCTTGTTGCCCTGTTGTTCTCGTACTGATCCGGAGTGGGCTGAATCGCAAGTTTTTCCTGTGCAAACTTCCTTTCTTCGCTTTTCCCCCACAGGACTAGGTACAATCCCACTATGATCAACACTGCCCCAATTATCCTGTACATTTATACCCACAACAATTAACCAGCCTGTTCTCTGAGATAAAAGCGAAGGACGTTGTTTTGCAGAAACATCCCTTCTCTTTCTTATGTTTCTATTTAGTCCTTATGTTAATCTTTATATAATTTTCAGGCTACTTTCAGAATTGAATGGCACTGGAGATCAGGCTCCCTTGAAAAGTAAACCAATTCCATGGTACCCCACCCATTTTTGGGTATGGACATGGCTCCAAACACGACAATAACATAATTTGGTCATTTGTATCTGTCAAATGTGTATGCAGTCTAACATATACCAATCCAAAATTCCTTATATATTATGGATGTAATGCAATTATATGTCTAAGGATATGCATGTGCAACCTTAGTAATCCCTGACTGATGGGGGATCATGATACTGTACAGTCTTTTTTAATCAAATACTTTCTACAATTCGGAGAAGATAGACACGACATGTGAATTTTACTATGTTTGATGTTAGGTGCATGTTGCTCACGGACGTCATTTAATGGAATGGATTTTACATATTCGATCTATCTCTTTTCGAATTGTAAAAAATATTAAGTTAAAGAAATTGTAAGATATCTCAATCCGGCATATGAGACTCAGACATGTATAGAACTAATTCCTGACATGTATCGAAGGGAGGTGATTATAGTATGAAGAGAAGGGACTTACCCTCCCAAGTAGAACTCTTCCCCCAAAGCAATGGAAGCCATAATAGCGACAACAAGAGTCTGAACAGGTTGATACACAGCCACGAAGACAGGGCCCCCTCTGTCAATGCACCATATCTGTACAGCGAAGGCCACCCCTGATGCCACCACTCCCTGCAATATTTCCACAAAAACTTTTCTTCCTCATTTCATTTTCAACACCCACCATCCCCGGCACATTATTGCACAACTACTTTTGTACCCTTTGACAACTTAAAAAGCGTAGTTTGAACATACACATACACGAAATAAAGTTGCCCAGGAAAAATAAAATAAAGCTAGAGGCTTTGCCCCCATTGAATTGGCGAGACGTTAACGTTTCAGCCACTGGTTTGGTTTCATGCATGAACAAAGTTACCCTTTTTATCTTTCAACACATGAGTCCGGCCACCCTCTTGTGTCTTGTCTTGACACGCAAAAGAGAAAGATTGTACACACCCATTTGCATACATATAAAGCTACTAAACGACACTCAAAAGAGAGATTGTTTGGAGTTTAGACTCGTGTTGGGGTTCAGTCCGAATCCTTATTGAAAATGTCACTTCCTTCTCTTTTTCCCCTTCTGGGCACAGTTTCTTCCTTTCTGATGAAAAGCTTGAGAGTGGAATGAATAATGATATAGACATGAATTTTCTTTTTATAATTCTTTTTAATATTCTATTAATTTTAAATATAAAAAGGATATAAGTTTTTTTTTTAAATTAATATTTATGATGAAGTAAAATTATTGTCAAATATATCATTTTCTTTAGGCTTATTACTCTCTTTGACCGGTGATTGTGCTCAAGCTGCAAGTATGACTGCTTGACTGATACGAGATTTTCTTGACAAGAGCTCTAAGATTTTAGAGTAAGGAATAAAGGATGAATTGCAGGGAATCACTGACCGCATAGAGGATAGTGAAGAGCTCTCCACCAGAGTGAAACATCCAAGCCTGTGCATCTCTCTCAAAGATCAAAGCAATCACCACAAACTGTATGAGACCGAAAAAACACGTATAGGAGGTGACGGAGAGGCGAGCAGGGTACTTCTTAAGGACCGGTGCTTGCAGCACCAGCCACGCGGACCATGACAAGCAATGGCCAATGAGGTAGATGCAGCCCATGGTCCAGTTCTTCCCCGCTGCATCTCCTAGCGATACAAAAACTGGCGTTGTGCTGTGTAGCGTTTGTGCTGGGCTGTATACGGCTGGGCCTTTGTACAGTGTGATTACTGTGGCTCCGGCGACGCAGAATATAGTTCCGACCACCTTTCCTATGCCGTCTTTCCGATCTAGTCGTACTTTCTCAATCCTGCACATTCGGGCAATGAACAAACAGATTAGTTATTTGGATGTATAACAAAAAACACGTGTTTGACCCACCAAAGCAATAAAAATGTTTCAAATAAAGAGACGGAGAAGGAGCGTTGAGCTTGCCGGAGTAAGACTGCCATGAGAAAGGTAATGGCTGGGACGGAGTTTTGTATTGCCGATGCGAAAGTGGGAGTTGTGTTTTCCAAACCCAGCAAGTAGAATCCTTGATTTGCTGTTATTCTGTCGACCAAAAAGAATGTGAAAAAAGCGACTATCTTTCAGTTTCGAGATAGTTTTGTGCTTAAACAACGAGGAGATTTGGGTGTTTTTTCTGTTAAGTTTTGTATATTATGTGATCACATACCCAATTAGTGCGAGGACGAAGAACTGAAGGAGAAAATTCAGAGTGATTGCCGGCCTCTCCTTCCTGATCAAAGAATTAGAAACATTAGTTACTATGATCATTTAGATCAAGAAGCAAATGAAGGAAATGGTTACTAGTTATGACACCGTACGTACTTCTCTAGAAAATAGGCAAAGGGGAGGAGCAAAAGCAAAGCGATAACGTTCCTATAGACAGGGAACACAAGTTTGCTAATGCCCATGTTGAGGGCGGCTCTGGAGACAACATGGAAGCCGGCATAGCCAAACTGCAAGGCCAGCATAGCCGCATGCAGCTGGAGTCTTTCAGGTATAGAGCACCACATTCTCTTTGCAGGGGCGGATCCGGTGTCAGCCATTGAAGCAGAAACAGAGAAACTAATTAAGACTTGGGAACTATAGAGGGAAGTGAAAAAAAAAGGGAAGTGTTGTGAGCTAGACGAGTCGGAGACGGTGTAAATATAGTGGAAGTGAGTGAGAGGAAATGGTGCCAATGTGGAGGAATGTGGCCCACAGTGGCCCTTAAAACGAGATTACTTCAACTGTTGCTAACCTTCAGATGTTTTTGGTTGTCTCCCTCAATCTTCTCTTTAACGCCCTCTTTCCTCCGATTAATGGGTAGTCAGGCTTACTACTCTATCATTATCTATTTATTATTAAAGTAGATTTTAATTTTTTTATCATTTTATTTTAGATATTTTTTTAACATCTTTAATCATTAAGAAACATTAAAAAAATATATATAATTTTATTAATATTCACTTCCTTAATCATTAAATAAAATTAAAAATTAAAAAAAATCAAATATAAAATAGGTAATAATAGAGTAGTAACTCTATCATTATTCCAAATTAATATTGTCGAGGATTCTCGGATATCCTCACCTAAACTAGAGGCTTCCCATATATGTAGAGCTTCATCCTTGATTTTAGAAGATTGCTCATTATTTATTTATTTTTACATATTTTTCATTCTAGTTGTAATTACCATAGATGTATTCATTGTATACACTCTGTACCATTCTATAAATGGAAACATTCACCACCCTCAAAGGTGTGGTGGTTTACAAAATATTCTTGTGGTATTAGAAGACTCTCACCTGGATGAACCTCCCTTCGATCTCAATGGCCTCTAATTCTTCTTTCTTTGCTCTTTCTTTCAATACCATGATTCACATGGTGACCATTAAGCCGTCCTCTTCCAATTATCTACTTTGGAAGAGTCAGCTTCTCCCCCTTCTTAAGAGCCAAGAGCTACTGGGTCACGTTGGTGGCACAATTGTACCGCCATCCCTTTTTGAATTTGCTAACTCTTCTACACCTAATGACAAACACTTGGCATGGAGAATGAAGGACCAACGCATTCTCAGCTTGCTCTTTTCCTCCCTCACCGAATAAGCCATGGCTGAAGCGGTCGAACTCTCTACTTCTCGCGAGGTCTGGCTTGCTTTAGAGACTACCTTCAGCTATCGATCCAAAGCTCGGGAGCTACACCTCAAGGAAGACTTTCAACTAATGAAGCGTGGAACTTGCATGGTTGCCGAATATTCTCGTGTGTTTAAGGCCTTCTGTGACCAACTCCATGCCATCGACCGTCCAAATGACGGAACATATAAGGTACACTGGTTTCTCCATGGTTTAGGGGCTAATTTTTCCACATTTTCAACAGCTCAAATGGCCCTTACTCCTCTCCCGACGTTTACGAACATTGTACCCAAGGCTAAAAGTTTTGAAATTTTTCAAAAATCTCTCGACTCCTTAGCCCCATCTGCTGCAGCATTCATTGCCACAAAAGGCTCTTCTCAAGACCGTCGGGGCTGTTCATCTCGCAACCGGTGAAAACGTGGGGGCAGTAGCAGCCACAACCACTCTGGATAGGGGCACGGTAAGTGTGGCCATTACATTCCTCACTGTCAAATATGCAGGAATGAAGGACACACTGCTGACCATTGCCACAATCGCTATGATTGTACCGAGCCCTCTGCTCAATTGGCCGAAGCTTTCACCAGCACATGCTCCATCTATGGCAGTTTTTACTCTGACTGGTACCTTGACACAGGTGCTTTGGCACACATGACAACCAACTCTTCTCAATTGGATAAATCAGAAAATGGGCAAGGATTGTGTAATAGTAAGGAACGGTGCCTCTCTCCCTATTACCTATACTGGTACAATTTCTCCTTCCCCAAATATCCAATTATTAGATGTTTTAGTTGTTCCACATCTCACTAAAAATCTGTTATCTATTAGTAAGCTAACGTCTAATTTTCCTTTATCTATTACCTTCACTAATAATCTTTTTACTGTTCAGAATCGCAAAACAGGAAGAGTGGTGGCAACTGATAAAAGAGATGGTGGTCTATGTGCTGGAGCGTGGAAATCCAACTTTTCTTTTTGTCCTTGGAAATAAATCCTTACATGCTTCATATGAGTTATGGCACGCACCACTTGGGCATGTAAATTGTTCTATTATTTCTTTACTCGATAAAAAGGGGCATCTTTTTGTTACATATTTGCTGCTTACTCTATTGCTTTGTCCTACATGTCAGCTTGCTAAGAGTCATTGTTTGCCTTATTCTCATAATGAAAATAGATCATCCCATGTGTTAGATCTTATTCATTGCGATATTTGGGACCCTTCTCCTGTTAAATCAAATTTAGGTTTTGCTTATTACATTTTCTTTATTAATGATTATTTTCGTTTCATTTGCCTTTACCCTATGAAATTGAAATTTGATTTCTATGACATTTTTATTCAATTTAAAAAAATTGTGCAAAATCAATATTCAGCTCAAATAAAATTTTCCCAAAGTGATGGAGGTGCTGAATTCACTAGCAATCGCTTCGAAGTTCATTTACGTAACTCGGGTATTCACTATCAAATCTCTTGTCCATACACTCCCGCTCAAAATGGACTTGCTGAACGCAAACATCAACATGTGACTGAAACGAGACTTGCTCTCCTTTTTCATTCACATGTTTTCCCTCGTTTCTGGGTTGATGCCTTTAGCACTGCAACTTACATTATTAACCATTTGCCAACACCTCTTCTCCTTTTGAGATTTTGTACGGTAAGTCTCCGAATTACAAAAATCTTCATCCTTTTGGTTGTCATGTCTATCCTTGTTTACGTGATTACATGTCTAATAAATTTGCACCTCATAGTATTTCTTGCATTTTCTTAGGCTACATTCCATCTTACAAAGGTTTTTGTTGTCTTGATCTCATCACCTCTCGGATTTATATCACTAGACATGATAAATTTGATGAGTCCTATTTTCCCTTCCTAAACACTTCTCAAGCCTAGCCCATCTCGTCTAACATTTTCAAATTTTTTAGAACCTAGTCTAGCCCATACACCATCTCTAGGCCTTCTGCTCCAAATTCATTCTCCACCTATTACACGACCTTGTTCTAGCCCATGTAATATCTGTGCTGGTCCATTGGCTAAGTCTTTGTAGGTTGATGACTCTATTTCTCCAACAGACACTTCAGCGCATGGGCTCCCCTCCTATTCAGGAACTCGGCCCATTACTTCTGTAGCAACCCACGAAACCCTCTACAGTGCACACCACATGCAGATCCTAGTCCCGTTGAGCCCAACGCTAACCCTTCTACTGCTGGTCCATCTACGCTGCCTCCTACCACTGCGGCATTTTTGTTGAGCTTCCACCCAATGCTCACGAGACCCAAGGCCGGCATCTTCAAGCCTTGTCATCCGGCCCATCTTAGCATTTTGGGCTCTTCCGGACTTCTTCATGCTTTACTTACTACCATTGAGCCCATAGGTTTCAAGTTTGTAGCCAAGAATCTCGTTTGGCTCACTGCCATGGATGACGAAGTCAAAGCACTACGAAATAATCATACTTGGGATTTGGTTCCTCGTTCCACCAATACCAACATTGTGGGATCTAAATGGATTTTTCAAACTAAATATTTATCCAATGGGTCCATTGAGCATCTCAAAGCCCGTCTTGTTGCCAAGGGTTAAAGTAGCTGCCTGATCTCGACTACACTGACACCTTTAGTCATGTTGTCAAAGCTTCCACTATTCGTGTTGTGCTTTCTTTTGCCGTAACCAACAAG
Organism: Juglans cinerea; assembly: GCA_961763995.1. NCBI lineage: Eukaryota > Viridiplantae > Streptophyta > Magnoliopsida > Fagales > Juglandaceae > Juglans > Juglans cinerea. Next base: position 23,043,064 of record CAUIVZ010000012.1, on the reverse strand, counting down.
TGGCCCCTTCGTCAATTAGATGTCAAGAATGCTTGCCTCAATGGTATTCTTCATGAGATGTTTATATGGAGCAGCCTCCCGGGTATCTTGACCCTCGCTTTTCCAATCATGTCTGCAAATTAAAAAAGACGCTCTATGGTTTGAAACAATAAAATAGATGTGTCAGTTCGTCCTGATATTGCCCATGCTATCAACTCTGTCAACTAATTTTTGCACGCCCCAACTGATGATCATTTTCATGCTGTCAAGCGCATCCTTCGCTATGTCAAAGGAACGCTTCATTTCGGCTTGACTTTTAGCCCGTCATCATCTACTGGACTTATTGTGTACTCTGACACTGATTGGGCATAATGTCCTGATACTCGTCGCTTCACCTCTGGCTACTTCATTTATTTTGGCGATAATTTGATCTCCTGGAGTGCCAAGAAACAACCAACTGTCGCCTGTTCTAGCTACGAATTATAGTATCGCGCTCTTGCTCTCACCACTGCTGAGGTACTTTGGCTTACGCATCTTCTTCGTGATCTCAAGGTTCCTCTTACAACCTCTTCTCCTATGCGACAACAAAAGTGTAATTTTTTTGAGTTCCAATCCAGTTTCTCACAAGCGGGCCAAGCATATCGAGTTAAATTATCACTTTCTATGGGAACTCGTTGTCGCCAGCTCCATTCACACTCAGCATGTTCCTTCTCACTTGTAAATTGTCGATATCTTCACGAAGTGCATCTCTCAGCCTCTGTTTGACTTTTCCTGCTCCAAGCTCTGCGTCTGTTCCAACCCAACGCTTAGCTTGCAAGGGGGTGTTGAGGATTCTCGGATATCCTCACCTAAATTAAAGGTTTCCCATATGTGTAAAGCTTGACCCTTGATTCTAGAAGATTGCTCATTTATTTTTGTACATATTTTCCATTTTAGTTGTAATTACCATAGATGTATATTCCTTGTATACACTCTGCACGATTCTATAAATGGAAACCATTCACCACCTTTAAAGGTGTGGTGGTTTACAAAATATTCTCAAATACAAATTAAGTAACCTCATTATTCTTCATGAGGATTAATCATGGTCATTATTATATTTTTTTTTTCTTTTTTAAGGTTCATATTAAGTCAATGAGCATTTATTAAATTAATACACCTCCCCAACACATGCATGTTTGAGCATTGCATCCATAATGAACATTTACATATTTGATTTATTTGTTTTGCTTTCCTGTCAGTTTTTGGCCCTCATTAATAAGGAACGGTTAAGTTTTACTGCCAGAAAAATGCCTGAACTGAAAAAAAACGTGAACTTGATCCTTCTAAATTCTCATTAACGAGTGCTCCTTATTAATCAGTGCTATTAATGGAGCACTCGTTAACATAACCATTTTTTAAAAATCATTATATATGCTAATAACCTTTCATTCCAATCTTACCAAATTAACATTCTCTCTTCCTTTTAAAGATTCAAGGTTAATTCAAATCATATCTTTACTTATCATAGATATTAAAATGAGATGTTATAAACTTATAATATTCTTGTTAGTCGATATCATTACGATACAATTCACAACTTATCACGGCTTAAGACCCACACTTCGAGCATGTCTAAGCCAAAGTCACATAAATATAGACTAATCAATGTTACAATTGAAATCTTTAAAATATTTATTGAAGATTACTTAACACAATATATGTACTCATTCACCTCTATCATGCTTTACACACAACATATAAGACTGGTCATAAAGGACATCAAACAGTGAAAGTGACACAAAGAAGTATGGTGGGTCCGTACCTATATAAGGTCTTAATATCAAAATCTTAGTTTAATACCATTTTAATTATCTAAAGAAAGTTCAAATTATATCTAGATTCATATTTTAAATGATTAGTCAAGATTATAAATAAATAAATCATTATAAAATAAAATCCTATCCCCATAAAAAAAACCAAAATGAAAATTTGTATATATTTTCTTTGACATGCAATAATCATATTCTAGCACTCAGATATGCAACTTGTCTGAAAGACAACCCCAATGGCAACGATTGAGCTTGAAAAGGAGAGAGCGATCGAGAGATCAAAAGTAGCTAGCTGAACAGGTATTAATGTTTTGTCACGATGCCATTAATGATGATGGTAATTGATCAGGCTATATATATATATATATGCTGAGGATCATGATCAGCCGGCATTGATAAATATATAAAGCGCACGAGGGGTGGTGGTGGTGGGTTCCCCATGAGTTCTCATACCCCATGAAGATCGACCTTGATCAAGCCCATCACATGAGCCCCCACCTGACCTCACCGGCCACACTGCGAATGCTAATTTACATGATTTATTGTATTTTTCTGTCTGTAGTACTACACTATTATATACAGATCCTGATCATCATGTAGTATTTTATTTCTTCAGGGATCAGGAACCCATGCAGTATTTATGATCTGTATATCAATACTGTATAGATATATATATATAGTATATATATATCATGTGTGATTTATAATAAGAAAAATTTAATTGTAAGCGATTATGTGTACTAATACGCATATTCATTCAATATGATTGGTCATAAGTCGATTTTATTGAAAACAATATTAATTTAAATTTAGAATATGAAGGCAATAACATTAATACGCAAATTAGTATGCAAACTTGCTTATACATAACAAAAATCTTTATAATATCTCTTTCTTTTTCCTTCTTGGGAACTTTCTAGTAGTTCATGAAGTTGCTGATCATATAATATTACAAACTTTAAAATAGGGTAGCTAGCTAGCCATGATGAGCAGTTGGAAAGAATTTATACAATTAGTTATATAACCAAATTAAAGTCTTCCAGAACAAAATGGCCGTTAATTAATTCTTTTATTTTATTTTTTTATAGACAAACAAGAATCAATCATCAAAAGGTTAAGATTATGAGACGATAGCCTTTTGATATTATAGAAAAAGGGTCGATAGTAAAAGAATGAAAAACGATATTTATCATTCTTAATCACACTTAAAGATATAGTACAATATTTTAATTAAAAGATTTCATGTGTCAACCACTTAACATCATGTATTACATGGATAGATTGTGCGACTAAAGATGAAACAACTTAGGATGAATGACTATAGACGCTACATGTAATAAAAATAAATTTACAAACTGATATGATTTCATATGATATGTTGATCTACTTTACAATAAAAATAATTTTACAATCTTTTTATACAGATTTTCGTTTCTTTTTGTTATAAAAATATATAGAAGGTACATGATGTGTGGAAGCTCATCATAATATAAAATTGAATTAAAGGGGGTTTGTAAGATATTGTTGAATGGTTGATCCTCCTAGCCTTAATTTACAAACACCCTAATGAAGTGTTTCCACTAAGGTTTCCCACTCCTAAATCTTACTTAATTGTAGCCGTACTGCTCAGATATCGATCCACTGGCTTTAAGAAACATGATGCTCCATGATGCTCCCCCTCAGTCGAGACAACCATCATTCTAAAATTCAAAAAAAGAGGCCCTGCCTAGGAACGACTCTAACATACACATTCCCCTTTTTTTCATCTTTGGAAGTCCTATCTGACAGCCTAACCTGCTTTCTAATAATTTTCAGACGTTTCACACCACGTCTGAAAAAAAAAAAAAAAAAAGAGAGAGAGGTGGGTTCCTTGTACATTAGCTTGTTCCATCTTTAAGTTTTAGTCAATATTATACTTTTTTACATTTATTTATTTTATTTAAATTCAATCCCCACGTTATCTATTCACTTTCTATATAATAATAAAATATTATTAATTTAATAATTTTTTTATTTAATTTATTTTTATCATATTTTGTAGCTCTACTTATTAAATATTAATAATAATTATATTCTAATTAAATTAATATTAAAAAATTATATTTTCAAAAGTCATTTAATACTAATAACAAAAAAATATTTGATTAAATTCATATAAAATTCTATATAATTTTTTAATTACAAATTAAATAGTACTTTTGCTTTGAGTAAGGAATTAATATTTTAATTTTTGTTTGCAGTGAGAAATTAATATTTGAATGTTTAGTAAATCAATTATATTTTTTTTATCTTTAACCAATCACTATAATAAAAATTTAAATTATTTTAAATTTACCTAATTGAATGTGAGATATTTTTTATATTAATTATGAAAATTTTAACTAAAGTAGTAAATGAGACTGCTCTAGACTGGCCTGCCTGGGTGAGTCTGACTCGGCCTGCATGAACCGGTCGGACATGACCCCCTGACCAAGCTAGTTGTGATCTTACATAATTACATTTGCATGCTCAGGTTCTTTCTCATCTTTTCGGTCGCATAAGTACTACAGGCCTGACAGCTTGTGTACATCTGAGTGTGCACCAGATCAGAATCTTGGACGCCATAATTACCTGGTGGAGCCGGCCTGGGTTTGAATGGCTCGATGGTTTGCCATTCGCTTCATAAAATTCATCTTTAAAATTTAATAAAAAATATATATTTTTATAAATTCAAAAATCTCTTTAATCATAACTTTATATTAAATTAATCAAAAATAATAATATAATAATATTTTTAATTTTTGTTTTATATTTTATAATTACACTGACTATATGTTAATTAATAATAATATTTTTCCTTCACCTATTTCAAAATTGAACACAAAAATAAAAATAAAGGATGTTCGGAAGAAGTGAAAACTGTAAAAAGTGAAAAATGTAAAAAATGAAAACTGAAAAGTAAATCAATTGAGATAATTTTTACAATAAAATATTACTTTTGAAGATGAATAATATATCTTCAAATTTAAAGATATACTTAAAATTATTGTAGCTCACAGTTTAAGATTTTACTTTTTGAAGAAGTTAATGTAGATCATTTTACTTACATTTATTCAAATTTTGAAGATACATTGACTTTTTGCCAGTGCTCCATCTCATGTTTTGATGATCTTTCAAATTTCCTGACCAAAATGATAAAGAGTACATTTCTTAATTTCCGGCTCATTGTATAGAGTAGAAGAAAAAAGAGAGTTATATTATATATATATATAGACATATATACATATATATCCCATAATAAGTGCGTTGAACTTAATTCATGAACCCTAATTCTAGAAAAATTTATTTACAAATTTGTTTATTGACGCATTATTAATGTAGAAGACGGTCACATCAGTCATTAGCATTAAAAATATTTATGTTTTGACTTTTTCTTAATATTATTTTGATGGGTCTCATGATAATTTTTATGTTTGCAAGTAAAACACTCCCAAAGATCATTTCCCCCTTCCAAACGGCCTTGTTTCGGATCATAATATCAAGGAAAATTTTATTATTGCTCATGAGATGTTCCATCATTTCAAAAGTTCACAAGGGAAGCAAGGCAAAGTGGCATTAAAACTGGATATGGAAAAAGTTTTCGACTGCACTGAATGGAATTTTTTATTTGCAATCATGAAAGCCTTGGGATATAGTATGACATGGATTAATTTAATCAGAGAGTTTACAACGACTACTTCTTTCTCCATCTTTATCAATGGCTCCCCAAGAGGTTTTTTTCAAGATCAGCGAGGTCTCAGGCAATGTGATCCTATCTCCCCTTTCCTTTTTATCTTATGCACGGAAGTGCTATTAAGATTAATTGCCAAATCTGAAGCTACAAGAAACATAGAAGGTATAAAAAATAGCCGAAATGGCCCATCTATTTTTTGCAGATGATCTAATTATCTTTGGGAAAACAAAGGCAAAAACAATCAAAGGCAACCTGGAAAAATATCAATCTTGGTCGAGACAAAGAATTAATCAGCACAAGTCGTCAATCTTCATCACTCAAAATACAAACCAAATGTAACGCCCCAAACCCGGGTAGCCTGGAGAATTACTACCTGTCACTCATAAACAAGTCTCCCAACACATTCAAAGGATAATATCCAACAATTTCATAAATGAAATCGATCTCATATCTTCTCAATATTCTCATTACAAACTCCACACAATCTTTAATGCAATAATAATAAATCAAAGGGGTCCATAACTTCCCGGTAGTCATAACAAACCAACTAAATATTTCATAAGTCTTACTAAACTCAAGACATAAATCAAACCCAAAGATATTAAAACTAAGAAGACCAGAAGTCCTTCTTCCACTAACATCTCCTCAGCTTAAACACAAACGGCAATCTAATCCAGGTGCTCATTTGGACTCACCACATCATCTGAAAATATTATAATGATAGGGGGTGAGTTATCAACAACTCAGTAAGCAGAAATCATATGCTAGCGTGCAAACATGAGCATTTATAAAGTAGAGTATGCAGAACAAAATATTTTCCAGATTTATCATGCAGAACAGAACATATTTCCAGAATAACAGAGCGATGGTTTTTAAGGCAAATAAAACCCATAGTACTTTGGCATAACATAAACTGAGTATCTTCATCAGATCAAAACAGAGCATCAAACAGAGCAGAGACCATGTTTTACCCCCGTGGTAGGGTTGTGCTAACCCCGGTGGCCAAACCAGGCAGAGACAGAGGTGAAATCTTTCCTTTATTCTTCTCGGAGCCCCGAGTGTGCACACAGGAAAAGACCACAAATAAACCACTTTGTTTCCAAAGTGGGTGCACTCAGAGACAGAGAAGTTGGTACCAACCCAAACAGAGCAGAGCATAACAGAGCAGAGCAGAGCAAAGCAGAGACAGAGTCAGATACGAAAAACCAGTACACCATGCCAAAGTTTTCAGATGTTGTATCAAAATAATACAAAGTACCAAAACAGATTCAGAACAGTTTACACACGCTGTACACAAAAGCCAGAACAAATAAATGCACAACTTTTCATATTCTCAATATCGCTCGTTTTCAGATTTCAGAAATCACATGACAGAATTTAGCTCATGTCTACACAATGCATGTCAGAATATATTTTCCTTTTTCACACAGATTTCATGAATAATGCAGATAAGAGACCGAGGTTGATCTTTGTTTTCACAAGTTCCCAACACAACACAATTTATGCAAGCTTTCATAAAATCAACCTCAGTCTTATTTAGCTTGTATAAAACCCAGCATAGGAACCCCGCTTACCTGACTCCTGCAGCGTATTATCTAAGCCTTGAAAATGATCTCTATCAATCTCGTCACCTATTCATAAAAATAATATAAACTAAATGTTAATGTCCAACAATACACAATTGATCTTAAACAACTCAAGACTCAAACTCTAGACCATACTTCAGTGAGTTTATTCGAACTTAACTAGCCAAATAACCAACCGAAAAGCCCAAACTTCGACCCAAAATATTCTATACCAAACTCAGTATGTTGGCTATAAGTGGAGACTGGTTTGGAGCTGAAAAAGTGTTGGCTGAAAGTTGGCTCGACAGTTGGCTCGAGCCAAGTTCGCTCAACCTCGCTCGACAGACCGCTCGAGCGAAGGCAAGTCAGAGAGGTTCGCTCAAGTCTCGCTCGTCACACTGCTCGAGCGAATGCAAGTCAGAGAGGTTCGCTCGACTCTCGCTCGACACTCTGCTCGAGCGAATGCATGGTAACTTCGGCCAGAATGAAATATTTGGAGATTCCAACTTCTTTTGGCCGATCCAAAAAAGAAGACTTCAAAGAAATGATAGAGAAAATTAACAACAAACTTGAAGGGTGGAAAACAAAGGTGCTATCACAAACTGGAAGAACTATGCTCATCAGAACAGTTGCCAGTACCATTCCATCGTACCAAATGACGGTGCACATAATTCCAAAGTCGGTTTGTAAATCTCTCAATACCAGTTTCAAAATTTTCTGGTGGGGCACAAAAAAGATCGAAAGCATAAACTATACCTGAATGCAAGGAAAACCATCTGTCAGTCGAAAAAAAAGGTGGTTTAGGATTGCGACTTATGGAAAATATGAATGTGGCCTTACTTGCGAAAACAGGATGGGAAATGAATCAACCCAATCCAATTATGTGGAAAAATCTTCTAACCAAGAAGTACTAGAATCATGGAACTTTTGAGCAAGCTGTGGCGAAAGTAACAGACTCAAGCCTTTGGAAAGGCATTCTCAAGACAATATCTCTACTATATAAAGGTATGTGCTATCAAGTTTCAAATGGCCTATCTGTTAAAGCCTGGTTAGATCATTGGATACCAACTCTAGAAGCCTTCAAACCCTTGCCACTACGCCATATTACAGAGTTCCCATTGTCTCTTAAAGTCTCAGATCTGATCAACTATGTCACAAACTCTTGGGATATCCAAAAAATGCAAACTCTTTTCCAGCGAGACTGCATCAAAGAAATATTAAAGATCCCTCTACTAGCCTCCACTCAAAGATTGGATAGCTTGGTTTGGACAAAAAATCAAAATGAGAAGTTTTCTGTCAAAACAGCATATCACCTCGCTGCTGAGATTGGGAGCACGCTCTAGACACTGGCTCCTTACTTTTCGATGGATAAAATTTGGAAGCTTAAGATCCATGATCGTCACAAGCTTCTATTTTGGAAAATAGCGTGGGAGATACTTCCAACAAAAGAGCGACTTAGAAGCTTTATCCCCAATATCCCTTCTTTCCAATGTCCATTATGTGATGAACAAGAAGAATCTCTTGTACATCTTTTCATTAAATGCCCAATCACAAGAATATTATGGAGTCAAAGTAGCTGGCCTCTAAATCTCTCAACATTGGATATAAGCTCCATGAAGAACTAGTTCCTATTCATTTTCAACCCAAAGGCGAAGTTGGGTTTAACCACTCAAGAAGAACATCCTTTCCAGATTTTTGCGACACTAATCTTAGACTTTATCTGGCGACTGCGGAATGATATAGCTCATAACCAAATTGAACTCTCTCTACAAAAAGTCTCAAAACAACTGAGCTTGGCATACCAGGAAAATCTTGATGCATGGACTAGTAAGATGATGTCCAAAGTTGAGCAAAAATGGCAAAGCTCCCGCTTGAATCAGCATCTCTTTTGACGCTACGGTCAGAACCTCATCCTCAACGGCTTCAACGACAAGTAGAAATTCAGAAGGGGATATCATATAGAGATCTGGACTGAAGAAAATCCCTCGGCAACCCCAATCATTGCGGAAGCACTTGTTGCAAAACTGGCCACCAAAATGGCAACTCATCTGAATTACCTGTCCATTTCTTTAGAAGGAGATGCTCAACTGGTTATTTCTTCTATCGAGGGAGAGACTACAGATTGGAAGATCACCAACATCACCGGGGACATATCGCAAATATCCTGGAAATCCACAAAGGCTAGCACTTTAAAAGAATTAATTGATCTCAAAATCGATTTGCGCACTCAATGGCCTAATGGGCCGCTACCAATTTCGTGTTTGGTAGCATTCCATTAAATATTATTCCTTCTAGTTTTCTGTTGATTGATAATAGAAAGGATCCTCCCTAGACTTGTTTGTATTTATTTACCATCTTTTTATATAAATGCAAGCTGCTTGATTAGAGAAAAAAGAAAAAGAAAAAAGACATGTATAAACAGATCTGATTATATATAGGAGATATCTATTCTAGCTTTGTATGTACAGCTAAATTAATGTGTTTTTCATAAAGGAATTAGAACAAATAATGTGAATTCAGTAGTATTACGGAAGCTGCTATGCGCAAACATATGGTGGGTGACACGCACCAACAACATTACATATTGTTTTGGGGAGGTCATGGACGGTGGAACAGTACTGAGCACATCGATCGGGTTGGGGTGTGGGGTCAAAATTCGTATCAACAATTGGGCTCTTTTGTCTTAGCTAGGCCAGCACCGGTGCTAAGTACGCTCGATTGACAACCTCGTAAATGCATGGTGCACTATGCAAGCTAGCTCTGGTGATATCTTGATCTGGTTACCTAATTCTAGGAGGCCGAGGACTAAGGTTACGTGCCTATATAACCTTTTTGTTTAATTCATGACATTTGAACCATCTTGTTTGGGCAGCTAGAAAGCCATTTTCTCTTACCAACTCAAATAATTCTTGAGAATATTAGATGATGAATAAGTCCCACATGATGCTGTTTGGCTCAACTATAAGCTTCCCGCACCCCCCCCCCACACACACACACACACACATATATATATATGATCATCAGTTGGTAAAGGCTGTTGGGAGCTTTTTCTTTTGAAAAACAGTACTTTCTTCGTCTTAAGTTTTATTATTTCTAGTCACGTGATCATCTATTATGTGACACTTTTTATCATTGAGTCGTTATTTTATATATGAAGTCACTTAAAATGTATTGCATTAATAAATATAATTTGATATGAGAAAATTTAAGATAGAAAATTTGGGGGTTATTTTACTAATTGTTCAAAATCATTTTTATGTGGTTAGGGTACTTTAATTAGCATGTTGGGGGTACCTTTTGGTGAAAAAAAAGAAGCAAAAGTACCTCATATGGGATAATCTTAACCATTTAACTTGAAATCACTGTTTGGGATTTTTTTAAATAAATAAGCAAATAAATTATATGATTGACGGAATATATATAATTAAGGATGAACTTACTGATATTTCGGGATTTCTTAATTATGAAAATTACACATATGATAATATTTTCAGTACAATTAAAAAACGTGATATTAATATGTGCAATGATGATCAATAGTTCCAGCTTTAAAACAATTGCATTTGTAAAACATTTGAATATATGGATAATACTTCATAGATAGGGATATTCTTATTTAGTTATAACTACGTAGCGCCATGCATAGAAGTAGTACTAGTACTAGGCCATCAAAGTAATACATGATGTGCCTCTCATTAATGGCATATAATTATAATAAGCTTTAATTAATATTTAATAATAATGTTTTGAGTACTAGATTTTAATTATTATTATGCCTAGTTAATTAGGATCGGCTAAACATTGTTCAATGGCACGCCCTAACACGATGTAGCTCACTTTCGGAGCAACAAGGACATCTCGTCATGTTTAATCAGCATGGGAAATTCATTTGGAATATCGCACATTTGATTTTGTACATGTGCTAATTATGTACAATATCGCTTAGTCTCGAATATCTTTGATAATTTAGATGAATTTTACGGTTTATACTTTATGATAAATAATATTTGCAGGCGTGAAGTGTGTAAACGTTGTGCAATCTCTTTAAAAAGTGAATAAATTCAAAATCCAAATGAAAAAAAAAATTAATTTTTTAATAGTTGACTACACTTTTTTTTAAAATGATTGTGTGGCGCTTGCGTACTTTGTAATAAACGTTAGCTACGTACTCTTTATCCCAACTTTTGTCATCAAGTTATATTATTTTCAAGTCGGTATGTCATTTTTGTAAAATATCATTTAAAATGGATCATATATCAACTAATTTGATTGAAGATGATAAAATTCAAAATAAATAACAACATTTTCTATATATAAATCTATTATTAACTGAATCAATGTTTCTAATGGATTTATTGGCCTTTTTGAAGTTCCCGTGACACACAAATTAGAAAAAGTTGAGAAGCCTGCAACTAGAATTATCCTATATATATATATATAAACTTAAATCCAGGATGGGTCATATTTGGTTGTTTGCAATGAATAATAAAAAGCTAGGCTACCACTCAAGGATAATATTAGTATTTATAATAACTATGTCTTGCAGCATAATTGCAATTTAAATATAAAATGTAACTTAAAAAAAAAAAAAAAAAAACTGAAGGGAATTCTTCTTAAAAAAGAAAAGCTCGATCGAATCTGGGGTAGGATTAAATATTTCATTAATCTTTTCCCATGTCATTATATATATATGGACCAAGGAAATTACTTAAGTTAATTACAATTTGTGACCCACTCTAAATAATATTAGCCAGAGATCTGTGAAATTATTACTTGTCTAAAAAATTTAAACTAATAGAAAAAAAATAAATTTAATTATTTATATTTATCTTAACAGAACCACATTGATCCAGTAAGTGGTGCATACTATGCATACACCAGAATATGCTGTAAGAAATTAGAATTATACCACCAGGAAGCTGGAATGTTTTTTTGTATTTATTTTCTTCTTCTTGTTTTCTACATGGTGCAGACATAATTCTCTTGTAAACTTCCAAAATACACTGTAAACGAAAATAATATATACAGTAATAATGATTTGTATAAGTCTCAAGAAGATAAATACCGCGCATTCTCTTCGTAAAAAAGTGAACCCACCATGAAAGTATATATCACTGATCACTGGCTAGCTAGGTCTATATATATGCATGCATGTTAGGTTTTCCATTTTAACAGAAAAAGTTATCATGCTTTCCAATAAAGAAACCATATATACAAAGTGTTTTCTCCTTTGGAAAGATCTCTATATCTTTACGTGCGTTGGCTCCTTTCAAGATTTCACTTAATTCCTACCGATAAACCTGGCCTGATCTCTATAATTTCTTTATTGCTTTTTCATATGTTTGGCTCTTTTCGGCCCCCACAGTGCGTACGTGATTCATTTCCTCCACCTTAATCGCACACTGTACATGAAAAGAGAAAAAGGGAAAAAAATAAAAAATAAAAATCACCTCTGCTTTTTCCAAGAGATCATATAGCAACGTACATGATGATCATGATTTGATTTGACTTGGATAGGTGCATGTAATTAATTTCATGAATTGCATGTGCAATGATCCTTAAAATAATGCATGATTTTTTTTCCCACTGATGCTTATGGCAGGTCGGTTTCCTTTCTTTTTGACTCAAAATCTTTCCTCATGATTTCGACATTAATTCCGAGTCATCAAAATTGACTATATCTACTTATATATAAAGTGCGAATGAGGTGTGAACAGTATTTTTATCTAATAATTTTTTATTTTATTTTGTCTCCGTTTCTAATCCCAAATTTTCGTTTTGCCTAACTATATTTCCTCTCCCCCATCCAACAGCCCCTCTCCCCTTGCGTTTCTCTCGGCTCCTCCCAGCCACAGCAGCCTGCCGTCGCTCGTCTCCAGCCACCATCGCACGAGCTTCCCTTTCCACCGGCGACCACCTCTCACAGACCCAGCCACCACGAGTCTCTCTCTCCCCCCACCCAAAATAGCTTTCCTCTCTCACAGATTCGCCCTCCTCAACCCCGCGCCGCCGTGTGCCACCAACGACGTCACTGGCCACCACGACAGCTTCCCCTCACGGCAGTCCCTCTTTCCCCAAGCAAGCCCCTCTCTCCTCTCAGGTTCCTCATTTCGCACGGCTGTGGCGTCGCTGTCGTCAGCCTCCAGCTACACCAAGCACCATCACGGGTCTCCCCTGACGTCCTCCTTCCTCCTCCCCTTGACCCGGAGCCCGTAGCTCCTCCTTAGGCCACATACGAAACCCACGGGTTTCTCCCCCTAGCGCCACCGTCAACCGCTCCCACAGCCACCGCACCACCACCAGAAGCTCATCCTCCCACCGACAACCTCCCCTAGCCACCCCCATGCCCAACCGAGCCACCTAGGTCCCCCACGCTCTCTCACTCTCTCATGGGTGTTTTTCCACCTCATGGCCCAATACACAATACACAATCCAACGCCTTTTGTACCCAATACACAAAAGCAAGTGAATTTTGGAATGTTGTTTTGTTTTTTTTTTAATTTACCAACATCTCAATAAAATGGATCAAATAAATATAAATAAAAAAAACAATTTTGTATTTAATTATATCTTGATCTGCTTTAATAATTTGCAGACCAATAATAGATCAAATAAAGATAAATAATTTGTATAATGTTGAATAAACATTATTTTCGTCTAACATATTTTTTTCCAATTTTGTCCTTTATTTTATGAGGAATTTACATTTTGTTATGTTCCTTTTATTTCTCCGATTATGGCTATATTATCTTTTTACATTTTGAATTTCTAACTTCTTCTTATGGATTGAAACCTTATGGAGATCTACAGTATTTTCCTCCACTATTTTTTTTCCAATTTTGTCCTTGATTTCCAATAAGGAAGTATATACTGTAGAGAAAAATCCAAGAAATGACAAGAACCCATTAATCTTTACCACTAAACCACGCTGACAAAAATCTACGCCCTCCATAAAGAAAACCCACAGACAAGTTTTAAATTTTTAAATTGAACCAAAAAGAAAAACACAATCCAGAAACAAACTGATCTACACTCCATATTAGCGAAAAAAAAATAACCCAGAGGAAAGAAGAATAAATTTCACATGCAATCGAGAAACCCACCAATTTCACAAACACCAGTGCGTCACAACACTCTAGATTTACGAAGAAATTAAAAAAAAATGTTACATTTCCAAAGGTTTTTACAAAATAGTAGAAATAAAAAAATAAATAAAAAAAAAAAAAAAAAACCCAAAAGAGTCTGTGCGTGACAATGGTGAGGACGACGTCACATACTGAGTTAGTCTCCATCAGCATGAGAAAAGGAGAACCCAACACTGTCCACTCCTCTTCGGACTCCCAACGCCATTACCAACCAAACGAAGCCAACAAAACAAAGAGAAAAACAACGGGCTTTAGGAATGCATGAACAATACATATGGAGACAAAGTATTTGCACAAGATAATAAAACAAGAACGATCACCCTGATCGCAGTTTTTTGGAGGGTGTTTTTGTATGGAAGTGAAAAGGTTAGATAGAAACTGGGTGACCATATCGGTGGAAGAGAGAGAGAGAGAGAGAGAGAGAGAGAGAAGTAGGTGGGTTGGGGGTAAAGGAAAAGAGGGGGGTATTTTGGACTTTTGTTCTTCACATGTGAAAAAGAGAGAACTTGGCGCTGGTTGGTTGGGGGGAAGGAAAAAAATGTGAAAATAATACATAGAAAAATAAGAGAAAAAGAAATAGATATGGAAAAAAATACTAAATTTTAAAATCAAATTTTTTATTCTTGATCTAAAATTAAATTTTTTTATTATAAAATAAAATGATGAGTTTTAATAAATATTTCTTAGGAGAATAGTGTCATCTAAATAATGAGAGTTCTTAACATAAAATGAATTAATGAATATTAAATAATATTTTTAAAATAATAAAATCATTTAAATAAATTAGTTTTTTAAAATTATATTATTTTCGGAACTCCAAAATATAAAAAGGTTTACTTGAAAAATTAGTCTTTGTTCAATAACACTATAAATACCTCATTTAAAATGATTTTGGTAAAATATTTAGAAGATTTTAGAATACTTGACTCAATTTAAAAATTATCGGCTAGATTTAAAATAAAGATATTAGATTTAAATTATTTTTTAAAGAAATTCTATTTATCATCTCCACACCATACATCAATATGTGATTTCTTTTTTTTTTCTTGATGTGTAAACACACATATTTAAACATCAATATATATATGTTTAAATTGAATGGTAAAAATGAGAAATCACATGTTACTGAATAGTATAGAAGATGATGAGTTGAATTTTTTTTTTTCTATAATTCATTAGTTCTACTTTTTAAAGTAATTTCTTTATTTAGAAAATAAAAAATTATGTAAAATTAAACTGGACACACGTGCAGGGCACATTGTTCTTGAGGGAGCCTTCGGAAGAGATTTCGGCGATCATTTCGAAAATAGAAAGGAAGTGCGCTGGGAGGGAAATGAACTGACGAAGGATCTTCTTTCTTTTGTTTGTTTTAGTTGCTTTTATTTTTTAGCTTTCCATAATTACGTAAATATCCCTGTTGCCTGCCATGTCACACTTGGGTACGCAGTTGGTGCGTGGTTCGCTTATACCCAGCAGAATTGTTCTATATATATATACCAAACTTATAACATCCAATCATTACAAAATTTTTATACAACTATTTAATAAATTATTTAATTTTTTTTGTTTTAATACTTTTTCTTTGACTTGATGTATTTGAGTTCAACATATATATAGATCATGTTTTTCGCCATACATTTACACGTACGTACTACGGCTTCGACACCTCCAGCCCAACTAGTTAATTAAGCCTAGGCTATATATTAACTAGGTATTTATTATGTATCTAGCCCTATTTAAAATGGGGAAAAATTAGCCAAAAAAATCCTGAGGGTTCTCGTCGAATTAATTTATTTATGTTAATGCATGAAACCTTATAGTACGTAATTCAAGTCATTCAATTGCTTAGAAATTCTTCTATAAGAGATAATATGTACGATCGATCGGGTGCTTAATTTGTTCGTTTTCCTCTGGTTTGTGGGAATTAGATATCTTCCCCTCTTTTTTTCCTTTTTGCATCATGGTAATTAATGTGATTAGGGTATGTAGAAAAAACTTTAAAACAAATATACCACCTAGCGTTAGAGATTACCCTGCAAAAGGAGTAGTTTGTACATACATACATACATACATACATATATATACCATTTATTCTTATCTTTTTATTTGAAGCATTTTTCAGTTTTATTTATAAGAAATGATATTTGTAGTCTTGGGGTGTGCAAGTCTCTTACACTTCCATTTAAAAAAATGGGTTAATCTAGTATCCATATGAAAAAATTATTTTTTTAATAGTGGATCTTATTTTTTTTCAAAGTGAGTACGCCGGGTTTGCACACCCTAAAATTGTATCTAACATTACTCTTTATTTATTTTTGTTTTTAGGTTGCTAGCTAAGCCTACAATAATAGTAGATTGGAATCCCTTAGAATTTCTACCCGCACTTAGGATCTAGAGTGGAAGAAAGATGTTAACGTCATGTCTTATATACCTTTCTATCGGGTTTCAACAACTCGGGTTTTGGTCCTTGCATCTGCACACTTGAGAAAATACAGAGAGTGGGGGGCCTTGGGAGAGGCTGGGGAGTCTCCGATGCTTAAATCAGTCTATCTCCTTAGTAGTGTAGTTTGTGTAAGAGTTTAGAGGAATCAGAAAGAGTTCTTCATACCTGGGGGTCGACTTTTATACTAGGTTTCTGAGTAGGGACAACTCACACATTGCCTCAGGGAGTTCATGTCACTTCAACAGTTCACTTAGTCAGAATTCTTTAATGCGGTGTGGCTCCTAGGGTGGCGCCATTAATGTGGCGTAGAGTTCGGAGAGTGGCACCATTAATGCGGCATGACTCTTTGACTCACTTTACCCTGTAGATATTCATTGTTAAGCTCATCCATGCCTACTGTCAAGAGATCGAGAATTCCCCGCATCTCTCACCCACCTACCTGCACAAGTTCCCGAGGGCTAGGTGTCAGGGCGGCAAGTCTCATCTGTCTTTACCGTCCGTTTTTCTCACGTGAGAGTAGCTTCATAGGTTGATTTTGCTTATAGGTCGAGTACTCTATAGAGGCTCATTAACTCTTTTTAGAAGATGGTTGTTGTGCTTGATCGGGCTCTCTCTCCCCACCTCCCCAAAGATCCCTTATGGACTTGCTAAACGGGCCGATAGGGGGGAAAGTCTCCTTACAAAAGATAAAAGTAAAGTTGGTACAATGCTCAAGGAATTTATTCCATCAGTCATAAGAGTTGTAAGACACTTGATGTATTTATCTATTTTCCATTGTAGGTCCTAGAGTTTGAACATAAACTTTAAAAATTTTAATTTTAATCATCTTTTTGCACTATTCAAATATGTATAATCTTGAAACCTATTCTAATAAGACTCCAGTGACAAACGCCCCAAATATATAGAAGCTCTTGTGAATCACAAAGCTGAGTCCTCAAAAAGGACAAAAGAAATATATATATCATAATCAGTTTACTCAAACTAATAGTCATTATCATCTTGTGGTCCTATATATGTTTGATCTTGGAAAATGAAGTGGGAGGACCACTCCTACATTCTTCAATCAAGACGGGCTCCCCCCCCCCCCCCCCCTCCAGCCTACCTCTTTTGACATCCACGTTTATGGGAGTGACAAGTTCTCATTTTCCTTTAAATTACATCATATACAGCAAATTTGAGTAGAGACTCTTCAATTCTTGAAAGAGACACACATGTGATCTGAACCCTATAGTATATAATGTTGTCCATATAAAGTTTTAAGGCAATGTAAATCTCACAGGAATATTTAATGCCATCCTCTTCCGTATTATACTATTCAATTCGATATGTATGGATGATGAGTAAAAAAACTCAATTACTTTAAGAAGATTAATAAAACTAAAAAAAAAAAATTTTAAAACAAGAGTGGTGTGTGGTGTGTGTGAATGATGAGTGGTAAAGCTTTATATATGCATGCATATATATATATATATATAGAGAGAGAGAGAGAGAGAGAGGATTGGAATCTTTGCCCGGTAAAAAGATGCTGCAAATATTTTGTTTCGAACAAGCTGACAAGGAAGATTCCTAAATGGTCATGCTCAAGAATCAAGATCGATTCTCATCAATGGCTGTTAGAGTGAGTCTGAGGTCGACGCTCATGAGTCAGTAGTGGACGACACATCGAATATCGGTGGCCATTCCTTCTCTTCAAATGCTCAGCAAGAGCCCTCACCTCTCGATCTCTATAGGCTTCTATATATTAATGTTTCTTCCAACATGCACTCCATCGATGAGCTCAAATTCTATTATGCTCAACACTCAACAGATCGACGTTGTTTGTTATTGATGTCAACCAGAAATTCCAACTTTCCCGGCTCTATTAGTCTTTTGATCATCATGATCATAATTATAAGCCCTCCAAACTAATAAGACAGTTGTCATTTTTGAGTCCTCAAGTACTGTTTCATAAGGTTACGCAGAAATAAGAAGTAATTTCCTCACATGTTGAATCCAAGTGCACACACACATACACATATTCATTTTTATGCATATATATAATTACCAGAAAATATTATTTACGCGATTGGATTAATCCATCATTCTAAGCCAACACCAGCCGTCCATATCAATACATGATGGATATTTCTTATTTAAAACGAATCTAGAACTAAAAAATGATGAAATAACAAGAAAGAATGAAGCCAACAATTTGATTGGTGGGAACACCGCATTTAGCACGTACTGAAATGCTGGCAATGATGATATTCCAGAAGAAATCTCATAAATCCTAGGAGTTGTAAACGTATGTAGATGTCGGTCTAGTGAGTAGTGGCCACCTAGAAAATAACGCTAGGTTTGTTGTTTGAGCTCTTCTACGAATAAGCGGATTCTTAAAATAAATTTATGCACTAATATTGACGTGGATTATTTTGTCAGACGTTAATTTAAAAAGAAAAAAAGAGACAGTTTCATTAAAATCTACCTTTCAACCTCAATATTGATGCACGTATTGATGCGTAAATCTGCTTATAACCAGATTTTTCCTCATTGTTAAGCCATACACTAACAAATTTGGGTTCATGGAATCGACAACTCGGAATATTCCTTGATATTAATTGTTATGATATTTCATTGTCACTCTTTGAGCCTTACGATCTGATCACAGTCGAAGTTAAACAGATCACCGATTAATGTTAAGTACATGTCTCAAATAGATAAGTCTCGTACAAACCCTTCATAAAAAATAGATCCCATTAAAAGAGAATAATTTTTTTTTACAATTTTTCAAAATGAAATTTTCTTTTTTATAAAGGCATATACAAAACTTGTCTATTTAGAACTTGTATAAATCATTTATGGAACCCTAAAATCAGCAGAAAAATCAGCAGTGTCTTAAGAGTTTATGGAACCCTAAAAGTCAATCCAGTAAACGTGTATGCTACATCAAAAGTTTGCTGAACAATATCTATTTATATTTAATTTACTCTTGAGCTGTTTGCCACACTTGAATTAAACCAAGATTGTGTACAGACTGCACCTGTGATGTGAATTTCAGGGAACAAGCTGGTACCAAAAGTAGAGAATAGATCCCTCCTTGTTTCTTTGCCTGATACCTTCTTGTTGGTGTTTTGCAGTCCTCCCTGCTTAACCTAAATATATTTATTTTGACTTGTGAATTTATTTCTTCTCAGCTTCATTGGGAGAAATAAATAGAAAAATGTTAACTAACAGTCAGAGATGTGGTATATTATTCAGCAGTTGTATCTTCAACAGCTTTCTTGTATTCTGGCTTAAGCTCGTAAGTTCCTTGGTTAGTTCCCCTTTTATTGTACACACACAGCTCGTTGAGTATCTCCTTCAAGAATTGCTGCAAAAAAACCAATATTACGAGAGGTGAATGCCAAGTTAAAGTAATATTAACAATAAAATAAGGGAAACAGCATAACCATTACTGAGAACACTGGGACATAGGTAACTTATGCTATTTGTTTATTATTATTTTTTAAGATGAGGTAATCATCATAACCTTCACCGAATTCACAGGAATCAGGCAACAATGTTTGTAAAGGGAATATCTATACCATCCTTGTGCAATTAACAAATAATCAAGTAACTCTTAACTTGTGCCCTTCACCTAAAACAACGAGCATATTATTCCACCCTAAACATGGAATAGAATGCAGAAGAGAGAAACAAGTAACATAAGGAAAGACTTACTGCAGGTTGATCGGTCTCTTGGACGAGCTGCTTCAAGGCCCAATTTGGTTGTCTTTCAAATAGTTTGAACATTATATCCTCCAGCTCCCCACGATCCCTTCTAGTTCTTTTTACGTCTGACTGCTTAACTGGTGCAGTTTTCTTCTTATCCTGCATAGATCATTGACAGTGAGCATCATGTAATTGTTCTTCCAAGCATGTAAATGTGCTTACTCTAGAGATAGGACTAAATTTACGTTTGTTAAAAAGCATAAACAAGCATGTGTGTATGTGTGCGCACTATTGAGTATGTGTTTGGGGGACGTATATAAGAGAGAACACGAATTAAGAACTAAAAGGCTGTACTGTGAAAAAAAAAAAAAAAGCCCAAATTGGCACAAGCCTACTACAGCTCGACACCCCTGAACTAGCCATTTCCAAAGTCAAAACAAGCTAACCTTACAGCATTAGCATTGGTTTATGCATATGCATATGTAAAGTCATATTCGGATAATATGACCCTAAAATCCTCCACATTGGCTTATGCATATCTAAATATTTAGCTACCTATGAACAGTGCTTATCCAAATTTGGATAACCACTATTCACCCTACAAATCATATTTTAATCATTATTTCTCTCTCCTCCCACTCTCTCTCACAATCCTTTCCTTTTCTCCCTCCTTCAACAACACAACAAATCTTCATTTGCATATTCATTTTATTATTATAATATATTATATTTTTTTTCATTTTATTATATTTTTAATATAATATATAAAAAAAATTATATTTTTTATTATTGCATTTATATTATTAATGTTAAATGTATGTAATGGATGCTAATTGTAAAATATATATAAAAAAATTGATTTTAGCAAAAAATTAATAATAATAAAATAATAATATTTTATTATTATTGTCTCAAATATGCATAAGCCAATGTGATAATTTTGCTTGAATGGCAAAGTGGTTATGCAAAAAAGGTAATTTTACATATGCATATGCATAGACCAATGCTAATGCTCTTACAGGCTGGGCAGCCCCCAGGCTAAGGCTAGCCACTGCCATAAATTGGACCCAATCAGGATGTGCTGGAAGGTTAGCTTTTTTGGGGGAAGAGGGGGCGGGGGGATGTAACATACGGGCCCAAATTTAAGGCTTAAAACTAGTATTTTGTTTATTTATTATTTTTACTGTCTTTATATATTTATTTTCATTTTAGAAAATATGCTAACAAATAGATTAGATTAGTGATTTATTTTCCCTTAAAACCTTCGTAAACTTTATCCATTAAGGTCTCGTATTAGTTTCAGTTTCCAGTTTGAGACCAACTCCAACTCAATCTCTTCAAATTATCTAAGAATCCATATCCTCGTAGGAATAGTTTCCAAAGTGTAGCCAACTTCAAACCCTAGCGTATATACTGAGGACTCACGCCGCTTCCCTCCCCATCGTCTATAAAATCCCTCGTAAACCCTTTGTTTTAAAACACACAACAAAATACGAAGAACTCACCTTCACGTAAGCCGTATATACTCTGCCCAGCCACTGCCGACCACCCTAGGAAGTCGGAGCACCACCCACGGCGCCAGAAAACGCCGGCCAACCCAACTCCGTGGAACCCACTCATTTCCGGTAGGCCCCCGATGAGATATCTCTCTCCCCGTGGTTTTCACCGTCTCGGTCTAACTCTCTCCCTATCTTTCTCTCTCTCTCTTGCATCGCACCACTGCCCAGAGGACCTTATCATGTCGCCAATCGCTTCCAACCACCCCAGAGCCGCCATCGCCTCAGCCTCATTCTCTCGGTGAGTCAACGCACAATTCTCTTCCACTCTCCCGTAAGCCTGTCGTTCCACCTTTGTGTTTA
Source organism: Juglans cinerea (assembly GCA_961763995.1). Classification (NCBI taxonomy): domain Eukaryota; kingdom Viridiplantae; phylum Streptophyta; class Magnoliopsida; order Fagales; family Juglandaceae; genus Juglans; species Juglans cinerea. Next base: position 23,020,860 of record CAUIVZ010000012.1, on the reverse strand, counting down.
TGTTATTTCAGTCTTCCTAAAACAACCATGCAATACTATTAAATTTACACAAATAACCCTCTATCTGGTCTTGCCGTAAGATGTATTTCCCTTTTATGTGTTTTGTTTTCAGCCTTTCCCAAAAAGCCCCTCCACTAATTCTGTAATTACTTACATGCCTTTTTGACCCTTGATTGTGTAATCTGACTTAGTCGATTTGTTGTCTTTAAGGGATTTTAAAGTATGTTCTTTTAAAAGTTTGCTTTGAAGCCTATTATTTTAAGTTAAGTTCCATTATACATATTTAATTACTTAGATTATTACGACACGCTCCTCTAGGAAGTTAGTAACGTCTAGTACCTCATATAGGTAACGCGCTACAAGTTGGAAATCAGGAAGCAGCGCTAAGAGGTAAATAGTATGATCATATAATGCATGCGTACTGTGAATATTATTATTATGAATAAAAATATGATGTGCTTATGATTATTAACTACGCTAAGAGGCAAGTCAAGGTTAGTTTCCTTTTTTATCTTTGATGAAATATGAGATTATGCTTGAATGAATGAAATTGTTATTTGAATGATTGAATGTTACTAAAATCATATGAAAGCCATGAGATGTTCATTTAGTAGTTCAAAGTCAAGTATGCCATGTAATGGAATTGTCAGATTATGCAAACCATGTTCATGAAATGCTTAGATTGTATATGCCATGTCTATATAGTAATTAAATCATGTATCATATTATGTCATACCATGTACAAGAATATGCCATGTACAAGAATATGTCATGCCATGTTATATCTATGCCATGTACAAGGATATGCCATGTTATATCATATTATGCTATGCCATGTACAAGAATATGCCATGCCATGTTATGTCTATGTCATGTACAAGGACATGCCATGCTATATCATATTATGCTATGCCATGTACAAGAATATGCCATGTACAAGAATATGTCATGCCATGTCATGTTATGCTATGCCATGTATAAGATTATGCCATGTTAGAAAGGTTCATAAAGCCTAATAAAATCTCATACATTAAGAAAGATAAAAATGTTATGGTGCCACGGACTCAAGCGTGGTTAACCACAAGATAAGTGAAACACGGACTCAAGCGTGTTTCATTCCATGTTATGCAAGTTAAGTGAAACACGGACTCAAGCGTGTTTCGCTTCATGTTATGCAAGTTTAGTGAAACACGGACTCAAGCGTGTTTCGCTTCATGTTATGCAAGATAAGTGAAACACGGACTCAAGCGTGTTTCATTCCATGTTATGCAAGTTAAGTGAAACACGGACTCAAGCGTGTTTCGCTTCATGTTATGCAAGTTTAGTGAAACACGGACTCAAGCGTGTTTCCCTCCATGTTATGCCAGATAAATGAAAACACGGACTCAAGCGTGTTTCATTTCATGTTAAGACAAGATAACTAAGATATTATGCATTCACAATTACATGTGCTTCCGCTTATGTTAATAATAAAAATGTATGCTATGTGATTCTGTGATGATATATGTATGTAAACTCTTTCAGAAAGTCATGTTACGTGTTTGATTGAAATCTATGAAGCTATTTGTATGTTATGAAGAGTACCATAGAAATTAAATGCATGTTAGACTAAGATTATATTTTACGGTATGATATACTACTTACTGAGTATTCGACTCATTATTTTTATTTGTCTTCTTGTTTTCTTCCATATCTAAATTCTCGCAATTGATGTCTATGATGATGAAGAGCTGGATGGCTAGGAATAGATCTAGTACAAAGACTTAGGAGTGAATAAGTGATATTTTCACAAGAACTGAATTCATTTTTATTTCATTCATAGGATTAGTTCATGTTCTTTTATATTCGTTCAGTTTCCAAAACAATCATGTTCATTTCAGTTTTATCGTTTTTTTTTATGAAATTCAATAAATGAGGTATTTCAGAATATGAATCTCTTTACCGGGCATTATGTTTTAAAGGTTAGTAATATCTCTATCCTACGGGAAGGGGGTGTTACAGGGGAGCTGTGCCATTTATAAGGATAAATTATTTTCCCTTTCACCCAGAAAGATTGGTATCATAATACCAGGACAAAAAAAGTTCATTACAAAAATATAGCAAACACATAAAATTAGCAACACACTTTTTAATTCAGAGATATTATTTTGTTCAAATAAACACAAATAAATCTGTTTGACAGGTAATAAAACAAATAAATCTAATACCTTGGAAGTGGATGAAATCAAGCCAACCATTCCAGGCATGGGCCTCATATGTTCTCCGCGATCGTTGTCAATGACCTTTCAAAGAAATCAAGTTATTGGATGAAGCGGGAAAAAATGAAAAACATTCACAACAAGAACTGCCCTGGACAAAGCAATGCATGGTCAAATGCCCTACCCGTATTTGTCTATTCTTTATCTTGGACTTGCTTGTCCTTTCACGGCACAATCTTCCATACTCTTCAATGTTTTCACCATGGGGTTTCATGTCAAACTTATGCTCTACCTTTCCTTCCATTGCAACTTTACCTACAAATGCAATAGTTGTTACCCAAATTAAAAAGAGCCAAAACTTACATTATAGTGCGGAAAAAATCATGAAGTAGCTACACTATGCATGGGGAACCCATTTTTAAGTGCCAATTTAATATTACTGGTTTTGGACTTTGTTAAAGGTTCCACGTAATAAACTTAATTGTGGGGGCGGTTGTGTATGTCATGCCCATCAAGGTCAATAAGTACCACTTCCATCAACATTTAAAAAAAAAAAGGAACATCCATAACAATTCTCCAACTTTCTATATATTCACCATCCCCAAATGAAAAATGAAAGTGGTCCCGTATACCCGGATTTTTGTCTATTCTCATGATCAATAAAATTTTGCTTACCAATAAAAACTTCGGGAACCTTAAATTATGATCCTCACCTTGATTTGTCTCGGAAAAGATACACATAGGAACAAAATCTTTAAACATATTCAAAGAATAACTTTTTGGAATACTCCCTGCCTCGGTACCAGCCATCTCCATTGTGAACTGATTAACAATTCAAAACGTATTAGGAAGTTTGTCTCCAAATATATTGACAAGGTGTATGTATCCCAAAAGCAAGCATGCTAACAAATATGTTCAAAATAATCCTCTAAGGGCAGTGACCCTCGTAAAATGTGGCTGCCTCTACATATACATGTAATAGTTAAGGAAAGATAAATATTGCTTCCCTTGAGAAATTAGTTCCAAACTTATGCTTACCACTTTAGAGTCGTCATAAATGAGCACCATGGGGTAGGGGAAGGAACAAGATAATTCATTGAGCTACCAGCTAAATAAGTGAAGGATAATCCAAGGGACACTATCCAACTAATAATGAAAAACATGATGAGCACCGAATGGGCCAATGGAATCCATTAGAGCATCTTACGAACAATATTTCACATGTCTGTGCTATCATCCTTCAATTTGAAAAATCACATAATGAATACATAAGCTCCAAGGAAAATTGTTGTAACCGAGTATAAGAAAATGCTTTTAACTTCTCATACTGAAATAACTTAAAGGCTTAAAGCTATTCTCTCTGCAATATATGCCAAAATGAGAATTCCGCCCACTCTTTCTCTATCATATTGTTTTCACTCTGCCGACTTCTTAGAACGGAATTACTTCCAAGTCAAAGCTTCAGAGAGTATAAAGTTACAAATGAAAGGAAATAAAGAGGGGAACAGAGATAAGAGACCAACATTACAGCGAATATCAAAGTACTCTTCCAGTTGGAATTTGAAGTAGGTGAATTTAATGCTAACCGCCACAATTAGCTCATCAAAGCCCAAGCGACACACAATTTTCTCTAAGGCCGGATTTGGACGGTAAAAGCCTCTCATCTCATCTCAATATTTTTTTTTTTTCATAAAATCTTATCTCAATATCTAAACACTACAAAAATAAACATTTTTTAATTTTAAATTTTTAACTTTTTCATCTGATCTCCAAACTTCCAAACAAAACAGAAAAAATAATTTAATTTTTTTAAATCTTAAAATAAAATTTATATTATAACAATATTCTAACTTTATACTATTTTTATTCAATTTTTTCTCTTTCCCAAAATTTCATCTCAACTAAAACTATCTCATCTCATCTCATCTCATCCAGCCAGTTAACAGGATTCACTCAAAAAACAAATCAACCACAGTTAGGCAATAGGCCATGATTTCCCCGGCGCCTGTAAGTGAGAGGTACGCAAAGAAGCTCATATTAAAAACTAAAAGATTCATTTGAATTAACGGAACTTCCAACCGAGTGAGCAAATCCACCAACTTAAGCACCGAGGAAATAGAATCCGATGGAAAAGAGAAAGAGGAAAAGCACCTGGAGGGAAGAGGAATCATCGGGGCGGAGAGGATCGAGGGAGAGGACGACCTTGGCGAGAGGGTGGGGATCAGAGTGGGGATGACTCTGCCACGACTTGGCAACCACCACCGGGCACTTCATGAGCCAAACCGATCTCTCGGCCTTCGCTGTATCCACGTTACTACTGCTACTACCAATACTATGACCATGCGCTTCATCCATCATCGCTCTCTCTCTCGATCGACCTCAAGATGTCTCTCAGTTCGGGGGCGGGGGATCAGTGTGCACTTCCTTTTCTCCCCGGTTTCCAAGTTTCTTTCCTTTGTTTTTCCTCCTCTTGATGACGGTGGTGTGCGTGGAATATTTGGGCTGGACCTTGTTTGGTACGGAAAATATTTTCATAAGGTATAAGGAAAACGCTAGTCGGCCCGAGGATTATGACCGATGAATTTTACCGACTGACGTGGCACGCGAACAAAAAAATGAAAAACACGTGTTCAACCTCCACCTCTGAAATTCTAGTCTCTTTTAGGACCGTACAAAAACCGACGCCACCGGCCGCCAAAGACGCGAACTGATCGGCCGCATTAGGAACCAGTCAAAATTAGTGGAGAATCGATCGGCGTGTGGTAGAAATTTGAAGAAACCGACGTTCAGCAGTTCAGTCCAGATTTGAAGTTGGACCAGACCACTGAACCGACTGATAAAATAAATTTTTTTTTTTAATATACACTTATCGAAACGACGTCGTTTTAGTTAATAAGTATTACAACAGATAATGGAAACAACGTCGTTTGGCATTAAACCAAACAGCGTCGTTTTATTAAGAACGTAAGGAAAAAAAAAAGTCTGAAACGTCGTTTCGAGATAAGTCTTCTTCTTCCCCAATTTTTTCTTCTCGAATCCGATCTCTGCAACTCTCTTTCTTTCCTCTGTAACTCTCTCTCCCTCTTAGTCTCTCTCATTATTCTCTCAGTAGAACCGCCAGAGAACCAACGCCAACCGAGAACTGCCATAGAACCGCTTCGATCGATTGCCTCCTCCCCATTAACCGATTACGGTCGGTGCCTCCCCAATTTTTTAGATGTCGGTCGGCGTCAGTTTTGCACAAAAATCGTGTCGACGATGTCGGTTTTCACCCTTAGTCTCTTTATTTTTACAGATGAGATGAGTTAGATTAAAATTAAAAATTAAATAAAATATTATTAGAATATATATTTTTAATATTATTTTTATTTTGAGATTTGAAAAAGTTAAATTATTTATTTTATTTTATACGAAAATTTTAAAAAATTGTAATAATAAGATGAGATCAGATGAATTGATAGGAATTGGAAAAACAAACTACACCTTTTTGAATCAACCATTGAATGGCACCGTAGCAGCTTTTGAAAAGCTTTCAGATCGACGTGCGTCCCTCTAGTTTTGAAGCAACCGATCATCGCTCCCCTCCCTCTGTCCCTCCCGTCGCAGAACACGCTATCGCCTCCCTCTCTCACAAGTAGGCCTAGGCAAAAAAAATCATAGGATCGGCCCGTTCAAATAATCTGACCCGACCCGACCAATCAATGCGGGTTAAATATATTTTCGAGTTGAACCCATAAATTGTCAGTTTTAAACCACTAAGAGCATTGGCAATGGCCATTGCTAAGTCTAAATTTTAGCTAGAATGTTGTATTTTAACTATAACATGGATTTATAGCTAAACTAGTCAATATTGGACTAGCTATCTTAAAGTCTAAATAATAATAAAATATTAAATATTTTAATAATATAATTTTTTTTTAATATTTTACAAATTTAATTAATAACTTTATTAAAAAATAAAATTATTATTTTTCAATTATTTTTTCCCTCAACCTAATTATTCAATAAATATATTTTGTAAACCATTCACCCAACAATCATATATACAAACATACCAACATTTCTTCTACCCATAAAAACAGTCCACTAAAATTATAAAACAATCCACAGCCATTACAAAAATAGTCCACTAATCCATCAAAACAGTCCACTAATTACAAAACAGTCCACTAAAATTACAAAACAGTCCACTAATCCATAAAAATAGTCCACTAAAATTACAAAACAGTCCACTAATCCATCAAAGCAGTCCAATAATTACAAAACAGTCCACTAATCCATAAAAACAGTCTACTAAAATTACAAAACAGTCCACTAATCCATCAAAGCAGTCCAATAATTACAAAACAGTTCATTGCCATTACAAAAACAGTCCACTAATCCATCAAAACAGTCCAATAATTACAAAACAGTTCATTGCCATTACAAAAACAGTCCACTAATCCATCAAAACAGTCCAATAATTACAAAAACAGTTTAAATCTTTTATTTTTGACTCAGAACACAGTTTTTGGTGAGAGGATTTTCTCTTGAACATGTGTGAGGTAGTGTGTGTATTTGTATACATAATTTTTTACTTATTCACCGTTCTGTAGGACTGAATATGTTCAACTGAAATGAATCATACATTTCAACAAATCCAAAACCATCAGAAGGTATAATCAAAAAGAAAAAAGAGGACTTCAATCTAATTCCACTAAAATACATGCATCCTAATGAGAAAATAATGGGAGAAATGTCTTGAGACTCAAGTGTGCTGACTTTGTTGGTTATTTTATGTCATATATCGGTATATCAGGGCAACTGAGTAGTTTTTGTTTCTTAAATGATAAAAGAAATGGATTTGTTGAAAGAGAGCAAAGGAAAAGGAAAAAAGGAAGTTGGTGTAGTTAAAATTCAAAATACTTGCAGGAGATGCAATGTACGACAAAACTAGAAGAAAAAGCTAATAAGCAATGGTGGTCTTTATGAATAATTTTTTTATGATAGTCTTTATGTTTATTAACTTTCCTTTTTCCAACTGCCTTAATGTAGTTCTATTGGATCATGTCTGAAGTTTTTCCATCATTGACTAATTTATGAAAGGCATTTTTAAGTTCCATTCTATTCCTTATCAGAGAACAAAAATGAACTTCCATTTTCCTGTTTAAGTTGTCTATTGTCAATTTGTGTCAGCAAGTTATGTTGGCCCTTAATTATAACGAGGTCAGACAATATAAATTTCTGAGTTCTCCCTATGTTTTTGGATTATCTACCATTCATATGAATTTCTATTATGAATAAGGTTTTAGTTCAATAAGGTTTCAGTTCTCTCTTTTTTTTCTCACTTTGTTCTTTATGTTGTTTCAGCTTCGTGGGAGCAAAAATACTCAAATCACAAACCACAATACCCAAATCTCAAATCAGATTCCAGCACAAAAATACCCAAATCACAAACCAAAATACCGAAATCTCAAAGCAAAATACCATAATCATTAAACACTACGCATGACCACAGAAAAATACCCAAATCACAAACCAAAATACCGAAATCTCAAGTCAGTTACACGAAAATACCCAATCGCGATTTTGAAGTTCAGTTTGTAAAGGAAATGTGCAATCTTTGGACGAGGATTCACGGGAAAGGCAACCTTGTGACAGAGTTCCACACAAACCCTAAACACAGATTCAATCAATTGATGAAATGTGAGAAAATAGAAAGAGAAGAGGGAGAGGAAATCTAAGCAGAGAAGAGGGAGGGAGGAGCGAGGAAGAGAAATTACCTTTTGGGCTGGAAGACGACGGCAGGACGACGGAGAGAAGGCGTCTCGCTGTTGAAGAAGACGGAGGTCTCTTTGGTGCTCGCGGGTGAAGAAGGCGAAGGGCTACGGGGATGTGTGTTTCGGGAAGAAGAAATGAAAACGAGGGAAATAGACGAGGAAAGAGAAAATAACGTGGGAAGTAGATGAAATAATAAAATATTAGTATAAACCATGAACAGTAACTCGCTATCTTTGGAGAGGAACTTAATTTTACTGTAGCTAAAGTCTTTAACTTTAGACTTTTAGCTAGTCCAATGTAGATGTTTTTTTTTACATCTAGCTAAATTATAAACTTGCATTGGCATTTGGCTAGGCCATTGCCAATACTCTAAAGTCACACAAATGAAACCTAACCTTTCCATTCTCTTCCACATCTCTCATCTGAGTTTGCTCTTTTCTGTTGGGGCCTTTGTTTTGTGGTCGAGAATGATGCGGTTTCTTCTCTGGACGAGGGCTTGATGGGCGACGAAGATAGCCAGATGCGATATGCAAAGTAATGATGGGGCCATACCTGGTGTGGAGATTGCGGAGTATGGGCTCGAGCTTAGAGAAAGACTTGCGAAGCAAAGAGAAGTTGCCGATGATGGGGATGTTAAGGGGTCCGGGAGGGAGCTGCTTATTTCCGGAGGATTTCTTGAAGACGAGAAGGTTGGGGCTGTGATACAGAGTGAGACGATGTTGATGAACTAGGTCTCCATTGTCGACCTTAACGATAGGATTATGCTCAGTTCAGTTCAGTATCCGACCAATTTTGTGTGGCAATTTATATGATTGCCGGTGCTGATCAAGGCACAATGTTGAAGCAGGCAGTGTTGCTGATTTATGACCCACTCTAGGGCTGTACAGAAACCGACGCCATCGGCCGCCACCGACGCGAACCGACCGGCCATGTTAAGAACTGATTGGAACCGGTGGAGAACCGGTCGGCGTACAGTGGAAATTTGAAGAAACCGACGTTCAGCGGTTCGGTCCAATTTGAAGCTAGACTGGACTGCTCAACCAACCAATATAATAATTTTTTTTTTAAATATAGCCTTATCGAAACGACGATGTTCCACTTAAGTTAATAAGTATTACAACAAATAATGGAAACAACGCTATTTGGCATTAAACCAAACGGCGTCGTTTTATTAAGGACGTAAGAAAAAAAATAAGTCTGAAACGACGCTAAACTTAAGTGGAACGGCGTCGTTTCGAGATAAGTCTTCTTCTTCCCCAGCTTCTTCTCCTCGAATCCGATCTCTGCAACTCTCTCTCTCTCTCTCTCTCTCTCTCTCTCTCCTCCCTCCTCTCTCTCTCTCTCTCTCTCTCTCTCATTATTCTCTCAGTAGAATTGCTAGAGAACCGACGCCGATCGAGAACTATCAAAGAACCGCCTCGATCGGTTTCCTCCTCCCCATCGATCGGTTACAGTCGGTGCCTCGCTCATTTTTTCAGACTTCGGTCAGCGTCAGTTTTGTCCAAAAATCACGCCGACAACGTCGATTTTCACCCCTACCCACTACCATAAGAACATTTTTTCATTTTTTTTTTAGAAAAATGTGTCGATCAGACCCAACTTTTAGCGGATCAAGTTGAGCTGGCTTGCAAAACAATGCGGGTCAAATCAGGTCGGGCCCATATACTACACGGTTTGGTCAAGTTGCAGGCCCAGTCACAAGTGCCTCCCGTCATGTGTTTTTTTTTTTCTATTTATTTTCAGGTCTGAGACTCAAGTTTTGCAATATAAAGTAGTACCAAAATTTGGGGGCTCAAGGCCATGGTGCTTCCCTTGTAAATTGTCAACTGTTCTGTTATGAAAATTTTGTTTGCTTTTAGAAAATGAGCTTTGCTCACGCGCTACACTTATTTTTATTATTTTATTCTATGTTATTTCTATTAAATTAATTGAGTTTTTATATTTATAATCTATATACTACTTACTTGTTAAGAAAAAAAAAATTATATATATATATATATAAATGTGTGGTATAAAAATAATGAGTATAATTTTTCTAAAATATCTTGATCGAAAAAATCATTCCCATGAATTTATCTTCGAAAATTATTTATTAATAAATTCGTGGATTTACACTTTTTTTTATCAGGATGAAGAGCACAGGTAGGAGAGTGGTACAAAGAGGAAGCTTTCGAGGTGGGTCAGGAGTGGCTTAATTTTCTTCTTTCAGTTACGTGTTGCAATCGAATTAGTCACAATAATGCTTGTCTTTGTATCCCACTCTTCAAGAATAATGTTAATGTTTTTTTTTTGTAACCTTGTGATTTAATAAGAATCACAGCTGTGGGAGGAATGAATCCAAGTTGAAGATAAGAAAAAAGTGGCCACAATAACGAAGCTCTATTGCATAAATCCAAATAATAATAATAATAATAATAATAATAAACTATCTTGGAAAAAATGACATTGAATTTATTTTGTTCCACATAAAGATGGCCGTCGTAATGTACTTCTATAAAAAAAAAAATGTTATCTATATTTATAATTTTAGCCACGTACTGACTTATCAACTATTAAATTTTAGAATTTGAAACTTGAATTTAAAAAGAAAAAAAATTGATAGAATAAGACTGTCACTTAATACGTATAATATTGTGTATAAAGTTGTATGTACATGTAGCTCTACTTTTATAATATGTTTTAATTTATAAAAAATGAGGAATGAAATATATGACTAGATGAGAAATATTAAAAATTATAAAATATAAATTTCTAAAAAAATATAAAGACGATAGTTCATAATGTCGTTAATATAAAAAAAAAAGGGAAATGATTACTTATCAACAAATAAATTATTAAGAAAAAAACAAAGATACTAATGGACATGTTGTCCCAATAGTCTGTAAGAAAGGAATCTTCGTGCTTTTTATCCTGGTACCCTTTTGTTGTCTAGCACAACTTGCAGCATGTCCAGCAAATAAAAGAACGGCACGTGTCACAATCACATTGGCAACCTACCTACTGTAGCATTCTCCTATGTAACCTTTATATCGTCTATTATTCTCTCTGTAGTTCTAAAACGGCCTCAAATATCTCTGTGCAAATGGACCGCCTTTTTCTCTTCGCTCTCTTCAGTCTCTTCCTCGTATCCTCTGCGGTCGATGATATCGACGGTGGTGGCGATGACCCACTGATCCGTCAAGTGGTGTCGGATGGAGAGGATCTTCTCCTACATGCCGAGCGTCATTTCTCGACGTTCAAGGCCAGGTTCGGTAGGAGCTATGCCAGCCAAGAGGAGCACGACTACAGATTCGGCGTATTCAAGGCCAACGTGCGCCGAGCAAAGCGACACCAGAAGCTGGACCCTGGCGCCGTACACGGCGTCACCAAGTTCTCTGATCTCACTCCGGCCGAGTTCCGCAGAAATTTTCTCGGACTGAAGCGTCTCCGGCTCCCGGCTGACGCTCACACGGCTCCGATCCTTCCCACCAACGATCTCCCCACAGAATTTGACTGGCGCGATCACGGTGCCGTCACGGGGGTCAAAGATCAGGTATATAGAAAAATTTTGGTTTATGATTTTCACCCTGTATCTCCTTAAAATTTTAAACATCGACGCAAACTAGTTTTTTGTTTTTATTTTATGTTATTTTGTGTGTGTGGGTGGGAATTAGGGTGCGTGTGGATCGTGCTGGTCGTTTAGTACAACAGGGGCGTTGGAAGGAGCTCATTATTTGGAGACTGGGGAGCTAGTGAGCCTGAGTGAGCAACAGCTTGTGGATTGCGACCATGAGGTTTGACTCTGAACTCTCTCTCTCCTTTTTTCTATCGAGGCCTCTGCTTACCAAAATGTTTATAATTCTAATATTATGGGCATTAGGAAAGGTCACTGATAATCTATTCGGTTTGAACTCAATTCTTATGCTTTTCATGTTTGAAAATGGATTTGAGCATCTAATTTGTAATAGAAACGAATCTTGTGGAAGAATATTATGAGACAGTACACCTTTTTCTCAAGGCCGATGTTCACCATACTAAACAGTCATATCATCTACAGAAGTACACGTCCAACAATTTGTTAACTCATCTCCAACGCCCGTGGCTGAGGCCCGTGTCCTCTGCTGTACTAAACAAGACCAAAAGGACTGGCCTCTTCTCATTAATTATTATGCTTTTCGAGACATGTCCTCGAATACAACTGTCCCCATGTATCCACTTGTTTATTTAGTAGGTAATGAATCAAGGATAGCCTATTACTACCCATCTACTATTCAAGTGTATTTCAAATTTTTTTATCATTTTCTTTTAATTATTTTTTTAATATCCTTAAATCATTAAAAAAAATATAACTTTATTAATACTCACTTCCTTAATCATTAAATAAAATAAAAAAAAATCAAATACAAAAAGAGTAGTAGATGGGTAGTAGTAGAGTAGTAACTCTATCATTATTCTTATTTAGTAGGTTTGATGCAAAAGAAAAACCATTTTTTATCCACAATACACTTAGGAAGTTCAAAGGTGATCATATTATCCTGCATGACACTACAAGTTTTCTACGGGGTGATAATGATTATGGTTCCGATTTCTTAATACTTTTTCAAAGTTATAGCACAAGTAATGATGATTTTATCTGCTTTAATCAGGAAAAAAAATAAATGATTAGATCCCATCAAATATGGAAACAAGATCTTGTCTTGAGGTATTGTCAAAAGGCGTGGAGGAACCTAGGCTATATTAAGGGCCCACTCTAGGAGACACTATAATGGAGACACAAAGCACGTATAAAGGGATTATAAATCCAAGCTGAAATTTCACCCCAACTAAGAGACAAAAGGAGAATACAAAATTAACCAAGGTGGCTAGAGAAGAAGTTCATGTGCTAAAAGAGATTGATATGAATGTACCAATAACCAATCAAGCAAGAACATGAAAGAGAAGGGCACGTGACCATCTTTCAAGCCAAATGGCGCTTGAAACTGAGTGTTTTTAGTGGAGAGGCCTATATAATGATGATGAGTACAATTTTATACAAAGAAGTGGGTCAAAATTTATCCTCGAGGGTAGGACAACAACTTCCATTAATGCAACAAATCCAACAACTAAAAAAAACCAAAGCATCGTTGAACTAGAACCCTGGAACAATTCAAGGTTAAATACAAACTGCAGAATCTCAAGACCACCATAGCTCCAATCAGTTTCAGATGCATTTAGTAAGTTTACAACCTTCATGGCATCTCCCTCGAGGATAAATTTTGTCACACCCACTTATTTGCAGAAAATTGTACTAATCATCATTGCTTAGGCCTCTCCACTAAAAGCACTCAGTTTCAAGCGCCTCTTGGCTTGAAAGATGGTCACGTTTCATTCTCTTCCATATTCTTGCTTGATTGGTCATTGGTTATTCATATCAACTTCCCCCCTTTAGCACATGGACTTTTTCTCTAGCCACATTTGTTGATTTTGTATTCTCCTTTTGTCTCTTAGTTGGGGTGGAATTCCAGCTTGGATCTATAGCTCTTTTATACGTGCTTTGTGTCTTCATTATAGTGTCTTCATTATAGTGTCTCCTAGAGTGGTCCCTTGATGTAGTCTAGGTTCCTCCATGCCCTTTGACAATGCCTCAAGACAGGATCTTGTTTCCATATCTGATGGGGTCTAATCATTTATTTTTTCTGATTAAAGCAGATAAAATCATCATTACCTGTGATGTAATTTGAAAAAGTATTAGGAAATCGGAACCATAATCATTACCGCTCTGTAGAAAACTTGTAGTGCCGTGTGGGATAATATGATCACCTTTGAACTTCCTACGTGTTATTCTTGGATAATAAATGGTTTTTCTTTTGCATCAAACCTGCTAAATAAACAAGTGGATATATGGGGGCAGTTGTATTCGAGGACATGCTCATAGATCATAGTTATACAACCAATTAAACAATAAAGAATGATCAATAATACCTCCATAACCTGTGAAAGCTGATTAATTCAATACAATAAAATTACAATTATCATATTCATCCATAGTCTTTAACTTTTAAAAAAATAAATAAATTGGAACACCTAAAACAACTTCCTCAATCAATGACACAATAGCCCTCACAAAAATTGAATACCAAGCCTTCCCAACCCCTTGGTTAAGCTTTCGCACAACATGGCATATTAGTTATGATAAAAGTACCACTAAAGGACATGAAGTAGAGAAGCATCCTTACCTGAGAGTAGGAAGCATTGAAACAACATAACCTATCCATAAAAAAGATATTCAACCACTTCAAGTTCTTCGTCTGAACATCCCACTCCAATAGTCACCTCCAATCCAAGTTTCAAACCAATCCACACACCAACGACCCAAAATCACAAAACTTCCTCTAATTCACAAGCTACAGAGTCAAAATTAAAAACACAACAACTTCTATTAATGCAACAAAAAGAAGATAAAAAGCATCTATTTTTTCATACCGAAAGAAATATCTACCATAACATACCAAAAAAAACTGAGACATGTTTTTTTAAGAACTCTGGAAATCAAAATAATCACATCAATGATCAAACAACCCAAAAAAAAAAGTAGGACTCAATAGATCAAGACACATCCAACATCATAATAACAAAAAAGACAAACCAAACCAAGAAACCCAATTGATTAATGAAAAAAATGAGTAAATCAAACAAATACAAACCTCGAAGCAGCATAAACTTCAAGCCAAACAAAGCAGATTCCCTGCAAAAAACAAACCAACAAGTTTAAAAACAAAAAAGACCACAAATTTAAAATTCAAACCATGCAGCCACTGCTACCTTCTTCAACCACCGTCACCGAGACCCATATCGGCCCCCATCTTCATGTGAAAACGACGTCACTGCTAGTAGCAACAGAATATGCCAGAGAACAAGCCTTCACCACCTTACTGCACTACTGCCGCCTCAAGCCACCACCTTTCCTCACGGTAAACCACTATCATCTTCTCTATATCTTCCCCTCACGTCTCTCTCAACCACCGTGACCCTCCCACGTTCAACCTCTCCGAGTGCCAAGACCACGGTACCATTTTCTCTCTCAGGACTTCACCCACCCTTACAACTCTCACCAACTATGTCTCTCTCGCTCGTTATCCTTCGTTTATTTCTTTCACAGATCAGAACAAACAACACCATGAACAAACAAACCTCATCGTAGCTACCGCAACCACTGCAGCTTAGAAAAAAAAACCCACAGCACCGTAGTTGAAAGCCAATCACCGGAGCTAGAGCACACGGCATCAACCCAAGCATGCATGCCCTTTTACGTCCAAGAGTTGCCACAATGATCACCTCCGCAAGCCTCCTCCACCACCAACTTCCTCACCACGAACACCATCTCACCGCAACCTACATCTTCTGCTCAGCCACTAGTCAACGCCAAACAGCATCCACTGCAGCCCATTTTTCCTCCACCGAGAACCACCGTCGCCAGCCACCCTGCTTCCTCCACGGTCAAGCAAACACCGAAGGTACCTCTGTTTTACTTCCCGAAAACAGAGCAGTTTCTCTTTTCTGCTTGCCGCCGTTCGACGCAACCTAGCCGAACGACGCCGCTATCAACCTCCATCCAGACCACTGCCGCGTGCATCCTTCACCTCGTGTTTGGCCGTCGCCGCACCATCACCTCAGCCTAGCATCTGTCACAACCTCCCACGGTGCCGCTGTCTCTTTGTTCATCCTTGGGTAAGTGCTGCCGCTGCACATTAGATGATCTCCCTCTCCGTTTCTCTCTCTCTCACTCTCTCTATCTCAGCTTCACCACCCCGCACGATGCCACCATTGCCGATCTTGGTTTGACCGCCTCGAGTGGCAGTCGCATGACCTACTTCTCTCACACGGTGGTGTAAGCTGCCGCTCGAATACTTCTACATGAGCTGCATTTCCTAAACATCCGGTGACAATCCACCAAAAAAGAAGATGCAGAGAAGAGAGAGGAAGAAACAAAAAATGAAGAGGGAAGAGAAACAAGAAAGTAAAAAGATTGACAGGAAAAAAAGTAAAGTTGCCGACCCTCTGACACAGCTAACTAAAAGACCAAAAAGACCTCGCATAAACGGACACAAAAGAAGAAAGTAGAGGGATAAAAAAGTAACCACACAATACACATGAAAAATTTACACGGATGGACAAAATCTCACTGTTCATTACTGTAGAAGCGCGAAAGGTGCTTACTATTATAGAATAGATATTATATATATATATATTTATCATTTATGTGTGTATGTATGTGTGTCGCTCGCCGTGATACTTCAAAACCTGTGTTCTTTTTTAATGAGATCGTTGGCAAGTTGGTGTCTTGATTCCCCAATTTGATGCTGTATGGGTTTGCCCGCATTAATGCCCCCATCTATCAGGAAGTTTCAGAATTTAGCTTGTTGATCCCTAGGAATGAAAGTTGGAAACTTGGAAAACGGACAAAACAGAAGTTAGAGATTTGGCATGTAGTTGTTCATCACGTAGGTAGGTCTCGGAGATGAAGCATATCTATTTCTAAGTGTCTTCTTGGCAACACTGCAAAAATAAAGCAATGGCCATACATATTTATTATTTTGCAGTGTGATCCCGAAGAATATGGTGCATGTGACTCGGGGTGTAGTGGCGGGCTGATGACCTCTGCATTTGAGTACACCCTCAAGGCAGGTGGACTAGAGAGAGAGAGGGACTATCCTTACACTGGGACTGATCGTGGGCCCTGCAAATTTGACAAAAGCAAAATTGTTGCTTCTGTATCTAACTTCAGCGTTGTTTCAATCGATGAAGATCAAATTGCTGCAAATTTGGTGAAGAATGGCCCTCTTGCAAGTAATTACCTTTCTTTGAAACCGAGTAATTTTTTTTTTTTTTGAACTTCCACTCTTTAGTATGATGCGTTATATATGATATGATTTGAGAAGGGGCTAAGAATGGAGTGATAGATCTGTATTGATTAATGGTTTTTGTGCCTGCATTTTGCAGTTGGCATCAATGCAGTTTTCATGCAGACATATGTTGGGAAAGTCTCATGCCCATACATCTGCGCCAAGCGTTTGGATCACGGGGTGCTTCTGGTGGGTTTCGGGTCTGCCGGTTATGCTCCGATCCGGTTCAAGGAGAAGCCATACTGGATCATAAAGAACTCTTGGGGAGAAAATTGGGGTGAGAATGGATATTACAAGATCTGCAAGGGCCATAATGCATGTGGAGTGGATTCCATGGTTTCAACTGTGGCTGCTATACATACCACCACCGAGTAAATTAAGAAGTTTCATGGCTGCACTGGGTTTATGCGAGTAGAGCATCTGTAAATATCAAAAGATAATATGCATTAAGACATGGAGTTCCTAAACTTTTATCAGCTCTTAATGCTTCCTTAACATGTCTAGGCAGATGGTTGTCTTGCACTTGTTTGGTACTTCCATTTTAGAACCGTGTTTATATATGCAGATTCCCTGTAACTTAGTTCATGCTACTGTTGATCAAGTTAAACTTGATGCCATTTAAATGACGATTCGGTGTATGTGCTTGAAACATGCCAATATATAGCAGAATGTGGTTGATTGTAGCATTGGCATTTGCTTGAAACATGCCACAAACTTGTCAAACTCGCCTACCAAAAAAACTCAGCAAACTATGTCATAGCAACAGTAGCTCATATTCATTCATTAAGTAATTGTTGCAAAAAGAAGTTACAATTCATCTTACAATAGGCTTCACAAACCCTTTTCCCTAAACAATCTCACAACAAACTGCAACAGATCAACATCATCCTATCAATAAGAATAGAATAATTGAACATTGATTTGGAGACAAATTGGCATGTTCTCCACTTGGATGCAGAATTCCTACTGATATACATAAACAATGATTTGCGGCCTCATCAGGGAAGGCTCTTTATTACAATGAATAAGCAACTGCTCTTGCTAGCAAGGCAATTGCTCCGTTACCTTTCTAAGATCTACACTAAACATGAAAGAATTGGCAGATTATCCACCAGCAAATTCAATATGATCAATATTGTTTCCTATTTTTTAGCCTATGACCAAACTCAAACAGTGTATCATTCATCCTCCTCGCTAAGCAATGCAAATGAAAATGGTTCGAATTTATAACCATCTCCCTGGTAGAACTTGTTCTGGAACTCTACCCAATGGAGTCGCAAGGCATGTAGGAATGCACTTAGGGTTTCCATCACTAGTAGCACACCAACAGTCGCAAATATAAATACAATGATGCCAACAATAAGAATAATAACATTGTTGTACCTGCAATCATCCGCACATTTGGCACTCAAAATCATATTGAAATTCAAGTCATTTTCACCACAAAAAACATGACCAAACAAACTTACCCCCAGGCTAGAAGTAGAACCTTGTCGTAAAAGACACTTGACAACTCCGAGTGAGCTAGACTAAAAAAGAAGAAGAAACAGACGAGTCAGATGATCAAGACTTGGTACTTCAAAACTAAAGTTGGATAAATTTAAAGAACCAAGGGAGACATAGGTTTTATAATGAATTCATGCAGCCTGTAGACCGTAATAGTTCAGATTTCCATTGTCGTAGAAAAATAATATTATTATTGTTATAAAGATTATATATTTTTTTTTATAAGTAATTATAAAGATTATATAGGTGCTGTTATTATCATTATTATCAGTGCAATTGTTCTGGGATAAGTTAAATCAACATGGGTTTAATTTTAACCATTCTTTTATAAGGAAAAAGTTCCTTCAGCAAAAATAACTCTGGACAATTTTTTCAAGTTGGTCCGTGCAGCTGTCTTCAACAAAAAACTAACACTAAGCAAGCTTCATTCATATTGCAATGATATATTAAATCCAGCAAACTACTAATGAGCTCTTTCCAATTCACTACCTGAGGGCCCATAATCGTAGATATGAAGCTGTATTGGACACCGCTCCAAGCACAAATTCTATGGTATGTATCATTTGGTGTACGAAGACCTCGCTAAACTCAAACTCCGCATGGTCATGGGAATCATGATGAGGTTCTGTTTCGAAAGGGTCATCAATGCTGTGAAGCAGCGCGTAAGATTGTCCTCGGTGCCTCTGAGGAAAAAGGGGTAAAAACAAGTAGAAAGAAAAAAACAAAAGCTTATTGACATAGAGAAAACAAAGCTGAAAACACATTGGGTAAATTAAGTTTTGGGCATACCTCTTGGTGTTGTTTCTTCAAGAGAAAAGGCTTTGGAAACAGCATCCATGGTACAGCAACGAGAGCCAAGAGAAGTAACACAAGCTGGTACAGACAAAATGGAGATGTCAAAATTAGTTTTGTCTTTTACAGGACAAGACAATTTCAGCGCAATGCTTATAAAAAGGATATTTAAACCTGAAGGGACTTCTGGCCAACGAAAAGCTGATTTTCCCCGAGATCATCAGTAGGACTGAGGAACATGTATATCATCACATGATAAAGATCAGCTTGCGAGCCAGTGCACCATTTCACAATAATGAGGAGTGAAAGGTAGCCAAACAGGCTGTTTAAAAATATTATCTGGGGAACAAATTGGTACCTAAACAAATCCACTGTTAATAACACAACGCTAAATAATCGTCATTACAATATTATCCAAGTATACAACAAACAACAAATCTTCCCAACCTCCTAACACTCCACACTCTACATTTTTTTTAATTTTTATTATTTTTTTTCTTTTATCAAATATTTATTATATGAATAATGAATAGAAAATTTGAAATAATTTAAAAAGAATAAACTCAAAAAAAATTTTAAAAAAATATTAAAAAATTAAAAAAGTGTGGAGTGTGGAGTGTGGTGGAGGTTGTGTAGCAAAACTCTACAACAAAACACATTCTTCATGAGTTAGATAATCAATTATAGAGTGGAAGAGAGGGAGAGAGAGACTGTTCATCTAATTAAGGATTCAGATATGCATGATTCATGGAAGGATCATCTTGAGCAATATGGCATACCAGATATTTAGGTCATCTCCGAAGAATTTTGCATTAAAGTAACTCAATGCAATTCCGAGATTCATCTGGGCTACTCCCAGTAGAATTGACATCTTCATCTTCAAAGAGTTGAGAAATGGCAACTCACTACGGGTACCATGCCACTTAGGGTCCACGCCAAATGGATACGTGTCCCACACCTTTATTAAGCCCACAGTAGAAGCGTCACTGTGACAAAATGTAACTAAGCTAACGGGGAGAAATTTTTTACAAATATGACGAGTATTTCGTATTAGTTCAGTACCTGCAGGATGGATCACGACATCCGTAGGCAGAGAGCCCAAATAGTTCAAACGGGACTGAGAAGAACTCGTTATATATCAATCCTGTGTAGATTGAGAACAATGCCATCATCAAGATAACATAACGGCCGCCAAAAGTCATTTCTATGATGTCTCCAAGTTTCTGTTGTTAACACAATGAAGTCAGCTTAACTGAAACAGTTACAACGGAAGAACAGAGTTTACAGTCAACTATCAAGACATGCAGCAACTACCTGACTGGAAAATTTCTTCTCTCTGACTATGAAGTATAATGTTGCCAGCAACAAGCATATACCATGGCCCCAATCACCAAACATAACAGCAAAAAGGAAAGGGAATGTGATTATTGTGTATACACCAGGATTCGCTTCCTGATATTTGGCAACACTGCAATAATATCGCACCAGTTATGTCCCCCAATACATTTGGGTCAGAACCTTGTAACCCATCCAATGAAGGGTATCTATGAGAACAGTTGTTATGTAAAAGTTTCAAATTCAAGCTTTCTTCACATATCAAATTTAAAATACATTACCTTTTCGAAAAAGAAAATACAGAAGGAAAAATGCAAAAGTAAAGTGAGGAGAAATACGCATTGGTTCATCACAACATAGACCTAAAATCTTTGGGGGAAAATTAAATGGAAAGATTAATGAGATTGAAGGGTAAAATATGGAAAAGTGTCAAAAGTAGAAGACTCAACTAGGAAGTCCTCCATTATACTTATATCATATATTATTTGCCAAACAATAAATAGGACACGGCATCACCATCAAACCAATTACCTTTTACTAAACAATGTTTTACAGTTAATAAATGCGTTAAAGCAAAGGTTATATATCATGGTTATTTCTCAAGGAAAATTTTCCATGTCCATTTGGATCAAAAGCAAATAGTACGGCAAAACTTTAGTAAACAGACTATCAGATGCATAAAACATAGCCTTTTTCTTCAGAAGATAGCAAGTATGAAACATGTCTAAATAGTACATACATCATGCATGACATGCAATATCTTCAAAACAGTACTAATAGCTATCAAGTCCCCACTAGATCCATGAAATAAAGATCCCTGGCTCCAGCACATACAGCATTAGAATTTAGAATTCTGGACATAAGCATGACTTCTCTCACAAAGGAACTCACCCATATGCATCAACAATTTCTTGAAAAGAAGAAGTAAACTTGTTTGTGCAGAAATAGGTTGGTGGTGATTCCTTTGTATGCAAAACCTGGAAGATGGCCCCTACTTGTGAGTTGCTGTCAAAGGTTGCCTGCTGCAATGCATTTTGAATCTGCAAGACATCAAGGATAATCTAATTAAGTGATCCCTTTAATATATTAAAATTAAGATGATTCGGTAATAAATTAAAATACAAGTATGCTGTGAGTGTTAAAATGGCAAACTGATACAAGGTAAAAGAACAAACCTGCTTAGTTGCAAAAACAGGACACCAACCTTCCCCAACGAGACACTTCTTTGTCACATCAAAGCTGAGCATATTTAAAGTGTGATAAATGGACTTTTCCTTCTTCACCTATTAAGTTAAGAGAACACAACTAAGTGACCGAAAAAAATTCAACATACAAATGCTCAAATATCAACCCCAACACACAAGCACACATATATGCATGCATCAACACATGCATGAAAGGGGAAGGGGTATGCTTTAACAAAACTAAAGGCATTGAAAAATCAAATCAAGCAACTCAAACAAACCTGAAGATTCCACTGCTCATATTCATAGCCAATTGTCTGTAGCAGATTGTTCCTATGCAGCAGCCCGGCATCTATAGTCACCGTCAGCTCTGAAAGTCTTCCAGACACCTAGAAAAAAATAATTACAGAACTGATAGTCGATCATGACCATCACTGATGGCTTATTCACAATTTGAAAAATACTAAGATCGTTGGATTTAGTTCAAATTAACTAACAAATTGCAGTACAGGTAAGAACTAGGGAACATTGGAAAAAAAAAAAACAAATGTATTTACATAACAACATGTTTTGAATTAAAGATTTCGCGTCGGCTGAAAATCATTAATAAGAAAACGTTAATAAAACACAAACATCAGGTGTGCCAAATGTGCCTCTCACACCTTCAACGAGGGAACGTCATGAGGTCAACCCATGTGTGGACAGACTTCGGAAGGGAGGCTACCTTGTGTCATGTAGCCTACTGTTTGCTACCAATGAAGAAGTTTTTGTCCAGTAGTTCAGTCCTAACCTACTTATTTTGGAAAATTTATGGTAACACCCCTGTGCTTTTGGGACTTTAGAGTTTCTGAAAGTTTCGACATTCAGATCCAAGTTTTCAATTGTGAAACATTGAGCTCCGAATTTTGCAACATTGGAAATTCTAGATCTCTGTCCAATTTAAATTGCCAACATTACCGTAAACTAACACATCTTCCATGTGTACCAAAAAAAAAATCCAGAAACAGATGAGGAAAAAAAAAAGCAACAATTCAAAAATAAAAAACCAGTGAAAAAATTCATCGCCATTGGGTTGGTACAACTTGATAGATGGAGGTGGGGGAGATGCACAGGCAGGGTGGAGGGGATACCCCCCAAACTACGGAGGAGAACTCCTCCATCGCTTGAGAGGGAGATCTCCCCCACCAGTTGGTGATGGGGGAGCGAGTTAGGGGCAGAGAGGGGATGTGGCGGTCGAGGGGCATTCCTCCACCATGTGGATGAGGCTGAAGAACCCCCATCCACTGCAATGGGGATCCCTGCCTTGAGGTGGAAAAGACCTCTATCCTCTCATATTGTAGTATTCACTATGGTGGTTACCTTGTCAGCAACCTTTTTCTTGCAACGGATCATTTTCTCATGTAAAGTTGCATGTATTGATTTGGCATGTGGCTTTTCCATTTTAACCATAGGAAAATAGAAATTTCACTATAATGTTACCCCCTATAGTCAGAAAGAATAAAATCTGACTGATAGTGACCAAAACTTACTCATTGTGACTTTCAGATCACTATATAATTTGACCCACTAGGACGCATATGAAATCAAAATAATTTCTCAGTTTTACTCATATAGAAAATCTAGACCAATGTGGCCAATCGATGTAGTTTGATCAATTAGAAAAATCTTGATTGCGTATATGGCAGAGGACTGAGAATTTGAAATGCAAATTACGAATGTGTTTTATGTCCAAGGCTACTCTCTTTCCCTGAACCAAAAATCCAGCCATGAAGAAAGTTTCCAGGCAAATGATGTTGCTGCAATTGTTGGACAAAGCAGCTCACAAAAAAAAAAAACAAAAACAAAAACAAAAGATAACTATCAACCAAAACTAATTATAGACAATAACACAAACATGTAACAGAAAATATAAAGAGATAATCCAGGTGCAGTATCTTGAAGCTTCTAATTCCAGATAACTCATACCTCTGATATCGTCTGAAATTGTTTTCCTAAGTCGTCCGCAAATGGGTAACGGTTTGCTCCAAAAGCTTCACATATTTTCAGTATTTTGCTCTTCGCTCTCTCCCCAGAATAGAAAATAATGAAAACATTTTTCTCAACCTGCCAAATGACACTTTATCAATTTCCTCATAAAAAATCTAATCAATAGAGATACATGATTTTGGATCATATTTTGTTTAAGCCTTTCAAGATTCAGAATCTGTTATCAATAGGAAGAGGGAAAGATAGAATCTGTGGAAGTTGTCAAAGGGTGGAAAGTTTGGGGCCAAATCTTTCTATGATGTTTGAAAGGTCCTATGACAGTCATTTTTCCATAAAGGAACATTTGGAGAATGAAGGTTCCTAGAAAAGTTGGCATTATTTGGCTGGTTAGCTGTCTGGCACAATTTTTTTTTTTTTTTTATATAGGTAAAAATAAATTTGGTAAACCAAGTGATTAGGCATAGCCCAAGTACACACGTTGTATACAAGAGAGAACACCTAATTACAAGATAGGAAGTAGAAAAAACAACAATGAAATCATGAAAACAGGCCTCATCAAGTACAAGAGCAGATGCCCAAAGGAAATAACGTATGGAAGAAAAAATCTCCAATCTCTCCCAACAAGCATTCTCTATCTTCAAAACTATGGCCGTTCCTCTCAAGCCAAATACACCACATAAGACATAGGGGAACCATCTTCCAAACGGCAGCAATTTGGTGATTACCCTGGATACCTCTCCAACAAGCCAGAAGATCCACCACCCTCCTAGGCATCACCTAGGCAATACCAATCCTATTAAAGATTTCATCCCATAGAACCTTTGCCACTTCACAATGGAGAAGTAGGTGATCCACGGATCCTCCATTCCTTTACACATAAAGTACCAATCCATAATGATGAAACCACGCTTTCTCAAATTATCTGTGGTCAGGAGTTTTCCAAAAGAAGCCAGCCAACCAAAAAAGCAACCTTGAGAGGCAACTTGCTCCTCCAAATGCACATCCAAGGAAAAGCATTAGGAGATTGGCATAACATAGCCTTATACAAGTCTGGGACAAATATTGATGGCAGATAATCTTATCATGCATCATATTGTTGTAGTAAACTGGTGTTGTATGTGTAAGGATTCTGGGGAAACAATTAATTATTTACTTCTGTGTTGTGCAGTGGCTGGAGAGTTGTGGTCTGTAGCATTCTCTTCAATTGGATACAGCCGGCGGCTGCTGATGCCCATGGCAATTTATGAGTGGCATGAGGCTGGGAAGGTAAGTTTGATCAACTCAATAGCATTAATATTAGGTTGGCTGCTTCATTGTGCCCTATGTGGATGATTTGGAAATAATACAAGAATTGGACTCTTGAAGGGGTGGAACATGTGGTTTTGTCAACTCTATCCTTTCAAAGTGCTTTCTCTTGTAATGCCTTCTTTAAAAAAATAACTGATCTACGAATTTCAGATTGCAACTCCTTACATGCTTTTCTCATACATTTCTTGTGCATTCGGATTGTCTCCTTTTGATAATAAAGCTTTCTATCACCTACGAGTATGATGGACGTATTATGTAAAATTGAGTTAAGAAAAAATTCCATCGTACAAACAAACTATTTTAAGGGAAACAAAATCAAAGAACAAGAAAGGGATACATCCATACTAGGCACATCTATACTTCAAAAGAGCCCAACAAGTTGGATGGGTCTCTCATCAACTTTTATCTCTTATTCAATTATGATGTCACCCATATAACCCTCAAACTGGACAACATTAGCATAAAACTGAAACAAAAGGAGGACACTATTTAAATGAGGATAAAAGTTTATGACATTTCACAAATGTAAGTTATGTAATTACCTTCTCTCCTGACACGGGATCAATGACAGGATGTTCAACCACTGCTTGCTTCAAAAACACATTACCCCGGGTTGCTCGAAATAGAATCATTTCAAAAGCCATTGATTTTTCTCTAGGAACGAGACCGCTAACAAATCCCAGCTTAACTTGTTTTGATGGGTCTGTTGTCATTTCCTGGAACATCAAATCTCTAAGCATCATACGTAGGAAAAACAAAAGATCTTTAGCCAAATCAACAAAAACAAATGTAGAGACTGTTAAACTTATACTTGCTCCAGTAATAAAGGACTGTCAATCGATCCTTCACCAGTTTGTTGCGCTTCAAGTTCACTCTGCTGTGCTGCAGCACTGCTTTGAGCTGAATGGAAAAACTCACCAGCCTGAAATTAGAAAAAGAGATCGAAAGCTCATTTTATGACTTTGAGAAAACAAAAAGAATTCCATGCTAAATAAACTAATTCTCTTCTGCCTAAGAAGTATATAGTTTTAGCTTAGGTTAGAGGTGAATGAGATCCTGCACAGAAGAACATTGGAGAGAGAGAATCGTACTCTAAAATAAGTACAATAGTTATGTACTATAAGCACATAACAAAGAAAGGCTAGTGGAAAACAGAAAAACAAGCCAAACCTTCTGCAGAACAAGCTTATATTCTGATAGCTCATTATAAGAATGGTGTAACTTTTCATTGTTTGCATTTATCTCTAACAGCTCAGCTTCAAGTTCTCCAAGTTTAACCTGACACACCCACAGAAGAAATTATTTCAAGACATCATAAGTTTTAAAACAAACAGGGAAAATTTACAGACATAGCAACCTCCAAGTTGTCCAGATCAATATCATTGCTTCTAAATCTTGATGAGCTTGACAAACCAACTTTTTTCATTTGTTCCCTGAAGAAACGTAGCCTGCGAGCCATTTCCCCACATCTTTTGATCTGCATGTAGAAAACAAAAATAACCACATATAATGTATTACATGTATGTAGAACTCATAAAAGGATTTTCATATTTGTTTATCAAAATTATATGTAAACACAAACCTAAATAATAAAATAAGGGCAATTATTTTTGTAATGTCATCTACCCAACGTGCATGAAACAATGGGAATTACCATTCTATTGATAAAGGGATGGGAAGAACAAATACTGTCGTTCAAACTTACTAAATTCAGAGTCTGTTTGTCACTGAGTCTCACCATTACTATTAAGAATCTCTGAAATTCACCAAGCCATGAAGAATGGGTCTAGGATGCAGACAAAAGATACATTGTGGCCTATACCAGCACCAGAACAGGAAAAAAATACAAGCATCCAGGGGCACAGGACCCATCATAGAGGAATGCGCATAAAAATGATCCCCCCTCCCACCCTCAGCTACTAGTTGATGTTTCTACAGTTAATGAAGACATGAGAAATGTAAGATTTGAAATTAAACGTCCGTACAAATTCTAACTTTTTTGAACTCAAATAGTTATGAAGCCTTATTCTGGCAGTTATTGTATTTTGTAAAACCAATGAGATGGTCTCATATAACATGATTCATCATACTACAACCTTAGGTGGCTGACTTAGTTGTGAGATCCTTCTAAATCAGTGTACTTAAAGCTGCCAACCTGGATGGAAAAGAAAGCTACTAGGGACAGACTTTTCCAAGTTGGTGCCCACATGGATATAAGTACATGCGAGAATGACCTATGAAAAAATATACACATGTGTATGTGCATGTGTGTGTCACACACATGCGTGCGTGTGCATAAACACAATACACGCATATGCACACATAAACATAATTTACACATAAAATATGTTGGCAATGATTCTTCTTATATGTTATTTTTTCAAATCCAATCTAACATTCCTCATAAAATGTTCTTCGTGCTTAAGCCCAAACAACACCACATGCCACATAATTTTTCCTTCCTGTCTGGGCATAGAGTGGGTAACTGTGTACCTCTACAGCCTCTCTTTTTTGCCAATGAACGTCAAACATAATTCCGGTTAGAAAACGCAACAGTGGACAAATTTATGTTACTCTCAAGTTTTTTTGTAATAGATAACCTTTATGTTACTCTTTAAGTATTCTCACTGCCTAGCTAGCAAAGTAATATTTTAAATATTGTCGGACCTTTTCTTTTCACAGAGAACAATTGATGATATTTTCTTTTTGACTTATAGCTTTTAATGAGTCTCTATAGACTGAAACGACAACTGAAGATTTATAAACTAAATTCAACTTGGAGTTTTTATTTGACTACATTATTTATTATACACATATATAGGAAGTTACAAGCTCACAGTGAGCAGGTTGTCAGCTGTTAGAAATTTCCCCGTTTGATATGTAATAGGATGTCGACAGCATGAATGTTTTAGCTGGCAAGACTGGTTTATGTGAAAATAAGATCTTCATCTTAGGGAACAAGACAAGCAGGCAGTCCCATAATATAGAAGCCAGGGCTCAAGAACTATAGAAATAGCGCATAAACGCACCTGAGCAGCATATGTCCGCTGGAATGGGCTCTTTTCTGCATTGAGCTGCAAAGGAGAAATAAATGCGACCAATTAAAAAAAATTTAATGTTTCCAATTTGAGGAAACATCCAAAAGATTATTCAAGATGCATAGGTACTCAGCGTCATGGTATTAGACCATCATGAAAGCTCCACACAAACTAAAGTGTAAAATAAATAAGTTAAAAATCGCTTAGTAACGGGCCAATGAATGAATCTGCTCTCAACAGCCAACAATAAATTTCTAAGTTTTCTCTTCTACGATATATAAGTGGACTCGATATAACCAATCGAATCAAAAAGAAGCAGATCTATCCTGTACCAGGTAAATACCAATACAAATGTTAAGGGGGAGGCATCATCATCTTAGCATGTATACATATACATACAAACATATATATATATATATATATATATATAGAGAGAGAGAGAGAGAAGTTCAGAAGTATCAAAATGTGGACATACATCCGATTTTTCAATCACGATTTTAACAAATAGCATATAATTAATAGATTCTCTGGTGTGTACGGTTAAGTTCTTTCCCCAACAATGGCAAGATAATACAGCACGAATTCTTCTAAAATAAAAACAAACAAGTGCGCACAATAATCAACCAAAAGCAGATCGCAAGCGAGAAAAAAATCTATAAACCAATAATAGAAATAATGAAGATGATGATGCAAACTTCATCGTGACAGAGCCAAAGCAAAACAGGAAATGAACTTCAGAGTTTGAATGCAAGAAAATTCGGATGTAAAATGGTCAGCATGAGGAGGAACGATGAACGGCCAAAGTTATTAAAAAAAAAAAATTTGAGGTTGGAAAATGGAGCTTACATCTTTGAATTGAAAGAGACCAAGGTCACCGAGATAGGAGATCGTGCGGTAAGCTGATTCGATGGGAATGATGAGTTGCACCAATTGCATCGGCTCCGACCGTAGCAGATCCATCGTCGACCAACACCCTCCCTCTCCCATCTCCAATTGTCCTTCAACGAATATCTGAATATAAAATATATATAACTACGCGTGCGTGTGTATATATGCGAGTACGTCCTCGTTCTTTTTTTTTTTTTCCTTTTCTTTTCTTTTGTTCTTCTTCTGAACTCGTCTGTTTGTTGATCGGAGAGAATTTTTTCACGGGGCGATATAAGAAATGGACGCCAAATGTATCAGTAAAGTTATGGAATGCGTAAACGTCGTGCAGTTATTTTGAAAAAGAGTAAGGTCTACTATTAAAAAATTAATTTCTTTTAATGTGAATCTCCCAATAATGCAATTATATATTTTTTAACATCTTTTAATATTTAAAAATATATATAAATTCACTAATAATTAATTCCTTAATTATTAAAAAAAATAAAATGCACTAGACTTGGTCGGCACATTGAAGAGTCATCCAACCATTTTCCATGAGAAATTGCTTTGGAGAGTTAAGAATCTGTCATGTATATACCATATAGGGTGTTACTACTCAGCTCTAGGAATTTACTCCCTCAAAATTATTATTAGTGCAATTGTATTTTTTATTTTTTTTTAATATTTTTTAAACATCTTTAAACGTTTAAAAAAATACATAAATTTACTAATAATCATTTCATTAACTATTAAAAAATAAAAAAATAAAATATACGAGCAAAATGAGAAGGCAAAATCATAGGACTAAATAATATTATCCTACTCTATATGGATTAAGTTGTAAATAATCACATTTTCTACTCATTTTTGGAAAAGAAATTATTCTATTTTTAATGTTATAAATTTCTATGATTGATTCTATTGCTACAGTCAATCACTTCCTTCGATACAAAGTTTTGATACGTGAGATTCCACTAAGTCGTAATAAGTATGGATGCATTAGATAAAGAGGGGTGGATGCCCCTATACAAAAACCACCTTACAATATCGCCAAGAAAAGGGGGCTAAAACAAAAAAAATAATGAATAATTTTATTTCAAAGTCTTTACATCACACAACATCCACGTGGTATAATTAACCATAGATTTAGATTCATGTTCATTGGCTAAGTCAAGGAGTCTACAAGGTAATTTACATTTGTCCAATAGTGGACCAATTCGTTGCAATTTGAAACTGCAATTAGTAGAAAGACTCTACAATTGATAGTTTCGATACATTTCATAGAAGAATTTTACTTTCCAAGACCTCCATTGTGAGGGGGGCCCTCCGGAGAGTGGCCCAGGCCCAAAGAGATCAAGCCCAAGAAGCCGTGTGCCGAGCCCACGACTTGCTTGCCCATACGAACAGGCCTTGGCACCGGACTCAGCTCGGACAAGGAGCCCACCATAAGGCAGCGATCGCCTGGAACCTCTGCGGGCTGCCAAGCCCTGCAATAGGGTACATAACGGACAACTGCAGCAGAGCACAGGCGGCTGGGCATGTCCGATCGTGGGCGTGCTAGGCCAAAGACACGCCGCATTCAATACGTGTCAGGAAGCCCAACACGCAATGAC
The DNA here is from genome assembly GCA_961763995.1 of Juglans cinerea. Lineage (NCBI taxonomy): Eukaryota > Viridiplantae > Streptophyta > Magnoliopsida > Fagales > Juglandaceae > Juglans > Juglans cinerea. The sequence continues at coordinate 22,990,412 of CAUIVZ010000012.1, read as the reverse complement.
GTGCTACCTAAGGTGCCGTAGGACGGCACAACCACGTCTTGACACACTGCCCTGGCAAGGGGGTGGTGGCAAGTTTGACCCAAGCACGGCCTGACACTCCACCATCTCCATCGACAGTCGAGTCCAAACACGGTGTAAATACAACCATCCCTTCCAGGGAAAGGCTCTCTAAACTCTTATTCTACACTTAATGCACTTAGCTTTCTTCATCACCAGAATATCCCCTACTGACTTTGGCATTGGAGTGACCCCAAACATCACCGGAGCCCACTCTTCTTCCTAGTTGCAGGTCCTGAGAGTTTAGCTGCCGTGGAACTTCTCAGGCTGCGAAACACGATATCAACATCCATATTCTTATTGGGAAAAACATAAACAGTTAGATAACCATAGGCGAAAAAACATGATCATCGACAACACAAAATTATAATCAGGCATTGTACTAGTGCGTGAAGCTCACATGCTAGTGAGAATGAAGTGGAGTGGAGCATATTTTGAATATTTGAGGCCAAGGGATCCACTTGCTATGCGTCTAGGCTAAGTTGTGGATTTGCTGCGATGTGTGAGCCGCACACTGTTTCAATGATAGTGTTTTTTGGTCCATTTAATATAATGGCGTCTAGAGAGTATGGTGGTGCGGTGTGTGTAAGGATTTGATTGTCAAAAAGCGATAGATTGGGCATTCTCCAACCTAGTGGATAAAAAAAAAAAGTGGTGCTAGGCTGCCACCAACAATGATCACTGGGCGTGCCGCCTAGCACAAATTTAGCTTTTTATTTTTTTCTTGTTTTTCTTTTCATATTTTTTAACATATTAAAAATATTTTTAAAAAATAAAAAAATACATCAATACACAAAAAGTCACGTTCTTAATCATTAAGTAAAAAAATTTTAAAAAAACTAAATACATGGGCGGTCAAAATGAGAGGGCAAACTCAGGCGGCATATTAGCATTTTCCTAAAAAAAAGTAAGGAAAGAATTCTATAAATATAGAGAGGAGGAGAAGGTGAGATGAAAAGTAGAGAGAGAGGAAGGAGGAGCATTTTTTGGGATTTTAGAGAGGTGGAGAAAAAAGAGTTTTTCTACTCAATAATCTTACACCACACATCTGCTGATGTGGATCTTTATTTTTTATATTTTTATTTTTCTTACTCAGCAGATTATAATGTAGGATTGTTAAGTAGAATTTTATGGTGAAAAAAATCTTTAGAGAGACAGGAGAGACTAGTGGAAGGTGAAAACTTAGGGCTTGTTTGGATTTAGAGACGAGATGAGATAATTTTATATGAAAGATGAAAGTTGAAAAAAATATTGTTAGAATATTATTTTTTAATATTATTATTATTTTGGAATTTGAAAAAGTTGAATTATGATTTAAAAAAATTGAATTATTTATTATATTTTGTATGAAAATTTAGAAAAGTTGTAATGATGAGATGAGACACTTTTCGAATCAGGGCCTTAAATAGAATTTTGTAAACTAATATGTTCATGGCATTGAGCCATTTGAGGGTGGCCCAAATTGGGCCCCTTTTGCGGCTATCCAAAGAGTGACATCACTGTTTTAATTTACGTGGCCCTTTTGAATTCGACCCTCTCTCTAGACGGACTGACGTGTGGCATTCGTGTCCAAACGAAAGCTATGGGATTTGATCTGGGGTTTTCTTTTTATAATTTAATTACAAACACGTGAGAATTATTATAGAGTAATGTTTTAGAATATGCAAGTCTTGGGCACTCTTATTGAAAAAAGATGGTTCATTTTAAAAAAAAAAATAATTTTTTCATATGGATCTTAGATTTAACCATTTTTTTAAGAAAAGTGCGTGAGACTTGAAAATCCTAGGACTAGAAATATCATTTCTTATTATTGTAGAATAATGTTAGAGACATGTATAGGGTATGCAAGCTTCACATATTGCCTTTGAAAAAAGTGAGGCTCACCTTATTAACGCCTAAAATCGGCACAACAT